>CM075978.1:44357793-44878327 GCA_038087875.1 Malacoraja senta
TCTTTTCTTTGACTGGATAGCATGTAAACAGATGCTTTTCACTGTACCTCAGTACACGAGACTCAAGGGCCTGAGCTCATTTGGTCTCTGCACTGTACATCGGGCAATCTGGCTGCATGACAGAAGGGACCCTCGGTCCACAGTCATACCTCGGCAGCAGACCTGGATCGCCAACCCCGGAACCGGGAAACCCGCCTGGAGAGGGAAGCCATCGAGCCCGGCCCCTACTGGTCCCCGAGAACAGGAGAGGAAGGTGGAGGGAGTCAGCGACGATGCATGCAACAACAAAGGGCCAAAAGAAGAAACTTGGTCTTACCTTCCATGCCCCCGAGATTGGGTGTGGGAGGAGCTCCTGAAGCACAAAGGCTGAATGGTGGCCAGGGGTGGAGAGGGACGACAGGTCACCTGACAATTTAGATCAAGGCGGTGGCTGCAACAAGCATTTTAGTTTAGTTTAGTTTAGTCTAGAAATACAACGTGAAAACAGGCCCTTTGGCCCACCGAGTCCACACTGACCAGTGATCCCCATATACTAGCACTATTCTGGGGATCATGACAGAAGCCTCCTCATGGCGATCGCCGGAAACGCCGACACGATGCACTATGTGACGCGTCAGGCGACCAATTCTGTCAACATATTGGACAACGACAGAAGCCAACAGCGAGCTATACGTCATCTGACACACGAGCGAATGAAGCACTAATCTACACTAGGGATAATTTACAATCTTTATCAAAGCCAATTAATCTACAAACCTGTACGTCTATGGAGAGTGGGAGGGAACCCGAGCACCCGGGGAAAATCCACGCGGTCACGGGGAGAATGTACAAACTCCGTACAGACAACGCCCGTAGTCAGGATCAAACATGAGTCTCTGGTGCTGTAAGGCAGCAACTCTACCCACTGCGCCACCGTGCCGACGTTAGTTTGCCGAAACTCCCTTTCTTTTTGCCTTTTTTTTCCGCTCTGGAACCTTTATCTTTGGCTGTGCATTATTAACTTCTAAAGTAATTATAACATACCTGCTATTACCTGCTTGGTCTTTTATCTTTCTATCTATGGAGCACTGTGCTAATAGTTTAACAAATGAAGTAGAGATTTTATGAGGAATTGTTTTACACAGAAAATGTGGAAAATGATGATGCATGAAGCAGCTGGAACAGACAGCACTGATACATTTAAAGCTGCCAAGAGGAAAGTAGGAAGATGTGGTTGGGGATGGGCCACGGTTATTTTAAGACTGGTGGTGTGTGGAGAGTAAACAAATTACATAGACCAGTTGTGCTACAGAGCACTGATTCTATGGTGAGGTACCATGTAGTTCAATATCTAACTTAAATTCCTACAACTGTCATACTTGCTTACAGAAACACAAAGTGCTGCAGTAACTTAGCAGTAACACAGTAACGCAGCATCTCTGGAGAACATGGATAGGTGATGTGTCGGGTCGGGGACCATTCTTCAGATCTTCTACTCCCGACCCGAAACATCAGCTATCCATGTTCTCCAGAGATGTAGCCTGACCTGCTGAGTTACTCCATCATTATGTGTCTATCTTTGGTATAAACCAGCATCTACAATTCTTTCTTATTATACTTGCTTACATGAGAGACAGCAGATGCTGTCTCGGGTCAGGACCCTTCTTCCGACTGATTATCTTAGGAGATGAAAGCTGGAAAAGAGATGTGGGGACAGGATAAAGCCTGGCATGTGATATGGGTGAGATGGATTTGATTTATTTCCTTCTTAGTCCAGATGCATATTAGCCTCAGACGGTATAAAACATAAAAACTGCTCACTCCTGCTGTGATCATGCACCGTTTTATTCAAGCGTAATTCCTGTTCTGCTTTGCTGCCAGACTCTCTGATCTACAGTATCTATGGTAAAGAGCATATTGATTGGTTGCATCACGGCCTGGTTCAGCAACTCGAACGCCCATGGACGAAAGAGATTATAAAAAGTGGTAAACACTGCCCTGGTCTATCATGGGTATTGACCTCCCCACTATTGAAGGGAATCCATATGAGGCACTGCCTCAAAAGGGAGCCAGCATCATCAAGGACCCACACCACCATGTCAATGTTCCCATTTCACTCCTGTCATTGGGAAGAATGCATAGGAGCCTGAAAACTGTGACAGTTCAGGAGCAGCATTTCCCCCAACAATCATCAAGCTATTGAACACTGCAAACACCAACTAAACTTTGAACTACGAACTGTCTTGGTTACACAAGGGAACTTTGGGATTTTTTAAAATTCTGCACCATATTTTTAAATTTATGAATTTTTTTTTGTCTGTTTATTATGTTGCCTATTGAGTAGTGTGTTTGCAAACCTGTTGAGCTGTTGCAAGTAAGAATTCCATTATTCTGTTTGGGTACATATAACAATTAATCTCTCTTGATGCTTCAGAATCAGAATCAGAATCAGAATCACACTTTATTCGCCAAGTATGTTTTACAACATACGAGGAATTTCATTGGCCAGGTCAGTCATACAATTAAAAGTAACAGATCACTTCAAAAACACACTTTAACATGAACATCCACCACAGTGACTCCTACACATTCCTCACTGTGATGGAGGGCGAAATAAAGTTCAAGTCCTTCCCCAATGTGTATCTGTGTGTTTGAGTGCACATGTGTGTTTGTTTCAAGGAAATTCTTCAGCCTTCGAGTGCATACCAGTAAATTCACTCATGGTGGCCAACATCACTCCTAACTCCAAGAGATAAGGTAAATTTAAGGCAGCTGTTCATTCAGAAATGAGAAGCAGTGCAAGGTCAGTGGGTGGAAGTGGAGTGACCATTTGCCTGTGAGTGGGAGCTCTCGAGGTGTGCCTCTATTATAACAAACAATGTTTCAAAACTTGTTGAAGTCTTTGTGCCAACATTTGACTGAAGGAAATACAGAAATTAATCTTTTATTTAGCTCACAAACTTGACTCATATTGCATCTTGTTCGAAGGTTTGAAAACCACGAGTGCCCCAGACTAGCTCAATTTAATTCTGTACAAACTTGACATTCGGAGTTCTAGATAGTTTACATGTCAAGCACAGTGCAATGCTGCTTAAACCTTATGTGTTAAATTTGCCACGTCCACGCTACATTGATTAAAAGATACAGCATGGAAACAGGCCTTTTGGCCCTCCAAGAATCTATTAATCTCTGCTTACACACTAGGAAAACACTTTCAACTAGACTTCCGGGCTGGATTTCAAATGCATTCTCGTAATTTTGTCCAGATCAAAAGAGGTGCCGGACCATCAGTTGCCCGAAAATCGGTGGTGGACTTGTATTAGCTCATTCAAACAGATAGTACTTTCGGAATAGAATGAGTTAAATGTCCCATACACAAGACTAATTTCTCAGACCTGATCAATGGTGAATGCATAATTTTTGCCATACATCACAACTGCTACACACAAATTTATGATTTACAAAGTGATAGGTTTTCGGGCCTTAGCAGACCCATCATAATAGCTTTTAAATCAGATTATCATTCAGTCCCTATGGTTGTGCTGAGCCTTACACTATCCAGACAAACTAGAGACTCCAATTTGTACTTCGTGATCAACGAGATAGCTTGGACAAAATTGATCAAAGATCACAGGTAGTTTCTAGAACGGCAGGAACATTTGGAGGCAGTGAAGGGGTCAGGTAAGGTACAAATTTGATGCAGATTTATCCTAGTTTGCTAAGTGGAGACAGAAAATGGCAATTGGAATAGTGCTGATATCTCTACCAGAGTTCATAAGTTCATAAGTTCCTGGAGCAGAATTAGGCCATTCGGTCCATCAAGTCTACTCCACCATTCAATCAAGGTTGATCTATCTTTCCCTCTCAACCCTATTCACCTGCCTTCACCCCATAACCCCTGACACCCTTAAGGCCCTGTCCCACTTTCCCGAGTTACTCACGAACTCTCCTGAGTTTTCCCCTTGATTCGAACTCGGGAATGTCGGGTAATGTTGATAGCGAGCTCGTAGGAGCCCATAGGAGTCCGTAGATGTTTCGTAGCAGCTCGTAATGCCAGCCGTGGGAACTCGGGGCATCAGGTAAGTCGGGACTTTTTTTCAACATGTTGAAAAATGTCCACGAGTTAAAAAAGTAGCCCCGAGTACCTACGAATGGCTATTACCGTAATTCTCCGAGTTTGAATCAAGGGAAAACTCGGGAGAGTTTGTGAGTAACTCGGGAAAGTGGGACAGGGCATTTACTAATCAAAAATCTGTCAATCTCCACCTTAAAAATATCCATTGATATGGCCTCACAACTGTCTGTGGAGGCCAAGTCAATGGACATAGACATAGAGTTCCATAGACAAGAAAAAACAAGAGTGAAGTTTGCTCATCGTGTGTGCATTTGTCAGGAAACAGCTATCAGAACCACAGCACTGCTTGAGGTGTGGCATCTGTAGTAATCTTCCAGAGGACACACTGTTCCTTTAAGTGTACACTATTCCCTGCTTGAAAGATGAAGTCTGGCAGCTAACATAAGTTAAAGATATAACCATGTAAACTCTGAGTAACCCAGCCTCCTGAGAAAAGTAGAAACCCAAGGACAGTGATAGGCCAATCATCATTTTCAGCCTGTTTTAAGAACCATTGAACCATTGACTGCACTCTGAGATGCCTTTCATCACATAAACCATAAGTTCAAAAGGGTGGCTCAACATAATTTTCGCAAGCGTGATTTGGACTGGGTAATAGATGTTTGCCTTGCCAGCAAGGTCCACACCTCATGAATAAAGGTAAGAAAAACTTCAAAAAGGTGAGCCAGAAGTTGTCCTATCCCTTAGAGTTCAGATATCCTTCTTAACACACGAATCACCCACTAACAAATGTGAAAGGATTCTTAGATGCCATTGATTTGAGCTGTAATTTGCTGTCCTTATCTGTGAAATCTGTCAAAGAATTTATAAATCATGCTTCCCACTATAGATTTTGAACAACATTTTCACCAACTTGTTCCTCTGAGGTATTAACAAGAATTTATCAGATGTTGAAATAATTTATTTGGATTCCTTCTTGTGGCAGTCAGCATATTTTGGTAATCACTCTACCTCTTCCATTTTTTCTGGCCTTGCAGCCGACTCAATCACCTCAAAAACATGAATATCAGTGTTTCTTAAACTCGACAAAGTCGGCCTTGAACTTGAGTATCTCAAATCTAATGGTGCAATGTACACTGGAAAACAAATGTACATCACCCTCACATCCGTGGCGTGGCACCATGGCGCAGCAGTAGAGTTGCTGCCTTACAGCGCCAGAGACCCGGGTTCAATCCTGACTTCAGGTGCTGTCTGTGCGGAGTTTGCACGTTCTCCCTGTGACCGCATGGGTTTTCTCTGGCTGCTCCGGTTTCCTCCCACATCCCCAAGACATACAGGTTTGTAGGTTGTGTAGGAAGGAACTGCAGATGTATGTTTAAACCAAAGTTGGAGGAACTCAGCGGGACAGAGGTGCTATCTGTCCTGCTGAGTTAATCCATCTTTTTGTGTCTATCTTCGGTTTGTAGGTTAATTGGCTTCTGTAAATTGAAAATTGTTCCTCGTCATAGAGTTATAGAGTGATACATTGTTTCTGTCGGTTGTGTAGGAAGGAACTGTAGATGCTGTTTAAACCAAAGATAGACACAAAAAGCTGGAGTAACTTAACGGGACAGAGATGCTGCCTGCCCCGTTGAGTTCTCCAGCTTTTTGTGTCTATCTTCGGTTTGTAGGTTTAATTGGTTCTGTAAATTGTAAATTGTCCCTAGTGTGTAGGATAATGCTAGTGTATGGGGTGAATACTGGTCGGCATGAACTTGTTGGGCCGAAAGGCCTATAACCATACTTTAAAGTCTAAAGTAGCTAATTATATTTATTACATTATTAAACACTGCACCATTTTATATTATCTATTAAATTACTTTTGATTTAATGGACAACAGGCAATAAATATAGGTCATACCAGCAATGGGCCTATCCTGTACACAAGTAAATAGCAAAAACAAAACTATTATTGTTCTCTTTGATCTCTAATCATTTCCTTTGAGGATTTCAATGTTTTGATCTACTAATTTTCCTGTATGACTGAAATCTTTATCCTATTCCCATTTCCCTTCAATTGACATTTCATTATAATTGTTCTTATCTCAATTCTCATAATTTTGTATTTTCTTACAAGTCAATGCCAGTTCTCAGAGCAAAATCATCAATCGCATTCCCCCACTTATGTCCCTGTAATTACTCTCTCTCTCTCTCTCTCTCTCTCTCTCACATAGGCCCATTAACCACCTCCAATTAACACGAGCAGCAATTTACAGTGGCCAATTTGCCATTTACTAGCATACATTGGGATGTGAGAGAAAACTGGAGCATCTGGGGAAACTCCACACAGACAGAAACAGTCAGGATCGATCTTGGTTCACTGGAGCTATGAGGAAGCATCACTACGAGCTTCCTAATTGCATACAGCCTTGTCTTCTATTGTCTATCTTTAAAATAAAGTTCTATCGTTTTCTTTGCAATAGACCAGGTTTATAATGGGGCATGTGCTCCAACCAGTATTGCTGCAGAGCATAGCAGTGCGACTCTAAAGCAAATACTACATTGCGCTGCTTTCTGACGGTGTAAATGAATGCAAACAAATTACACAAAAGGACACAAAGTGCTGGAGTAACTCCGCCGGTCAGGCAGCATCTCTGGAGAACATGGACAGGTGACTTTTTTGGTCGAGACCTTTCTGCAAACTGATTGTGTGTGAGGGGGCTGGGGGGGAGGTGAGGGAAGGGGGTGAGGAGAGAAGAACGCTGGAAAAGGGGAGAGGCAGGACAAAGTGTGGCAGGTAATCGGTCGACAAAGGCGAGGGGGATTTTTTGATAGGCAGATGATTGGAACAAAGACTAGTGATAAGAACAATATGCGTGAGAGGTTCAAAGAGTTGCGGATTGTGAAGTCGGGGAGCAGTGGGATGGGGGAAGGGTTGTCGGGAAACAATAGGTGGGAGTCCAGGTGGGGCACTGGAGAGGGAAGGAAGCGGATGAAAAATAGCTGGGTGGGATGTGGGGGAGAAAAGAGTCCATTGCATTCTGTGTAGTTGCAAGACCAAGAGCAGTAACTACACAAAACAATGAACAGAAGATGCATGGAAGAACAATGACAGAAGAGGATAAGGCAAATCCAGGCTAGTTGCATGTAAGTTAGCTCGGGGATATGAACCTACAAACACCCTGACATTTTTTTCCAACCACAAATCTCTTCCCCTAACTCCAATGAAAGAATGGAGTGACTGGGCTTGTATTCACTGGAATTTAGGATGAGAGGGGATCTTATAGAAACATATAAAGTTATTAAGGGATTAGACAAGCTAGATGCAGGAAACATGTTCCCAATGTTGGGGAATCCAAAACCAGGGGCTTCAGTTTAAGAATAAGGGGTAGGCCTTTTAGAACTGAGACGAGAAAAAACTTTTTCTCACGGAGAGTTGTGAATTTATGGAATTCTCTGCCACAGAAGGCAGTGGAGGCTGATTCACTGGATGCATTGAAAAGAGAGTTAGATATAGCTCTTAGGGCTAGCAGAATAAAGGGATATGGGGAGAAGGCAGGAACGGAGTACTGTGTGGATGATTGAATTGCGGTGCTGATCACATTGAATTGCGGTGCTAGCTCAAAGGGCCAAATGGCCCACTCCTGCACCTATTGTCTATGTATCTATGTATCTATACCAACGCTCTTTTGTTCCCAGGGATTAACATGTACAAATTGGAGTCCAGGTCATTAAGGCAACAAGGAATTAGAAGATAGACACAAAATGCTGGAGTAACTGGAGAAAAGGAATGGGGGATGTTTCAGGTTGGGATCTTTCCTCTGAAGGTGCTTTTAACGTACAAATTTCCTCATGTCACTTTCCCGAGAAATAATATGTGCAAGCACACTGCGATAGGGAAGAAATCCATAGTTTTGAAAAGGATAATGAAGTTTCTAAGAATGGGGGAGACTGAAATCTTTAGACCTTAGACACACAGTGTGGAAACAGGTCCTTCAACCCAACGAGCCCGCGCCGACCAGTGATCAATCCATACACTAGCGCTATCCTACACACACTAGGGACAATTTACAATATTTACAGAAGCTGATTAACCTACTAACCTGTACGTCTTTGGAGTGTGGGAGAAAACTGGAGTACCTTTGGAAATACCTACACAGTCACAGGGCGAATGTATAAACTTCGTACAGAGAGCACCCATAGTCAGGATTGAATGCGGGCCTCTAGCGCTGTAAGGCAGCAACTCTACGGCTGCGCCACCGTGCTGTCCCAAAAAGTTGGAAAACAATAATAAAGTTTCCAAATGAGGTGAAAGAATGGGAGAGACTGAAGGGTTTAGGGAGTGACTTCCGGAGGTATTATAGACAATCGACAATAGGTGCAGGAGTAGGCCATACGGCTCTTCAAGCCAGCACAAGCATTCAATATGATCATGGCGGAACATCCACAATCAGTACCCTGTTCCTGCCTTCTCCCCATATCCCCTGACTCTGCTTTCTTCAAGAGCCCTATCTAGCTCTCTCTTGAAAGTTTCCAGAGTACCGGCCTCCACCGCCCTCTGAGGCAGAGAATTCCACAGACTAAAGGCCCTAGCATCACCGGGAGGGAGAGAAATGATCAGGAGCCCGTAAAAGGAGGATAAAAGCATGCAAGAGAGAACAGGAAGCAAGTCTGTGGAGGGGAGCTGGAATCAATGCATATGAGCTTGTAGATGATTTATAGAATTCTTTTCAATTTGGGACCATTGTGCATTGTAAGTAGAAGTCAAATATATCATTTTATTGCTTGTTGAATTCCCCTCAGCTGGATACAGCCACAATTTATCAGAATTATCTCCAAACTTCTCAATTTTTCAAATAATTTCAATAATTGTTTAGTTTACACACGGCTTCAATTTTTGCATAGTTCATTTGCTTCCAACTTTACATCATAAATTACTTTAATATAATAAACAATCTCAACAATTATTTGTACAGATGTCAAGGCCATAAAAAGAGAGATGTTTATAGTGAAATAACAAACTTCCCAGTACCCGGGTGTGTTTCTTCATTTCCGGACACATATTTATCTGTTTTTGTATGTTGTGACAATGATAATCTCAGTCATAGTCGTGCAGCATGGAAACAGGTCCTTCAGCCCAATTTGCACAGGCCGACCAAGATACCCCATCTACGCTAGTCCCTCCTGCCCACATTTAACCCCTTTATTATCCATGTATCTGTCCAAATGCCTTTTAAATGTTGTTTTAGTAACCACCTCAAGTACCTCCTCTGGCAGCTCGTTCCATATACCCAATAACCTCTGATTGAAAAAGTTGTCCCTCAAGTTCTCATCAAATCTTTAATTTCCCTCTCATGTTAAACCTATGGTTCTTGATTCCACTAAGGGCAAAAGACTCAGTGTATTTACCCTATCTATTCTCCTCATGATCTTATACACGTCTATAAGATCACCCTTCATCTTCCTGCATTCCAAAGAATAAAGTCCTAGCTTGTCCAACCTCTCCCTACAGCTCAGGCCCTTAAGTCCTGGCAACATCCTTGTAAACATTCTCTGCACGTGTTCCCTATAGAAGGATGGCCAAAACTGAACACAATACTCCAAAGGTACCCTCACTAATCTCTTTCAATAAAGGATTTCAATAGGTCCAAAACAGATCAACAAAACCTTGGACGATGATCCATTTATGAATGGGTATTACTGAGCCAGTCAACTGGCCATCTTGTTTCAAATACCCAATGGGCTTTGGCATTATTGAGCGTGATTAATACTTGTGACCAAGGGAATCTGTTAAGACCATGAGAAATTTAACAGGCTAGCACTGTTTGTTTCAGCATTACACAGTTGAAGATGCATTTGCAACAGGCTGAGTTCTAACAATCATTTCCAAGTTGCTTTGTTTTAATCTGAGGGGGGGAGGGGCGCCGAGAACGAAAAAGGACCATTGAGATTACATTGAACACTGTGTAACTTTGTCAGCAACCTATCATTTTTTCATACTTTATGTATGGTATGTAAAACAAAGAATTTCACTGTGACATATCTCATGTGCTAAGTTTTATTCGTTCATTCGTTCATTCGTTCATTCATTCAGTTATTCATTAATTCATTCATTCAGCCATGGAGAGCTACAAGCAAGATGACATGAAATACAGATTGCTTATCCCTCCACAGGTGCTGCCTGACCTGCTGGGCATTTCCAGCACCATCTGCTTTTAACTTGGAATTTGTGTTACCTTGGCTCACCTGCCCCAATTTGTAGATGCCTCTTGTATGTCCCTCTAGCTCACTTTCCAGGCTGTTTATCAGGGGGTTAAGTTTATTGGAATGTTTTATGTATTCTCGTACGTGCTCAGGGGCTCATCTGATGATGTAGGTTACGATTCTAGAAGGGTTTCACAAGTCTGTTTTCTCTGGCGGGGAATCAAAGAAAAGGGAAGACAATCCTAAAATTAAAATTAGAGCTTCAGGAGTGAATTAAAGATATGTTATCTTGACTGTGAATTGAGGTAAGTGCTGTAGGTGGTCAAAATTATGTTCACAGGCTGAGAATTATAGGCTGAGAATTAGGCCATTCGGCCCACCAAAACTACTCCACCATTCAATCATGGCTGATCTCTCCTCCTAATCCCATTTTCCTGCCTTCTCCCCATAACCCTTGCCACTCGTTCTAATCAAGAATTTGTCTATCTCTGCCTTAAAAATATCCACTGACTTGGCCTCCACAGCCCCCTGTGGCAATGAGTTTTCACAGATTAACTATCCTCTGACTAAAGAAGTTCCTCCTCACCTCCTTTCTAAAATAGTGCCCTTTAATTCCGAGGCTATGACCTCTGGCCCTAGACTCTCCCACCAGTGGAAACATTCTTTCCACATCCACTCTATCTATGCCTTTCATTATTTGGCAGTAATGTTGCTGCCTTACAGCGCCAGAGACCTGGGTTCGATTCCGACTATGGGTGTTGTCTGTATGGAGTTTGGCCATTCTCCCCATGACCTGCGTGGGTTTTCTCCGGGTGTTCCGGTTTCCTCCAGCACTTCAAAGACATACAGGTGTGTAGGTTAATTGGCTTTGGTGAAACTTGTAAATGGTCCCCAGTGTGTAGAATCGTGGTGGAGTATGGGGATCTCTGGTCGACGCGGATTCAGTGGGCCGAAGGGCCTGTTTCCACACTCTATCTCTAAACTAAGCTAAACTAACCTCCAGAAGTTTGTTTTTAGCTCAAGATTCCAGCATCTGCAGTCCCTTATATTTCAAGCCCAATAACATTGTTTCTTTTTAAAACTTCAGAGATGTTAACAGGAATGCGTAATGTGTTTGTGTGACATGCTCTTCTAGTTTAATAGTAAATTGAAACCTTCTTCCAAAACGCATAAGAGCACAGGCACCTCATGTTTCGAGCATGCTTGTTTTATGAGTTTTTAGAATAACTCGCTTGTCTAATTACCACCAACGTTTTTTTACATGCTCCTATTTTTGGATTAACGCACTCCAATTCATATGTTGGAAGGAGCTGCAGATACTGGTTTACACCGAAGTTAGACACAGCCACACTCAAATTGGAGGAACAGCACCTCATATTTCATTTGGGCAGCTTATGCAGTGGTATGAATATTGGTTTCTCTAATTAGAAGTAACCCCATGCATTCCCTCTCTCTCCACCCCTCCCCTACCCTAGACGTCCTGCCAGTTCCACAGTTTGCATCCATATATCCCTTCATTATCACCTCTTCCACAGCCAACAAAATAGTAAGATTAAACGAGAACTTACCAGTTTGAAGTTTGATCTTTATTTTATGAGGAGTTACGAAAAGGAATTACGTGAAGAAGCCCACCAGCCCGCATGCGCGTCAACCTTCAAAGCAGCGGTGTGAAATCACAGATAACAGTTGTTGAACTGAATATAGTAAGATTCGAGAGAACTAGAACTACCAGATGACCTTTATGAGAAGAGGGTTGGGAGCGGAGGGCACATAATTCCTCATTGTAACTCCTCATAAAATAAAGATCAAACTTCAAACTGGTAAGTTCTCGTTTAATCTTAATATTTTACTTCGGAGGCACGTGAGTGACTACGTGAAGATTTCAAAGCTCTGTGATTTCGTGCCGCTAACACGAGCCCATGCCACACATTGCATAGTTGACCAGACATGATTGAAAAAATGATAGTGCACTCAGACATGACATAGATTTAAAACATGCTGATGCTAATAATAAGCAAATAAGCAAATTAATGGATGGACCTTAAAATTGAGTTGGCAAACAAACCCATCCTGGCAATCGGTTTGTTATAAAAGGTTTGGAAAGTCCGCTGATTTAACCATCCTGCTGTCGCTAGGATGTGGTCCAGCAGAACCTCCACGAACCTTGCTGCGGATGTTATCACAGCCCTAGCATAGGACAATACAAATCTCAACCATCTGGAGATGGTCTGCACTGAAAACCTCTTGTGTGTTTTTTGTGGCTAACGAATATTGCCAGCGCAGTGCCTCTAAGGTTTTTTGTATCTTTAAAATATTGATGAATATGTGTGACAACACACAATCTATGGTCCATAGGATATGTCAGAATTTCAGCTTTAGACCCAACAGTCTGCTTAGTTTAATAACTCATTTACATAGAACGTTATTTGTTGGTAGAGATAACCATTCTGTTCAGCCGTAGCATATGCAATGACTGAACACGTTACGCTGAACCAGCGCCATGAGCATAACTACCTTATGAGAGCCGGGCCAAAGATAAGGATGTAGCTGGAGCCCCCCGGTGAAGTAGTGTTAATAGAAGAAGTAATGTCAATATCCCATACTTCCGTGTACCTGGGCCTGGGAGAATTTGTGTTAAAGATATCCTTTATAAATCTGGATATCAGAGGGTGACACCCGACAGAGTGGGTCCCGCTCACTGCAGCAAATATGATGAGAAGGCACATTTGGCACAGTTAATGGCACTATAATTTAATTTATTGTCAAAAACCCATTTGAAAATGAACTCCAAGACGTCAGTTATCCGTGCCATATTATTTGTAACATTAGCATTTAAACAAAACACTTCCCATCTCCTGATGAGGAAATGTACTGCTTTTTTGGTGCTATCCCTGCACTCTGCAGTGAGCATGTACATGGATCGGTCTGACAACCCGAGCCACAGGAACGGTCTTCTCAGAGTCTGCAAGTCAATGAATTGATTTTATCATGCAGAGGATGGTTTCCCGAGTCACGGGCTGAACCAACAATTTTTGTGTTAGAATAACCATATAAGGTTCTATGAACATTCCCAACATCAGCGGGAACCATGGCTGCATAGGCCAGTCAGGCAGTACGAAAATGCCTGAAGCGGGATCTTGCTGGATTTTTTGCAAGACCCGACTGATGAGGCAAAATGGAGGAAAGACATAAAAGAACATTCCTCCCCAGTGTAGCGAGAATTGCTCTATCGCCACTGTTATGCCACATATTTTTGTAACTGGCGATTGAGCCTGGATGCAAACATCGATATTCGGTGTTCCATCAAGCCACAATGTCATTAAATACTTTGTGATCCAACATCCATTCTGTGTTGTCATTGATTTTACGTAATGATACACTAGCACGAAATGAGGTTAGGTAAATTATCACAGGATACGTTGACTTGATTGCACCCATGTGATTAACATATGCCACCACCATAGTGTATCAACTTGGAGTTGAGCATGCAGATTATGCATATTCGCACAATAAACTTTTAACCCATAGAATACACCTAGTGTCTATCTGTAGTTGATACCATATAACTGAATAATTGGTAACTCTTGCAAATCCAATCCGTCTCCGTAACTAGAGATGGTATTTGTAATTTTCCATCTTTGAGCACTAGCATCAGTTTGTAATATAACTGAAGATTTACTGACCAAAAAGTTACTGGAGCAATGCTGAATACTGTTCGTCCACCATTGTGACTTTGATAGCTTCAGCTGGTAATAGCATAGGTCTGTTAATAATGACCTGCATGGTACTTGAGAGGTTACTCCTTTGCACGTTGTAAGTTCTGATAATGCAAAGGCCCAAATTGCCCAGCTGAAACACAGCCACTATATTGCCAATTACACTTGATGAATAGAAGGCTGCTTCATAACAACAAGGTTGTTACAGGCTTCTATTAATTCCAATCTCTTGCCCCAGGGCGGAGTCACAGACAAATTAAGAGTTAAAGGTAAATCCCAATAATCAATAACTCTAGTTGGTATCAACTTAAATTTAACTGGATGGATGAGAAACCCCAATTTCTCAAATATAGTTTGCGGCTGAAACAGTTAAATTTAGCAAAATACAGCGTTTAGAATATCATCCAGTTAGGCCATAACAAGTGTTTTTGAGCTCTGAGCTGCCCAAGCACTGGTTTTAGTAATTTGGTAAATAACCTGGGAGCTGAAGTTAGCCCATTTTGCAACGCTTTAACTGTTATCATTGCCCCATCCAGCTAAATTTCAAATATCTCCGGTGATCGCTATGAATGGGAACTGAATAGTATGTATCTTTGAGATCGATGCATGCCATAAAGATCCTATGGAAACCAGTTGTTAGACAGTAACAAAGTTTCCTATGCTGAAATGTCTATACTGCACATGCGAGTTAAATCAAGGATGAACCGACATCCTCCATCTTTCACAATGATCAGGCCACGCCTGCCATAATTCCGAGCCTGCCTCGAAAGACAACTCTGGCCATATTTCCGAGCCTGTCTCAAAAGGCAATCCTGGCCATAATACTGAGCCTGCCTCGAAAGGCAACTCCGGCCATAATTCTGAGCCTGCCTTGAAAGACAATTCTGGCCATATTTCCGAGCCTGTCTTGAAAGACAATCATATAACCATATATAACCATATAACCATAACAGCACGGAAACAGGCCATCTCGGCCCTTCAAGTCCGTGCCGAATATTAATTTTTTTTTTTTTTTTTTTTTTTTTTTAATTAAAAATAAAATACTTCCCCCTAGTCCCATCTACCTGCACTCAGACCATAACCCTCCATTCCTTTCCCGTCCATATACCCATCCAATCTATTTTTAAAGGATAACATCGAACCTGCCTCCACCACTTCCACTGGAAGCTCATTCCACACAGCTACCACTCTCTGAGTAAAGAAGTTCCCCCTAATGTTCCCCCTAAACTTCTGTCCCTTAATTCTCAAGTCATGTCCCCTTGTTTGAATCTTCCCTACTCTCAATGGGAAAAGCTTATCCACGTCCACTCTGTCTAACCCGCTCATAATTTTAAAGACCTCTATCAAGTCCCCTCTTAACCTTCTGCGCTCCAAAGAATAAAGACCTAACTTGTTCAACCTTTCTCTGTAACTTAGTTGCTGAAACCCAGGCAACATTCTAGTAAATCTCCTCTGTACTCTCTCTATTTTGTTGACATCCTTCCTATAATTAGGCGACCAAAATTGTACTCCATACTCCAGAATTGGCCTCACCAATGCCTTGTACAATTTTAACATTACATCCCAACTTCTATATTCAATGCTCTGATTTATAAAGGCCAGCACACCAAAAGCTTTCTTTACCACCCTATCTACATGAGATTCCACCTTCAGGGAACTATGCACAGTTATTCCTAGATCCCTCTGTTCAACTGCATTCCTCAATTCGCTACCATTTACCGTGTACGTCCTATTTTGATTTGTCCTGCCGAGATGTAGCACCTCACATTTGTCAGCATTAAACTCCATCTGCCATCTTTCAGCCCACTCTTCCAAATGGCCTAAATCTCTCTGTAGACTTTGAAAATCTACTTCATTATCCACAACACCACCTATCTTAGTATCATCTGCATACTTACTAATCCAATTTTCCACACCTTCATCCAGATCATTGATGTACATGACAAACAACAGTGGACCCAACACAGACCCCTGAGGCACCCCACTAGTCACCGGCCTCCAACCTGACAAACAGCCATCCACCATTACTCTCTGGCATCTCCCATTCAGCCACTGTTGAATCCATCTTGCTACTCCACCATTAATACCCAACAATTGAATCTTCTTAACCAACCTTCCATGAGGAACCTTGTCAAAGGCCTTACTGAAGTCCATATAGACAACATCCACTGCTTTACCCTCATCAATTTCCCTAGTAACCTCTTCGAAAAATTCAAGAAGATTAGTCAAGCATGACCTTCCAGGCACAAATCCATGTTGACTGTTCCTAATCAGACCCTGCTTATCCAGATGCTTATATATATTATCTTTAAGTATCCTTTCCATTAATTTGCCCACCACTGACGTCAAACTAACAGGTCTATAATTGCTAGGTTTACTCTTCGAACCCTTTTTAAACAACGGAACAACATGCGCAGTACGCCAATCCTCCGGCACTATTCCCGTTTCTAATGACATTTGAAATATTTCTGTCATAGCCCCTGCTATTTCTACACTAACTTCCCTCAATGTCCTAGGGAATATCCTGTCAGGACCTGGAGACTTATCCGTTTTCATATTTTTCAAAAGTGTCCGCACCTCCTCTTCTTTGAATCTCACAGTTTCCATTGCTACTCTGCTCGTTTCCCTTACCTCACATAATTCCATATCCTTCTCCTTCGTGAATACCGAAGAAAAGAAATTGTTCAATATCTCCCCCATCTCTTTTGGCTCTGCAGATAGCTGTCCACTCTGACTCTCTAATGGACCGATTTTATTCCTTGTTATCCTTTTGCTATTAATATAGCTGTAGAAACCCTTTGGATTTACTTTCACCTTACTTGCCAAAGCAACCTCATATCTTCTTTTAGCTTTTCTAATTTCTTTCTTAATATTCTTTTTACATTCTTTATACTCCTCAAGCACCTCATTTACTCCATGCTGCCTATAATTATTGTAGATCTCTCTCTTTTTCCGAACCAAGTGTCCAATTTCCCTTGAAAACCATGGCTCTTTCCATTTTTTACTATTTCCTTTCAACCGAACAGGGACATAAAGATTCTGTACTCTTAAAATGTCACCCTTAAATGTCCTCCATTTTTCTTCTACATCCTTCCCATAAAACAACATGTCCCAATTCACTCCTTTTAAATCCTTTCGCATCTCCTCAAAGTTAGCCTTTCTCCAAACAAAAATCTCAACCCTAGGTCCAGTTCTGACCCTCTCCATAATTATATTGAAACTAATGGTATTGTGATCACTGGACCCGAAGTGCTCCCCGACGCATACCTCCGCCACTTGCCCTGTCTCATTTCCTAACAGGAGGTCCAGCACTGCCCCTTCTCTAGTAGGTACCTCTATGTATTGCTGCAAAAAACTATCTTGCACACATTTTACAAACTCCAAACCATCCAGCCCTTTTACAGAATGTGTTTCCCAGTCTATGTGTGGAAAATTGAAATCTCCCACAATCACTACCTTGTGCTTACTACTAATATCTGCTATCTCCTTACATATTTGCTCTTCCAATTCTCGCTCCCCATTTGGCGGTCTATAATACACCCCTATAAGTGTTGCTACACCTTTCCCATTTCTCAGTTCCACCCAAATAGCCTCCCTAGACGAGCCCTCTAATCTATCCTGCCAAAGCACTGCTGTAATATCTTCCTTGACAAGCAATGCAACACCCCCACCTCTTGCCCCTCCAATTCTATCACCCCTGAAGCAACGAAATCCTGGAATATTTATTTGCCAATCACAGCCCTCCTGCAACCATGTTTCACTGACCGCCACAACATCATACTTCCAGGTGTCAATCCAGGCTCTAAGCTCATCCACCTTTCTTACAATGCTCCTAGCATTAAAATATACACATTTAAGAAACCCACCACCACTTATTCTCTGTTTATTATCTTTTTCTTCTTTCTCCCCTACATTTTGGGTCCGAGTGCTTCCCTTCTCTGCCTCCTGCCTCCTACATTTTCCACTAGCTTTCTCTATTTGAGTCCCTCCCCCCAACCGTTCTAGTTTAAAGTCTCCCCAGTAGCCTTTGCAAATCTCCCCGCCAGGATATTGGTGCCCCTCGGGTTCAAGTGCAACCCGTCCTTTCTGTACAGGTCACTCCTTCCCCAAAAGAAATCCCAATGATCCAGAAATTTGAATCCCTGCCCGCTGCACCAGTTCCTCAGCCACGCATTTATCCTCCACCTCACTCCATTCCTACTCTCACCGTCACGTGGCACAGGTAGTAATCCTGAGATTGTTACCTTTGTAGACCTTCTCCTTAACTCTCCTCCCAACTCCCTAAATTCTCCTTTCAAGACCTCTTCTCTTTTTCTACCTATGTGATTGGTACCTATATGTACCACAACCTCAGGCTCCTCTCCCTCCGATTTCAGGATATCTTGGACGCGTTCAGACACATCCCTGACCCTGGCACCAGGGAGGCAAACTACCATCCGGATCTCCTGACTGCGTCCACAGAATCGCCTATCCGACCCCCTAACCATAGAGTCCCCTATTACTATTGCCCTCCTCTTCTTTTCCCTACCCTTCTGAGCAATAGGGCTGGTCTCTGTGCCGGAGGCCCGGCCGCTGTTGCTACCCGCAGGAAGGCTGTCCCCCTCAAC
Organism: Malacoraja senta; assembly: GCA_038087875.1. NCBI lineage: Eukaryota > Metazoa > Chordata > Chondrichthyes > Rajiformes > Rajidae > Malacoraja > Malacoraja senta. The sequence continues at coordinate 44,376,354 of CM075978.1, forward strand.
AGTACTCAAACAGGAGTACTTATTTTCAAGGTGTACAGCCACTGGGGTACTCACTAGTCCCTGCCTCTGCCCCTTGCCCTTCCTAACTGTGACCCACTTGTCTGCCTCCCGTGGTCTTGGAGTGGCCACCTCTCTATAGCTCTTTTCTATGACCTCCTCACTCTCCCTGATCAGACAGAGGTCATCGAGCTGCTGCTCCAGGTTCCTAACACGGTCCCTTAGGAACCCCATCTCTACGCACCTGACACAGATGTGTCAGGCCATAATACTGAGCCTGCCTCGAAAGACAACTCTGGCCACAATTCCAAGCCTGCTTGGAACCCTTGTATACTGTGCAGTATAAACTAATCTCATGTTATCATTTTAGTTTATAGACGGATCTGAATTTCATGTTATCATTTTCATTTGTACAAAAAACAAGTGTAAATATTACCAACTTGTAAATGGTCCACATACCCCATGTTTCGGAAAGAACCAGACCCACCTACCTCCATGGTTACCGGTGGTCTTATGGTAAGCCCAAAGGCCCCTGATGCGGGTTCTATTTCCGTCCTTGATTTGGAGAGTAGGACTGCTGGGGTGCGTGGATTCCATATTTTTCCTGAGGACCGGCTTGAGCCTTGGCCTGAAAGACCTCTGCCCAGCTTTCAAGCTGCCACCAGCTTCAGTGAACCGCTTACTGCCGATGGAGGCGTGGGGTGTGTTGTCGCCGAAACGATGAAGCTTTGCTCGTCGTTGGTACCTTGATTAGTCCGACAGCTTTTGCTTCCTCATCCAGGTCTTACCTGTTGGATAGGTCTTCCCCGAAGAGAAGATTCGGTGGCTGGACATTGTTGGCCTTACATGAGCCTGGAAATTTGGAATTTAAGGCAGGTCTGATGGCGTTCTTCTGAAAGCAGTTCATTTCGAAGTGTGCATTGCACATCAACACCAGGCCAGTCACTTTAAAAATTTGTTGGAGTTTCATTTCCTGGGTTTTCATGCCCCCTCCAATGTCACCCCAGATAGCGCTGTTCACTATCGGCACTTTCAGGAACGATTTACAGGTGCATGGTATCTTACAGCCATCACCTGTTCCTGTAATGATGTGACGTGAGGTAGCAGAAGCTTGCAAAGCTTGTAACGTGAGGGGAACTCTGGCCCCCTCCGGGTTTTCTGCCAATGGCTGGAAGCAAACTCTTCCTGCAGCAGCTCCTTCGTTTGTGAGGATATCGCAACCCTTGATGCCATGACAGACAATTGTTGAACCTCACGCATGTATTCCAGTATGTTCCACGGACATACTTCCGAGTTTGGAGTCAGTCTCACACTGACCCCTCGCACTCCCCTCCACAGAGAGGGAGATTTGTAAGCAGCCCTGAAACAGGTGCTGCCGCAGGCCCCCGAGGAGATCTGCGCTGATATGGCCCCGTTCCACGGACCATATCAGGATGGAGCATCACATTTGTGGGATAAACGCCCGAGGGCACTATCCATGCTCCATCTGGGTTAAACGTCCAAGGACGTACCCATGTATGTCGGAGGGGAACCATCCTGGCCTGACTCGTCCCAGTCCAGGCCTCCCCGATTCCGTTTGGCTGCACCCCTTGGTGCTGCCGAAGTCGGAAGTCGCTGTCGGCAACTCGGGTAGCGAACCCGACGGCCGACGGCTACCCGCACTACCGCGGTCTCCGTAGCCGGTTCCGGTCTGTAGCCGGTTTCCCCGCGGTCCGTGACCGCGATTCCCCGTGGTCCATAACCAGTTTCCCTGCGGCCCGTCCGGACTTCGCCCCGTATATTATATCCAGTAGGAAACTCTGTAAAAGAGATTCCTGCAAGCAAAAAACAGAACCTGGAAATAAGTTCAAAAACTTTCCTGCAGAGTTTGAAACTTACCGCTGGAGGAGCGACGCGCCTGCCAGCCAGTCGTGCGCCATGCGTTAGACGTATTGACGCGCATGCGGGCTGGCGGGCTTCTTCACGTAGTCACTCACGTGACTCAGAAGTAAAATAGACCATTGGACCAGATGGACCAGATTAGGATTGGGCTCCACTTTTCTCTGGTCATTGATTCCGGCTCTGATTTGTTCTGTACCTTTTCATATCTCTAGTTTCCCTCCCCACTGACTGACTCTCAGTCTGAAGAAGGATTTCAATCCAAAACGTCACCTATTTCTTTTCTCCAGAGATGCTGCCTGACCCGCTGAGTTACTCCAGCGTTTTGTGCTATCTCACTCAAATTCATGCCTGGCAACATTTGGCAACATAGCTACGTGCACTGCCTGGCATATGTTTGATTTAAGGGCCTGCCCCACTTAGGCGACTTTTCCGGCGACAGCCGGAAAATAGGCTGTCGCCACATGGTCGCGGGGTGACGCCTGTATTGTCATGAGCTGTTGCCTCAAGTGTCGTGGCCTTTTTCTTGTCGCCGCTCGGTTTTGAAATGTTCAAAACCTCTCGGCAACAGTTAGCTTGATGTTGCGTGACTTCTCCAGGAATAGGTGCCGTCGTAGGTTGTAGTAGGCTGTCGCCAGGTTGACGCCATTTGACGTTGGCTGTCGCAGGGTGCTGACTTCGGTGAATTCAAGTGGTGGCAGCCTACGTCATGCTACATCCACCAGCGACAGTATCGGCGTCACGAGAAGTCACATTGCGTCATTTGAAAAAAAGTGCACCGCTCCACCTGTCTTCAGTTGACGCCATCAGGGTCGTAGCTTGTCGTAGCTTGCCACGGACTGACGTAGGTTGACTTCGGTTGTCGTAGGCTGTCGTCTATATCGTCATTGGCTGCCGTGGGTGTTGTCGTGGCTTGACGTCGCGTGTCGCGAAGAATTGGGACGCTGGTTGACGTAGCATGTCGTAGCTTGACATCGACTAGGTAGCAGCCTGTCGTAGATATTGTCGTAGGGGGCCGGCTTCTTGGCGTCACGCCACAACAGTGACTGTCGCCGAAAAAGTCGCCTAAGTGGGACAGGCCCTTTACGCACTATTTGATTTACAAGCTGCTTTTCAAGTGCGTAACCCATGCATAAAACACCAGATGCCTGTGCTGTACAAATATCACAGAATTTCAATGACAACAACTATTAATTTTACAGATAATATCAGTTATTTTGATTTATTCTAGTATTTAAGGGCATTTTGAGTTCAGCAGCTATGATACCAATGTGAAGCTTTTTTTCTGATGTAACTAAAGAAAGAAATACCAATAAACAGTTGCAGAATACAAAGTCCTTCACTTTAAGTGGAAGGATAGGAGCTCGAAAAAGAGAGTGAAGCCCATTTCTTCATTCTCCCTTAACATCATGCTTTCTCTAATTTGCACAAGATGCTTAAAAGAGCGTTGGATCATAAAACTGCTAATAGCAGGCATAGAATACAGTAAGGGGAACTATTAAATCCATCTGAACATTTAATTGTTAATCATTGTGGTGCCTCACTAGCATTGCATGTATGGATGGATACACAATGTTCTCTTTGACACAGAAGAATTGCGGTTAGAGATAAACAAACTAGTAGATTGATTCCACCATGAAATGAAAGACAAAGCTCATCAGCGGATAGTTTTTGGTTGTTTTTCATAATCTTTAGTGGAAAATGTGGCTGATGGTTCTAGAAATGAGTTCAAACAAACTAGCTGTCTGATATTTACTACATCCAATTATCCCTGACGTCAATGGAAGAGAGGATCAATCAAAGTTGACACTGTGATATCACTCATTTTAAGCATTTTCCAATGTTAAAATACAATACCACCGCATATTTCACCCCTCATAAATCGTATATCTTTTGAAACAAAGTCCAGCCCATTTGAATGTGCATTGGTTCTGGTAAAAATGCAAAACGTATTTATTGAGCAACTGGATAGATTGATGTGGAAATGATGCTTCCACTAGTGGGAGTGTCCAGGACCAGAGGTCATAGCCTCAGTATAAAAGGATGTTTCTTTAGAAATGAGATGAGGGTGAATTTCTTTGGTCAGAGGGTGGTGAATCTGTGGAATTCATTGCCACAGACAGCTGTGGAGACAAAGTCAATGGATATTTTAAAGTTGGAGATTGACAGGTTATTGATTATTAAGGGTGTCAGGGGTTATGGAGAGAAGGCAAGAGATTGGGTTTGAGAGGGAAAGATAGATCAGCCAAGATTGAATGGCAGAGTAGACTTGATGGGCCGAATGGCCTAATTCTCCTCTGAGAACATATGAACTTATGAAGAGAAGATTGGTTGACACTGTGATATCACTACTTTTAAGCTTTTTCCGAAGTTCAAATACAATACCCGCACGTACCTCACCCCTCACAACGTGTATATCTTCTATGGACTTGAAACAAAACGCAACCCATTTGAATGTACATACTGTAGCTTCTGGTAAAATTGTGAAATGTATTTACTGAGCAACCCATTAAACAATGTCAAACAAAAAAAAGCAATACTAAATGTATTTCCTAAAAATAAAAATTGCCGAAGTCACACAAAATCCAATCACAACTTCCCAACATCAGGCACCACAATGATTCAAGGAGGAAACATGATGTGCAAACAGCCAGTTTCAATCCAAACTGAGCAAACAGAATAACATTATCCAAATCCTGACCTTCACACTATGTGTATTGTTGCTTTTCTTCCATTGATTCACCATTTCTTCTCAGTTTGCCAAACTGTTTTACTATGAAAACTTTTTAAAATTCCATTGTCTGATCCAGAAAAAAAGTTTTCACATTACTTTATAAAATTAGGCGAGACGTTCATATTCCTCAATGAGAGTATAAGTTTAATTAAGGGGATCATTAGCAGTCTTACAAAAGGAATGGAACAACTCCCATTTTTTGCATCCTTCCTCCAGCAGAGATCAAGCATCAGATACAACAACATGTTTGGCCATGAGGTAAAACTTCCTTATAGTTGTCCAGCCGCACATTTGATATTTGTAAACATGCAGAAAATCTGTAGTAGATCACAAAGATTGATAGTCACCATTTTCTCAAGACGAATTTGGAACGGGCAACAGATAAGATTCTTGCTGGTTATTGCCCACCATCTGAAGAATTAATTAACGATTCACTCCATCTTCACTGAACATGAGGCGGGACCTCATTGAAACCTATGGAATGGTGAAAGGCCTGGATAGAGTGAATGTGGAGAGGATGGTTCCACTAGTGGGAGAGTCTAGGACCAGAGACTATTGCCTCATAATAAAAGGACATACCTTTATAAAGGAGTGAGGAGGAATTTCTCTAGTCAGAGGATGATGAATTTACGAAATTCATTGCCACAGCAGATGGCTGTGGAGGCCATGTGCTGGAGATTTTTAAGGCGGAGATTGACAGATTCTTGATTGGTAAATGTGTCAGGGGTTATGGGGAGATGGGAGGAGAATGGGGTTGAGAGGGAAAAATAGATCAGCCATGATTGAATGGCAGAGTAGACTTGACGGGCAGAGTAGCCTAATTCTGCTCTTAAAACGTTAGAACTTATGAACAATTACAAACTACAGCTCTGTATAACTGAAATATGCAATAATATTTTATGTGAACATTGAAAGCATTTGTATAAAACACTTTTGGCTATGAACAAGTAACAATATTGGCTGGGAATCAGTGGAGCATTTGGGGAGTTCAGCATTATGATGAAAACTATGCCAAAATCCCAAGCTTCCTCGGTTTGAAGTAAACAATAGCATGATTCAAAGTGTTTGGAAGATCTCCTTACATTTATTGTTCAACGAAAAACGTACCTAATGATATATTTTTCTCATTGGTGTCCCTTGGATATTGCCATGTATTTTCAACAAGAGTTCAAGAACATAGAACCTGTGAATAGGCCTTTCGATGCACAATGCCTGTGTCGAGCATGATGCCAAGACCATTTCTTAATTACCTGCACATAATCCATGTTCCTCCATCCCCTGCATATCCATGTACCTATCCAAAAGCAGCTTAAATGCAGCTATTGTATCTGCCTCAACCACGCACACTGGCAGCCCATTCTAGATACACAACACCCTCTGTGTAAAACGTTGCACTGTACATCTCCTTTAAACTTTGCCCCTCTCACCTTAAAGCTATGCCCTCTACTATTTGATTTTTCCATCCTGGGAGAAAAGTTTTTGACTGTCTTGCCTATCAATGCCTCCCATAATTTTATATAGTTCTATCAGGTCTTGCCACATTCTCCAAAGTTCCAGAGAAAACAATCCAAGTCTGTCCAATCTCTACCCGTAGCTAATACCCCTAATCCAGCCAACATTCTAGAAAATTAATGATTCATTTACTAGAATGTTGGTAAATGCTTGGCAAAGATTAATTGGTGCCTCTGCTTTGGGTATCCCTAAGTCATGAAACTCACTGTAGACATACAGGTTAGTGCTTTACTTATAACTTCATAGAGGCATCAACCAGTTGGAATTATAGTGTAATTACAAATGTATATAATTAACATAACTCCATACTTGTCATAATAAGTCATAATAAAAAGTGATAGATCTTTTAATATTTAACAGCTCCTCATTAATTACTAAGAAAATTGCAAAGTGGTTGGTTTGCACTGTGCTGTGTGACACTGAGAACACTCTGAATAGAATTTTACTTCGGAGTCACGTGAGTGACTACGTGAAGAAGAACCGTCAGGGCGCATGCGTGTCATTACGTCTGACGCATTGGCGCGAACGGCAGCAGGAGGACGGAGCTCCTTCTGCAGGTGAGTAGTTACAGCTCCACCAAAGTCGGGGAGACTTTGGAGGAGTTAGGAAAAAGTAGAGGAATTGTTTCTGTGTGTTTTTTCCCCACATACAGGAACAAGGAAAAGGTGCAGGTCTGCTACGGACAAGGAGAGAGAGAGCTGCGGGAGTGCAGTCTCTGAAAGGCAGCCTGTCACCTCTGGGGAGTCGCAAGCCGGTAGCGGTGCGGCGACAGACTTGGCAAAGTGCCCAGCCGGGTACACAGCCAACGCCAGTCGGGCGGTCGGCATAAGCAAAGTCTGTCAGGGGCATTGACTCCGCAGAGTCGGGCCAGGAGAGTCCCGTCAGGGACAGGATACCGTTCCCCAGCGGTTATCCAAAAGGAGCAGCTCATACAGGGGCTGCTCCACAGAGACACTCCAGGAAGGAGTTGTGCAGGCGGGAGGCCGTGGGGACGGCTCTGCTGGCAGTGCCTAGGAGAGGCCTGCTTCACAAAAGCCACACTCCAGGAGGAGTTGTGCAGGCGGGAGGTCGTGGGGACGGCTCCGCTGGCAGTGCCTAATAGAGGCCTGCTTGAAAGCACCCTCTTTGCAAGAGGTGAGTGCAGAAGGGCAGATATGCTCTGACCCCGAGTCCAACGACGACTTCCAAAGGGAGGGCAGGCAGCTGCCAGAGCTGACACTGTGTGCAGCACGGTTTGCCCTGCGTCGGACGCTGGTGAGTCTCTGGGTGAGGAACTTGCCACCAGCATAAAATATGCTTCACTCTGCCAGCCTGGCACAGTGCAACCGGCACAGCTGTCTGGCGAGGATTTCGCAAAGCAGGTGAAGGAGCTGGAGGAGGAGGCCAAGACGGTGGGCTTGATTAAGCAGCCAGCAGCCACATATCCACCAAAGAGTATCCCTATAAGCGAGGAGACTGGTCCGGGCAAGGGACGAGTCCAGCTACGATGCAGCACAGTTGGCGTTCGGCTGTAGCAGCGCCAGGGAAGGTGAGATATCCAGCTCGAGGCAGGGGAAGAATGCCAGGTGGTAAGGAGGTAAGTGGGTCTGGTTCTCATATAGACAGATCTAATGTGATACCTCAGATATGTTTATACTGAAGGTGATTGAAGGGTATCGAATAACGCTTAATGTAAATTCTGATTTACCCATACAAACATGTTCCAAAAAGAGTTTGACCAGTATCACTGAACAATTGGAAGTTCAGGTGGAACTTGCAAGCTTATGTAATAAGGGTGTAATTGCTAAGGCAGTTTACCAAAAGCCATCAGTTTGTGTCCAATATCTTTCCCAGACCAAAAAACGATGGGGAATGCAGAATTATACTGGACCTGAATATTCGTAAACCTTTTTGTACGGTATAGACATTTTAAGATGGAAACGTTTGAGGAGATTTTAAAGATCCGGATTCAGTGTCTGTTCATTGCAGGATAGAAGATTAAAATTCAGCTGGATGGGGCAATTATGGCAATACAATGCACTGCCTAATCATTTGTCTTCAGTTCCTAGATTAATTACAAAGTTGTTAAAACCTATTCTAGGCATGACGAGAAGTCAAGAGGCATGTGCTCATGGCTTATTGAGATAATATCTTGATTGTAGGACAATCAAAGGAAACAGCTGAAGCATCAGTGGCAGTTGGTAAAAAACACTTTTAAAAATTGGGCTTCATAAGCTATCTAGAGAAATCTAAATTAATACCTGTGACACAAATTGACTAGTTGGTTCACAATAGACAATCAACATGATTGTGACCTTGCCCAGACAAAAAAGGGTAGAGCTAATTAAGAGCTGTATCAAGTTAATTGCTGACACACAGCCTTCAATTAGCCAGGTGATGAGTCTGCTGCGGAAATTTGCTGGCACCATTCCCAGCCATTCAATAGTGGCCACTTTATTATCTACAATTACAAAGGTCAAAGAAACAAGCACTGAGGATACATTGGGGTCATTATAATAGACCTATGCTTCTATCAATAGAGGCTGTTGCTGATGTACAATGGTGGATTCAGCATGTGTCCACTAGTAGTTACAAAGTGTTATTGGACCAAGCTTCCATGATTTTGCAGGCAGATGTCAGAGCACTTGGGTGGGGTGCTACTCATACAAGATCCAGCTGTGGAGACAGATGAACATTGCTTCTGCAAACATGGGTAATTAACCAAGAGTATTTTATGGACTCAAGGCTTATGGCACTAACAAAACTAGTTTGCATGTGCAGTGCCAAATAGACAACACTACAGCAGTTGCTTATATGAATCACATGGGTGGAATCAAATCGTTATCATGTGACAGGTTGGCAAATAAAATTGGACCTGGAGTATGGATATTTGGATTGGAGCTATCTGCCAGGGAAACGTAATGTAGTACGAGATGGCAGCTCACGAAAATTCCGTGATAATACAGAGTGGATGTTGAACCAGGAGGTGTTCAAGAACATAGTACTTCTATATGGAAGGCCAAAATATGTTTCATGGGCACCAGATCCAGGGGCAGTGGCAATTGATGCTTTTTAACTAAATTGGGATGATATGTTTGTGTACATTTTCCCACTATTCTGCCTCATAGCTCGGTGTTTGAGAAAATCAAGCAGGATGCCGCTTCAGGGGTTTTGGTGATACCAAATTGCCCGATTCAACCATGGTTCCCTCTGATGTTACAGATAGCGATCCAACCTCCTTTTGCTGATTCCAAACAGTAGGAATTTGCTGGATCATCCAGTAACGCGTTAAGTTCATCTGTTATGTGATCGTATTGATCTGTTAATTTGCAGGTTTTTAAGAATGCCTTACATTGGTCGAGGACTTTCTAGGCCAACAGTGGATATACTCACTGCAGCCTGGAGAAAGAGTACTCAAAAGCAGTATATGACATGTTTTTAAAAGGGAACAATATGGTGTTCAAAAGAATATTCAATATGATACGGTAGTTATTGAAAATGTGTTAGAGTTTTATCTACACTTTATTATGATGAGGGTCTTAGCTATACTGCTATCAATACAGCTAGAAGTGCTTTGTCGGCATATCTTGTAATAGGTACACGGACACAAAGTATAGGTTCTCACCCTCTCATATCTAGGTTGATGAAAGGAATCTTTAATTCCAAACCGCCTAAGCCTAGGTATATGGTCATCTGCGATGTAAACGTTGTTCTTAACATACTTCGTCATTGGGTCCCTGTCACGTCTATAACTTTGTTAAAATTAACCATGAAATTGGCTATGCTAATGGCATTGGTGTCAGTACAGAGAGTGCAGACTTTGCAAAAACTTCAGTTCGAGAGAATGCAAGTGAATACAGAGAATGTTCTGTTTTATATTTCTGACCTGCTCAAACAAAGCAGGCCAGGTGTGACAGGATTTAAGATTGTGTTCTCAGCATATCCTACAGCTCCATGTTTATTTGTAAGGACACATTTGTTACATTACATTGAAGCCACAAGGGCTTTAAGACAAGAAGAAACAGGATTATTTGTCAGTTACAAGAAGCCAACATAAAAGAGTGGCAGTTCAGACTATCTCAAGGTGGTTAAAGCAAGAGTTGGTTCAGGCAGGAATTAACATTTATGTGTTTACATCTCATTCCACTAGTGCAGTAGCAACATCCGCGGCCAGGACGATGGACGTTCCCATCGACCATATATTAAAAGCCGCAGGTTGGAAAAATGAACTTGTGTTTCAGCAATACTACCATCGGCCGATTGCCGATGGAGGGCTGTTTGCCAACTCAATATTGAGTGCTGTTGCTATTGTTTAAAGTCTGTTTTCAATACTGTTTAATTCTGTTTCGTTTGTTGCCCCTACATTAAGAGGGTTTATTGGTTGTTTTATGACCAAAAATAAAACTGTTTTGTTTTTGCATGATATGCAATGTCATGCTTACAGCATTATTGATGATACTCAGAGTCAATCGATGCAGTGAGAAGCCGGGATTTTGATCTGCGGCATAAAAATCACAGAGCTTTAAAATCTTCACGTGGTCACTCACGTGACTCCGTAGTAAAATAGTAAGATTAAACGAGAACTTACCAGTTTGAAGTTTGATCTTTATTTTATGAGGAGTTACGTTGGTGACTCACCCGCCACGCCCAACCCTCTCTCATAAAAAAAGGTCATAATGGTAGTTCTCATGTTGATCATCTTAATATGTTACTTCAATGATGGTGTTGTCTGTGATTTCATACCACTGCTTTGAAGATTGACACGCATGCGCCCTGACGGGTCTTCTTCACGTAATCACCAACGTAACTCCTCATAAAATAAAGATCAAACTTCAAACTGGTAAGTTCTCGTTTAATCTTACTATTAATGAACAGTTTACATTTAAATAGAAGCACAAATATTTTAAAACTGCAGTTTAGTTCAGTTTAGAGATACAGCATGGAAACAGGCTCTTCGGCCCACCGAGTCCATGCCGACCAGCGATCCCCATTCCCTAGCACTATCCTACACATTAGGGGCAATTTACAATTCTTACTGAAGCCAATTAACCTACAAACCTGTACGTCTTTGGTGTGGGAGCAAACCAGAGCACCCAGAGAAAACCCATGCAGTCACAGGGAGAATGCATAAACTCTGTACAGACAGCAGCCGTAGTCAGGATCATACCCAGGTCTCTGCGTCTATAAGGCAGCAACTCTACCGCTGCACCACTGTGCCACTCTTTGCACTTTGTCATGCATCCTTTTCTTATAAGAGTATAAACAATTCTCCATCTGGCATTTGGTGTGTCAAATTATGACAGATTTGTACATAAATCAGACTAAAGCCTGGATTACTGCAAGAAGCATGAACATGACACCATAAAAAGTATACATCGGCCTTTTAGGGAGAAAGGATTTACCAGAATAATGCCTTGACAAAGGGTTGAATTGCAAAAAGAGATTGTAGATTAGGGTTGTATTGCCTGGAATTTATTTATGTTTAACAAGCAATTTGATTGAAATTTAAATTTTAAAAAGGGAGATTGCTCTTTTCTGGGGGGGGGGGGGTCTTGAAATGGAGGACATAGTTAAAAAAATTAGACTCATGTTTCTCAGGAGGGAAATCAAGAAACCCAACACATATGAAATGGTGGGCATTGGGAACTCTCTTCTGCAAATGGTAGCTGGTATGAGGTCAATCGTTTGTTTTAATTCTGACAATTGATAGATTTTTGACATGGAGAAAAGCCATTTTGGATTTTTAAGTCACAGAACAACCATTGAATGTGTTGGCTTGAGGGGCTAATTAGTCTCCAGTTTTTTAAATTTATTTACCATTACCCAGATGACCATTTGGAAGGCAGAACCCTGAACTCACCAGTAAAATCCTCCAACATTTGCAGAGCTACATTGATGAATAGGGCTTAGTTCTCCTTTCTCCTCCAGTCTGTCGCCTGACATCTGCAATCCTGCACATCTGGTAGTATTTAAGCAATTTCTGCAACTTTTACATCCCTTGGCAAAATAGCTTTCCGATTGCCTATTGAAGAAAACACATTGCTTCACAATGGCAACACAAAAACAGCTCAGGTTCAATGTCAACTAATAATGTATCCATGCTCATGTTGTTTTATTGATCCGTGGATCACTTTTACTAGCAATGCAGGAAAATATCCTTCTGAAGCATGCAATGGTCCAGGACATTTGCGACCTGTTTAAAAGAGTTGTATTTTCTACATTACATGGTAAACATGTTGCATCGTTCTCCTCTGTCCCGATTGCTGCAAGAGAGGCCTGAAGGAATCTAATCATATCCCAAATGGCTTATTATTTTTATTAGTGACATGGGCACCTGCAAACAAACAGGTACAAATTCCAGATGGTGCCTTGGATAAATTCAACACCAGATCTAGTCAAGCTAACACATCTTAGAATGCACTGTTTAATAATGGTCAGTGTCCAGGAGTAGGTTTCAAGGTTTCTTTATTCTTTATTCACAGCTTACATACTTTCACGCTATGTCTACGGACAAAAGAAGACAAATCTACCAAAACTAGTCTATCTAGGCTAATGTATGAGATTATTTTGTCCACATATTTTATTTAACTATCTCTGTTGACTACCCCTATTACTGGCCTAAACCTACTAATCAGTGTTGTGTCTTTTCCTTGTCGGTCTTTCTTCAAAGTCACCAGTTGACATTAACTCATTGCCTTTGTCTAAATAAGATCTATCACAGATTGATAGATTTTTGAAATGGAGAAAAGTCATTTATGGAGTTTTAAGTCACAGAACAACTAATGAATGAGTTAGCTTAAGTGGCAACATGGTGGCTCAGTGGTAGATTTGCTGCCTCACAAGGGTGCCAGAGACCCAGGTTCAATCCTGATTACGGGTGCTGTCTGTACAAAGTTTGCATGTTCTCCCTGTGACTGCGTGGATTTTCTCCGGGTGCTCTGGTTTCCTCCCACACTCCAAAGACGTATAAGCTTTAGATTAATTGGCTTCAGTAAAAATTGTAAATTGTCTCTAGTGTGTAGGATAGTGCCAGTGTACGGTGATTGCTGGTTGGCGCGGACTCGGTAGGCCAAATGGGGCTGTTTCCATGCTGTATCTCTAAACTAAACTAAACTGAACTAAAAAGACCACCTTTGTTTTAGTTCAGTTCTAATATTGAGTTCACATGCTGTTCTTTTCAAGGTCCAAGGAGTCAGCAGTCTCTAACAAGTTTATTTCAGCAATTATCTGTAACTCCTACAGCATGCCATGGATAAACATTATTAGTTTAGGACCACTGTGCCTGATCAAAAAACTGTAATGCATCAGATAAAAATGATTTGAGTATCTCAAGAATCTTTACAAGGAATCACTGTAATAGAAGTATGCTGTCCATCAGAATAATGCATATTGTGTTTCACATATTTGTGACAGGGTATAATCTGATTTACACCTCACTTTGAGGAGAGGTTTTGCAATATTTGAAAGACTAAATGGATAAAAGGCAACAAAGGAAAACAAATGCAGTAATTATGTCATTTAAAACCAAGAGATGGATAGAAGAAGGGATGAGGCTGGGCATGTGCAAAATACGAGAGGACAGAATCAATCTCTATTATTATAAAACTCTGATCTTGGATGTGGATGTATTTATTTGTGTGTGTCTTGTTTGTCTGTGATTCACATCTCCTCGAAAACACGACGAACTAACGGTGAAACTTTTACATATTCTGATAGAGATTTACCTCATGATTTAAAAAATCACCTCATCTGAAAATGTGATTCATTATTTCTTGAGTTTTTTTATTAAAATTGTTCACAAATCTGAGATCTTTTTTAAAGCTAACGAGCTGATGATGTCACAATGGGTCTGCTCCTCGCGGCCAGCTGCGCTCAGTTTTCAAAGCGCAGCCTGCTGGCCACTGCTTTTGCACGTGCTGCGAGTTACATTAACCCTAACCCCCCCCCCCAAATCGCAGTCATTTTGTCGTCCCCCCGCTCGCAGTCAACTCACACTCGGCCGGCCGTCAGCAGCGCTACGCCCGCAGTGCCCCGCCCGCAGCCCAGACGCCCTCCCCCCGGTCTCCGGATTGAAGCCGCTGAACACACAGTAATTTGGTTGGGCTTCCGAGGGCTTCAGAGGTCCCGCGAGCTCCCGAGACCTGCCGCCCGCTTGCCCAGTTCTCTCTCTCCCCCTTCCCCTCCTCTCCCCCACTCCCTCCTCTCCCACTCCTCTCCCTCCCTCCCCCACTCTCTCCCCTCTCCCTCCTCCCCCCTCCCCCTCCCCCTCTCTCTCCCTCTCATCCCCTTCCCCCTCCCCCCTCCCCCTTCCCCCTCCCCCCTCCCCCTTCCACCTCCCCCTTCCCCCTCCCCCCTCCCCCCTCCCCCCTCCCCCTCCCCCCTCCCCCCCCCCTCCCCCCTCCCCCCTCCCCCCTCCCCCCTCCCCCTCCCCCCTCCCCTCCCCCCCTCCCCCTCCCCCTCCCCCTCCCCTCTCCCTCTCTCCTCCCCTCTCCTCCCCTCTCCTCCCCCTCTCCTCTCCCCTCTCCCCCACTCCTCTCCCCCTCCCCATCCCTCCCTCTGCCCCCTCCCTCTCCCTCTTTCTCTGCCCCATTCTCTCTGCCCCATTCTCTCTGCCCCTCGAGATAGGGTGGGGATGGGGTAAATGGAGCCAATGAATAATATTAATATAATATCAAGGGGGGTAGTTTGTATGCGGGGAGGTGGTTAGTGTGTGTGTGACGCCGCAGGCCGCTCCCCCCCTCTCGCAACCGCACGTTGAAGGGACGGGACCCAACTGGTCCCCCTTGGTCTAGTTTTCTATTAAAATTGTGTTGACCATTAACTCAAATTTCAAGGTGGACTAATGAAATAAGCACAGCCGGTATCTGTTACGGTTAACATGGTCAGAGTTCACCCAGACCGGGAGAGAATCAGGCAAGCTTTTTCAAATGCTTGCAATTATGCTGGCAAAAATATATACGTGAGAATTTTTTTGCCAGGACTTCAATGGATTAATATAAAATTGCAATTACAACAGAAGTTTAAAAAATAATGCTGGTGACTCCATTATATTGTTATTGCCTGTCAAAACATCTGTAAATGCCTTTTATTGATGACATTCACAGTAGCTAACAAAAGTGAATGTTCCAGCAGATTGCATTGACTTTAACAATGGTCGTTTGGAGTATCTTTTGGGTGGATGGGGTTTGGTGAGTGGGGAGAGAAGTTGCTTTATCACCCAATATCAGCAAAGTGTTTAAGCAGAACTACATGCTTCCTGGGAGCGATAAAATAACTTAATATGATGATCTTAGCAGTAGGAATCAATTTTCTTTAACTGGCCTTGAGTTTTCTTAATCATATTTTTCCCTCTCCCAGGACATCACTATTGATGGAAAGAAATGTCAAACTTTAATGCTTGTGGTATCGTGAATGAGTGGGACAGGGGTGAATTAGACTTAATTTTAGACTTTAGAGATACAGCATGGAAACAGGCCCTTCAGCCCCCACCGACCAGCGATCACCTACTATCCTACACACTAAGGAGAATTTACAATTTTACCGAAACCAACTAACCTACAAACCTGAATGTATTTGAAATGTGGGAGGAAACAGCAGCACAATGAGAAAATTCATGCGGTTACAGGAAGAACGTACAAACTCCCTACAGACAGCACCCGTACTCAGGATTGAAGCCGTTTGTCTCTGGCGCTGTAAGAATGCAACTCTGTGCCACTGTGCTGCCCATTGATGGAAAAATATGTAAAACGTTACTGCTTGTGTAGTAGGGCAGGTGTGATGAATGAGGTCAGTCTGAAAAAGGATCATGACTTGAAATGTTGTCTATCCATTTCTTCCATTGATGCTGGCTGGTAGTTTTTTGCTTACAATTCCAGCACCTGTGCTCTCTTGTGTCATCATAAGATATGAGATGGTCTCTTACAAGCTGTCACTTTCATAAGTTTCAAGAATGGGAGCTACTTAAAAAAATTATGAAAGTTAGTTGGGAACTGGTCTGGAAAACACTGTCATGGGACTGCCATGATAACACTTACAGTTATAACCATCTCGTCATATTAGCTTTGGAAATCTGAAATAAGGACAAAGAGAAAATGAAGACAGAGGGGGAGATGCAGACTGAGAAAGCAATTGTGACAGAGAGAGAGACAGAGAAACAGAGAGACAGAGAGACAGAGAGACAGAGAGACAGAGAGACAGAGAGACAGAGAGAAACAAACACAGGGAGACCAGGCAGAGAGACATAGAAAATGGATGGCAGTGTAAGAGAGAACTAGAAGAGGAGGACAGTTAATGATGCAGCAGAGAAACAAGAGCATACGGTAGGAATTTCTCTTATGTGATGGCGAATTTCCAGAATATACTATGCTGAAGATGGTAAAGGCTAGATAATGGAAGAAGTACTTAAAGATGAGATAGATCATTTTTTGGAAGTTTGGAGGACTGAGGGCAATATGGGGCTGGCTGAGAAGGGCAATTGAGGCCTAGAGCAGATCAGCCGTGTTCCTTTGGAATGGCAGGGTTGCAGCTGCTCCTACTGTCTCATGTTTCAGGTAAGATGATGATCAGGTTGGGTCTAGTCATGTGTCAGGCCTTTATAACTGAGGCATCTACTACACGGGCTATTGCAGTGTGATTTAAAGTGTGGTGTAAATTCAGCACTCATACTAATAAATATCTGGAAATTAATGATGAGAGATCTGCTGGAGGAGGCAGCGTCATGTTGCTCCAATACAACATCTCTAAGAATTAACTTACATAGATACATAGAAAATAGGTGCAGGAGTAGGCCATTCGGCCCTTCGAGCCTGCACCACCATTCAATATGATCATGGCTGATCATCCAACTCAGTATCCCGTACCTGCCTTCTCTCCATACCCCCTGATCCCCTTAGCCACAAGGGCCACATCTAACTCCCTCTTAAATATAGCCAATGAACTGGCCTCAACTACCCTCTGTGGCAGAGAGTTCCAGAGATTCACCACTCTCTGTGTGAAAAAGTTTTTCCTCATCTCGGTCTTAAAGGATTTCCCCCTTATCCTTAAGCTGTGACCCCTTGTCCTGGACTTCCCCAACATCGGGAACAATCTTCCTGCATCTAGCCTGTCCAACCCCATAAGAATTTTGTACGTTTCTATAAGATCCCCTCTCAATCTCCTAAAATCTAGCGAGTATAAGCCAAGTCTATCCAGTCTTTCTTCATATGAAAGTCCTGACATCCCAGGAATCAGTCTGGTGAACCTTCTCTGCACTCCCTCTATGGCTATAATGTCCTTCCTCAGATTTGGAGACCAAAACTGTACGGAATACTCCAGGTGTGGTCTCACCAAGACCCTGTACAACTGCAGTAGAACCTCCCTGCTCCTATACTCAAATCCTCTTGCTATGAAGGCCAACATACCATTCGCTTTCTTCACTGCCTGCTGCACCTGCATGCCTACTTTCAATGACTGGTGTACCATGACACCCAGGTCTCGCTGCATCTCCCCATTTCCTAATCGGCCACCATTTAGACAATAGTCTGCCTTCCCGTTTTTGCCACCAAAGTGGATAACCTCACATTTATCCACATTATACTGCATCTGCCAAACATTTGCCCACTCACCCAGCCTATCCAAGTCACCTTGCAGTCTCCTAGCATCCTCCTCACAGCTAACACTGTCCCCCAGCTTAGTGTCATCCGCAAACTTGGAGATGTTGCTTTCAATTCCCTCATCCAGCTCATTAATATAAATTGTAAATAGCTGGGGTCCCAGCACTGAGCCTTGCGGTACCCCACTAGTCACTGCCTGCCATTGTGAAAAGGACCCGTTTACTCCTACTCTTTGTTTCCTGTTTGCCAGCCAGTTCTCTATCCACATCAATACTGAACCCCCAATACCATGTGATTTAAGTTTGTATCCTAATCTCTTATGTGGTACCTTGTCGAAAGCCTTCTGAAAGTCCAGATACAACACATCCACTGGTTCTCCCCTATCCACTCTATTAGTTACATCCTCGAAAAATTCTATAAGATTCGTCAGACACGATTTACCTTTCGTAAATCCATGCTGACTTTGTCCAATGATTTCACCACTTTCCAAATGTGCTGCTATCCCATCTTTAATAACTGACTCTAGCAGTTTCCCCACTACCGATGTTAGACTAACTGGTCTGTAATTCCCCGTTTTCTCTCTCCCTCCCTTCTTAAAAAGTGGGGTTACGTTTGCGACCCTCCAATCCTCAGGAACTACTCCAGAATCTAAAGAGTTTTGAAAAATTATCACTAATGCATCCACTATTTCTGGAGCTACTTCCTTAAGTACTCTGGGATGCAACCTATCTGGCCCTGGTGATTTATCGGCCTTTAATCCATTCAATTTACCCAACATCACTTCCCGACTAACCTGGATTTCACTCAGTTCCTCCATCTCCTTTGACCCGCGGCCCCCTGCTATTTCCGGCAGATTATTTATGTCTTCCTTAGTGAAGACGGAACCAAAGTAGTTATTCAATTGGTCCGCCATATCCTTGTTCCCCATGATCAATTCACCTGTTTCTGACTGCAAGGGACCTACATTTGTTTTAACTAATCTCTTTCTCTTCACATATCTATACAAACTTTTGCAGTCAGTTTTTATGTTCCCTGCCAGTTTCCTTTCATAATCTATTTTCCCTTTCCTAATTAAGCCCTTTGTCCTCCTCTGCTGGTCTCTGAATTTCTCCCAGTCCTCTGGTATGCTGCTTTTTCTGGCTAATTTGTACGCATCATCTTTTGCTTTGATACTATCCCTGATTTCCCTTGTTATCCACGGATGCACTACCTTCCCTGATTTATTCTTTTGCCAAACTGGGATGAACAATTTTTGGAGTTCATCCATGCAGTCTTTAAATGCCTTCCATTGCATATCCACCGTCAACCCTTTTAGAACTAATTGCCAGTCAATCTTGGCCAATTCACGTCTCATACCCTCAAAGTTACCTTTCTTTAAGTTCAGAACCGTTGTTTCTGAATTAACAATGTCACTCTCCATCCTAATGAAGAACTCAACCATATTATGGTCACTCTTGCCCAAGGGGGCACGCACAACAAGACTGCTAACTAACCCTTCCTCATTACTCAATACCCAGTCTAGAATAGCCTGCTCTCTCATTGGTTCCTCTACATGTTGGTTTAGATAACTATCCTGCATACATTCCTTGATCCTTTACAAATGTATTTGTTTACACCTACCCAGATTTAACCAATGTATTCTGACAGGGAGATTACTCTAGCCTACTTTAGCATAATATTTGACTTTCTACGGGCAGGATGAGCATAAACACCCAGCCACAAAGCTCTTTCCTATCTTCAGACCTCAGTGGACATTCCAGAATGGCACTGCAAATTGCAATGTACCCAAATTCATGCCAACAGTACAAATAAGACTTTGGTGACTGCAAATTACATGCAACTCTATGGGCATGGATTTATGTGGCAGGTAGCATTTCTCAGCAGAACGCCAGAATCATTACAAGCTGTGTGATACCTGACACTTAACCTACATCCAGATCAAACTTTAGCCATGTTTTTCCTCTGTGAATTGAACCTTTGGAAATCAAGATTTAAAAAGCATCACCAGTAAATTGAGTGTGTAACGTGAAGATATTGTGTGCCCAATACTTTTTCCAAATGAGAGTTAGCTGGGTGACTGATGGATTTGACCTCTTACTTAGTAAGACCGCTTAAGAATTCTACTTAATTGAAGATTGAAGGTACTTAATGAGAGATGTGGTCATGAAATAAGGCATTTAAATGAAAAATGCAAAGGAAATCTGCCTTATCCTTATCCTATTTCTACAGAAACAAAAAAATCTAATGTTTATAGACCAAAGATAATGAAATTCTGTCTGTTCCCATTTCCTTTCTGTATATTAAGGCCACAGGACCAGTCTCCATGTCAGACATTTTTGACAGGCAATCACCTTTGACATAAAACTAATCATGTTGTTGAACTTCCCTGACAGAGGACACTCTGACTTCAACGGGGCTTCTTCAAGCAGTTTAATGGAAAACAGCAATGATCACAGGCGTTATTCCGAGAATTTGTTGCATTCAAGATACAGCAGGGCACTAAAGTCCAACACAATCAAACAAAACACTTAAAAAATGTTTACATGCAATCATTAAAATGAGACAATAGCTGTCTGAAGTGCTTTGCATTCAAGCCAGCACAGACTGTACTCAGCTACCGGGAGTACTGTGATGCCCAGACCATTAAAAGTTTGTGGCTGAATCTGGTCCTGGGAGTCAGAGAGCAGAACAGCACAGAAACAGACTCTTCAGCCTAACACATCTGTGCCGACCAAGTTGCCTATCCGACTAGCACCACTTGCCTGGGCTTGGCCTGTATCCCTTCAAACCTGTCCTATCCATGTAGCTGTCTAAGTGTCTTTTACCTATGTCATAATTGTACCTGCCTCTACCACTTCATTTGGCAGCTCATTTCACTTACACACCATCTTCTGTGAAAAAGTTGCCCCTCAGGTCATTTTTTAAGTCTTTCCCCTCTCACCCTAAACCTAGCCCTCTCATTTTAGATTGCTCTACCCTGGGGAAAAGACTGTGGCTATTCACATTATCTACGCCTCTCATGATTTTGCATACCTCCATAAGGTCACCCCTTGGCCTCCTACGTTCAAAGAAAAAAAGACCTAGCATATCCAGCCTCTCCGTATAACTCAAACCTTCCCGTCCCGGTTACGTCTTTGTAAATCTTTTAACTTGCACCTTTTCCAGTTCAATGACATACTTCCTAGACAACCTAAGCTCTACACAGCACTCCAAATGTGGTCTTGTATAACTGCAATGTGGTTTTACAACTCCTATGCTTAATAGTAGTTTAATTTAGTTAATTTAGTTATGTTTAGTTATCGTCACGTGTACTTTTATGTTGCATGCTATCTAGTCAGTGAAAAGATTATACATGATTACAATCAAGCCACCCACAGTGTACAGATACAGGATAAAGGAAATAATGTTCAGTGTAAGATAGAATCCAGTAAAGTCTGATTAAAGATAGCCCAAGGGTCTTCAATGAGGTAGATGGTAGGTCAGGACCGCTCTCTAGGTGGTGATAGGATGGTTCAGTTGTCTGATAATAGCTGGGACGAAACTGTCCCTGAATCTTTGCTTCTACAGAAACAAAGAACTGTAGATACAGGTTTACACAAAAGGACACCAATGCTGGAGTAATTTAGCGAGTCAGGAGGCATTCCTGGAAAAACATGGATAGGTGATGTTTCAGGTCAGGAGCCTTCTTCAGATTGATTGTATTGATTCTTCTATACTCAATACCATTCTTACCTTCTTCAAGGTCAAGGTCAAGGTAGGTCAAGGTAGTTTTTATTTGTCACATTCACATACACCCAGGTGTAGTGAAGTGAAATGCTTTTTGCCATTATGCAGCACACGAAAAAAGAGAAGAATACAGACATCACACCAAGATAGTCTTAACACTGAACATCCCCCCACAATGGCTCCCACCATGAGGGAAGGCACAAAGTCCAGTCCCCAACCCCAGTTCACCCATAGTCGGGCCCATTGAGGCCTCCACAGTTGCCTCTACGGAGGCCCGATGTTCCAGGCCGTTCTAGCCGGGTGATGTTCCTCCGGCGTCGGGAGAGTTCTTCCGCTTTGTGTCGCGATATTCAAGGAATTATGTACCTGAACCCAGAGGTCTTACCGTTCTTCAAACTCCCCAGTAAAGGGGAATGTAATGACTCGCACCACTCGTACTTCTCACACATGAACTGTATTCTTAGTTTCTCTGCATCTCATCAGTGAAATGCGGCCCATTCATATTATAATGCAGTTGGAAATGTGCTTTATAAAATATAGTGTGAATGAATCTTTCCGTAAACCCATTGAATGACACTATTAGGCTAAATCTAAAGCAGATCTTGTCACAAAGAAACACATCAGGTTTCATGGAGAAGTAGATATTATTAGTTTGGACGTCATGCTCAATGTATTTTGTGGGTTTTGAAAAATAAACTTTGTAAGTGTCCTTGCCCATCTCATGATGGATGGCACTGAACCACAGCTGTGGTGTTATGCATGATGATTCATCGAACACATAAACATTTACAAGAGATTATAAAACCATTTGATTTGAACCTCTCATCCAAAAACACATTGCATATGCGTACCAGGACATGCCAAGAACTCAGTTTCCAAGGAATAGCATGACGCTTAGGATTGCTCTGCAAAACCACTACACCCAAGGACCAGGCTCAAACATTGCTATGTGATGCATTATCGTGATACGTGGGTCTGAAACTTAAGGTTGATTTTCACAATTACCCAAAGATGATTGAATTATAGGGCGGCACAGTGGTGCAACGGTAAAGTTGCTGACTTACAGCGCCCGAGACCCGGGTTCGATCCGGACTACGTGTGTTGTCCATATGGAGTTTGTACATTATCCCTGTGACCGTGTGTGTTTTCTCCGGGTGTTCCGGTTCTATGATTCTATGAGTCATGTGCTTTAGTTTAGTTTAGAGATACAGAGATACAATGTGGAAACAGGCCCTGCGGCCCACTGAGTACACGCCGACCAGTGATCCCCGCACACTAACATTGAGCACCGTTGGGGTGGACAGCCTACCTGCAGGTAGCGACAGCGGCCGGGCCTCCGGTATAGAGACCGGTCCTGTTGCTCAGAAGGGTAAGGAAAAGAAGAGGAGGGCAATACTAATAGGGGACTCTATAGTTAGGGGGTCAGACAGGCGATTCTGTGGACGCAGTCGGGAGACCCGGATGGTAGTTTGCCTCCCTGGTGCCAGGGTCTGTGATGTGTCTCAACGTGTCCAAGATATCCTGAAAGGGCAGGGAGAGGAGCCCGAGTTCGTGATACATATAGGTACCAATGATATAGGTAAAAAAAGAGAAGAGGTCCTGAAAGGAGAATTTAGGGAGTTAGGAGGGGAGTTAAAGAGAAGGACAGCAAAGGTAACAATCTCGGGATTACTGCCTGTGCCACGCGACAGTGAGAGTAGGAATGGAGCGAGGTGGAGGATAAATGCGTGGCTGAAGGACTGGTGCAGAAGGCAGGGATTCAAATTTCTGGATCATTGGGACCTCTTTTGTGGAAGGTTCGACCTGTACAAAAAGGATGGGTTGCACTTGAACCCGAGGGGGACCGATATCCTGGCGGGGAGATCTGCAAAGGCTACTGGGGAGACTTTAAACTAGAATGGTTGGGGGGAGGGACTCAAATAGAGAATGCTATTAGACAGTGTGTGAGGCAGGAGGCAGAGAAGGAAAGCACTCAGACCCAACATGTAGGGGGGAAAGAAGAAAACAATAATAAACAGAGAATAAGAGGTGGTGGGGTTCTTAAATGGGTGAGCAGAGAAACAGAGGGGTGTAAAATGCGGGCGGAAGCAATAGGTAGCAAGGTGAAAAGTAAAAGTGGCAGGCAGACAAATCCAGGGCAAAAATCAAAAAGAGCCACTTTTCAACATCATTGTATAAGGGGTAAGAGCGTTGTAAAAACAAGCCTGAAGGCTTTGTGTCTCAATGCAAGGAGCATTCGTAATAAGGTGGATGAGTTGAACGTGCAGATAGCAATTAATGATTATGATATAGTTGGGATCACGGAGACATGGCTCCAGGTTGACCAAGGCTGGGAGCTGAACATCCAGGGATATTCAATATTCAGGAGGGATAGAGAGAAAGGAAAAGGAGGTGGGGTAGCGTTGCTGGTTAGAGAGGAGATTAACGCAGTGGAAAGGAAGGACATTAGCTTGGAGGATGTGGAATCGGTATGGGTAGAGCTGCGAAACACTAAGGGGCAGAAAACGCTGGTGGGTGTTGTGTACAGGCCACCTAGCAGTAGTAGTGAAGTTGGGGATGGCATCAAACAGGAAATTAGAAATGCGTGCAACAAAGGCAAAACAGTTATAATGGGTGACTTCAATCTACATATAGATTGGGTGAATCAAATTGGCAGGGGTACTGAGGAAGAGGATTTCTTGGAATGTATGAGGGATAGTTATCTAAACCAACATGTAGAGGAACGAGAGAGCAGGCTATTCTAGACAGGGTATTGAGTAATGAGGAAGGGTTAGTTAGCAGTCTTGTTGTGCGTGCCCCCTTGGGCAAGAGTGACCATAATATGGTTGAGTTCTTCATTAGGATGGAGAGTGACATTGTTAATTCAGAAACAACGGTTCTGAACTTAAAGAAAGGTAACTTTGAGGGTATGAGACGTGAATTGGCCAAGATTGACTGGCAATTAGTTCTAAAAGGGTTGACGGTGGATATGCAATGGAAGGCATTTAAAGACTGCATGGATGAACTACAAAAATTGTTCATCCCAGTTTGGCAAAAGAATAAATCAGGGAAGGTAGTGCATCCGTGGATAACAAGGGAAATCAGGGATAGTATCAAAGCAAAAGATGATGCGTACAAATTAGCCAGAAAAAGCAGCATACCAGAGGACTGGGAGAAATTCAGAGACCGGCAGAGGAGGACAAAGGGCTTAATTAGGAAAGGGAAAATAGATTATGAAAGGAAACTGGCAGGGAACATAAAAACTGACTGCAAAAGTTTTTATAGATATGTGAAGAGAAAGAGATTAGTTAAAACAAATGTAGGTCCCTTGCAGTCAGAAACAGGTGAATTGATCATGGGGAACAAGGATATGGCGGACCAATTGAATAACTACTTTGGTTCCGTCTTCACTAAGGAAGACATAAATAATCTGCCGGAAATAGCAGGGGGCCGCGGGTCAAAGGAGATGGAGGAACTGAGTGAAATCCAGGTTAGTCGGGAAGTGATGTTGGGCAAATTGAATGGATTAAAGGTCGATAAATCACCAGGGCCAGATAGGCTGCATCCCAGAGTACTTAAGGAAGTAGCTCCAGAAATAGTGGATGCATTAGTGATAATTTTTCAAAACTCTTCGGATTCTTGAGTAGTTCCTGAGGATTGGAGGGTCGCAAACGTAACCCCACTTTTTAAGAAGGGAGGGAGAGAGAAAACGGGGAATTACAGACCAGTTAGTCTAACATCGGTAGTGGGGAAACTGCTAGAGTCAGTTATTAAAGATGGGATAGCAGCACATTTGGAAAGTGGTGAAATCATTGGACAAAGTCAGCATGGATTTACAAAAGGTAAATCGTGTCTGACGAATCTTATAGAATTTTTCGAGGATGTAACTAGTAGAGTGGATAGGGGAGAACCAGTGGATGTGTTGTATCTGGACTTTCAGAAGGCTTTCGACAAGGTACCACATAAGAGATTAGGATACAAACTTAAATCACATGGTATTGGGGGTTCAGTATTGATGTGGATAGAGAACTGGCTGGCAAACAGGAAGCAAAGAGTAGGAGTATACGGGTCCTTTTCACAATGGCAGGCAGTGACTAGTGGGGTACCGCAAGGCTCAGTGCTGGGACCCCAGCTATTTACAATTTATATTAATGATCTGGACGAGGGAATTGAAAGCAACATCTCCAAGTTTGCGGATGACACTAAGCTGGGGGCAGTGTTAGCTGTGAGGAGGATGCTAGGAGACTGCAAGGTGACTTGGATAGGCTGGGTGAGTGGGCAAATGTTTGGCAGATGCAGTATAATGTGGATAAATGTGAGGTTATCCACTTTGGTGGCAAAAACGGGAAGGCAGACTATTATCTAAATGGTGGCCGATTAGGAAATGGGGAGCTGCAGCGAGACCTGGGTGTCATGGTACACCAGTCATTGAAAGTAGGCATGCAGGTGCAGCAGGCAGTGAAGAAAGCGAATGGTATGTTGGCCTTCATAGCAAGAGGATTTGAGTATAGGAGCAGGGAGGTTCTACTGCAGTTGTACAGGGTCTTGGTGAGACCACACCTGGAGTATTGCGTTCAGTTTTGGTCTCCAAATCTGAGGAAGGACATTATAGCCATAGAGGGAGTGCAAAGAAGGTTCACCAGACTGATTCCTGGGATGTCAGGACTTTCATATGAAGAAAGACTGGATAGACTTGGCTTATACTCGCTAGAATTTAGGAGATTGAGAGGGGATCTTATAGAAACGTACAAAATTCTTATGGGGTTGGACAGGCTAGATGCAGGAAGATTGTTCCCGATGTTGGGGAAGTCCAGGACAAGGGGTCACAGCTTAAGGATAAGGGGGAAATCCTTTAATACCGAGATGAGGAAAAACTTTTTCACACAGAGAGTGGTGAATCTCTGGAACTCTCTGCCACAGAGGGTAGTTGAGGCCAGTTCATTGGCTATATTTAAGAGGGAGTTAGATGTGGCCCTTGTGGCTAAAGGAATCAGGGGGTATGGAGAGAAGGCAGGTATGGGATACTGAGTTGGATGATCAGCCATGATCATATTGAATGGCGGTGCAGGCTCGAAGGGCCGAATGGCCTACTCCTGCACCTATTTTCTATGTATCTATGTATCTATGTATCCTACACACACTAGGGACAATTCATAATTTTACCAAAGCCAATTGACCTACATACCTGTACGTCTTTGGAGTGTGGGAGGAAACGTGAGCACACGGAGAAAATCCATGCAGGTCACGGGGAAAACGTAAAACTCCGTACAGACAGCACCCTTGGTCAGGATCGAGCCCGGGTCTCTGGCGCTATAAGGCAACAACTCTACGCTGCGCCATCGTGCTGTCAACTGTGCTTTGATGGCCACTAGCCTAAATATTGTTCTTCTGCAGATAGCACAATGTAAAAAATCTGTTCCTTAAACCAGTATACAAATCATACCACGTATAGAGAAGATTTGAAAATGTTACGCTTAATATTAACTTCTGGAAGAAAGATTGAAACTATAATGTTAGTTATATATCCTACCTTGTGCAAGACAACTATGCATGGAATTCAGCAATTTAAATATCATTGCTTAATGTTAGTTAAAGACTTCAAGGATTGAACCATATCATCATTCACACTTGGGACTATCTCTGAAGATCATTCTGGATGTTGAGTTGCCTCAAGGTCATGAGGTTTTCTACAAACTCTTCTATATACACTCATCATCCAACAGAATTTCTCCTGCATTTTTTAATCTAAAAAATGTTATTACTTCTGTTTTATTATGGAAAGCTGAAGCTTAGGTTGGTTTGGGTTAGATTAGTTTAGAGATACAGCATGGAAACAGGCCCTAAGGCCCACCGACCAACGATTATCCGTACATTAGTTCTATCCTACATTCTAGGGACAATTAACAGAAGCCAATTAACCTACAAATCTACATGTCGTTGGGATGTGGTAGGAAGCCTGAGCACCCAGATAAAACCCACATAGGTCACAGGGGGAACAGAACGTACAGATAGCCCCCGTAGTCGGATCAAACCGACACATGTAAGGCAGCATCTCTACCGCTTGTCACTGTGCTTAGTTTACACAAGCTTAGTTAAAATATATATTTCCAAAATCGGAAATCTCACCAAGGTGAAGACCAGTGCTTTCAGAAAACCAGTGCTTTCAGAAAACAATCCTGCCACTTATGTTCTTTCAATGTTCTCTCTGCTCACTTCAGACATCCATAAGATTTGTCCATAAGATGTATTTATATTGGCAGCTTAAAATCTTCATTGGAATTCATTCTTAAATCATATTAACCTGGAGGAAAACAATTCCCTTTAAACACATTTCTTGATTTCCTAATTTCACGTTGCTGATCATTGTTGGGAGTGTTGCATGTTATTATAGCGAACAACATGCTTGGGGGCAGTTTAATTATATTATTTATTCCAAACTGAAAAAAAAATTCAGATTCTTGTTTTCATGGATCATTTCCAAGTATCCTTTCCTTGAACCATTTCTGAATATTCCATTTTTAAAAGGAAAACAACTTTTTCTCATTTATGAAATTCCTCCATTGCTCTCTTCTCGACTGTTTCAAACGCAACATTTCCAGTTTTTTCCAATGGGCATTGAAAGAATAACTGAATGGAAAATCTATGCAATAACAACTTTTCTTTGACAAAGTGGTTGTATTTTTTCTAACCTTTTCTCCGTTCTGACAAATTCAACATTCTTCAACCTAAGATGGAGATTAATTCAAGGGCAGTTTTATGTATGTCTAACTATCCCTACTATTTTTGGATAGCAGAGAGTACAATGAAAATTATTACACATTACCCACAGATTCCAAATCAGGAAGGCACAATGGTGCAGCTGGTGGAGCATCTGCCTCACTGCATCAGAGACCCGGGTTTGATCCTGACCTTTGGTGCTGTCTGTATGGAGTTTACATGTTCTCCCTGTGACCACGTGGGTTTTTTCTGGATTCTCCAGTTTCCTCCCACATGTAATGTTTGTGTGTAATTGGCCTCTGCAAATTGTCCCTAACGTGTAGGGAAATGGGGATACCATATAGCTAATGTGAACCGGTGATAATAGTCAGCATGGACTTGGTGGGTCGAAGGGCCTGTTTCAGTGCTGTAGCTCCAAACAAAAACTGCCAAATTGTGATTGCAGTCAATAACCATTATCGTTAACCTTTCCAGTTGTTCTCGTTTAGAAGCATTGGTAAAGACGTTTAGCTAATGAACACATGCAGTTTACTGCTTTCTTAACCAAATGGCCATTCTTAAGCATGAGGCTTTCAATTTGGTTAATATTTAACATGGTAGTCTGCGTGGCATTTGTGGGCGTGTTAGCATAAAGCACAAGGGTTAAGGGAAAATTTACATTCCCTTCAGCAATTGAAAAGACCACTAAATTATTCAATGTCATAGTTGGTTCTCATGTGTGACAGATAAGTTGGTAATGTGCTGACATTGCACTTCAGTTTCCGACTTACATAACATCTGACTGACGCAAGGGTCAATGCGATGTAACCCTTCTGTAAGTCAGGGAGCGTCAGTATTGGTACACTTACAATGATGTGACTCTCAAGACCAGTACACACAGGAGTCAGACCAAGTGATGAAATTGGTATGGCATCAAGTGTCCAGGTCAGGATGATGTGGAGCTTTAAGGTGATGCTGTTTCCACAACATTACCTTGAGTCAATGCTACTGAAACAACCATGATTAGATGCTGCTTCTCAGGTTCTTGAAAGTCAAATCGTTCAGGAGACAGCAGGCGCAATGCAAATCTAAATTTGCAGACACCACAAAGGAGCAACATCCATGGTTTGCCGCACGTTAGAAGCCATGTTGCCAGCAAGCATGTGAACACTTGAAGGAACAAAGGAGGACCCGGCATGGGGGGACTGCTGTGAGGAGAGGAGAACAATGGACAATGGGGACCCAGGGGGGGGAGAGGGGAGAAGATCAAAGGAGGACCAGGCGTGGATACTGTGTATACTTTGTAATTTTGTCAGTGCACTTATGTGGCGACTTTTACATACCTTGGGTCTGAAGCAAAGAATTTCACTGGGACTTGTCACATGTGACAATAAAAGTATCCCGTTTTTCATTCAACAGTCAGGACATCCGAGAGCAACCTGAAACCAAATGCAGAAGCACAATGTTCACACGCTTTCCCTTATCTAGAGTAAGTGACAACAACTTCAATGCTTTTACTATGATACCATCAAGACCAGGTAACTCAGAGAGTAGTATTCAGAATAGATACCTTCCTAAGCAGTTGTGCAACTGAGGGAGTGGTTGAGAAAGAGGGATAACGTAAAACTGTTGTGAACAGGTTTGTGTGACTGAAGGGCCTGTTTCCATGCTGTATCGGTAAACCAAACTAAAATAAACCAAACTGAACCAATCCAACCAAACCAAAGTAATAAGTCAAAGCTCTCTCAAGCCAATCTTGGCAAGGTAACTAGACCTTCGCTGATCTGTGGCATCAGGTCAGTTTCCCTTTTAACCTAACATTAAATGCAGTATAATGTAGATAAATGTGAGGTTAGGAATGTTGCTCCTTTGTGGCGGCAGGAACAAGGAGGCAGATTATTATCTCAATGGTGTCAGATTAGGAAAAAAGGGAAGTACAACGAGACCTGGGTGTCCTTGTACACCAGTCACTGAAAGTAAATATGCAGGTACAGCAGGCAGTGAAGAAGCTAATGGCATGTTGGCCTTCACAGCGAGAGGATTTGAATATAGGAGTAAAGAGGTCCTTCTGCAGTTGTTCAGGGCCCTGGCGAGACCACATCTGGAGTATTGTGTGCAGTTTTGGTCTCCTAATTTGAGGAAGGACATCCTTGCTGTTGAGGCAGTGCAGCGTAGGTTCACGAGGTTAATCCCCGGGATGGCGGGACTGTCATATGAGGAAAGATTGGAAAGAGTGGGCTTGTATTCACTGGAGTTTCGAAGGATGAGAGGGGATCTTACAGAAACGTATAAAATTATAAAAGGACTGGACAAGCTAGATGCAGGAATAATGTTCCCAGTGTTGGGGGAGTCCAGAACCAGGGGCCACAGTCTAAGAATAAAGGAGAGGCCATTTAAGACTGTGAGAAAAAAACATCTTCACCCAGAGAGTTGTGAATTTGTGGAATTCTCTGCCACAGAAGGCAGTGGAGGCTAATTCACTGGATGAATTAAAAAGAGAGTTAGATAGAGCTCAAGGGATATGGGGAGAAGGCAGGCACGGGTTATTGATTGGTGATGAAAAGCCATGATCACAATGAATGGCGGTGCAGGCTCGAAGGGCCAAATGGCCTCCTCCTGCACCTATTGTCTATGTTTCTATGTCTATGTTAAAAGAACGAGCTGTCTTTCACTTCAAACGGTTATGTTTGCTATTTATTCATGACCAAAAATCGAGAACTTGAAAAGAAGAAACCAACATCATATTGGAATGAAGTCATGTTGTAAAATGTATTTTAAATTTGGTACTTTCAACAATTTTTCCTTTCCATTTTCTCATGTGATCTCTTCAGGATTAAATAAAATGCTTTTTACTAGATTAAGCATTTGAGTTTCCCAATGGGAATAGCAAAAGGGAGACGAGTATTTGAAATATCTTGGCTGGAATTATGCTTCAGCATTAGTTAAATACCTACTCTTTACTGCTATTTCCTCTGAGCTAAGTTCTTTTTAAAGCACTCAAAGTACTGAAAGATCACATTCATTGCACTGTTATTATAATTATATCAGTTTTTATTGAATTACTTGGACAGATATGTTCTTACCAATGGAAAATAAAATGTATGCGGTCTTGTTCCTCTGCTCAATACACTGGTGCGAATGATATAAAATGGGGATAGAAGCAGGAGCAAGGAAATATGATACCAATTGTAAAAGCAGACCGGGGATGTGTTGTTTCCAGCCTCACATCAGCCAGTGACGTCCTTGGATTAATTCATCGTAAAAAAAAACATAACTATGGTTTCTCTGTAGTGGAAATCTTCTTAGCAAAGCCTATTAAATGTGTAGACAGGGGCAGACAATGTTCTAGAAATTCCTGGGATTTTTCAGGAAAACAGGCAGGGCTGGTAATATTCCACACAGGGAGTAATCTTCCAATTTTCAATATACGCAAATCAGATACTTAGAACCACACGCTGATTAATGATTTGCTTTTTTCTACTAAATAACATTAGAATGGGGGTGGCATGGTGGCACAGTGGTAGAGTTGCTGCTTTACAGCTCCAGAGACTCTCTGGTTTGATCCTGACCTCAGCTGCTGTCTGTAGGGAGTTTGTACATTCTCCCTGTGACCGCATGGTTTTTCCCCGGGTGCTCCGGTTTCCTCCCACACTCCAAAGATGTACAGGTTTGTGGGCTAATCTGGCCTAATTTGAAAATTGTAAATTGTCCCTAGAGTGTAGGATAGTGCTAGTGTAAACGAATCGCTTGTCAACACGGACTCGGTGGGCCGCAGGGCCTGTTTCCGCGGTGTATCTCTAAAACTAAAACTGAAATTACTTGAAAATCAAAAGGAAAACCGCAGATGCTGGTAATCTGTAAGAAAAACAGTAGACACTGAAAGATTAAACTTGTTTCTCTCTCCACAGAAGCTCCCTGGCCTGAAGAGTGCTTCCATAGTCTTGTATTCCGTAATGTTTTTATTTTTCCAGCTACAGCAAAAACTTGGCGGTCCATTTCCTTGGATTTTCTTTCTTCATTCTTAGACTGTCCCGTGAGATTGAGACTGACTTGCTGGCACACTTACTGGAAGTTGGCTGCGTGAGGCGTTTTTGTAATTTGGGCTAGGCATTGCACACCAGATACCGCATGGATTGCTTTAGATGATCAAGTGGGATAAACTACATCCCACATGGGGCCCGACTACTTAATGTCACAAAACCTATTGTATTTTGGCAAACAGTAAGCATGAAGCTGCTCTGTACTATTTTGTTTTTGAGATTTATGTGCTGCAAGGTTAGTTTTCAATGCACATCCCTTATTAATCGGTGCTGCTGGTGAGCTGAATTGCTGAACTGCTGCAGTGCTTGTGGGGGTTGCATGCTCACAGTCCTCTTGGGTAAGGAGTTTCACTACATTGACCTGGTGGTGATAAAGGAACAGTGATAGAGTTTACACTTTAGAGATACAGCATGGAAACGGGACCTTCAGCCCACCGAGGCTGTGTCGACAACCAGGCACCCCGTACACCAACACTATCCTACACGCTAGGCACAATTTACAATTTACAGGAGACAATTAACCTGCAAACCTGCATGTCTTTGGAGTGTGGAAGGAAACCGGAGCACCCGGAGAAAACCCACAGGGGGTCACAGGGAGAACGTGTAAGCTACGTACAGACACCACCCGTGACCAGGATCGAACCCAGGTCTCTGGCGCTGTAAGGCAGCAACTCTACCAGTGCGCCACCGTTGTGCTTACGAGATAACTTACGTGATGGGAGTGCTTTCATGTGCCTGCTTCTGTCACCTTGTTCAGGGAAGTCAATGGTTCTGGTTGCGCCACCTTGGTGAGGAACTGCCACATACTTCACCAACGGTTCACAACGTAATCACTATTCACTGCAGGAGAGGGGAGTGAACTGATATTCACAGTGAGTGGATGAGGTTCCAGTCAACAGTATGCTTTGCCCTGGTCGATGCCAAGCTTCACATGTTCACTTTCAAGAAAATGGAGAGTATTCCATCCCACTTCTGACCCCGGCCTTCCAGGAAATAGAACGTTGTGGTGTCAGGAGGCGAATCCTTCACAGCGGGATACATCACGTCTGAACTTACCTGGCAGCTGTAAACTTTTGTGGCTCATCCAATGATGTTATTTTGTCAAAACAGATCCCAAGTTTACAAATACACAGGACAAGATGTTAAAAGTCCAAAGTGCCAAATATCAACTTACTCCCGATGGTGATGGGAGCCTTCTGCACTCACCTATGCTCCTCCGATGTTGAGAAAGGCTAGGCAGACACGTCATTGGGGTTATCAAGTGGGCACCTACTTTCATCGACGTTTTGCTGATTTAACCCACGACGTCTCCAGTAGGCTCAGCGGTGCATTCTGGCATCCCAGAACCACCCCCCTCTGCATCTGTCTAGTCGGTTATTTGGGAGACCAAATGGGGTCTTTCCTCTTCAACCAGAGCCACTGGCTACTCCGCTCTGCTACCCGTGATGTCTCTTTGATGGCCTGGCGTAGGGCTTGTCCGCTGATCCCCAGGTCCTTCATCAGTCTTACGGTAGATGTTGCCACGAATCCTCGACATCCAACTTCTACCGGGCAGATCTTAGCTCTCCAGCCCCGCTGTTCTGCCTCCACTGCAAGCTCTGTATATTGCAGTTTCTTTCTTTCGAAGGCTTCCTGCACAGCATCCTCCCAAGGGACTGTGAGCTCCACAAAATACACCATGTGCTGAGAGTTCGACCAGAGCACAAGATCAGGCCTCAAGTTGGTGATGGCTATCTCTGATGGAACTGTAAGCCGTTGGTCCACATCCACCAGCATCTGCCAATCCCAGGCTGCCTCCACCTGGTCCTTGGTGGAATTTTCCATTTCCTTTGTCCCCCCCTCCCCGAACAAAGGCAATTGGCTTAACTGGGTTGGTTGTTCTGGGCGGCAGGGCATTGTTGGCTGTTCTCCTGCTTTCCAGAGTCGCTGCCAGGCATTTGAGCACTTGATTATGTCTCCAGGTGTACTGTCCTTGGGAGAGGCTTACTTTACACCCAGTGAGGATGTGCCTAAATGTGGCTGGTGTTGAACACAGGGGGCATGATGGATCTTCACCCAGCCATTGGTTGAGATTTTTTGGGCTAGGAAGGACATCATAGGTTGCCCGAATGAGGAAACTTATCCTGCGCGCCTCCATCTCCCACATGTCCTTCCAGCTGATCTTCCTCTTTTCCATACTCTCCCATCTCATCCACTGGCCCTGTTTAGCTTGCGACACAGCCTTGGCACACCTACTCAACTCCTCCTGTTGGCGGACTTCGGCCGCGACCAACTTCCGGCGCTCCAGTGATGATGCCTTGTTCCAGCAAGGTCGCTTTCCGCCAAGCCCCAAGCCACTTCTTCTGTGTTGGATTTGCCCTACCATGTTGCCTTGGTGGAGAGCAGATTTTGCCTGCTGTGTAGCATTCTTAGCCATCCACTTCTTTCCTGTTGCCAGGGTTGGAGCAGCAGCTCGGATGACAATGTCCCTTGATTCTGCCAGGGTCATCTCTAGTCTGACTTTAGTGCACTTGAACGCCTCTGTGAGACTAAGGACAAAAGGACAAAGGACAAAGGACATTTATTGTCACATACACCAATTGGTGTAGTGAAATCTGACTTGCCATGCAGCACACAAATAAAGATAAGACTCAACATTGAAGAATTTAACAATAAACTTAAAAACATCCCCCCACAATGGTTCCCACTGTGGGGGAAGGCAGCAAAGTCCAGTCCCATCCCCAGTTCACCCATAGTCGGGGCCTATTGAGGCCTCTGCAGTCACCGATATGGCAGCCCGATGCTTCAGGCCCTCTCGCCGGATGATGAAGCTCTGGCGTCGGGTGAACACTCTCAGCGGCCCGGAGTGTCTGGACCGGCCGCTTCCTCCCAGGAGACCGCGGCTCCCGAAGTCCACGAGCCGCGCTGGTCGGAGCTCCGACTCTGGCGATCTCGTCGTGAGATCCCAGGCTCCGCGGCGTTTAAAGTTCAGCACCGCCCGCGGCTGGAAGCTCCACAAACCACAGACCGCAGCTCCGCAATGTTGGAGCCGGCGGTCACAGCACTCCGGAGCTTGCAGCACGGCGATCCGGGTAAGGCTAGAGAGAGGCAGCTGGAGTACCCCCTGACCGTACAGGCCTACGCTGCTCAGGCACCGAGGAACACCTAACCACTTTCTCACGAAAGAGCTGATTGTTCTTTCTATCTTCTCGACTCTTGTGAGGGTGATGTCATACATGGTTAGTGGCCACATAAGGCAAGGTAGTAACCCAAACTGCAGGCACCAGATTTTCAGCTTTCCAGGCAGCATGGATCGGTCGATGTTCGCCAGACCTTTGATGACTTCTTGCCTAAACTCGTTAGCCTGATCAGTGTCCTTCAGTTTAGAGTTATACCATCTTCACAGACTTTTGATTGGCTTCTCTGACACAGTTGGGAGAGGTTCTTGATCAATGAAGAACCTTTGATCTGTCAGTTTGCCTTTGATTATAGAAATGCTTCTTGATTTGGATGGCTTGAATTTCATTCTGACCCCAGTGATGTTCTCTTGAAGCTTCCCTAAAAGGCGCCTGGTGCAAGGTGCTGTTGTTGTTATGATTGTCATGTCATCCATGTAGGCCCTGATGGGTGGTAGACGGACTCCAGACTTCAGCCGCTCGCCACCCACTACCTACTTGGAGGCCCTTATGATGACTTCCATAGCCATTGTAAAAATCAATGGGGAGATGGTACACCGCGCCATAATGGCAATCTCCATGCAGTGGCATGTGGTCGTGAAGTCAGGCATGGTGAAACAGAGCTGCAGATCTTGAAAATAAGCCTTGACGAGGCTTGTGATAGTCTCTGGTATCCTGAAGAAGTCAAAGGATGCCCAGAGGAAACTGTGAGGGACAATTCCGAACGCGTTGGCAAGGTCAAGGAAAATGACATGCAGATCTCTCTTCTCTTTTCTTGCAGTCTGGATTTGGTGCCAAATCATGCTGGTATGTTCGAGACATCCAGAGAACCCTGGGATGCCTGCTTTTTGGACTGTTGTTTCTCTCTAAATAGCTGGTCATCCTCTGAGCTATGATGCTGAAGAAGATCTTACCCTCTACATTGAGGAGACTGATAGGGCGGAATTGGCTGATATCTGTGGATTCCTTCTCTATCGGAATCAGGATTCCTCCTGCCCTGCGCCATGCTTTGGGTTTGTGACTCTCTTCTCCCAAGCCACTCTCATTAGCCTCCACAGGAAGCGAAGAACATCAGGAGCACCCTTGTAGAGTCGATACGGAATCCCATTTGGCCCTGGGGCTGAAGATGCCCTTGCCCGCTTTACTGGCTGTTCAACCTCCCTCCACTTTGGAGGACTAATGTCCATCTTGTGCTCTGGTTGTTCAATTGGTGGAATGTCCGATGGAATAGCTGTCTTCTGGTGTCTCTTGTCATCCGCATGCATTCTTTCCAGATGCTCGTCCAGCTCCTGCCTTGATGTTTTCAGGTTTCCTCCCTTTTCTTTGATGAAAAGTAATTTTATGAACATAGGGATCCTTGAAGAAGCGTGATCTCGTTCGTTCTTTCTTTTTTTGTGATTTCCGCAGGTACTCTGCTCGTCTCAGGGTTGCTAAATGGTTTTTGATGTTTCCCTGGAGAATGTTGATGCCCTCCTTCTCACTATCAGATGCCTTCCTCTACTGTTTCTTGAGCTGCCTTCTCTCCCGGATTAGGCATTCCATCTCCTTTTGCCGTCTGGACTTGCTTTCCAAAGCTGGTGCCTTTTCCTTTTTCTCCCTTATTCCATATCGTTCTGCTCCATAGCCATAGATGATGTCCCCCATCTTGTCAAGCTTTCTTTCAACTGTACCCCTTACACCCTGTAAGATACTGGTCAAGTCTGCATTTATGGTCTCCCATTCTTTCTTCTCCGAGGCTCCAGGCCATTTCACGCGAGGTTTTCTTCCGCTGATCTTTTTCTCCATTGCTGGTTTTCTTGGCTGGATGGGCTCCATATCTTCCTCTGCCTGCGTAACTGTGCTTGAGTTTCCTTCATCAGGGGGGCTGATGCCCTGCGAACTTTGGTGAGACTCCAGTCGCTGGACTTCATTCGACTGACTTGATTGACTGTTAATGGTGGAGGATATAACGTGCAAATTTCATGAAGCACAATTAGGTTCTCTCTTGATGAAGATAATGATTGCCTGCCATTTGTGTAGTGTAAGTATAAATGTCAAGTGAACATCATCCAGGGTCTTGCTGCATCACGAACATGGATTGATTAATTGCCTGAGGAATGGAGTCAATCATTGATCCACTTCTGATGGATCCGCTTCTTATGATGGGAGGACGATCAACCACATAGCATCTGATAATGGCTGGTTCTAGTACACTGCCCTGTGTACTCCGTACAACAGTACTCAGTGAATGAGATGATTCCTCTCTGACAACTACAACACCCTAGCTGGCACAACTGGCAACTCTCTAATTCGTTTGTCTCACACCTTGCGTGTCTTCATCTCTGGCCTTTGTCCAGAAATCTGTCTCCCAAAACACCCCCTCATTTGGATTGACCTGACCTGCCACACTTTAACCTGCCCCTCCACTCTTCTAGTTTTTTTCCCTCCCACCCCTATAATCATTCTGAAAGGTCTTGACCCAAAACATCACTTATCCACCTGACCCGCTGAGTTACTCCAGCATTTTGTGTCACTCCTTGGCAAACCAACCTCTTCAGTTCATTGTTTCCACCTGTCCCTTATATGTTATGATTCCAACTATTGAAGAGTTTTCCCCTTGAATCCCATTGACAGAAGGGTTCCTTGGTACCACACACAATGGCGCAGTTGTAGAGTTGCTGCCTTACAACTGCAACAGACCCAGGTTCAATCTTGACTACGGGTGCTGTCTGTATGGAGCTTGTACGCTCTCCCTAAGACCGCATGGGTTTTCTGGGTGCTCGGGTTTCCTCCCACATTCCAAAGATGTGCAGGTTTGTAGGTTAATTGGCTTCTGTAAATTGTCCCTGGTGTTTAAGATAGAACTAGTGCAGCAGTGATCACTGGTCGGTGTGGACTGGGTGGGACGGAAGGCCTGTTTCCACACTGTATCTCTAAACTAAACTGAACTAAATTAAGTTCCCTTGATGTAATGTGGCCTTACTGTGCAGTGGCAATGAATGGCTGATTACTTTGCTGGATGTTGATAATAAGTAATTCTGCAGCTAAGCTTTAAGTAAGCTTTGGTCTGCCTGGCAGCTTCTTCCTAAAATATACAACTTGGAAGTTAGTTGTAATATTTCCTATGTCGTGGTCTACGAGACTAACAAGCGGAGTCTAGGAAAATACTTCAGTTTCAAGACCAAGTTATATGCTTTGTAAAAATAATAATACATAGTTAACGATGAAAGGAATTGTTCTCAGTTTTCTCAGAGGCTCTCTGACTTCCAGCATTCTCATTCATCAGGATAATTGTATTTTCATATGGGTCAGCACTTTCAGGACTAATTTAAAAGGTAGCAATATTTTGTTATTAATCACGTCCAGCATTGCATGCCTGATTCTGTGGGAGGGAAAATAAACATATTTAGCTTTTGCCTTATTTATTCCCCCATTTTGCATTTAAACATAGATCCATAATTAAACAACTCAGAAGCATTTCTAACTTAGGAGTTTATGCAATGGGAAACAAAAACATTTTGAGAACATTTCATTAGTTCATGTAAGCACATGAGCATTTCTTTGGTCCAAGTAAGCACATTTCTTTAGTTCACATAAGTATGGGTGTCAGGGGTTATGGGGAGAAGGCAGGAGAATGGGGTTAGGAGGTAGATCAGCCATGATCGAATTGCGGAGTAGACTTGATGGGCTGAATGGACCTAATTCTGCTCCCATTACATGGCCTTATGAACTTCTCAGCACCTTGTCTGAACCATAAACAGTGCTAACTGTACAACTTACATTAAATCTACACCAATTCTATTTTATTCCCTCACTTTCAAACCAACTCTCCCATTCACCTGCAGGAGGAAATAAATTTACAGAGACCAATTAACCAATTTAGTTGACCAGGTTTGGATACAGGAGGAAACCGGAGCAACTGGAGGAAGCCCATGTGGTCACAGTCACAGATCATGTAAGCTATGGAGAGACAGCATCTGAGGTGACGAGTAAACCCCCAGGTAGCTGGAGGTGTGAGGCGGCTGTATCGGAATGCTACACAGTTGTTTAGTATTAGTATTATTATATCTATTAGTATTTGAATTGTGATCTGCTCATTGCTTTTTTCCATGATCTCATTTTTATTACCTTGCCCCATAGTGGTGAAGCGATCAACAATTGAAACCTGACTTCAGAGTCCAAACCAAACTTCAACCAATTAGACACCACCCACTTGATGTAGAATTTTGATGGAATAATGCACAGAATCAACTGAAAAGTTGCTGCCTTAAAGCGCCAGAGACCCGGGTTCAATCCTGACTACGGGCGCTGTCTGTACGAAGTTGGTATGTTCTCCCTGTGACTATTTGTGTTTTCCCCGCACTCCAAAAACATGCAGGTTAGTAGATTAATTGGTTTTGGTGAAATTGTAAATTATCCCTCGTGTGTAGTGGGATAGTGCTGCTGGTTGCTGGTTGCATGATTGCTGGTTGACGCGGACTCTGTGAGATTTTAGAGATACATGTTTCCGCACTGTATCTCTAAAGTTCAATCTGACTCATGACTGTGTGGAGTTGGCACATTCTCCCTCTGACCACATGGGATTCCACTGGGTGCTCCAGCTTACTTCCACATTTGTACTGGAAGGTTAATAGGCCACTGTAAATTTCCCCTAGTGAGTGGTAGAATCTGGGGTGACTTGATGCTTGCAGAATGTGGGAGCCCAGTGACACAGATGGAGCCTCTGGCTGCAACAACTGTGGCAAGTACGTCCAGCTTCAGCTCCTAAAGGACCGTGTTGGGGCAATGGAGAAGCAGCTGGATGACCTCAGGGCCATCCGGGAAAACAAGAGTTTCCTGGACAGGACCTACAGTGAGGTTGTCACGCCGAGGATACGGGAAGAACCAAGGTGTGTGACGGAGAGAAAGGGTGGAAATGGTGGAGTGCAGACTCGGGTAGCGGTGCCTAATGAAAACAGGTACGCCCTCTTGGGAACTGTTGGGGAAACGATGTTTCCAGTCCGAGTGGCTCCAATCCTAGAGATGGGACTTGACCGGCGAGATCGACGTCGAGCAGAGCCCTAGTGGTGGGTGACTCCATTGTCCGAGGAGTGGACAGGAGATACTGTGGTGGCAGACGAGATGCGAGGATGGTCTGTTGCCTCCCTGGTGCCAGGGTTCAGGATGTCACGAGCCGAATTCGGAACATCCTCGAGAGAGAAGGTGAACAGCCGGCAGTGGTTGTGCACGTAGGCACAAACGACATCGGGAAGAAGAGGAAGGAGGTTCTCCAACATGACTTCAGAGAGTTGGGAAGAAGACTGAAATGCTGGACTTCTAGGGTGGTTATCTCTGGATTGCTTCCAGTACCTCATGCCAGTGAGGACAGGAACAGGGTGATAGGGGATCTGAATGTGTGGCTGAGGGGCTGGAGCAGGGAGCAAGGATTTAGATTTATAGACCACTGGGATCTCTTCTGGGGTAGGGGCGACCTGTACAAAAAGGACGGGTTACACCTTAACTGGAGGGGGACCGATATTTTGGCAGGCAGGTTTGCTAGGGCTACACATGTGGGTTTAAACTAAATAGTGGGGGGGAGGGATTGACAAATTGGGAGTATAAAGATGGAGTTGAAGGGGAAGTGGCTACAGGAAAAATTAAAAAAGATTCTCGAATTAATGGGAAGGAAAGTTCGAGAATGGACAACAGAGTAAGGTCAGGGCCAATTTGCGAGCGGTGCGAGGGGGGACGTGAATACGGAGGTCAAAGTGCTGTATATGAATGCGCGAAGTATAAGGAATAAAGTGGACGAGCTTGAGGCTCAGTTAGAAACTGGCAAGTATGATGTTGTGGGAATTACTGAGACATGGCTGCAAAAGGGCCAGGGCTGGGAACTGAATAAGAGTATACCTCCTATCGAAAAGACAGACAGATGGGCAGAGGGGGTGAGGTTGCCCTGTTGGTGAGGAATGAAATTCAGTCCCTTGCAAGGGGTGACATTGAAACAGGAGATGTGGAGTCAGTATGGATAGAACTAAGGAATTGTAAGGGTAAAAAGACCCTAATGGGACTAATCTACAGGCACCCAAACAGTAGCCTGGACATAGGGCGCAGGAGTTAAAATTGGCATGTAGTAAAAGTAATGCTGTGGTTGTTATGGGAGATTTCAACATGCAGGTAGACTGGGAAAATCAGGTTGGTACTGGACCCCAAGAAAGGGACTTTGTAGAGTGCCTTTGTGATGGATTCTTTGAACAGCTTGTATTGGAGCCTACCAGGGAGAAGGCAATTCTGGATTTAGTGT
Organism: Malacoraja senta; assembly: GCA_038087875.1. Lineage (NCBI taxonomy): Eukaryota > Metazoa > Chordata > Chondrichthyes > Rajiformes > Rajidae > Malacoraja > Malacoraja senta. The sequence goes on from CM075978.1 coordinate 44,417,903, forward strand.
TATGTAATGAACCGGATTTGATAAAGGACCTCGAGGTTAATGAGCCATTAGAAGGCAGTGACCATAACATGGTCAGGTTTAATCTACAATTGGAGAGGGAGAAGAGTAGATTGGAGGTGTCAGTGTTGCAGTTGAATAAAGGGGACTATGGGGCCATAAGGGAGGAGCTGGCCAAAGTTGACTGGAAAGATACACTAGCAGGGATGACAGTGGAACAAAAATGGCAGGTGTTTCTAGGAATAATACAGAATGTGCAGGATCAGTTCATTCCTAGGAGAAAGAAAGATTCCAAGGGGAGAAAGGGATGACCATGGCTGACAAGGGACGTCAGGGACAGTATAAAAATTAAAGCGAAGAAGTACAACGTAGCAAAGATGAGCGAGAAGCAAGAGGATTGGGTAATGTTTAAAGAACAACAGAAGATAACTAAAAAGACAATACGGGGAGAAAAGATGAGGTACGAAGGTAAGCTAGCCAAGAATATAAAGCAGGATAGTAAAAGCTTCTTTAGGTATGTGAAGAGGAAAAAATTAGTTAAGACCAAAGTTGGACCCTTGAAGACCGAAAAAGGTGAATTTATTATGGGGAACAACGAAATGGCAGATGAGTTGAACAGGTACTTTGGATCTGTCTTCACTAAGGAGGACACAAACAATCTTCCTGATATAGTAGTGGCCAGAGGATCTGGGGTGACAGAGGAACTGAAGGAAATCCACATTAGGCAGGAAATGGTGTTGGATAGACTGATGGGACTGAAGGCTGATAAATCCCCAGGCCCTGATGGTCTGCATCCCAGGGTACTTAAGGAAGTGGCTCTAGAAATCGTGGATGCATTGGTGATAATTTTCCAATGTTCTATAGACTCAGAATCAGTTCCGGTGGATTGGAGGGTAGCTAATGTTATCCCACTTTTTAAGAAAGGCGGGAGAGCTAAAACAGGGAATTATAGACCAGTTAGCCTGACATCGGTGGTGGGGAAGATGCTGGAGTCAATTATAAAAGATGAGATAGCCGAACATTTGGATAGCAGTAACAGGATCGGTCCAAGTCAGCATGGATTTACGAAGGGGAAATCATGCTTCACTAATCTTCTGGAATTTTTTGAAGATGTAACTAGGAAAATGGACAAGGGAGAGCCAGTGGATGTAGTGTACCTGGACTTTCAGAAAGCATTTGATAAGGTCCCACATAGGAGATTAGTGGGCAAAATTAGGGCACATGGTATTGGGGGTAGAGTGCTGACATGGATAGAGAAGTGGTTGGAAGACAGGAAACAAAGAGTAAGGATTAACGGGTCCCTTTCAGAATGGCAGGCAGTGACTAGTGGGGTACAGCAAGGCTCAGTGCTGGGACCGCAGCTATTTACAATATACATCAATGATTTGGATGAAGGGATTCGAAGTAACATTAGCAAATTTGCAGATGACACAAAGCTGGGTGGCAGTGTGAACTGTGAGTAGGATGCTATGAGAATGCAGGGTGACTTAGACAGGTTAGGGGAGTGGGCAGATGCATGGTAGATGAAGTTTAATGCGGATAAATGTGAGGTTATCCACTTTGGTAGCAAAAACAGGAAGGCAGATTACTATCTAAGTGGTGTCAAGTTGGGAAAAGGGGAAGTACAACGGGATCTGCGGATCCTTGTACATCAGTCTATGAAAGTAAGCATGCAGGTACAGCAGGCAGTGAAGAAAGCGAATGGCATGTTGGCCTTTATAACAAGAGGAATCGAATATAGGAGCAAAGAGGTCCTTCTGCAGTTGTACAGAGCCCTAGTGAGACCACACCTGGAGTATTGTGTGCAGTTTTGGTCCCCTAATTTGAGGAAGGACATTCTTGCTATTGAAGGAATGCAGCATAGGTTTACAAGGTTAATTCCCGGGATGGCGGGACTGTCATATGCTGAGAGAATGGAGCAGCTGGGCTTGTACACTCTGGATTTTAGAAGGATGAGAGGGTATTTCATTGAAACATATAAGTTTGTTAAGTGCTTGGACACACTAGAGGCAGGAAACATGTTCCCGATGTTGGGGGAGACCAGAACCAGCGGCCACAGTTTAAGAATAAGGAGTAAGCCATTTAGAACGGAGACGAGGAAACACTTTTTCTCACAGAGAGTGGTGAGTCAGTGGAAATCTCTGCCTCAGAGGGCGGTGGAGGCAGGTTCTCCGGATGCTTTCAAGAGAGAGCTCGATAGGGCTCTTAAAAATAGTGGAGTCAGGGGATATGGGGAGAAGGCAGGAACGGGGTACTGATTGGGGATGATCAACCATGATCATAGAAACATAGAAACATAGAAAATAGGTGCAGGAGTAGGCCATTCGGCCCTTTCGAGCCTGCACCACCATTTAATATGATCATGGCTGATCATCCAACTCAGTATCCTGTACCTGCTTTCTCTCCATACCCCCTGATCCCTTTAGCCACAAGGGCCACATCTAACTCCCTCTTAAATATAGCCAATGAACTGGCCTCAACTACATTCTGTGGCAGAGAATTCCAGAGATTCACCACTCTGTGTAAAAAATGTTTTTCTCATCTCAGTCCTAAAAGATTTCCCCTTTATCCTTAAACTGTGACCCCTTGTTCTGGACTTCACATTGAATGGCGGTGCTGGCTCGAATGGCTGAATGGCCTACTCCTGCACTTATTGGGTATTGTCTATTGATGGGAATGTGGGAGGAAAAAATAAGTTGGAATTATCATAAGATCATTGCAAATAGATGGTTGATGGTCAATACATCAGGAAGGATTATTTTTGGTTCAATCAAATTTTGAATGTTGTTTTTTTCTTTTTCGATCTTTACAATGTACCGGCCAAACCTTTGCTGCGATCTCACCAGGCAACTGACATCCAATGCAGAGACCTTTATCTGAATGACCCCGTAGCTCTGCTCTTGCTCCCCCTCCCCCTAGTCGCAACAGGAACAGAGTCCCCCCGGTCCTTACCTTTCACCCCATCAGCCGTCGCATACAACACATAATCCTCCGACATTTTCGCCATCACACCACTAGCCACATCCTCCCATCTCCATCCCTTTCCGCCTTCCACAGAGACCGTTCCCTGCACAAATCCCTGGTTAACTCATCCCTTCCCACCCAAATCATCCCCTCCCCAGGTACCTACCCCTGCAACCGCAGGAGATGCAACACCTGTCCCTATACCTCCTCCCTCGACTCTGTCCAGGGACCCTGACAGTCCTTTCAGGTTAGGCAGACGTTCACTTGCACCTCCTCCAACCTTATCTACTATCCATCGTTCAAGGTTTGGACTTTTCTACATCGGCGAGAACAAACATAGATTAGGTGATCGTTTGACTTAACACCTTCGCTCAGTACGCCTGGACCTACCTGATCTCCTAGTTGCCAAACACTTAATTCCCCTTCCCGTTTCCACACTGACATTTCCATTGTCAGAGTGAGATCAAACGCAAATTGGAGGAACAGCACTTCATATTTTGTTTGGGCAACTTACAACCCAGTGGTATGAATATTGATTTCTCTAACTTCCTAGCATCCCCCCTCTCTCCATCCCTCCCCACCCGTGGTACTAGCATCAAAGTCGTCTTGTTGAGTCTCATTGTCTGTAACTCACAACTAACAATGGCCTGTTTCCTTATCATTATTACTTTTTTGCATATCTTTTATTCATTTGTTCTATATCACTCTATATCACCGTCTGTATTTCTTGTTTCCCTTTCCCCTGACCCTCAGTCTGAAGAAGGGTCTCGACCCAAAATGTCACCTGTCCCTTTCTCCAAAGATGCTGCCTGTCCCGCTGAATTACTCTAGCTTTTTGTGTCTATCTTCGGTTTAAACCAGCATCTGCAATTCCTTCCTGCACATATAAAACAGTTGCGTTTTGCTGAGTTTGGCTGCTAATCACGAGTGATGGCAAAGGCGAGGGACATCTTACTGTGTGCAATCTGCAGTTTTTATTGACTTCCACATTCTGACCTGCTTTGGTTGCAAACAGAATTTTTATAGCAATGTTTAATCTCTCATCAACAGACTGACATGCAATTCCCATTCAAATCTGACTTTGACATGTAGCCAGGGAATCAGTTTAATCTCCCCCATAAAAACCAGGGCACTGAGATGCAAAAAGCGTCACTGCACTGGAAAAAATAGTTGTGGTCCCACTGACTTTCACTGAACGGAGCCAGTAATCTTGCATGAAAGAGATATTCATTCCCAGTGATGCATGGTGAAAAATATGCAGACATCAGTGTCTCGCGTGAAAGAGATGCTGCAATCTCATGGCCAGCTATGAGAGAGATGCAGGTAAACACTGACTCATCATGGGAGAGACACAGGCTCCAATAATGAGACGTGGAAGAGATATTTGGGCAACTGCTTCGGGAGAGAGTATGGAGAAAAAACGTATTTATACAGGATCACAACTAAAGGCCAACATTTCCATGCACGTTTGGTTGCAGTGTGTAGCTGCACAAGTTCTGAAAGTGTAAGTTATTCCAATGGTTGTCACCAGCTACTGGTAAACCCCAATTTCCCCCCAAGAGCATTTAGTGGGAGAAAAGATGCTGTGTGTTTTATTTAATATACTGTAAAACAGGATTCTAATGGCAGCAACTACCAATGTCTACATTCCTGCATGATTTAATTGCAGCAAATGAACTTTGCTGAATAAATCAACCGAGACAAGAAGAAAATTATATTTTAAAAACAGAATCAAAGCAAAAAATATTCAATTCAACAGCTGGTCCTGATATTGGTGTGTTTATCCAAAACAGCTGGAGTACTGTATGCAAATTACTATCAATTGCATCAAACAGAATGCTTCAGTGTCATGTTAACACTGTGTACGTGCTGAGCCTCTGGGAATCTGCCTCACAGCTAGTATACAAACAAAACTGTTTTTCTCTAACAAATAATGGCAGATGCATCCATGATCTTCCACCCATTCGCTGCTGTTCCCCAAAAAGAGTTTCTTTGCTGGATATGACAAGATCAGCATTTATTGTCCATTGCTGGCATTCCTCAAACTTAAAAGTTGAAAATACTGCAGATGCTGAAAAGCTGAATTAAAAAAATAAAAAATAAAAAAAATACTGGAAATAGTTGGTAGATCAGGCAGCGTTCGTGGAAACAGAATGAACACTTTCCGGTTTTAGCATGGCACAGTGGCACAATGGTTGAGCTGCTGTCTTACAGCAGCAGACACCCAAGTTGAATCCTGTCTGTGGGTGCTGTCCTTATGGAGTTTGTACATTTTTCCTCTGACCATGTAGGTTTTCTCCGGATGCTCCGGTTTCCTCCCACACTCCAATAACATGCAGGTTTGTAGGTTAATTGGCTTCTGTAAATTACCCCAGGTGTGCAGGATAGAACTAGTGTAAGGGTGATCACTGGTCAGTGGGCCGAAGAGCCTCTTTCCACGTTGTATCTCTAAACTAAACTAAACTAAACCAAATTACACCTCACACAAGGGTTATTTCAGCGACTGAACTTATCTCAACAATCACTATTTCCAATATTTGTCATGCTTCCCTGTCCTTCATCTGAATAAATGATCCAGTCAGAAGAAGGGACCCAATACAAAATGTCACCTATCCATCCACTCTGCAAACACTTCCTGACCTGCTAAGTTCATCCAGCACTTTGTGTCTTGCCTCTTGAATAAACTAATATTGTGAGTAAAATAGATAGTCGTGGACTGACCCCCAGATGCAGCACATTATGCCCATTTCAATGCGAGTTCTGCACTTACATTGGTCTGAAAACCGTAAAGACACAACACCCAGAGAGTGCACACCAGCTGTGAGAGAGGAGCTATGATCTCAGTGGCAACCTCGATGATTTCCTTCAAGTCAGCCAACATCATCCTTTGTGGAAGGTTCAGTACAAACACTGTTCTGCTACCCCTCCCTGAGCTATCCTCCCCGCTGCCTCTTACAGTTTCCCTCCAGCTAGTAGGCCTTGAATCTTCCACTTTGCCCAATAGAGATACAGTGTGAAAACAGGAATGGGCCTGTCCCACTTAGGCAAATTCTTAGGCGACTGCAAGAGACTATGCAGTCGCCACATGGTCGCCACATGTTGCCAGGGAGTCGCCTGCATGGTCGTGAGGAGTTCCCGCATTATGGGAACTAGACACGGTCTCATTATGGTCGCTGTGAATTTTTCAACATGTTGAAAAATTAGCGGCGACTAGAATGAAGCCGCCATGGAGAGTAGTGAGAATTCTCGTGCTGTAGGTGGGTTCGCTAGGAGGCCCTAGTGGGTTGACAGTCGCCAGCAGTCCGCTGAAAAATCGTCTAAGTGGGACAGGCCCATAACGCTATCCTACACACACTAGGGAAAATTAAAAAATTTATGAAAGCCAATCAACTTACAAACCTGCACGTCTTTGAAGTGTGGGAGGAAACTGGAGCACCCGGACAAAACCCACGCAGGTCACAGGTAAAACGTACAAACTCCGTATGTACAGCAGCCATGAACAGGATGGAACCTGGGTCTCTGGTGCTGTGAGGCAGCAACTCTACCGCTACGCCATTGTCCCGCCCCTGCTGAAATGATTTTTTTAATGTCCCAGCTTCAAATAACTTATTGTTACTTTCTCTGCTGCTCTTCTGTTTTGGAGTATTTTCTGTGTAGGAAGGACCTGCAGATGCTAGTTTACACCAAAGATAGACATAAACTGCTGGAGTAACGTAGCGGGTCAGGCAGCATCTCTGGAGAAAAGACATAGATGACGTTTTGGGTCGGAACCCTTCTTCAGTGTCTTGCAGTATATTCTGTTGCCTCTCATTCTCTCTCAAGATCTCCAGGACCCCATTTGCCATTCACTGGGCCTGATGGTTCAAGTTCCTCACTCACCCTGTAGACAGGATCACTAACTTACTGTCATCTCTGTAAATCTATATCGTTGCCTCATCTCCATTGCTACCTCAGTATCCACAATGTCCTGACCATTTAATTCAGTCTAGCTGTGAGCTTACTGTGGCTTTTTGTCAAGGTACCATCCACGGTCTGAAAACAATTTGTCATGCATTCCCCAACATCATTGTTAACTTCCATGGCATTCCGAGCACCTCTTTAGGTGAACATATTCCCTTGTCGCTATGCAACCATGTCTGCGGTTCTTTATATCAGCCATTTTGTTTGCCTGGACCTCGCTGGCACCAGATGTCCAATTTTACTACGGAGTTGTAACTGTACTGATTTACCACAAGGCTGTTGTAAATGGACTGCTGGAAACTGTGTGACTACCCTAACATTGGTGATATGGGCCCCTGTCTTTTGCCAATGTGCCCCTGCATTCAGTGACCCCTTGTTGATGGAAAAGACACAGCTACACTACCATTACTGACCCTACAACTTGCTCAATAATTGCATGTCTGCAGCTAGAGCTGGCGGAATTAATTGAAAGATACAACGTGGAAACTCTAGTCCCCCCTGCCTGCGTTTGGCCCATACCGTATCCCTCTAAACCTGTCTTATCTATATACCTGTCTAATTGCACTGGTTGCAAAATGAATAAAAGTAAATGGCATGGAAGACATTTATATCTATATAGTAGACAAAGTGGGACCCGTTGGGTCCCAGCATCACACGGGAGGGCTGGTCCCCCAACGTAATATTCCACCTCTCTACCAATTCCAATATTGGTGGCCAGTGGAGGGGGGGGGGGCTTTCTGGATGCTAGTATGGGTGTGGGCTGATGGGACTGGTTTCCAGAGGGCTAGTATGGACATTGTGGGCCGAATGGATTCTTGGGCTGGCAGCTCAGTCACTCAAGCCTGTTGTGCTGGCAGCTCACTCACTCACAGCTGGTGGGCAGGCAGTTGACTCACGGCTATTCCTTGAAATTCCATTTCAAGCAGGGTGCAAGGCCACCAAATTCAAGAGCAGTTTCTTACCACTTCATGCAGGGTGCAAGGCCACCAAATTCAAGTGCAGTTTCATAACATTTCAAGCAGGGTGCAAGGCCACTAAAGACAGCGAGTCATGACCTCTCCCTCCTCCATGTTGCAGAGACTGAGCCACGCCCACACTTCTGGGTTTTATAGTCCCTCCCCCCCCTCCCACCAGAAGGGGTGTGGCCTTTATGGCAGGAGAGAGAATCTCAACATTTTTAAAACACTAATAATTCTTTTATTTTTCATCGATGGGGTAAATCCTCAGCACCTGATGAGCGGAGGGGGACTCTGAGTAAGATGGCCAAATATCACAGCCGTACATGGTAGCGTTATTCCTAAAATCAATATAGAGCGCAAACAGGAAGTGGTTAAGATTAGACTTTTAAATATATAGACAGCAAGGCATCTTTAGCATTCTCAAACCAACTTTTCAATTAGGCAAGGCAACTTTGGCATTCTCAAACCAACTTTTCAATTAGGCAAGGCATTCTCAAATCAACTTTTCAATTAGGCAAAGCATTCTCAAACCAACTTTTCAATTAGGCAAGGCAACTTTAGAATTCTCAAACCAACTTTTCAATTAGGCAAGGCATTCTCAAACCAACTTTTCAATAAGCAAGGCAACTTTAGCATTCTCAAACCAACTTTTCAATTAGGGAAGGCAACTTTAGCATTCTCAAACCAACTTTTCAATCAGGCAAGGCAACTTTAGCATTCTCAAACCAACTTTTCAATTAGGCAAGGCATTCTCAAATCAACTTTTCAATTAGGCAAAGCATTCTCAAACCAACTTTTCAATTAGGCAAGGCAACTTTTGTATTCTCAAACCAACTTTTCAAATAGGCAAGGCAACTTTAGCATTCTCAAACCAACTTTTCAATTAGGCAAGGCAACTTTAGCATTCTCAAACCAACTTTTCAATTAGGCAAGGCATTCTCAAACCAACTTTTCAATAAGCAAGGCAACTTTAGCATTCCCAAACCTACTTTTCAATTAGGCAAGCATTCTCAAACCAACTTTTCAATTTGGCAAGGCAACTTTAGCATTCCCAAACCAACTTTTCAATTAGGCAAGGCAACTTTAGGATTCTCAAACTGACTTTTCAATTATGCAAGGCAACCAGCATTCTCAAACCGACTTTTCAATTAGGCAAGGCAACTTTTGCATTCTCAAACCGACTTTTCAATTAGGCAAGGCAACTTTTGCATTCTCAAACCAACTTTTCAATTTGGGAAGGCATTCTCAAACCAACTTTTCAATCAGGCAAGGCATTCTCAAACCAACTTTTCAATCAATCAAGGCATTCTCAAACCAACTTTTCAATTAGGCAAGGCAACTTTAATTAGGCAACTTTAGCATTCTCAAACCAACTTTTCAATCAGGCAAGGCAACTTTAGCATTCTCAAACCAACTTTTCAATTAGGCAAGGCATTCTCAAATCAACTTTTCAATTAGGCAAAGCATTCTCAAACCAACTTTTCAATTAGGCAAGGCAACTTTTGTATTCTCAAACCAACTTTTCAAATAGGCAAGGCAACTTTAGCATTCTCAAACCAACTTTTCAATTAGGCAAGGCAACTTTAGCATTCTCAAACCAACTTTTCAATTAGGCAAGGCATTCTCAAACCAACTTTTCAATAAGCAAGGCAACTTTAGCATTCTCAAACCAACTTTTCAATTAGGGAAGGCAACTTTAGCATTCTCAAACCAACTTTTCAATCAGGCAAGGCAACTTTAGCATTCTCAAACCAACTTTTCAATTAGGCAAGGCAACTTTAGCATTCTCAAACCAACTTTTCAATTGGGCAAGGCATTCTCAAATCAACTTTTCAATTAGGCAAAGCATTCTCAAACCAACTTTTCAATTTGGCAAGGCAACTTTAGCATTCCCAAACCTACTTTTCAATTAGGCAAGCATTCTCAAACCAACTTTTCAATTTGGCAAGGCAACTTTAGCATTCCCAAACCAACTTTTCAATTAGGCAAGGCAACTTTAGGATTCTCAAACTGACTTTTCAATTATGCAAGGCAACCAGCATTCTCAAACCGACTTTTCAATTAGGCAAGGCAACTTTTGCATTCTCAAACCGACTTTTCAATTAGGCAAGGCAACTTTTGCATTCTCAAACCAACTTTTCAATTTGGGAAGGCATTCTCCAACCAACTTTTCAATCAGGCAAGGCATTCTCAAACCAACTTTTCAATCAATCAAGGCATTCTCAAACCAACTTTTCAATTAGGCAAGGCAACTTTAATTAGGCAAGGCAACTTTAATTAGGCAAGGCAACTTCAATTAGGCAAGGCAACTTCAATTAGGCAAGGCAACTTTAATTAGCCAAGGCAACTTTAATTAGGCAAGGCAACTTTAATTAGGCAAGGCAACTTTAATTAGGCAAGGCAACTTTAATTAGGCAAGGCAACTTTAATTAGGCAAGGCAACATTAATTAGGCAAGGCAACTTTAATTAGGCACGGCAACTTTAATTAGGCACGGCAACTTTAATTAGGCACGGCAACTTTAATTAGGCAAGGCAACTTTAGCATTTCCAAACCAAAGGCAACACAGCTTTAGCATTTCCAAACCAAAGGCAACACAGCTTTAGCATTTTCAAACCAAAGGCAACACAGCTTTAGCATTTTCAAACCACATTAAGGGCACTGACAGGTCAGTAAAACCACTCACAGTTTAGTAGACATGTGTTCAGTGTTATTCACAGCTCAGACTGAGGGATGTGACCCTCTCGCTCCCCCATCTTGCAGAGACTCACTGAGGCACTCAACACTTCCGGGATTTATAGTCCCTCCTGAAGGGGCGTGGCCTTCAGGAGAGAGAATCTCAACATTTTTTAAACACCAATAACTCTTTTATTTTTCATCGATGGGAAAACTCCTCTTGTCCTGCGCAGCGGAGGGGGACTCTGAGTAAGATGGCCAAAAAGCACAGCCGTAAGTGGCAGCGTTTTTTCTAAAATCAATATACAGCACAACAGGAAGTGGTCAAGATCAGACTTTTAGTAATATAGATAGATAGTGAAGACCACATCTCGGTTATTCCAAGTAGAAAACTGTCAGAATTTCTTCATATACCCCATTAACAAAGGAATAGACATAGCCGAGATCATCACACATACAGCCTCAGTATAATCAATAGGCCACCAGCATAATCAAGGATCAATCTCAGCCCGGTCACTCCCTCTTCTCCCTTCTCCCATCAGACAAGATGTGCAGTAGTTTGAGATCGCACATCTCCAGATTCAGGGACAGTTTTTTCTTAGTCAACTGAAATGGTCCTCTCAGTTTTTTCTCAGTCAACTGAATTGTCCTCTCATCAGCTAGAGTGTGGTCCTAACCTCCTATCCACTTCATTGGAGACCTTTGAGCTATTTTTAATTGGACTTCAATGTTATACCTTTGCTCTATATGTTGTGCAAATATCCTTTATCTGTGCAATGCGGACGGCTCCATTGTGTTCATGTAGTATTTTCTTTGACTGGATTGTGCCATACAAAAGCTTTTCTCGCTACCTTGGTACACATGACAATAATAACAAACTAAATAGTTGACTTCATAATCACATTTGACTTTGTGAACAATATACTTTACAGTAGAATTCCGAAGACAATCACTAACAACGTTGCCATTAAGGAAGAACATAAATAGCTACATCAGAAGTGGGCAATTCATTTAACAATATATCGAAGCTCAAATATATCTCTTGCAAATAAAGCTATCAGGGAAAATTCTATCCAGATGCCCATAGTGTGAAGCCTCACGCTATCAAGAGACTATGTCAGCTTGCCTGTGTTTGGGTTTAGGCTTTAGAGATACAGTGTAGAAACAGGCCCTTTGAACAACCAGGTCCACACCCACCAATGATCACCCGGTACACTAGGAATATCCTACACACTAGGGACAATTTACGATTTTTACCGAAGCCAATTAACCTACAAACCTGTACGTCTTTGGAATGTGAGAGGAAATCCAGAGAAAATCCATGTGGTCACACGGAGAAGGTACAAACTCCATACAGACTGCACCCATAGTCAGGATCGAACGCGGGTCTCTAGTGCTCTAAAGCAGCAAATGAACTGCTGCAGCACTGTGCCACCCCAAATGGATGGAGTGCCCATTTGGAAAATTCACATCTTCTAATCCACTAACTGCTGCAAAACTGCAATACATGTTCAGATAGTTTGAACTATGTGCACACCAAATTGGAATATCATGTAATATTTCTGTGGAGGTAAAAGGATGCTCGTGTCTCAGGTTGCCACCCTGCATCAAAATCAGGGTCACAACTCGAAATGTCGACCATTTCTTTGCCTCCACAGATGCTGCTTGAACCGCTGAGAATCTGCAGTCTTTTGTTTCTTCATCTAGGCAGTTACACTGCATTAAGATGGTCGGTTAAAATAATCTATGAATTTACGGAGGGCGATTTGAACAAGGAATTATTTTAAAGAGTGCCTTTGATATCTGCTCAAGTAGGCCAAGTGTGACAAAACACAATCTTAACTTTGGCAAAAGATTTGGATGCAGCGTGTACATCATTAAACCCCACTCTACACCAGATGACTGAGAATTCCTCCCTCAGCCCTTGCAAAATGTCAAGTCTCCAACTGTCTGGCATTGAATTCAAGGAAACATTTTCTTTACTTCTTGGAGGATTTACAAATCTGTATAAGTTTTGAAGCTAGCAGGAGAAAGCTTTTTGTTTTCTCCTTTGCTATGGGTTATTGGTGGTTATTCAATGAGGTAGAGTTACAGAAAACAAAATCTTCAAAACCTTGATCAGCCATATTGAGTGTCAAATTTAGCGCCAAAAAACACTGTAAGGTCAGATTTTTATGCAATTGTTTGTAATCTTCAAAGAAAGTCTTGTAAGAATATTGCATCGATAAAATGCTTAAAAAAGACTGCAAACACATTTATAGTGCCATTCCTCATACTGCAAACAGATCAAGCTTGCAACATCATCATGAGTTATGATGGTGGCATTTGAGAGGCTTTAAATAGGCACATGGACATGTAGGTCATGGAGGGACGTGGACCACGTACAGGCAGAGGGGATTACTTTAACTTGGTACGTTTGGCAAGGTTGTTGTGGGCAGAAAGGCCTATCCATGTGCTCTGGTGCACTATGTTTTATGTTCAATCTGCCCTTCAATTTTGGATTTGTTCGTCAGTCAATTTGCCTGGGCAATTATCCTTCCTCAGAAAGGAAGAGTAATATTGGGTGAACAATATACTGTACCTTTACTTCAATTGCACTGAAGCTGGGTCCATAATTGTGAATCTTGTTGTGAAGTAAAATATGCTGGAGAGGCTGATCCGGATGAGAAGGATTCACCAATGTAATGGCAGCAAAGAACCTTGAGGTCTGGCAAAAATAAGTGTTCTAGAAAGCAACTACATTACACGGGCATTATAGCTAGGGAAGAGATTTCAAGGACGATTCAGTGGCGCAGTGGGAGAGCTGCTGCCTCACAGACCCCGGTTCGATCCTGACTACAAGTGCTGTTTGCATGGAGTTTATGAGTTTTCCCTGTACCCCGTTGATTTTCACCAGGTTCTCCAGTTCTCCGGCAAATCAGTAGGTTAACTAGCCTCTAGTGCGTAAGATAAGAAAGTGGGATAACATAGCACAAATTAGAGTTTTAGTTATGTATAGATAGATAGAATAGAATAGATACTGTAGATAGGTAGATTCCTTTCCCAAAACATTGTTTCTATTCCATCCAGTTTACTTGCTGCAAGATGCTGCTAAAAAGTCTTTTGGTCATTTGGGTTAGTACCTTTAAATCTGTCTCAATGTCTAATTTTCTCTGCTAATACCCATTGTAAAGTGCATAAGGACAAATTACGGTATTAATGGCCCTACCTACATAAATAACATTTTTGTTGTGATTTGTTGTTGTTACTCAAATTTCACTGTACCTTAATTGGTACATGACAATAAACTGACCGTGAAATTTTTTTTTTAGCTATGTAAAACATGAACAACAGTGTAACAACATTTGAGAAAGATGTAGAAACTAGCATATGAGAAGTGCAGAATGCAGCAATAATGAGAAGTAAGGATAAAAACTATGACCCTTCAGTCACTTGGTTTAGTACTAAAAACAACCATTTTCCATCTGCTGAGCATGAGGAGCTGACAAAGCAGTACAAGTTGGTACAGTTCAAGATCAGAACAAACGTACAATGAAATCTTCCAACAGGTGAATTCAGCCATCAGAATGAGCTTGAAAAGTGAATTTATTTTGTGTCCTGGAGGTTAAGTAGAAAGAGCTATCATAGAAACATAGACAAAGGACAAAGGACAAAGGACAAAGGACATTTATTGTCACATACACCAATTGGTGTAGTGAAATTCGACTTGCCAATGCAGCACATGAATAAAGATAATACACAACATTAAAGAATTTAACAGAATTTAACAATAAACATAAAAACATTCCCCCACAATGCTTCCCACTGTGGGGAAGGCAGCAAAGTCCAGTCCCATCCCCAGTTCACCCATAGTCGGGGCCTATTGAGGCCTCTGCAGTCGCCGCTACGGCAGCCTGATGCTTCAGGCCCTCTCGCCGGATGATGGAGCTCTGGCGTCGGGTGAACACTCTCAGCGGCCCGGAGTGTCTGGAGCGGCCGCTTCCTCCCAGGAGACCGCGGCTCCCGAAGTCCACGAGCCGCGCTGGTCGATGCTCCGACTCTGGCGACCTCGTCGTGAGATCCCAGGCTCCGCGGTGTTTAAAGTTCAGCGCTGCCCGTGGCACATAGACACATAGAAACATAGAAAATAGGTGCAGGAGGAGGCCATTCGGCCCTTTGAGCCAGCACCACCATACATTGTGATCATGGCTGATCGTCCCCAATCAATAACCCGTGCCTGCCTTCTCCCCATATCCCTTGATTCCACTAGCCCCCAGAGCTCTATCTAACTCTCTCTTAAATCCGTCCAGTGATTTGGCCTCACAACTCTCTGATTGAAAAAGTTTTTTCTCATCTCAGTCTTCAATGGCTTCCCCTTTATTCGAAGACTGTGGCCCCTGGTTCAGGACACACCCAACATTGGGAATTATTTTCCTGCATCTAGCTTTTCCAGTCAATTTATAATTTTATATGTTTCTATAAGATCCCCCTCATCCTACTAAACTCCAGTGAATACATCCACTTGCATTTTATGTGCTTGCTCTTCAATGAGATCTATGCCAAATTGATTGGGCATGTGGGTTCTGAGCATTCATTCATGCAAGTTACTCCAGTTTGAGGGAAAGAATTCTTGGCGGTGAAAACATGACATTCAGTGCCTGGGCTTTGCTTATATTAGCAAAAAACAAAGTGCTGGATGAACTCAGGTCAGGCAGCGTACAGTATGTGGAGTGAATGGACAGATGCCATTTTGGGTTGGGACCCGTCTTTAGACATAGGAGTAGGGGGAAAGGACAAAGCCTGGCAATGTCAGTGATCTAGGTTCAATTCTGACCATTGGTGCTGTCTGTCCAGAGTTTGTACATTCTCCCCATGATCGCGTGGGTATTCTCTGGGTGCTCCGGCTTCCTCCTACAATCCAAAGATGTACAGGTTTGTAGGTTAGTTGCCTTTGGTAAAATTTTAAATTGTCCCGTTATCCCCATTATTATTCGCTCTTGCAATTGAACCATTGGCAGAAAGCGTTAGAGCCCACCCAGAAATATACGGGTATAATACTAAAGACACAATGAATAAAATCTCTTTATATGCAGATGATGTATTAATATATATTACAAAGCCAGAAACTAGCATTCCAAACCTATTAAATTTAATAACTCAATTTGGTCAGTTTTCGGGATATAGAATTAATTGGAATAAAAGCGAAATCATGCCAATAACGGAACACAATTTACATACATTACAAAAATTTCCTTTTAAAATAGTTAAGGACAAATTTAAATATTTAGGAATTTATGTAACTAAGACATATACTCTTTTATTTAAACTAAACTTCCCACCTTTACTGAATAAACTACATAAGAATATTCAGTATTGGAAAACACTTCCCATTTCAATGTTTGGTAGAATTAATGCTAGAATTTTTCTTTTTTTAAGTCGATTCTATTGTTACAAGTTTCATCTGGGATTATAAGAATCATAGAATAAGCAAAAAACATTTATGTAAATCAAAGATAAATGGAGGTTTAGCTTTGCCAAATTTTTTGTTTTATTTTTGGGCAGTCCATATTAAAAACATGAATTTCTGGCTGGAGGAAATGGATGAGCAACCAGATTGGCTAAGGATGGAAAAGGAAGACTGTTTGCCTTTTGAAATTGGTGCGATTATGTTTGCTCCCACAAAATTGTACAAAAAACCTATAGGGAAAACCCTATAATACATAGTGGTATACGAATCTGGAAACAATTAAAAAAGGCTTTAAAATTGGATAATATATCACTTTATTTTCCCATTGTAAACAATCCTTTATT
Source organism: Malacoraja senta (assembly GCA_038087875.1). NCBI lineage: Eukaryota > Metazoa > Chordata > Chondrichthyes > Rajiformes > Rajidae > Malacoraja > Malacoraja senta. The sequence goes on from CM075978.1 coordinate 44,434,248, forward strand.
TAAACCTTCCATATTGGATAAAGGTTTTACACAATGGAAAAATTATGGAATTAAAAATATGGGACATCTTTATAGGAAAGGCACTTTTCTTTCATTTCAGGAGTTACAACAGATCTACGGACTACACTCAAATAATTTTTTTAGATATCTACAACTTAGAGATTATGTTAAATCTAATACACAAAATTATAGGACTCGGGAATCAGAAATCCTTGACGAATGTTTGAATAAACATCCTAATACAGAAAAATTAATAACTTATATTTATAACACCCTCTTAGATAATGAGGTCCCATCGATGGAATCATATAGACACACATGGGAAAATGAATTAGGCCAACCTATAACAAAAGATATTTGGGACGAAAGTCTACAATATATACATCAATGCTCGTTAAATGCCAGACATGCTTTAATACAATTTAAAGTATTACACAGATTACATTATTCTAAAGCAAAACTAAATAGAATTTTCCCACATATCTCTCCTATTTGTGATAAATGTCAGCATCTAGAGGCTAACTTAACACATACTTTTGCAAATTGTATAACAATTAAAAATTTCTGGATTGATATTTTTAGAATAATTTCTGAAGTTGTCAATACTAAATTGGATCCCGACTCAAAACTAATAATACTTGGAATATCAGAACAAAGTCTAACACTCACAACAAGCCAAAGAAACTTTCTAGATTACAGTATAATAACTGGGAAAAAAATGAATATTAAAATTTTGGAAAGGTCCTATAACCCCCACAATTAAAATGTGGATTATGGAAATGTCAGAGACCCTACACCTGGAAAGAATCAAACTTGTCTTAATGAACAAACAATAACTTTTTGTTAGAATATGGTCTCCATTCATTGATTATTTGAAGGGGTAGATTGGTTCAGCACGGGAACCTAACTGAAGCTTGAATTTAGGATTAGATGAAAAGTTATACTTTATAATCTACGAACCTATCTCCAATGATGTATTATTAGTAAATTATTCCACTCTTATTTTTTATCTTGACATTTGTGTTTTCTTTTTTTTCTCTTCTCTCTTTCTTTCTCACTTTTTATCTATAAAAATAACTAGAAGCAGAATCCACAATTGATAATATTAATAATGTATGATTGATATACATGAAATGTTTTTTATCATAATATGTCTTTGCTTCTAATAAAAATATTATTAAAAAAAAAAAAAGAACTCAGGTCAGGCAGCGTACAGTATGTGGAGGGAATGGACAGATGCCATTTTGGGTTGGGACCCATCTTTAGACTGATAGGAGTAGGGGGAAGTAGGGGGACAGGACAAAGCCTGGCAACGTCAGTGATCTAGATTCAATTCTGACCATGGGTGCTGTCTGTCCAGAGTTTGTACATTCTCCCCATGATCGCGTGTGTATTCTCTGGGTGCTCCGGCTTCCTCCTACAATCCAAAGATGTACAGGTTTGTAGGTTAGTTGGCTTTGGTAAAATTTTAAATTGTCCCTAATGTGTAGGATAGTGCGAGTGTAAAGCGATCGCTGGTCGGCGCAGACTCAGTGGACTGAAGGGCCTGTTTCCGTACTGTATCTCTAAACTAAATTAAACTAAACTAAACTAAACTAAACTACCGTGAAAGGTGGAAACATGTGAGGGGGAATGGGGGGATGGGGGTTAATTGGCAGATGTGTGGAGTGACAAAGGCTTTAGGTGAAAAGGAGACAAAATAGTGTCAGATAAGGAGAGAAGAAGGGTCAAATGTAAAGTCGGAGGGAGGGATATGGGTGGAGGGAGCAGGGGAAAGGAGAAAGAGGGAGATAAAAAGGAAATGGAGACCTCAAGAAAGGGACATGAGTAGGAAGGAGGGAAAAGACATTGGGTGATTTGGGAAGGTGAGCCATTGTGAGAGAAATATAGGTGTGTACTGGATGGGGAGGCAAGAGAGGCGCATGGGGGGTATTAGTTGACATTGTAAAATTCACTGTTTATAACTTTAAATCTAGCACAATATCTAGTTGTTCTATGATGCGGAAGAACTATATTCTGCACTGTATCTTTTCCTTCACTCTCCCTATTTTACTTGAGTTTGGCTTGCTAATATTTATGCAAAGTAATGCCCGATTTCATACCATGCAAAACAAAGCTTTTTACTGTACCTCAGTGCAGGTGACAAATGACAAACCTACACCTAAACTAAACACCATTTGAGCTATTTGTTCCCCAGCCTTTTTATCTATCAATCCTTATCAACCTTATTTTCACCCTTTTGCTAATAGTTAACTTTCCAAAAAAGACTTCAAACTAGTTGCTTTTCACTGACAACTCGACATTACTCCATTACTCCACATGGTCTCACACATGCTGTTTAACCCTGTGCACTTATCCACTATTCAGTACATTCAATCCAAGACAAATGTATTGTACATTACCTGGCCACCTATCAATTAAGAGGTCCGGACCACATCCTTTCCAACGTTACTCAATTGGAAACATATTCGGTTTGGTGAGTCTCTCATGATAATTTAAAAATGTGAATCCTTGTATCACCTTCTCTCCTGATTTTCCAGCACAGAGACGTTCCTTGAAAGCAGGACTGCCAAATCTTTTCATGGTGCTCCACATGAATAGATACCTCATGTACAGCAGACATGGGAAAATATTTGAACTACTTTTCATATTTATAACAATGAAATAAGATGCTGATACAGAGAAAAAATAAGTCAAGTTTACACTAGCTTGGATTGCAAAGGAATTTATTTGCAAAGGAATTCTCAATTTGAAAAGAAGTGCTTCTTACTTTTCAAATGTTTTTCTTCATTAAGCTGGCTGCTCACTGAGAGCAGATTTACAGATCGACAATACACTTGGTGTTATAGAGGAATATGAATTATGCCATCTTCCTGCAGGGGAACTGGAGATACTGGTTTACAAGAAAAGACACAAGATGCTGGAGTAACTCCGCGGGTCAGACCACGGGTGCTGTCTTTACGGAGTTTGTACTTTCTCCCCATCACTGCGTGGGTTTTCTCCAGGTACTTCGGTTTCCTCCTACACTCCAGCTTCGGTAAAAAATATAAATTGTCTTTAGCGTGTAGGATAGTGCTAGTGCATGGATATCGGTGGTCAGCATGGACTCAATGGACCAGAGGGCCTGTTTCCGTGCTGTATCTCTGTAACCCAAACCAAAACAGCTCCATTCAGTCTATCATAGTCATAGTCATAGATTCACAGCATAGAAACAGGCTCTTCGGCCCAACTTGCCCACACTGGCTAATATGTCCCATCTACACTTGTCCCACCTGCCTGCGTTTGACCCATATCCCTCTAAACCTGTCCTATCCATATACCTGCTGTTCCACATAGGCCCAATGCAAGCTCACGGAGCTGCATTGCACCTACAAACAAAGGCCAGGTTCGACTTTGCCTTTAAAGTTTGGGTCCAATATATTTCATGAGGAGGAAGAACATTGTCCACCACCTTTTGCAAAAGTTCTGAATTTGACTGAAATGCAAGAACAAAAACTGCAGATACTGGATAAAAACAGAAAATGCCAGAAAGGCAGGCCAGGCAGCATCTGCGGATAGAGAAACACAGTGAATATTTTAGGTTGAATAAGTCTTTCCACAGATGCTGCCTGGCCTCCTGAGTGTTTCTAGTCCTTTCTGGGCTTTTTTACACTGATTTCAAATGTCCTTTCATTCTGAAGTAGAATATTTAAACCTTGGGCAATTAGCGAGTGAATCATACATCAGTGAGAACAATTTTATAAACAAAATGACAATGAGGTAACAGGCCTGCACAAGGTCAAGAGAACAGCGTGTAGACTAAGCTTGACAATAATGAATCAGCAGAATGATTCATGGCTGTGATCGTCTGGCTTTTGCAGTCTGGACAATAACTGCCCAGGTAAGCTTTATTTTGCCTGGCTGCGTCAATTAAAATGTCATGAAAAAGAGTGAACACCGCATTTTATAACTTCTTCAGAGCAGCCATTTAACAAAATAAAGCTGGAATGCTATTAGTGATTAAAAAGGGAATTTTGACATCTATAATCATGAGGGCCCAAATTGCCCTCAGCATCTCCAAGGTCACTGCTGGTCAAATCCCATCAGACACAATGCACATACTTCCCGGAATTTCTTACCATAAAGGAGGCAACCAATCAGCCCTATTCGGCTTAAAGATGCAAGTAAGAATGTCATTGTTCCATTTCGGGACATATGACAATAAAACACTTCTAGACTTCAGACTTTTGAGATAGAGCATGGAAATAGATCCTTCGGCCCACCGAGTCTGCGCCAACTAGCGATCATTCTGTGTACTTGCACTATCTAAACACTAGGGACAATTTACCGTTTTACCAAAGCCAATTATCCTACAAACTGTGGATGGAAAGCAGCCAGTAAATCGCCAATGTCAATTGAGGGCTTCTGGACACATATGGGGTTCCCAAAACCTACCAACAATCTTGTTGAGGAACACCAGTAGACCTGTATAGAACCAGCTTCAGAATCCTTGCGTTTAATACTATTAATTCTATTTTTCACATCCAGGTGAAAACAAGCAAACGCTAAAGCAATGATGCTGCAGAAGCACATGATACAATGCACAGAATAGGCCAATACATATTGTTTTCCATGACTGTTCCTATGTGGGCAGTATGATTGTGTAATTTTGACTTTATGCACCCAACTGGAAGCCAAGTCAAATGACCAATAAACACAAGAGGTTAACAGCAATCGGTGTTTTTAGGATCAATTTTTCATTTATGGTCGCACATAGCAAACAAGATTTTCCTCTGTCTCAGGAGATTCCTTCTTGCAGCTAACCACAGCCTCATCTTTATTTATACGAGAACTGTGTTTTCCTCCAAAGCTGATGATCGGGCAGGTATCTGTTTGCACAATCAATAAATCCCAATCAAGCACACCTCACACAGTGCATTTTTATACTAGTTATTGAGTACCATCGGCAGTTAACATAGAACATAGAAAAGTACAATACAGGAATAGGTTCTTTGGCCCACACTGTTTGTGCTGAACATGATGCCAAATTAAACTGATCTCATCTGCCTGTACATGATCCATATCCCTCTATTCCCTGTACTTCTATGTGCCTATCTACCAGCCTCATAAACACCACTATCAGATTCAAACTTTATTGTCATTGTGCAGTGTACAAGTACATAGACAACGAAATGCAGTTGGCATCTCACCCAGAAGTGCGAACACAGAATAATGGAACAGTAATATATATATGTATATACAGTAGCAGTAGTGCAATTATTTTTTGGGGGTGGAGATCAGTCACTGGGGGAAGGAGTGGGGTGGGGGGGTGACTGGCAATCACCAAGGTGCAGAGTTAAGTAGGGTAACAGCCGCAGGGAAGAAGCTGTTCCTGAACCTGTTGGTCCGGCAACGGAGAGACCTGAGGAGGGTAAACAATCTGTGGTTGGGGTGAGAGCAGTCCTTGACGATGCTGCGCGCCCTTCACAGACATCGCTTGCTCTGGACAGACTCAATGGAGGGGAGTGAGGAACCGGTGATGCGTTGGGCAGTTTTCACCACCCTCTGCAGTGCTTTCCGGTCGGAGACAGAGCAGTTGCCATACCATACTGTGATACAGTTAGTAAGGATGCTCTCGATGGCGCAGCGGTAGAAGTTCACCAGAATCTGAGGAGACAGATTGACCTTCTTTAGTCTCCTCAGGAAGAAGAGACGCTGGTGAGCCTTCTTGATCAGTGTTGAGGTATTGTGGGTCCAAGAGAGGTCATCAGAGATGTTGACCCCCAGAAACCTGAAGCTGGAAACACGCTCCACCTCCATCCCGTTAATATGGATGGAGGTGTGCGTGCCACCCCTAGACCTTCTGTAGTTCACAATGAGCTCCTTGGTCTTCTTGGTGTTAAGGGCCAGGTTGTTGTCAGCGCACCATGCTGCTAGGAGCTTGACCTCCTCCCTATAGGCCCACTCATCATTGTCGCTGATGAGGCCAATCACCGTTGTATCATCTGCATACTTGATGATGGTGTTAGTACCATGAACAGGTGTGCAGTCGTAGGTGAAGAGGGAGTAGAGGAGAGCTCAGCACAGCCCTGTGGAACGCTGGTGTTCAGGGTGAGGGTTGAAGAGGTGTGGTTGTCTAACCTAACAGACTGGGGTCTGTTGGTTAGAAAGTCCAGTATCCAGTTGCAGAGGGAGGGGTCGATGCCCAGGTCGATGAGTTTGGTGATCAGTTTGGAGGGGATAATGGTGTTAAATGCTGAGCTAAAGTCGATGAATAGCATTCTCACGTAGGTGTCTCTGTTGTCGAGGTGGGAGAGGGCGGAGTGAAGTGCCGTGGAGATGGCATCCTCCGTACGCCTGTTCTTGCGGTAGGCGAACTGATAGGGGTCCAGTGTGGGAGGTAGGCAGCCCTTGAGGTGTGCCAGGACCAGCCTCTCGAAGCAGTTAGTGATGATGGGAGTAAGTGCAACTGGGCGGATGTCGTTGAGGATCGCCGCAGTGGAGTTTTTAGCACCGGCACAATGGAGGTGGTTTTAAGGCACGTGGGGACAGCTGCTTGGGCAAGTGACAGGTTGAAGATGTCAGTCCAGACGTCTGTCAGCTGCGCAGCATAGGCCCTGAGGACGCGCCCGGAGATGCCGTCAGGGCCAGCAGCCTTTCGTGCATTAATCCTGCTCATTGCCGCATACACGTCGATGGGGGTGAGTGTGAGGGGCTGGTGATCAGCAGGGAGCACAGACTTGATGGCCATCTCTTGATTGTCCCTGTCAAAGCGGCCATAAAAGTGGTTAAGCTTCTCAAGGAAGGAGGCGTCGCTGGATGTGGGGGTGGTGCTGGTGAGTTTATAGTCCGTGATGGCCTGGATGCCTTGCCACATGCGTCGGGGGTCGGAGTTGTTCTTGAATTGCTCCTCGATCTGTATCATATCTGTCCCCATCACACTCTGTGTAAAAAAACTTGCTCTGCATATCTCAATTAATCTTTTCCCCTCTCACCTTATAACTATGCCCTCTAGTGTTGGAAATATCCAAACTGAGACACAAGTTTTGACTGTCTATCCTATCTATGCCTCTCATTTTATACACCTATCAAGTTACCCTTCAACCTCTGATGTTCCAGAGAAAACAATCCAAGTCTATCCAACCTCTCCCTGTTTTTGAAACCTTCTGATAAACCTCATCTGCACACTTTCCAAAGTCTCCACCTCCTTCCTGCAGTGGGGTGCCCAGAACTCCAAATGAGGCCAACCAAAGTCCTACAGCGCTTCATCATAACTTCCTGACTCTTATAGTCAATGCCCCTACTAATGAAGTCAAACGTACCATACACCTTCTTGAGCACCCTATCTACTTGTACTGCCACCCTATCTACTTGTAGGCAATGAATTTGGACTCCAAGATCCCTCTGCCACTTTCTCAGGTTTTGCAAAGAGAGAGGATCTCCTCTCGATTATAAGCAATGGACCTTTATTAAGAAACAGACCTTTTTCACTTGACAACTTCTTCCAGCAAATACACAATTTAAAATGTGGCAAAATACAGCACTTGAGGACAGCTCTTAGTTCCCAGTGAAGCCAAGATCACAGGGAAAGAATTTATAAACATCAAGCCAACATTGCCACTAAAGGGTTTGATAACGTAAGGTTGTGCATCATACTCTCACTATTCATGGATTAATGTGCTCCTCTGTGCACTATGTCAGAAAGGCGTCATGGTTACCAAATTGGACCAACATTGACTATTACTCAACATGTGTTGGACCACCTCCTCGAAGTAAAAGCACACTGCTGTAACAAATACCACACAAAATGATTTACTGGACTTGACTTACCATTACTAACTTGTGCTTTCTTAATTTTTTTTCCTGTCAAATGAATAAGCAAATGTTGCAAACGTGCAGACATTTCCGGTCGTTATTTGAGTGGCACCAAAGGAAGCAGCACAGCTGCACTCTATCTCCTGTGTTTTACCTCACTTTTCCAGACCAACTGATGACCCACTTGGCTTTGAGCAATTAATTACAAGCCTGTCAAAAACAGATTAAGCGATATGCCATTGAAACAGGAGACATAAGGAACTGCATATGCTGGACACGAGCAAAACACAAAGTGCTGGAGTAACTCAATGGATCAGGCAGCATCTTTTGTTTATTTAGTTTAAAGATACAGTGTGGAAACAGATCATTTGGCCCACTGAATCTGCACCGACCAGCGATCACGTGTACACTAGTTCTATCCTACACATTATAGGGATAATTTTACGGAAGCCAATTAAGTAAACCTGGACGTCTTTGGATTGTGGGAGGAAACCATCGAACGTGGAGAAAACAAACGCAGTCAAGTCAAGTTAAGTCAAGAGAGTTTATTGTCATGTGTCCTAGATAGGACAATGAAATTCTTGCATTGCTGCAGCACAACAGGATATTGTAGTCATAAATACAGATCAGATCAGTGTGTCCATATACCATAGAATATATAGATACACACATCAGTAAACAGATAAAGTGCAATAGGTTGTTGTAGTTCATAGTTTGTTTGAAGTTGTGTTTAATAGTCTGATGGCTGTGGGGAAGAAGCTGTTCCTGAATCTGGATGTTGCAGATTTCAGGTTCCTACCTGATGGCAGCGGAGAGATGAGTGTGTGGCCAGGATGGTGTGGGTCCTTGATGATGCTAGCAGCCTTTTTGAGGCAGCGACTGCAATAGATCCCCTCAATGGCAGGGAGGTCAGAACCAATGATGGACTGGGCAGTGGTTACGACTTTTTGCAGCCTTTTCTGCTCCTGGACGCGCAGGTTGCTGTACCAAGCCACGATGCAACCTGTCAGCATGCTCTCTACTGTGCACCTGTAGAAGTTCGAGAGAGTCCTCCTTGACATACCGACTCTCTGTAATCTTCTCAGGAAGTAGAGGGGCTGATGTGCATTCTTTATGATTGGATCAGTGTTCTAGGACCAGGAGAGATCTTCGGAAATATGCACGCCCAGGAATTTGAAGTTCTTGACCGTTTCCACCATCGACCGTTGATATAAACAGGACTGTGGGACCCCATCCTACCCTTTCCAAAGTCCACAATCAGTTCCTTGGTTTTGCTGGTGTTGAGAGCCAAGTTATTGTGCTGGCACCATTTGGTCAATCGGTCGATCTCACTTCTATACTCTGACTCGTCCCCATCAGTGATACGTCCCACAACAGTGGTCATCGGCGAACTTGATGATGGAGTGCGCACTATGTCTGGCTACGCAGTCATGAGTATAGAGTGAGTACAGCAGGGGGTTGAGCACGCAGCCTTGAGATGCTCCCGTGCTGATTGTTGATGACACATTTCCACCAATACGGACAGACTGTGGTCTGCGAATGAGGAAGTCGAGGATCCAGTTGCAGAGGGATGCACAGAGACCCAGATCTGAGAGCTTGGTAACCAGCTTGGAGGGGATGATGGTATTAAATGCCGAGCTGTAGTCAATGAATAACAGCCTGACATATGAGTTTTTGTTGTCCAAGTGGTCCAGAGCGGAGTGGAGAGCCAGTGAGCGCATCTGTAAAGACTTCATAACGAGGCATCGTTACTTTACTATCTTTATTCATACTGGAGCATTACACATTGCACTAGCTGTACGTGGTCTGTCACAGGAACTAGAGAGCGATCTGTGGGTGGGGAGGTTGTAGATATACTTGTGATATGGGGAGTGGTTAGTAGGTATGAGGTCACTATGTTAAAGGCACATGCATATCTCATCTACATCTTTCCTCTTCGAAACGACAGGCAAATACAATGGTGACATGGCGACCACGGCTCATGCGCTAGGATAGTTAAACAAAATCGCCATAGCGGTCAGGCGGTTTGACAAGACGTCCCGCCCGGGTTCGCGTCTCACCATCCACCCTTCCTGCAGGAGGAAGAGGCACCGGCGGGGAAAGACGAACCTGAAAGGGAGAAACGGGAGGAGACGGAGGAGACCGCGGCACCGAACCCGGAGGGGATGCGAGGTCGGGACCGGGAAGAGCGCGGGCAGGCGAGCGAGGACTAGCCGGAGTGGGGTGGAACGGAAGGGGCTGAGGAGGAGCAGAACGTTGCATGTCAGGAAGGACGGGCAGAGCAACGCCCTGACGCGAAACAGGCAGTGGGGGAGCAAAGGGATCCGCGGCAGGAGGACGCGGCTCGTTGACGAGCCGAAGGTGCTGGCGGGACCGTCGGTAAATGGCTCCAGCGTGGTCGACGAGATAGGACCTGGGCGACCCCGCAGAGCCGACGACAGTAGCGAGCTTGGAGTGACCGGGAGCGGTCTGCATACGGACAACTTGACCGGGGAAGAGGCGCGGCAGCGGGTGGCAGGACCTGTCATGGGAACGCTGTTGGACGTCGTGCCTGAAGGCAATGCGTTTCTGAACCGCCGCAGGTGGGAGGATGGAGGGTATGAGGGAACGCTGGGCCACAGGGAGCGGGAGTCTGGTAGCGCGAGACATGAGCCGCCGAGCAGGTGAACCCATGGCAGAGTCGCGGGAAATGTTCCGAAGGTTGAGGAGGGCCAGATGGAAGTCGGAGTTAATGCCACCACACTGTTCCAACAGGTGCTTCGCGCTGCGGACTGCGCGCTCGGCCAAACCGTTGCTTTGCGGGTACTCCGGGCTGCTGGTGAAATGGCGGAAGTTCCATCTGGAAGCGAACGCTTTAAACTCGGAGCTCGTGAACTGGCTGCCATTGTCCGACTGCAGGCTTGCCGGGGGGCCAAAAGTGCCAAAATGAGGGTACAACCTATCGATGACGGCCGAAGAGGTCATGGAATGCAGCCGGTCGACCACAAACCAGCTGGAGTAGGAGTCAACGTTGATTTGTTGTGGCGGTAAGTCACATGGAGAACGTAAAAAATCTATACAGGCAGCACCTGTGGTCGGGGTCGAACCCGGGTCACTGGCACTATCAAGGGCCTGTCCCACTTAGACGATTTTTTAGACGACTGTCATAGTCGTAGCAGGTCGTCGAAAAACCGGCGACTGGACCCACCCTACGACAATGTCTACGACAATGTCTACACCAACCTACCACCTAGTCGACGTCAAGCTATGGCAAGTTACCGACAACTGCCGACCCATTAGGACGTCCACCTTTGACAGGGATCGGCAACCTTGTTCTGCATAGGGGGCCAGAACGCATGTCTGTGAGCAGACGGCGGGTCACATCCACCATGTGTACACACGGATCCCGCCCCATCAAGGACGCCATTCATACTCACTTGTCCCCGGCCTATTAACAACTCCGATCCCGACCAAAGATCATAGAGCGGATCTTTGAACCCGACAGTGAAGCCCAGATACAGAAGGTGCGCGGCCATGCCAGCGGCTTTGCGCAGGATGCGGTACAGCCAGGGCTCGGCGCTCGTCCGTGCTCGTCCACGCTCGGCGTTCATCTGCGCTCTGCGGCTCCGCCGTTACGGCCGCCAGCGCAGGCCTCCTTGCGTCCTTGCGTCACCGCACCTGGGCGCCTCGGCGTCGGGCCCGGGAGGTACCAGAGATGATGGAAGTCTGCGGGCCGGATAATTACGGGAAAAAAAATACGCCTGCAGGCCGATGATTTCGGGTTACAGGCAGTATTCGGCCCGGGGGCCGTAGGTTGCCCGACCCCTGACCTACGACCACACCTACAACAACCTACGACCACATAGGCGCCAACCTACGACAACCGAAGTCAACCTACGTCCACCCGCGACAAGCTACGACACAGTCGGCGACAACTGAAGACAATTCAGTCGCCGGTATTTGTCGCCGATTGACATAGGTTGACGTAGGAAGTCACCAATGGAATTCACCGAAGTCAGCACCGGCGACAAACTTCGTCACCTGGCGTCAACCTACATCACCTGGCAACAACCTACGACAGCACCTACGTCAGGAGAAGTCAAGCTACGCTCATTGGCGTCAACCCATTGTTGCCGAAATTTTTTAAACATTTTGAAATTCCAGCGGCGACCAGAAAGATGCTACGACTCTTTGGGCGACAGAGCAGACTACTCACGACCATGTGGCGACAGCCTAGTCGCTTGTAGTCGCCTAAAAAACAGCCTAAGTGCCCTTAAGGCAGCAACTCTACCGCTGCGCCACTGTGCACCCTCTGTGGAGGGGATAGATGGATGACCCTTCTATATGTATGTTGGATACAAAAATCCAAAACGTTGGCCACAGTTAAGTAGGGGGCAGACAGAATGTAAATGGAAGAAAGACTTTAGACTTTAGAGATACAATGTGGAAACAGGCTCTTCGGCCCACTGATTCCACGCCAACCAGTACACTAACCCACACTATCCTGTACACAAACCTACACAATTTTATACCTTACCAAAACCAATTAACCTACAAACCTGTACATCTTTGGAGTGTGGGAGGAAAACCGGAGCACCCGGAGAAAACCCATGTGGTCATGGAGAGAACATACAAACAGCACCCATAGTCAGGAGCGCCGGTATCTGGCGTTTAGGCTGTGGGCCGAGCATCAAAAATGTGTCTAGAAATCCATTTTCGTGACCCACATCTCGGAACTACATGAAATTTTCCACAAATTTAGATGAAATATAATTGAGAAGGAAGTCATAACTCGTCAGTGCCAAAAGTTGCACATTAATTAATTAAACTAATTAGAAAATGAGATCGGGAAAGTAAGCGCCATCTAGTGTCCAATGCCCATATTACACCATGGCAGCCTATTTCCGTGTTGCAGTCCATTTAAACTATATATTATTATACCTATATATATATATATATATATAGAAGAAGGGGTTCGGCCCGAAACGTTGCCTATTTCCTTCGCTCCATAGATGCTGCTGCACCCGCTGAGTTTCTCCAGCATTTTTGTGTACCTTCGATTTTCCAGCATCTGCAGTTCCTTCTTTAACACATATATATATATATGATGTAAATATGACTGTAATCATATATAATTAAGTATAATTTTATTATATAAAAATAATATAATGAATATTGTGAGTGTGTTTTTTGAATGAGACTGCTGCAGAGGTCTGGCTCCTGAACCAGCCTAATTAATGGGTGAGGGCAGTTCTTGTGGGTTCCTCCCTTTACTGAACCCAATGACTGCAAGTGTGCAGAGTGGGGGGTCACCGCCATAGTGGGACTGGGGCAGTGCCAGGCTGGGGGACAGACCTGCAATGCATCTTCCAGTCGCTTTAATAGGAAGATGAATGAGACTGCCGCAGAGGTCCCAGGTTTTAAGGGCTCATGAACCTGCCTAATTAAAGGGTCAGGACAGATCCTCTAGGTTCCCCCATTTAGTGAACCCCACTGACTGCCATAGTGGGGAGAGTGGGGGTTACGGTCATAGTGGGACTGGGGCAGTGCCAGGTTGGGGCACAGACCTGTAAGAGTAAAGTCTTATTTCTGATGTAAATGTCACATCCTGACCAAGAATTGAATGCTCTGATGTTTACTTGATGAGTATTCATTTTAAGCTACAATGAGCCTATATTTATGTTAGAGACCCCTCCAAGGTGCCTTTGCAAATGAGGGCTATTACCTTTAACCTAAAAGAACCTTAAAAGTGTTGCATTGTTTGAGTATCTATAGTTTTTGTGTGTGTCTGTGTATACCTGTCAAACGTGTATTTGTAGATGTGTGGATGTATGTGTGTGGATGTATGTGTGTGTGAATGGATGGATGTGTGCATGTATGTGTGGATGTGTGTGTGGATGTATGTGTGTGTGTGTGGATGTATATGTGTGGATGGATGTGTGCATGTATGTCTACATGCGGATGGATGTGTGGATGTGTGTGTGTGTGCGGATTTGTGTGTGTGTGTGTTTATGCATGCATGGAAGTGTGCGTACGGATGGATGTGTGTGTGGATGTGTATGTATGTATGTGTGGATGGGTGGGTGGACTGTCACACTGTCATTCACCAGCACGCCATTATCTTAAGTAATTCACTCATTGTTTAAATAATTTGACCAAATAAACAGTGAAACGATCGACATTTATTTCCCCAATCTTTTGGTTTACATTACATCTGATCTTCATCTGAATATTCTTCATCAGATTCCAAGTCTTTTGCGGTAATAGAGTTTCTGCAGTCAACACACTTACATAAATCTGTACATGGCACACCATGCTGTTGACATGAGCATCTTCCTTTCCCTGTACTTGATTTCTCACAGTTTGTTTTCTTGCATGAACAGTATGTTAATTCTAGCTTGGGGCTGGAGGCAGATCACCCCAGTCAATGTCCAATTCACCACCTACAATTTTCCATCCATGTCCATGTTTGTTGACCATCACTTGTCATGGATCGAAGCAGTCTCTTTGGGGCTGGCTCATCTGCTTCACCATCAGGAACTGCCTATTGAGGTGATTCACCTGCTTTGGGCTTTTCAGCGTCTTGAACTCAATTGAAAGAGGAAAAAGAAAAGGAATGAAAAGTAAAATAAATCAATATCCTCAAATATATCTTTTCATTTTTCAAAGTAACATCATATGACCGTAAATAAAAAGAATTGTTGTTTGAGTCCTATCATTACCTTTCTTCTAGACCTTGCTATAGCTCGATTTATTGTTGTTATGTTGCAGAAGTGACGATAGCACTCTGCATGATAACCCGGGATACACTGCTTCCTCCTAATAATAGAAGATAAAATGTGTCAGGGTGTATTTTACATCTTTTCATGTTTTATATTATGTAAGACAATATCAACATATCAATGGGGAAATTATACATGTACACATGTCCAGGTAGATGGGATGGCAAGTCTGCAAATGATCAAATTAGTGTTCATTATGGCACAGTGCCTACAGTGCATGTCCAAGTCAAGTCAAGTCACTTTTATTTCTATAGCACATTTAAAAAACAACTCTCGTTGGCCAAAGTGCTTTACATTGGTGGAGGTACTAACGTTATACAACATTGGTTCATAGATTAAGTACATACATAAATACATACATATAGCCCTCCCTCAGAGGATGTCAAGAAAGGCTTGAGAGTAAAGATGAGTTTTAAGTCTCGACTTAAAGGAGTCGATGGAGGCGGCAGTTCTGATGGGAAGAGGGATGCTGTTCCACAGTCTAGGAGCTGCAACCGCAAAGGCACGGTCACCCCTGAGCTTATGCCTAGACCGCGGTATGTTCAGTAACCCCAAGTCGGCCGATCTGAGGGACCTGGAGGCGGTGTGGTGGGTAAGCAGACTTTTGATGTAGGTGGGGGCAAGCCCGTTAAGGGCTTTGTAGACATAAAGAAGGATCTTGAAATATATTCGGAACCGCACAGGGAGCTAGTGGAGAGAGGCCAGAATCGGGGTGATGTGGTCAAAACACTTTTGTGTGGACAGGCTCTGAAGAGTGGAGGGGCAGAAGCTGCAGGAAAAAAAAATCTCATAGTACTTAGGACTGCATGGACTTCAATTCATAAAATGTCAATCTCTTCTTAATGTCAATGAGACTTACACTGTAATTTACTGCCATAGATAAGTTAGTTCAAGTGGACTTACATTGTAATTTACTGCCATAGATAAGTTAATTCACGTGGATGGTCAGGCAGAGGGAACAGAAAAAAATACATCTCATAGTCATTAAGTCTGCATGGACTTCAATTCATAAAATTTCAACCTCTTCTTAATGTTAATGAGAATAACACTAAGTTACTACCATAGATAAATTAGTTCAAGTTCACATACACCAATTCATTTCTACATAAACATCAACCATTTCTGACCATTTCTCACTCCAATGGAAGCCTATAAAGTGCAGTCAATATTCCTCCGTTGTTCTCCCGTGGTCGGGGCCTGGAAACGGCCGCTACGGATGGCACTATGTACAGCCTCCCTCCCGCGGAGATGATCCAAACACACTCCGCGGCTCCGCGTTCGCGAATCGGCCGCTTCTTAATGGAGACCGCAGCTTCACTATGTTAAGTACCTAGGCCCCGCGATCGGAGCATTTTTACTCGGTAAGTGATCGCAGGCAGCTCCGGGATTAGATGTTAAAGACTTATTAGACTACAACAAGCTGGCATTAGTGAAAATGTTTAATGTTTAATTTACTTTGTTATGGATACACATAGTTTCGGCCCTCAACCATGAATGAATGAATGAATGAATGAGTGAATGTACAGCCTCCAAATCTCATTTTTTCACATTATAAAAGGGTGCAATTAAATTAATTAAAGTCCATACAGATTAATGATCATAAATTCAGACTTTAGATCTTACCTTTCAGTTCCAGTTGATTCACAATGTTTCACTGGTTTCACGACTTGGCTGTCCTCTTTGTGTTGCAGCACCTCAGCAGCGACTTTGCTTTCAAGGCTTTGTTCGACTTCTATCCACTTAGCTGCACATTCTTTAGACTTCTTAATGCTTTTCTCACTAAATTCAATATGTGAAAATTTCATGTAGTTCCGTGAGTTGGGTCACAAAACTGCACAAAAAAGCTCCTCGGCCCACAGCCTAGTTGTAAGGCAATGACACTACCAAACATATACAACTCTACTGAACTCTATCATTTACAAGGTTGATAACTTGTGCCCAGTGCTTTGTCTGTATTTCAACACACAAAAACACTTAGTGCTGATTGCAGTAACTGACTTTATAGTCACAAATTGTTTATTCAACTGTGATAAACAATGCATTTCATTCAAACAGGCATTGTGTTTTAACACCGACTGAGCATAATAGAAACATAGAAACATAGAAATTAGGTGCAGGAGTAGGCCATTCGGCCCTTCGAGCCTGCACCGCCATTCAATATGATCATGGCTGATCATCCAATGTCTTACTCCACTGGAAATGTGTTGCAATGTATAGGCCCACATCCGACAGAGTGAACTATAAATCGGTCACTCCCAGCGAATGATGGTGTACAAACTAAAACCGTGAAACAAAGGTTATAAATTGTCTCTAAGATAAAGAAAGCACTGGTAATTAACAGCTTTCAGAAACAGAAAATAAATAGTTACAGAAATCATGCAAAAAAATAGAAAACAAAAAACTAGGGCAGCACAGCGGCACCAGAATGGTGCCAGAAACCCCGGTTGTATCCTGACTACGGGTGTTGCCTGTGGAATCTGAACATTCTCCCTATGACCGCATGGGTTTTCTCCGGATGCTCCGGTTTCCTCCCACACTCCAATGATGTGCAGGTTTGTAGGTTAAATGGCTTCTGTAAATTACCTCTAGTGTGTAGGATTTGAAAATGGGATAACATAGAACTGGTGTACGGGTGATCTATGGTCGGCATGGACTCGGTGGGCTGAAGGGCCTGTTCCCATGCTGTATCTCTAAATACTCTAAATGCCAAATAATTAGAACCAAAACCATTTGTGCTATTGGCGCATAATAGGTGCGCCAGATCTGAAAAGGGAAAAGCCTGATTAGCACTTCAATACAGAATCCTTTGTCAGGAGTGGGAAGTGAAGTGAGGAGTGCTTTAATGGAACTGATCAAGATCAATGCAAGGGTGAAGTTAAAATGAGGAATAACTAAAATATCCAAATAATTTCTTGAAACAAATAGTCTTGCCTGAAAATGTGTTGTGATCACCTCAGTAGGACTAAAAGATTTTGCGAGGGCAGAGACAGTCAAATTAGCAGAAGCTTTTTGGAGCATCGCGTGCAGTTACTGGAAAGTTGTGGTGGTTTTGGAGAGGAGGTTTACCAGAATGCTGCCTGGATTGGAGGATTTCGGCTACTGGGACAGGTCGGTTAGACTTGGATTGTTTTGTCTGGAATGTCGGTTGAGGGAATAATATGATAGAAGTATATAAAAATTCTGAGAGGCATAGATAATCAGAACCTTTTCCCCAGAATGGAAATGACCAACACCAGAGGGCATAGCTATAAGGTGAGAGGGGGAAAGTTTAATGGAAATGTGCGGGTCAAATTATTTTACATTGGGTGTTGTGGGTCAGGAATGCGTTGCCAAGGGTGGTGTTGAAGGCAGATACAATAGTGGCGTTTGAGAAGTTTTTAGAAAGGCACGTGGATATGCAGGGAAAGGAGGGATATGGATCACTTGCAGGCAGTTTAACTTGACATTATGATCAGCACAAACATTGTGGGCTGAAGGGCCTGTTCCTGTGCTGTTCTGTTCTATGTTCTATGCTCAAAATAGTAAACGTTTTTCTTCAGATGCTTTCCAAAGAAATTGGCCTTCCTTTCCTTCTGTAGTTGTTACCCAGGACGTTAAGCATCTGATTTAACAGAGGTTCTGCATCTGATTTAACAGAGGTTCTGTATCTGATTTAGGTGGTCTGCATCTTGGCACAATTGATCAATATTTTGCAGTTGGAAGTGACGTGCACATTGAAACCAATGTGAACCCAGAGTGAAATTCAATATATTTAGATTTATTTCTGTGGTAAGTTCCACTGACAGCATTGGCATCCGTGGTTGAGGAGATGGGGAATTGCCACATGCATGCTTAGCATGTAAGAAGGTTCAAACCCCTAGGCTGTTCTGGCAAAAGAATTTTAATGGCAGTAGAGAACTATTGAACTTACGTTAAAAGTCTCCCAAGTGTAAGAAAAAGGTATTGAAGGCAGATGATTTATTTGGAGAACTGCGCTTGGACTTGACTTATTCTAACTCTATCAAGGTTGAGCATTGCTGGGCAAGTTTCCACACTTAAGGGGCTGTCCCACTGTGGCGACCTAATCAGCGAGTTTAGATGAGTTTGCCCTTGACTCAAATTCGCAGCATGGTCGACACGTGGTCCTAGGAGGTCCTATGAGGTCACTGGGACTCTCCTTCATGCTCGAGGGAAGTTCCCGAATACTCGAGGCCGCAGCTAGGTCATGGAAAATGTTTCAGCAGGATGATAAATTTTCCGCGAGTAAAATTTGGTCAGCATGGTCCTTTTTAACTCGTAGTGCAGTGGAGTGGGGTCGCTATTTAGTTACAGGCAGTCGAGGGCAGCCGTAGGCAATCTCCTGCACTTACTGGGCATTTTGATTGGCTCATTGGAGTTTTCAGGACCAAGGAAAACCGACCGGTAAGCAAAATTCCCGCTAAATTTTATTATACTTCTTAAAAGTGTCTCCACTCCTTCTCCCCCCTCTTCTCCCTCCCTTCTCTCCTCTTCTTTCCTCTTCTTTCCCCCTCTCTCCCCTTCTCTCCCCCCGCGCTCACTAAAGGACTTACCATACACTGTGCAGTTGTCTTTTACCTTCCTCTTCATCGCGGGTGTGAATTTCATACGGCGCTCCCCCGCTTTCCCTGGCCGCCGCCTTTGCGATGTGTTTGTGTGTGTGTGTGTGCGCGGTCGGTCGATCCAGCTCGCGGTTTCAACACTGACGGTCGATCCAGCTCGAGGTTTTCCAGGCGAGTGCCCTCGAGCTTGAAGGTCAAAGACACTCATCTTAACTCGCGGATTAGGTCGCCGCAGTGGGACAGCCCCTTTATGCAGCAGAAAGACCGAATAATGAAATACATGGCTGGGCAGTCAGTATCTGAAAAGGATGGACGACTGCAAATTTCACTACTTGTTTTAAAATAGCCTAAGGCCTTTCAGAAAATAATATTTAAATAAAACTCTAAAGAAATAAAAATCTGAACAAGTCACACTCTGCACTTACAGTGTGCAGTGTCCCTCCTCCTCTGAGTTCATCTTTTGCCAGCCCTGATTTGTCCTTCCACTTTTTTTCCCGCTCTCCCCACAACAATTCGTATTGGGGGTAGGGTGTTGACGTGGATAGAAAATTGGTTGACAGACAGGAAACAAAGAGTAGTAGTGAACGGGTCCTTATCAGAATGGCAGGCAGTGGAGAGTGGAGTGCCGCACGGCTCGGTGTTGGGGTCTCAACTGTTTACCATATATACTGTTTACCATATATATTAATGATTTGGAAGAGGGAATTAGGAGCAACACTAGCAAGTTTGCGGATGACACAAAGCTGGGTAGCAGTGTGAACTGTGAAGAGGATGTTAGGAGGTTGCAGGGTGACCTGGACAGGTTGAGTGAGTGGGCAAATGCGTGGCAGATGCAGTATAATATAGATAAATGTGAGGTTATCCAATTTGGTGGCAAAAACAAGGGGGCAGATTATTATCACAATGGGGTTAGATTAAGTAAGGGGGAGGTACAGCGAGACCCGGGTGTCCTTGTACACCGGTCACAGAAAGTTGGCGTGCAGGTACAGCAGGGAGTGAAGAAAGCTAATGGAATGTTGGCCTTCATAACAAGAGGATTTCAGTATTGGAGTAGAGAGGTTCTATTGCAGTTGTATAGGCTCTGGTAAGACCACATCTGGAGTATTGTGTACAGTTTTGGTCTCCTAATTTGAGGAAGGACATCCTTGTGATTGAGGCAGTGCAGCGTAGGTTCTCGAGATTGATCCCTGGGATGGCGGGACTGTCATATGAGGAAAGATTGAAAAGACTAGGCTTATATTCACTGGAGTTTGGAAGGATGAGGGGGGATCTTATAGAAATATATAAAATTATAAAAGGACTGGACAAGCTAGATGCAGGAAAAATGTTCCCAATGTTGGGCGAGTCCAGAACCAGGGGCCACAGTCTTAGAATAAAGGGGCGGCCATTTAAGACTGAGGTGAGAAAAAAAGTTTTCACCCAGAGAGTTGTGAATTTGTGGAATTCCCTGCCACAGAGGGCAGTGGAGGCCAAATCACTGGATGGATTTAAGAGAGAGTTAGATAGAGCTCTAGGGGCTAGTGGAATCAAGGGATATGGGGAGAAGGCAGGCACGGGTTATTGATTGGGGACGATCAGCCATGATCACAATGAATGACAGTGCTGGCTCGAAGGGCTGAATGGCTCCTCCTGACCTATTTTCTTATGTTTCTATGTTTCTAACAATAAGTCTGAAGAAGGGTCCCGATCCGAAACTCCACTTATCCGTATCCATATATCCACTTTCCTCCAGAGATGCTACCTGACCCATTAAGTTCCCCCAGCATTTTGGGTATATCTTTGGTATAAACCAGCATCTGCAGTAGCTTTTTTATTATTAGTTTACAAATGGTGTGTAATGCCTAAAATCAATTCCCCGAAATCAAGTCTTTAAGAGGAGAAGCTCATTAATTTCAAGGATTAAGAGTGAGTTTTCAGATCACTTATGGGTTCAGCCGATATGATCAGGGAAGTTTTCCAGTCAATGTTACTCCAATGTTCCACCTTGTACACTCGCTATCTCTAGTGTGAATGGGATCTCAGTTTTACACCAGGCTTTTAATTGTCTGGTCATGAACTTAATTTGTGCAGCCAATTAAAGTACAGATTTGGATGTGTGCCAGATTGGTACCAGGAAACCCTTGTTTTCTTTGTTTACTACAAAAAATAGGACGAGATCTTGCTGACACTAAACCGGAGTGATGCCTCTCCCAGACAGTTCCAAGATTAAGTCCATCTAATGCAACGCTGGATCATTTAAATTGATATCAGATTCTTCCCTTAGGTTAACTAAAAGTAATTTAATTTTACTTCGGAGTCACGTGTGTGCCTATGTGAAGAACCCGCCAGCCCGCATGCGCGTCATTACGTCTGTTGCATGGCGAGCAACTGACTGGCAGGCGCGTCGCTCCTGCCAGCGGTAAGTTTAAACCTACAGGTAAGTTTTGTATTTCTTACCAGGTTCTGTTTTTTCTTGCAGGAACCTCTTCTTACAGAGGTTCTGCTGGATATTGTTGCGAAGTCCGGACGCGGGGAAACCGGTTATGGGCCATGGGGGACACTCCGGTCCCGACCCCTGAAGCGCGGATAGCCGGCAGCCGGCGGGTCGCTACTCCAGTCGCTGACAATGCGGTCAGCGGCTTCCAGTGTGGGGGGAAGTCCACTGTAGAGGTCACATGCTGAGTGTCTAATCACTCGTTACCCACTGTTCCTCGGGGAAGGTCTGAGACAGAGCCAACTGCTACCCTAGCAGGGTATCGCCTGATGAGGGTGAGGAAGTTACCAGGCATCAGGTCTGGGTGGTAGCAGAAAGCAGGAGAGACACTCGGAAAGTCGGACGGACGCGTTCCGTTCCGTCTTTGACTGTGGATGCAGCTTCTACTCAGAGTGGGAATGGCTTCCCAGACCGCTGTGGTTCCCGTGGAGGGGTAAATCCAGGAGGAAGGCGGTATCCCACCAGAGTCGCTGACAGTGCGGTCAGCGGCTCTCAGACCGCTGTGGTCCCCAGGACATGGGGTAAAACTAACAATAAGTCGGTCAGGCCTATGGACTCGGACGAGGTTGAGCCGGGAGGGTTCTCCTCCGGTAATGGATAACATATTTGGACGGTTGTCCAGGATGGAGCTCCTAATGGAGAGGATGCTCCACCAAGCTACACTCCAACAGGAGGTGTCAGCGCCGGCCTCTTCCAGAGCCCGTGCCAGCGGCACCTGTTTCAGGACTGCTTAATGTCTCCCTCTTGGAGGAGGAGAGCATGAGGGGTCAGTATTATTCTGACACTGAGTCTGTGGGTTAGCTGTGGAGCATAACCCCAAGGGATGAAGGGCATGAGTCAGAGGTACCATTCCTGACAGCAAGGTTTGCCATCCCAACAGAATCAGGAAAAAATGTTCCATCCTGGTATAGGTCCATTGGAAAGGGCCATATCAGCGCAGGTATCTTCAGGGGCCTGCGGCAGCACCTGTTTCAGGGCTGCCTATGAATTGCCCTCTCTGTGGAGGGGAGTGCAAGTGGTCAGTATGTAACTGACTTCAAATTCCTAAAGTATGTCCGTGGAACATACTGGAGCACATGCGTATGGCTTCAAGAAGAATCCTCGCAAACGAAGGTGATGCTGCCAGAAGAGTTGGTTACCAGCCGTTGGCAGAATACCCAGAAGGGGCCAGAGTTCCCATCACCTAAAAGGGCCGGCAGTGAACAGCGCTATCAGGGGGACATTAGTGCCAGCCGCCGAATCTCTATTCAGGTAAGACCTATTCAACACGCAAAACCTGGATGAGGAAGCAAAAGCTGTCGGACAATCAAGGTACCAACGACGAGCAAAGCTTCACCGTTTCGGCGTCAACGTACCCCATGCCTCCATCGTCAGTAAGCGGTTCACTGAAGCTGATGCAGCGTGAAAGCTGGGCAGAGGTTCCACGCACCCTACCAGTCCTACTCTGCAACCAAGGTAACCAGGCATGTAGGTGGGTCTGGCATTCCGAAACATGGTGTAAGTGGACCACTTACAGTTGGTAGTATTTACACTTGTTTGTACAACACACAAAATTGTTTAAGCATTGTCATCTACTTAGCGGTATCTAACCATGTAAAACTGCACAATACTAGCATTCCAAGCAGGTTTTGGAATTGGGGCCAGATTGTCTTTTGAAGCAGGCTCAGTATTATGGCCAGGATTACTTTCGAGGCAGGCTCAGAATTATGGCCAGAGTTGTCTTTCAAGGTAGGCTCAGTATTATGGCCAGATTGTCTTTCAAGACAGGCTCGGAAATCGGGCCAGAGTTGTCGTTCGAGGCAGGCACGGAAATGATGGCAGGCGTGCCTGTTCATTGTGAAAGATGGAGAATGTTGTTTAACTCGCATGTGCAGTATAAACTTTTCGAATAGGAAACTTCGTTACTGGCTAACAACTGATTTTCATAAGGATCTTTATGGCATGCAGCGATCTCAAAGATACATTCTATTCAGTTCCCATTTACAGGGATCACCGGAGACATTTGAAATGTCAGGATGATAACAGTAAAGGATTTGCAAAATCGGCTCCTTCAGCTCCCAGGTTATTTACCAAATTACTAAAATCCGGTGCTTGACTACTCAGAGTTCAAAAACACTTGTTATGTCTTGTCTTCCCTGTCCCGCCTGCAACTGGTCCAAACACTGCAGCGAGACTCCTGACGGGCACCGACAAAAGGGACCACATGTCCCCTGATCCTGGCCTCCTCTCCACTGGCTCCTGTGTGGTCCGTATACATTCAAGATCCTCCTCTATGTCTACAAAGCCCTCAATGGGCCTTGCCCCCACCTACATCAAAACTCTTCTTACCCACCACTCCACCTCCAGGTCTCCTCAGATCGGCCGACTTGGGGTTGCTGAATATCCCGCGGTCTAGGCATAGCTCAGGGCGACCGCGCCTTTGCGGTTGCAGCTCCTAGACTGTGGATCAGCACCCCCCTTCCCATCAGAACTGCCCCTCCATCGTCTCCTTTAAGTCAAGACTAAAAAACTTATCTTACTCCCATGCCTTTCTTGACGTCCTCTGAGCGAGGGCTATATGTATATATGTATGTAGTTTGTTTGTTATACTATTCTTATAACAAATGTAAAGCACTTTGACCAACGAGAGTTGTTTTTTAAATGTGCTATATAAATAAATGTGACGACTTGACTTGCCTGGATGATATTCTAACGTTGTATTTTGCTAAAATTCAACTGTTTCAGCCTCAAACTATATTTGAGAAATTGGGGTCCTCATCTATCCAGTTAAATTTAAGTTGATACCAAATAGACTTGTTGATCATTGGGATTTACCTTTTACTATTAATTAGTCTGTGACTCCGCCCTGGGACAAGAGATTGGAGTTAATAGAAGCTTGGAACAACTTTGTTGTTATAAAGCAGGCTTCTATTCAGCAAGAGTAATTGGCAATATAGCAGCTGTGATTCAGCTGTGGGGGGGAACTGACATTGTGCAAAGTAGCAACCTCTCAAGTGCCGTGTGGTCATTGTTAACAGACCTATGCTATAACAGCTGAAGCTACCAAAGTCACATTGATGGACAAACAAATATTCATCATTGCTCCAGTAGTTTGGTCAGTAAAAGTTCAGTTATATTACAAACTGATGCTAAGTGCTCTAAGGTGGAAAATTGCGAATGTCATCTCTTGTTCGGAGGTGGAGGAGATTTGCATGAGTTGCCAAATTCTTCAGTTATTGGTATCAACAATCTATAGACACTAGGTGCATTCTATGGGTTAAGGGTTCTTGAGCAAATATGCATAATCTGCATGCTCAACTTCAAGTTGATACACAATGGTGGTGGCATATGTTAGTCACATGGGTGCAATCAAGTAAAAGAATCCTGTAATAATTTACCTAATCTTCATTTGCCACTGGTGTATCATCACATACAGATCAATGACAACACAGAATGGGTGTTGGATCACAAAGTATTTTATGAAATTATGGTTCAATGGAACACCGAATATCGATATGTTTGTTTTCATGCTCATTCACCGGTTGCAAATATATGTGGCATAACAGTGGCGAGAGATACATTCTCGCTACAAGGAGGAGGAATGTTCTTTTATGTCTTCCTCGATTTGCCTCATCAGTCGGGGTCTGAAATAAAGTCAGCAAGATCCCGCTTTAGGTTTTTGTACTGGTCTGACTGGCCCATGATTCCCGCTTTTGTCAGGAATAATAATACAACCTTATATGGTTATTCTAAACGTAAACTTTGCTGGTTCAGCCTGTGGCTCGGGAAACCAGCCATTGCATGATAAAATCAATTTATTGATTTGCAGATATCTGGAATAGACTGCTCCTACGGCTTGGGTTGTCACACCGATCCATGTATGTGCTCACTGCAGAGTGTAGGGATAGCACCAAAAAAGCAGTACATTTCCTCTTCAGGAGATGGGAAGCATTTTGTTTAAATGCTAATGTTACATTTAATACGGTACAGATTACTGACGTCATGGAGTTCATTTTTCAAATGGGTCTTTGACATAATTGAGCTATAGGGCCATTTACTGTGCCCAACGTGCCTTCCCATCATATTTGCGGCAGCGAACGGGACCCACTATGTCGAGTTTCACCCTCGGATATCGAGTTTGTAAAGGATATCTTTAACACAAGTTCTCCCAGGACAAGTACAGGACAGTATGGGATATTGACATTGTGTTAACACTACTTCACCAGGGGGCTCCAGCTACATCCTTAGCTTTGGCCCGGCTCTCATAAGGTAGTTATCCTCGTGGCGCTGGTCTTAGCGCAACGGGTTCAGTCGCTACATAATTGCGACTGGACAGGATGGTTACATCTGCAAATAATATAATATTTTATGTTTATGATTTAGTTAAGCAGAGCAGAAGGGGCGTCAGGTCTCAAACTAGTCTCATGGCATACCCCAGGGACCCTCAGTTATGTGTGGTCACACATTTACAACAATACGTCAAGGTCACCTAGAGGCCTTAGAGGCTCTGATACTAGCTATGTTTGTTAGTTACAAAAAACCTCATAAGAAGGTATCAATTCAGACCATCTCCAGGGTGGTTAAAACGGGGCTTTGGGCTTATGCAGGAGTAGATACTAAATTTCTAATCTCACTCCACCAGGGCTGCTACAACATCAGCAGCAAGGGTTATGTACGGTCCTCTGGACCACATCCTAGCGACTGCAGGATGGTCTAACGAACGAGTTTTCAAACATTTTATAATAACCCATTGCCAGACCAGGGGTATTTGCCAACTCTATTTTAGGTTCAGTTATATAGTTTCCTCCCGGATGAGAGGGGTTACTATTATTATTATTTATTCATTATGAATGTTTCCCTTATCTGTCAATTGAAGTAGTTGTGGTTGTGTAGACTCGTTTCTCACGGCATGAAATCACAGAGTTTTGAAATCTTCACGTAGTCACTCACGTGACTCCGAAGTAAAATAGTAAGATTAAACGAAAACTTACCAGTTTGAAGTTTGATCTTTATTTTAATGAGGAGTTACGATGAGTGATTACATGCCCTCCACTACCAACCCTGTCTCATAAAGGTCAGCTGTAGTTCTAGTTTTCTCTAATCTTACTATATTCAGTTCATCAACTGTTATCTGTGATTTTACACCGCTGCTTTGAAGATTGACGCGCATGCGGGCTGGCGAGTTCTTCACGTAATCACTCATCGTAACTCCTCATAAAATAAAGATCAAACTTCAAACTGGTAAGTTCTCGTTTAATCTTACTATTATGAGTCTATACTCCTTGCAAAAACAAAATACAGTAATGAGTGGACAAATTATTTTAAGTCTGATGATGATAGATATCTTGTTTTAAACCAAAACCTTTTCCATATAATGCCTGGTATCCTTTGATCATGGTGCCCCTATGAACATCCCAGGTCATCCATTTTGATTTACTCATGTCCATGTTGTTTAATTAATAATTCAGCTTTTTTGCTGGCTTTTTTTTCATTTCATTGGAATGAAATGTGGAATTTTATGTGTAATGTATTGTAAAAAATGTGCAATTTGTGTAATTTTGTTGTGACTTATGTAATTTATGTTTTGTGCAGTGTCTGGATGTTTCTGGATAGCTACCGCAAGCAAGATTTCTATTGTACTCACTGTACTTGTGCACATGACTATAAACTCAACTTGTCTTGAAACTGCAAGAGCACTAAAGCTGGACAATTATTTAAAATTAGATTAGTTTGGATTCACACTTCGTTCTGTTGTATATAGACAGACAAAAGTGCTGGAGTAACTCAGTGGGACAGGCAGCATTCCTGGATAGAAGGAATGGGTGATGTTTCGAGTTGATACCCTTCAGACTGAGAGACAGAGAGAGGGAAATGAGAGATATGGAAGGGTAAGGTGGGGAAAACACGGAGAGCATTATATATATTTGACAGGGAAAGACATCTCAAACATTTTAAAAAATTATGCTGCATTAAATGCTGCTAACCCAAAATTATAGAACATTAAAATTGATCAACTCATAAAATCTCTCATATACCATCTCTCATAAAATACTATCAAAAGATATCATGCATTATATGGAACCAGTTTTGGCTTAAACAAGATATCTACCATCGGACAGACTCAAAAGAACTTGCCCACTTTATACCCTCTCATTACTGTTTTTTGTTTTCAACTTAGCAAACATGCATTTCACACTAAAAAGTGCATGAGTAACTCAGCCGGCCAGCCAGCATCTATGGAGAACGTGAAGAAGGATCCCGACCTGAAACACCACCTATCCATGTTCTTCAAAGATGCCGCCTGACCCGCTGAGATGCTCCAGCAATTTGTGTCTTATTTTTGTAAAACAACATCTGCAGTTCCATGTTTCTTTATACATTTTACACTTAAAGTTACATGGTAAGCGTGGCTTTGAGTGTAATAAAATGAACACAAGTCTGTACGAAAATCTATCGGGCATCAAAAGTTATGGTACTGATGAAAAGACATTGACACATGTTTCCCTCACCTCAAATACTGCTTGTCCTGTTTTAGACAGATACATGCACTCCCCGACTTACGCGATATACAGCTTACGTAAACTCGCACTTATGTGATTCTTTTTTTTTAAATATTTTAATTTTATTAGAAGTAAGTACAATTGTATACAATCATATTTTCATAATACCTTTTATGTACAGCTTCTTATTTTAAAAAAAATTGAAATAAAGAAGAAAAAGAAAAAAGTTAGAAAATGAAAAATAGAAAAATGTGAGATATATAGTGTGTGAAAAAGAAAAATAAAGAATAAAAAAAGAAAGTTGAGACATAGAAAATAGAAGAAAGAAAAAAAAAGAAGTGAAGAGAAGAAAAGAAAATAGAAGATCATTTATAATCTTGACCATCCGCAGTCACGGATTAGCTTTTACACCTGTTTTGCACCATATGTTTCCAAAAAGACGACAAATGGAGACCAACTCGTTATGAATTGGTCAAATTTATCTATTAGGAGGAATCGCATTTCCTCAAGATGTGCGGTATCCAACATACTTGCAATCCACATTTTGAGCGTTGGTATTGGTGTATTTTTCCAAAATTTCAATATTAATTTTTTTGCTATTATTAAACCATAATTAAAAATTGACTTTTGAGATGAGCTCAATTTGTTCCCGTCTTCCATTACCCCAAATATAATCAATTCATTATTGGGTTCCATTTTTGTCTTAAATAGTTTTGTAAATATTTCGAAAATATCACTCCAAAATCCATGAAGTTTTATACAAGAAACAAAAGAGTGTGTTATAGTTGCGTCTTGGGTTAAACATTTATCGCAAATGGGCGATATATTTGGATAACATTTATTTAATCTTGTTTTTGAGTAATATAATCTATGTAAAATTTTAAATTGGATTAGATTATGTCTTGCGTTAATCGAACACTTGTGAATGTATGTCAAATACTTTTCCCATGTAGCCTTCGTAATTTTTATCAATAATTCCCGTTCCCACTCTTCTCTAATTACCTCGGTCACAGGTAAATCTATATTTAAGATACTATTATATAAATATGATATTAATTTTATGTAAGTGATTCTTTAAGCCCACTGTCTCTGCGTCGGATCTCCCCCGTGGTCTTCTGACTTATGTAACATCTGACTTATGTAAAGGTCCGTGGGACATAACCTGTGTAAGTCGGGGGGCATCTGTAAACCATGAATATTTTGCTCTGTGAATGCTTCAACGTTTCTCAAGATTGCCATCTCAGTCGTAAAATACCTTCTTTCTCCTTCGCTTAGGCAATTTCATAAGTTAGTCAAGTAATTTAATGGAAAAAAGCAAACAATCTGCTCGAGGAACTCAGTGGATGGAGCAGGTGGGGGAGGGATTACCCACATTTTGGGTCGAAACTGTGCTTCAGGAGAGGGAAGAATACTAGTGTGGAGAGGAGAGGAGAGGAGGAATGGTGAGATGGGAGTCAATAAGTGATTGATGGACTGAGGAGCAGTGAATGATGGAGCATGGTATGAGAGGGTGAGGGATGGAGTTAGACAACAGAATCAGGTGCTGGTAGAAGGAGGCAGATAGAAACCTACCCGCCCATGAAGACAACCAGATAGATAGATTCTTGATTAGTACGGGTGTTAGAGGTTATGGGGAGGGCAAGAGAATGGGGTTAGGAGGGAGAGATACATCAGCCATGATTTGTTCGGCCGAATGGCCTAATTCTGCTCCTATCATTTATGAACAACCAATAGACAATAGGTGCAGGAGTAGGCCATTCGGCCCTTCGAGCCAGCTCCGCCATTCAATGTGATCATGGCTAATCATCGCCAATCAGTACCCCGTTCCTGCCTTCTCCCCATATCCCCTGGCTCCACTATTTTTAAGAGCCCTATCTAGCTCTCTCTTGAAAGCATCCAGAGAACCGGCCTCCACCGTCCTCTGAGGCAGAGAATTCCACAGACTCACCACTCTCTGTGAGAAAAAGTGTTTCCTCGTCTCCGTTCTAAATGGCTTACTCCTTATTCTTAAACTGTGGCCCCTGGTTCTGGACTCCCCCAACATCGGGAACATGTTTCCTGCCTCTAGCGTATTCAAACCCTTAACAATCTTATATGTTCCAATGAGATTCTCTCTCATCCTTCTAAACTCCAGAGTGTACAAGCCCAGCTGCTCCATTCTCTCAGCATATGACGGTCCCGCCATCCCGGGAATTAACCTTGTAAACCTACGCTGCACTCCCTCAATAGCAAGAACCAAGGCTCTCGTTTTTACCTGAAATGTTATCAATTCGTTTCCTCCCACAAATGCTGCTTCATCGGCTGACTTTCTCCTGCAGTTTGACTATTGCTTCAAATTCCAGCGTCTGCAATCTCTTGTGCCTCCGAGTAATTTTAAGGGATGTAATAATTACAGCTATGTTAAGTTATAAAGAAATGCAAAGGTGTAATCAAAGGGTTAAACATCAAGCTGAGGAAGATTATATCAGGAAGAGTCTTGGTTAAATGGGGGAGCTTGAAAGAGATCTTAAAAGCAAGAAGAGCAGTATTTACATTCCTTGGTAACCTAAAACAGGCAGTGACAAGAAATCAGGGTCATGATATCTGTGCATTGTTCTATTAGTTGTAAGTAAGGAAAAGGGAAATGAGCAATCATATTACAAAGGCCAAGTAAATATTCAGAGAGGCACCAAGTTCTTTATTGAGGAAAAGACAGGAAGATATTCTCAGGATTTATGACATCCTGGGAATTGTACTTAGCCTGTCAGACACTAAAATAAAGTACGTCTTTTACTCTGCACTGTCAGTGTAAGACTTGCTTTAGTTGTTACCCGGCCCCTTGATCAAAACCGATATATGAACACAACAGATAAGACTTCTGAACTTCAAGTATTGGATCCTTTTGAAAGTGTTCCCTGCGTCAATTAACTGTTGACCATCAACGGCCGTTAGAGCTTTTTTCAGTAGTCGGGTGGAAATAACTACAAACGGCTGTGGAGGTCAAGTCATTGGGTATTTTTAAAGCGGGGACTGATAGGTTCTTTATTAGTAAGATGTTAAAGGTTATGGGGAGAAGGCAGTATAATGGGGCTGAGTCGGAAAAATACTGTACCATGATCAAACGGTGGTGCTGACTTGCTGGGCCATATGGCCTAATTCTGCTCCTATGTCTTATGGTCTTATAACAAGTTTAATCTTCAAGTGTCAGCCAAGGCAGCTGCCGATTGACCTTCTTCATGTCCACACAGCATCGCAGCATCGAGAGACAGAACTCCAAATGTCTCCCACTGACAAATAATGAACAGGCTGCAGCCAACAGAGTGCATACCCACCTCCCCCTCTCCCCTCCCCAATCCTCTACTGCCATGCCTTGTTGAAAGCACCACAACGATTTTTAGCTACCAGACCTACCTTCGATACAACAAATGTCCAATTGCTGATCCCTCCCTCATTCCCTCACTCCCTGCCTTCCTCCCTGGCCTGGATTCTGATATCCTGTTACATTTAGTTTAGTTTAGTTTAGTTTAGTTTAGTTTAGTTCAGTTTAGTTTAGTTAGTTTAGAGATACAGCGTGGAAACAGGCCCTTCTGCCCACCAAGTCCACGCCAACCATCGATCACCCAGTCACACTAGTTCGAAGTTATCCCACTTTCTCATCCACTCCGTACACAAGGGCAATTTACAGAGGGCAATTAACCGACAAACCTGCATGTTTTTAGGATGTGAGAGAGAAAAGCGGAGGGAACCCACACGGTCACAGGAAGAATGTGCAAACTCCACATGGACAGCACCTGAGATGAGGATCGAACACGGGTCACTGGCGCTGTGAGGCAGCAGCTCTACCAGCTGCGCCACTGTGCCACCTTACTCTTATTTCTTTGATAGTCTTCTTGTGTGTTACTTTCCTGAGCAACACTACAGGGAACCAATCACTTAAAAAAAAACTTTAAATGAAAAAAACTTCAATAATTGTCTGTCTGAAGAAGGAAATGTTGCCCCAGGTGCACTTCCTATTTTGGTGCATTAATCCTGGAGATGAAAATAGAGATGAGCCCAGTCAACTGAATAGAAAAACAGTTGGTTCAAATTCAGGCAATTATATGAAAATTGTTTTGTGAAATGAAAATTTTCAGGGTTTCCGGTTAAATTCAACATTGACTTCACACCGTATATCACATTTAATGCACGTGTGTAGATTTTTTCCTCTCAGCTATCTGGATCATTTCCAAAAGCAGATTGCTTCGATTTAGGAAAAAACACCTCAGGAAATTAGAAAGTGCAGTCGTAGTGTGCTTTTTGTTTTCATTTCTCAGGCTGCAAACATCCAAGA
This sequence comes from Malacoraja senta, assembly GCA_038087875.1. Lineage (NCBI taxonomy): Eukaryota > Metazoa > Chordata > Chondrichthyes > Rajiformes > Rajidae > Malacoraja > Malacoraja senta. The sequence goes on from CM075978.1 coordinate 44,466,623, forward strand.
TTTCATACAGAGGGTGGTGGGTATATGGAACGAGCTGCTGGAGGAGGTAGTTGAGGCAGGTACTATAACAATATTTAAGAGACATTTGGACAGGTACACAAGTAGGAAAAGTTTAGAGAGATATGGGCCAAATGTGGGCAATTGTCAGTTGGAAATAACAACAGACCTGCTGTGGAGGCCAAGTCATTGGGTATTTTTAAGGCGGCGATTAATAGGTTCTTGATTAGTACGGGTGTCAAAGGTTATACTGTGAAGGCAGGAGAATGAGATAGAGAGGGAAAAATAGATCAGCCATGATCAAATGGTAGTGTGGACCTGATGGGCCTAATGGCCTAATTCTGCTCCTATGTTTTATGGTCTTATAACATGGGCAGGTAGGACTAGGTTATATGGAACATCATGTTCGGCATGGGCAAGTTGGGCCGAAGGGTGTCTTTCTGTTCTGCGTGACTATAATTCTGAGGTTGATGATGCTTGAGAGCCCTAAAGTGATGCAAAATACAGCTACGGGATCATTCTGAAGAAAGGTCGTAACTCGAAATGTCACCTATTCATGTTCTCCAGAAATGCTGCCTGACCCGTTAAGATACTTTGTATCCAGCGGGGGTATCAATCCATCCAGGTTTACGGAAAGCACAGGAGTTTATTAACTCTCTCTTCACTTAATACCTGTGCAGATCAAAATTGAATGCACAGCAATTTTGAAAATTCAAAGGACTCATTTGGTCTCTTTATTTTGGCATGCACATGGTGTGTCTGCAATCCTCACTCTGTTCATGCACAGTGACATAGCTTGGGAGCAGTCAAAGAAATAAGATTAACGCCTCAAGGACCTCACCATTCTGTCAGTTGGGAAAGGAAAACTGATATAGTACCTTTTGTGAACTCAAAAAGACCTCAAGCATTTTATAACCAATTATATTTTTGTCATAAAATAACAAAAGCAAAGATGTCTTTAAACGATCCCACTTATGGTAAATTCTACATAACTTGTGAGGTGAGTGCAGATACATTTGGGTAGGACACAGGGAAGTACATAGAATAGTACAGCACAGGATCAGGCCCTATGGCCCACAATGTCCGTGCTGAACATAATGCCATTAAATTAATTTCCTCTGCCTGCATATGATCCACATCCCTTCATTCGCGGCATATCCATGTGCCTATTTAAAAGCCTATTTAATGCCACTATTATATCTGTTTCCACCTACACCACTGGCATCACCTTCCATGCGCTCACCACCCTCTGTGCAAAAAAGCTTGCCCCGCACAACTTCTTTAAACTTTGCTCCCGGCATTTTAAAGCTATACCCTCTGGTCTTTCACATTTCCATTCTGGGAAATAGATTTTGACTGTCCTCCATATCTACATACACATCGTTTTAGAAACTTCTATCAGGAATAGAACTCTGATCTTCTTTGAACTCGTGACTTGGGATCCTTCTTGCCCACCAGAGTTCCAGAGAAGACTTTAGTTTAATGTTATATTGGTTTAATGATACCAATTATACTTTTATTATTAAGCTGGAAAAGGGCAGCAGTAATGAAAGCAAACATGTCATTATGTTCAATGCTCCTTTGGTGATGATGACACTTCTGTGTTCACCTCTGTGGTTCAAACTTGCAGCCTTCCGACTTCCCCCCTCCTACCCCCTCCCCCCCCCACCCCCCCTCCACCTACGTTCCTTCCTCAGGCTTTACAATTTGTGACTCTTTAATTAGTAAGGGTGCCAAAGAGGTTATGGGGAGAAGGCAGGAGAATGGGATTGAGAGGTACTGGTAGATCAGCCATGATTAAATGGTGGAGTAGACTTACTTGATGGGCTGAACGGTCTAATTCCACTCCTAGAACTTATGAACTTATGACATCTTCAATCCTTTTGTCTCACATCTATTGTTTATTGCCAACTTTGTCCAACTATCTGCCTATCAACCCTCCACCCCTCCCTCCTCGCCAGTGTTGACCCATTACCTGCCATGCTTTGTCCAGCCCCTCCTCTCTTCCAGCTTAATCCCCAGAAGAAGGGTCCTGACCTGAAAACACACCTATCCATGTTCTCCAGAGGTGCTGCCTCACCCACTGAATTACTCCAGCACTTTGTGTCTTTTTTCTAAAACAGCATCTGCAGTTCTGTGTTTCTCCTTCTCACTTTCATTCCTCTCCACTCAGCCTCAGGGATCCAGATGCCATTTCTAAAAGGAAATGCACAGCACCCTTAGAAGTTAATAGAGTATTAAGTGAACTAACCAACAACTCCCAAATACTCAATAAAATACTCAATAAAATAGAAATCAGACCCTTCCGACTTAGCTCGCCAGAAGAGCCATCAGATAATCTAGAAACGTTCTGGAACCAAGGATGCCGGAAAATCGGTGGTGGACCCGTGCAGATTTTTTCCAGTGTCCAGACAGTTAATCAGCTGATACAATGTATAGTTTTTAGATAAGTTTACTTCAGTTTAATTTTAGTTTGTAGATATTGCGTAGATACAGGCCCTTCGGCTCATCGAGCCCACGCCGACCAGTGATCACCCCATACACTAGCACTTTCTTACACTCTAGGGATAATTTACAAATTTACCAAAGCCAATTAGCCTACAGACCTGCACGTCTTTGGAGCATGGGAGGAAATCAGAGCACCTGGAGGAAACCCACGCAGTCACAAGGAGAACTTACAAATTCCGCACAGACAGCACCCATAGTTAAGATCGAACCTGGGTCTCTGGCGCTGTAAGACAGCAACTCCACCGCTGCGCCACTGTGCTGCCCAATGTTATTGGTAACTATTTAAATAAAAGTCTCTCAGATCCAAAAGTTGATCACGCTGCAGTCTGCACTCACCACATTCACCTGATATTGAGGGTTACACGAAAGTCAACCACAGGTTTTTTTTTCTGCAGCAGTCCCACGTTTGTGGTTCCTTGCCTTCTTGGCTGCCTAGCACCAAAGAAGGAACTAATCCCATTTTTTCTCATGTGAACAGCTTGAATAGATCTTCAGAAAAAGTCTTGGCAAACAGAAACCTGAATATTTACTGTCTGGAACACAGAGTACCTTTGGGGTTATAATCCACAAATGAGGGAACTATTCAGGCACAGGGCCCCTTCGTACTGACTAACCTATTGACCAGGTTTATTCACCATTTAACAACAGCACCTGAAACATATCAAAATACTGCACATCACAAATGGTAATTCAAAAACGTTAAAACAACTACACAGGCAAGGTTGTTCTTTCTCATTTCTTATTTAGTTTAGTTTAGTTTAGTTTATTATTGTCATATTTCCCGAGGTACAGTGAAAAGCTTTTTGTTGCGTCAGTAAAAAGACTATGCATGATTGCTTTTTAGCCATCCACAGTGCAGAGCTACAGGATAAAGGGTATGACGTTTAGTGCAAGGTAAAGTCCGATGAAAGATAGTTCAAAGGTTTACAATGAAGTAGATGATAGGTGAGGACTGCACTCTAGTTGGCGATTAGACGATTCAGTTATCTGGTAACAGTTGGGAAGAAACAGTCCCTGAATCTGGAGGTGTGGGTTTTGAAACTTCTGTACCTCTTGCCTGATGGGAGAGGGGAGACGAGGGAGTGACCAGGGTGAACTGCTCCAAACTGGAGGATGAGACAGATGTTCGGCAGCTGTGGCAGGGCTTGAATGCAATCACCTCCTACAAGGCGAGATCAGGAGGCAGCTCGAGTGTCGGCGAAACATCACTCCCTGACGAGCTCAATGCGTTTTACGCACGCTTTGATAGGGAGAACACTGATGTGCCTTCTCGAGCCCCATTCGCTGTGATGGTATTTCAGTCACAGTCACAGAGGCCGACATCAGAAAATCCTTCAGAGGGGTGAACCCTCAAACAGCGCCTGGACCTGATGGTATACCCGGTCGTGTTCTAAAACCTGTGCGGACCAACTGGCTGGAGTTTTTATGGACATTTTCAACCTCTCACTTCTGAGGTCTGAGGTTCCCACCTGCTTTAAAAGGGCATCAATTATACCGGTGCCCAAGAAGAGCAAGGTGACGTGCCTCAATGACTATCGACCAGTGGCACTAACGTCTGTGATGATGAAGTGCTTTGAGAGGTTGATCATGGCGCAAATCAACTCCTACCTCGACAAAAACCTGGACCCTCTGCAGTTCGCTTACCGCCACAACAGATCAACGGTGGATGCGATCTCGCTGGCTCTCCACTCCGCTCTGGACCACTTGGACAACAAAAACTCATATGTCAGGCTGTTATTCATTGATTACAGCTCGGCATTTAATACAATCATCCCCTCCAAGCTGGTTACCAAACTCGCAGAACTGGGTCTCTGCGCATCCCTCTGCATTTGGATCCTTGACTTCCTCATTCACAGACCACAGTCAGTTCGTATTGGTGGAAATGTGTCAGCCTCAATAACAATAAGCACGGGAGCACCTCAAGGCTGCGTGCTTAACCCCCTGCTGTACTCACTCTATACGCATGACTGCGTAGCCGGTCATAGTGCGAACTCGATCATCAAGTTCGCTGACGATACCACTGTTGTGGGACGTATCACTGATGGGGACGAGTCAGAGTACAGAAGTGAGATCGACCGACTGACCAAATGGTGCCAACACAATAACCTGGCCCTCAACACCAGCAAAACCAAGGAACTGATTGACTTTGCAAGGGGGAGGATGGGGACCCACAGTCCCGTTTATATCAACGGGTCAATGGTGAAAAGAGTCAAGAGTTTCAAATTCCTGGGCGTGCATATCTCTGAAGATCTTTCCTGGTCCGAGAACACTGATGCAATCATAATGAAAGCACATCAGAGCCTCTACTTCCTGAGAAGTTTATGGAGTGTCGGTATGTCAAGGAGGACTCTCTCTAACTTCTACAGGTGCACAGTGGAAAGCATGCTGACTGGTTGCATCGTGGCTTGGTTCGGAAACTTGAGCGCCCTGGTGCGGAAAAGACTACAAAAAGTGGTAAACACTGCCCAGTCCATCATCGGCTCTGACCTCCCATCCATCGAGGGGATCTATCACAGTCGCTGCCTCAAAAAGGCTGGCAGCGTCATCAAGGACCCACACCATCCGGGCCATACACTCATCTCCCCACTACCTTCAGGTAGAAGGTACAGGAGCCTGAAGACTGCAACGACCAGGTTCAGGAACAGCTACTTCCCCACAGCCATCAGGCTATTAAACTCGGCTCGGACAAAACTCTGAACATTAATAACCAATAATCAGTTTATTTGCACTTTAACAGTTTAATTATTCATGTGTGTATATATTTATGCAATTTCTATATGGACACACTGATCTGTTCAGTATTCGTGCCTACTATGTTCTGGTGTGCTAAAGCAAAGCAAGAATGTCATTGTCCTATCAGGGACACATGACAATAAAACTCTCTTGACCTCTTGAACTCTTGAACTTGAAACTGGTCCTTGATCATGCTGGTGGCCTTGCCGAGGCAGTGCGAAGTGTAGATGGACCTTTGGAAAAATGTAATGCTTGAAATTGAGTCTCATATCTCGTAACTTGTCGAACAGTTTGCAACCTAAAGTGTTCTTGACAACACTTGTCGTGCAAAATCATAAGTGCAGGTGAAGTGAATCGACATGCAAAGTGTATTTAAAACCTTATCTTTTGACTTTAAACTTTAGTGATACAGGGCGGAAACAGGCCCATCTGCTCACCGAGTCCACGCCTACCAACCTCCCCGTACATTAACACTATCCTACACACTAAGGACAATTTATAATTTTACCAAAGCTAATTAACCTACAAACTTGCACGTCTTTGGGATGTGGGAGGAAATCGGAGCTTCCAGAGAAACCCACGCAGTGACAGGGAGAATGTACAAGCTGCGTACAGACAGCACCCATTGTCAGGATCGAACCTGGGTCTCTGGCACCATGTGGCAGCAACTCTACCACTGCACCACCACGTCACCCATGAAGTCATTATTAATTCACCTTTTCTGCAGCTCAGGAATGAGAGCAGTGATATGATTGGCGCCAAGATGAAAAAGCTAAGAAGGGGAAAGCATGACTATGAAACTTATTTAGTTCTTAATCACTTTTTGGAAGTCAGATTGAAAATTCAGTTTCATCGTAGAGTTAAGGAAGAAGTCACCACGATTAAATTGCCTTATACTAGTTATATTAGCTCAGCCCACGAGACAGGCTGCAATTAGTGATAAGCTAGAAGACTACGAACGAAGTTGAGGACAGCAAGTTTTAGGAAGTTTAACCAATAAAAAAGGAAAACTAAAATTGTTAATGGAAATGGAAGAAAAATTTGAATTATCTTTGCAACTTCGGACATAAACTTGAAAAACAGTCTTTGTAGATTAAAAAAAACACTCTTGAGATCAACAAAATAAATCATTTGGTTGGGCTAAACAGTTTTTAGTTTGTAAACAGATGTTTCCCAACAGATGGTCTGGAGGTTTACCACACAGATTCCAGCCACTGACACTTGCCTCTTCATTAAAACAAAACTCAGTTTGCTCTTCCTTTACATAATTAAGATCTTCAAAGGTTTGTGAGTTTTGATGATCTACCATACAGGCCACTTTTAACAATAAATATATATTTTTTTAAATTGTGTGGCTTATTGATAAAATTGCAAACCAGTTAAAATTGATATTTCCAAAATAAAGACACACATATCAAAAAGTGTTTTAAAATGATAGCAAAAAAGAATTTGTTGAAACCTTAAAAAACAGATTTTGCTTGTGGCCTTCACCTTACAGCATGTTTTACTGGCTGGGGCTTGACCATTAACCTTTTCCAAACATTATTAAATCAAAGATACTTTTCTAGGTTGATAAGATATGTTATATGGAGTCAAAGTGGTATACTCATAATAGAGATCAGAGATGAACTGCCTGAACGTGGAGCTTCCTTAATGTCTGGCTTTCTGACTTCCTTGATGCCTAGAAATGTCAGAGATGCTACGATAAATAATTTACGATTCAATAATTTATTATTCAACTTTTTTCGCGTTAGTAAAATGTGGTAGATTGATTGTGGCTATATCAATCCTTTGTGGCGCCACCCAGTGGTTAGACCACTTACTATGCGAAACCTCGGCAGTCGGGGATAGGGTCACGAGACTGGGTAATGGCGGGAAGGAGTTGTCACGAGGTATAGGGGTGTGCCATAGTATATATAATGAACACCGGGTCAACTTTTCTTCATTCGCGTGTGTGTTGTTCTCTTTGCTTTGACAGTAAAGATCTCTTTGATTCACCACACGTGGCTTGCTTATTCGCCCGCCATACCATAGTTTTGCCATGTCTTCCTTTGCATCTGTGCCAAATGTATATATCTATTACCATCAGCCAATGCTTGGCAGAGTGGGGCAAAGTTCCTCATCTCCAGTCTGACCTCAAGGTTTGTGAACGGGAACACTCAATTTTGCATTCTTTTTTATGTATTATGTATGATTTAATTTCAGAGGTAATATAAAAATACTTTCTCACTCTCTCTTCTCCCCTCTCCCATCAGGCAAAAGATACAGAAAAGTGAAAATGCACACCTCCAGATTCAGGGACAGTATCATCCCAGGTGTAATCAGGCAACTAAACCATCCTATTAACAACTGGAGAGTGCTCCTGATCTACGATCTACCTCACTGGAGACCCTCGGACAATCTTTTATCAGACTTTACTTGAAATTATCTTGCACTAAACGTTATCCCCTTTATCACGTATCTGTGGATGGCTTGATTGTAATCATTTACAGTCTTTTCGCTGACTGGATAACAGACAATACAAAAGCTTTCCACGTAACAAAAACAAAACTATCAAACTGGAATGGCTAAAACAGGTACATGGTTTATTGGATTGTAAAAAAAATGGCTTTAAATAAAAATTCAAAATTAACAGAACATGCAGGGAGCTTTCAATTTCCACAGGACAATTTGTAAAGATCTGTGGATAACGAGATTTGCAATTTACAGCAGCTGCCATTGCACAATAAGGGTCACAAATTGCAAATGAATGGTCCATTGCTCGGATTACACAGTGGTTGCCATGAGTTGAGGTGTAGTAGCCCCCAGCCTGTGGAGACTGGCTGCGTTTGGCAGGATTGACATGTGTCCAATTTAATTTTTGTTGCATATTAACCTGAACCCAGTCTTAAGATTTGTTGGAATTAAATGAGTTGTTCCACATGGCACGTGCACTGCCCTTCACCGTATTTTATTAGTTTAGTTTAGTTTAGTTGAGAGATACAGCACGGAAACAGGCCCTTCGGCCCACCAGTGATCAGTGATCCCCTGCCGACCAGTGATCCCCATACACAAGCACCATCGCCATACACTAGCACACACTAGGGACAATTTACAGTTTACAGAAGCCAATTAACCTACAAACCTGTACGCCTTTGGAGTGTGGGAGGAAACCGGCGGACTCAGAGAAAAACCCACGTGGTCAAGGGGAGAACGTACAAACTCCATGCAGATAGCACCCGTAGTCAGGATCGAACCCGGGTCTCTGGTGCTGTAAGGCAGCAAGTCTACCGCTGCACCACTGTGCCACCCAAATTAGATGACATTTATATTGGAAGGTCCAACATGTGCTGGAAGTGCACCAGTGAGCTATTTTTTTTGTTTAAAGACAAATTTCACTACTATTCACCCCAAAGTCAGCAGCATACTTCTTAACCTTGCACAGCAGTAGGCAAACTTCCAACAGAGGGAATAAGAGTAAATGGATGATCCCTGATGATCATAAAAATCCAAAACTAAAGTCATAACATAAAATCCTATGGGCTTTTACCTCTCACACAACAACCTCCCCAGTTGAAAGTCACTTCCAAACATTTTAAATCAATTTAAATACTTCTCTCAAATCAATTTCTGGCCAATATTATATTTACGTTCAAGGTCATGCAATATACTTATTCAAACATCAATGTAAAACAAAATGAAGGCAGGAAAGTCGAAAGGTCGAATTACACTTTTGAAGGGATGAGTGAATGAATTTTGGCAGACTCTACCGAGGGTTCGCAGTGGAAAGAATTCCAAACATTGTTCTCGCTCTGCTTCTAATTACCCAGAGGAGTCCTGGGAACATGAGTGGTCAATGCTGCTGCAATCTCCATCCCCAAAGCTCACTCTAAGCCTCCAATGCAAAAATAACAGTCGTCTCTCAGTTATCCACTCAGCTTCACAATAAAACCGGATAGAAACTTCCATCATTCAACATAAGGTAAAGGGATGCATAGTAAAACCCATGTCCTTACCTGTTAGCATCAAGGGTCACACTCTGCCTTAAACAAGTATGTTTCCATCTGCAAATGTCAAGGGATATAGTCAGTAAGCCATCCAATCTGAAGAACTGAGAATACAAACTCTACGAGCGTTTTGACATAATTATATCATCCTTCAGTGGAATAAAGGTTTTAGAAAGATCACTGAGCGACACAGTGGTGCAGCCGTGAAGCTGCTGCCTCACAGTGCCAGGGATCCGAGTTCGATCCTGACCTCGGTTGCTGTCTGCACATAGTTTCAATGATCACCTGTACACTTGTTCTGTCTTATACACTTGGGGCAATTTACAGAAGCCAATTAACCTCCAACCTGCATGTCTTTGGAATGTGGGAGGAAACTGGAGCAGCCAGAGAAAACCTACTTTGTCAAAGGGAGAGCTTGCAAACTCTGTACAGACAGCACCTGAGCTCAAGATCAAACCTAGTTCTTTGGCGCTGTAAGGCAGTAACCCATTAATTGGTAGCCTTGCTGCAAAGGGACTTAAAAAAAGAGTGATAACATTTTGCATCAAGTTTGAAAGTGATGTTGTTCAATCAAAAAACAGGGCTTAAATCTTAAATAAAGAAATTATAAAGGTATGAAGGGAGAACTGGCTGTGGTTGATTGGGAAAATACATTTCAAGATTTACATTTCAAGGCTAGCTAGCCTTTAAAGAACTAATGGGTAAATTGCATACAATAATCCTTTAAGGCTGAAGAACCCAAAAGGAAAAATAATTCATGCATGGCTGACAAGAAAAATTAAAAGCAGCATTAAATCAGAGGAAGAAGCATGTAAATTTGCCAGAAATACCAGCAGGTCCGTGGATTTGGAGCATTTTAGATTAGATTAGATTAGATTAGATTAGATTTTATTACTTGTCATTTGAACCTCAGAGAGGCTCAAACGAAACTCCGCTTCCACAGCCATACAAACAAAACAATTCCTACACGACACACAAACAATTCAATTTGCAGAAAAACATCTATCACAGTGAATCTCCTCCTCACTGTGATGGAAGGCAAAGTCTTTTCTCTCCCCTGCACCATTTTTCTCCCGATGTTGAAGCCCCAGGTGGGCAATGTTAAGTCCCACGGCCATTTAAGGCCGCGCCGGGCGATGTACGTCCCCGCTCCGGGCCCAAAAGTCACAAGTTGGAGGCCCCGGCGGGCGTTGGAATGTCCCGCGGCCATTAAAACATGCCGGGCGATGTACGGCCCCGCTCCAGGTCGTTCCAACCCCGCGACTCGAGCTGGAGAAGTTGCGTTGCGGGAGCTCCGAAAAGCGGTCTCTCACCCGGACCCGCGAGCTCCCGATATCACAGTCCACCGGTCTGCAGCTGCAGCTGGAGCTCCGGAGTCGGGCCGCAGCAACGAGCCACCACCGCTCCCCATGCTCCGAGGCCGGCCAGCCCCACGATGGTGAGTCCGCAGCTCCGCAGGCTCCGCGACTGAAACCCCCAGGTCGTCCCGGTCGGAGGCCGCTCCACGGAGCTAGGCCCCAACGACAACGACAACGGAGACCCGACAGGGAAAAAGTCGGGTCTCCGTTGCAGGGAAGAGATTTTAAAAGTTTCCCCCTCCCCCTTCCTCCCCGCCCCCCACATATACACAGTTAAAAACAGTACAAAAAACCCCACAAACAACTACATTTAACTAGACAAATTTTTTTTTTTAAGACAGACAGGCTGTAGGGGCCACTGCAGTAATCCTGCACCGCCGCACAATTTTAAAACTCAAGTTAAGAGGGTTAAGAGTAGATTAACTGAAGTCAAGGATTGGTGAGAAACATAAAATCAGGATGTCAGAGCTTCTATTGGTATATTAAAAGGAATGGATCAGTGATGCCAAATATTGGTCCCTTACAGAGATAGGTCAGAGAATTTATAAATGGGGAGTGAGAAAAATGGCAGAAGAATGAAACAATTGCTTTGGGTCCTGCCTCATGAAAAACTTGCCAGAAATATTGGACATTCAAGGGTGGAACCAAATGTTCGTCAATAAAAATAGCACCAGATAATTTGGTGAGTTTTACAACTGATCAATCCCAATGATCTGCAAATCTACAGAGGTAGCTGAAGTGGTTGCTGAAGGTCTCTTTGTTAACTTCCAGAATAATGCAGGTTTTGGAATTATTCCTGTCGATTGGAACTTTGCAACCATGACCTCTCAATCTTAGAAAAGAGAGACAAAGAAAATGCATTGTAGTAAGTGACCTTCCATTGATTGATAGGAAATTGCTGAAATCTACAATGAAAGATGTCATTAACAGAACACCTTACAAAGGAATAATAGGATTGGGCAGAATTGGCATGGATTTCTGAAAGGAAAAGCCAGTTTGACAAATCTGATAGACAAGTTCATCTACGGGAAAGATTTAGAGAAATATGGGTCAAATGTGGGCAAATGGGATCAGAGTAGATGGGCATCTTGGTCAACGTGGATGAATTGGGTCAAAGGGCATTTTTCCTTGCTGTATGGCTTTGTAACCTATTGGTAACTGGTTGATTGATAAAGCCAATGGGGAATATGGCATACAGTATCTGCATCTTTGGAAGGCATTGAAGATGCACACAGGCAGGGGGTTAGATCACATGGAATCAGGGGGTGATATATTGATATGGATTAAGAACTGATTATTGCGCAGAGGTAAAGAGTGGGGATAAATGGATCTTTCTTGGGTTGGCAGACTGGGGCTATTGATGTACTGTGAGGTAGGGTATATGGGGCATGTCTGTAGGTGTGGACATTGGGTTGAGGGGCATGTTCTTACATTGTGTGACTATGATTGAGGTTAGGGCTCCCGCTATTTGCCATCTTTATCATGATTTGACTGACAGTTCCAAAATAAGGAATAAACTTGTTGGGACTGTTTGGAGAAAAATGTCTTCATGCAGAGAGAGTCTTGGAATTCTGTACCCGGCAGGGCTGAGGAAGATTCGTCATTGCATTAATTTAAAACAGAGATCAATAGGTTTTTGAATAATAGGAGAATGAAGGGTTATGGGGTTAAGGCAGGAAAATGACACTAAAGTACGAGATCATCCATTATTTTGACAGAGCTTTTTCAAAGGGTCGGATGGCTTTTTCCTGCTCCTGTTCTTTCTCATTGTCTTATACATCTGTTAATCTTGCTGTTCTTATATCTGTTAATTTCTGATAAACACGTTGAGGAACTGACATATTGAATCATCAAACTCCTGAACTGCAATAGTTTAGTACAATTAGTTATTTATTTTGGAGAAGTCTTTGGTAAAAACCACATCTGCAGTTGCTTGTTATTAGTTTAGCTTAGATTAGAGATACTGCATGGAACCAGACCCTTTGGCCTATCCAGTCCATGCTGACATTCGATCACCCATTCATTCTATGTTATCCCACTGCATACACTCTTGGGGCAATTTTATAGAAGCCAATTAACCTACAAACCGGCACGTCTTTGGAGTGTGGGAGGAAAGTGGAGGAAACCCACGTGGTCACAGGGAGAACGTACAAACACCACACAGACAGCACTCAATGTCAGGACGGAACCCGGGTCTCTGGCGCTGTGAGGCAGCAACTCTACCAGCTGCAAACAGCACCCATAGTCAGGATCGAACCCGGGTCTCCGACACTGCATTTGCTGTAAGGCAGCAACTCTACCACTGCTCCACCAAGTGTATGGGTGATCGTTGGTCGGCATGGACTCGGTGGGCCGAAGGGCCTGTTTCCATGCTGTATCTGTAAAAAAAAAAAAAAGTAAACTAAACTAAATAAAGATCTCTGGCCAATATCAGCAGGCAATCAGTTCTGTGTGCATTTTATAAGATCACTGATGCTTCATTGCCTGATTCGTGTAAGATCAGATACAAATGAATATTACAGTGTTGATAGACATCACCCTTCAAAGGCATGGACTGGATTGCAAACTCTGATAGTTTAAAAGTGACATTTCATCCTACTTCTAAAAGTGAAAAAATACAGACACAACCCAGAATATCCTGCAATGCCCTCAACCTTACTTCTTACCCTAGCATTTGGTTCAAAGCACAACAATGAGTCAGACTACATTTTTTTGGGTACATTTATGTGGAATTTCCAAAATGTGCCATAGGGTTAATTTTTCTCTGATTCTACACTGTCTGTGCATGATTATGAAATCGGGTTGACTTCTAGTCCATGTTTTACCATGTATAAAGTGCCTGTCAGAAATAGAAAGGGGAAGTCTGGAAACCATGCACCACTTTTAATTGGTGGGTCAGCAGTGGAGAGAGTTAACAACTTCAATATCCTGGGATTTAACTTATCGGCTGACCTGCGATATGCCCAGAACATAGATTTAAGAAGATGAAGAAGATGATGAAGAAGCTTCAAGAGATTACTCTGACAAACCTCTACATATACACTGTAGTAACTATACTCTCAACTCCATTCTCCTGCCTTCTCTCCAATGTACAGGAATCCAATAGGCTGCAGAGAGTGGTAGACTCAGCCCGGTCCATCCCAGAGCACCCCACCACCATTGAAATCGTCGACATGAGGCGCTGCTGCTATCGGGCAGGATACATAAGCCTGAACTCGCACACCACCAGCTTCAGGAACAGTTACTTTTCTACAAACATCACAAGTTCATTCGTCATAGGAACAGAATCATCCCATAGAATCTAATCCACCATTCAATCATGGCTGACCTATCTTTTCTTCCCAACCCCATTCTCCTGTCTTCTCTCCATAACCCTTGACATCCTTAGCAATCAAGTATCTGTGATGCATCACTTGGGTTATATCTAATTCATGTTCAGGAAACACACATTAGACCAGAACTACCTGTAGAAATAGATTAATTGGGCAATTTCAAAGCATCAACAGCAGTGATTCATGCCTTAAAATGATAGAGACCAGAGGAACTATCATTGTTCCATCTAGGGGGGGGGGGGGGGAGGAGGTGGTGGTGGGACATAGAGGAGGCACGGGTGAGGGATCCATCTATAAAACCAGGGAGGAAACCACATTTACTAAGGAATGAGGACATCTCGGACATCTCATCCACATTCTCATGCCCTACTCCCCCTAACCCTTAGCCCCCCACATTAGTCTGAAGAAGAGTCCCGACCCGAAATGATTACTAAAAACACTCGCCTGTGATAATTCTTTGAATTAGTCGACGTTTATTTGTCTTTATAATTAAGAGATCATCAGAAAATGGAAGGAAGTTATAGTTTTTGACATGAATCACTGCTGTTGATGCTTTGAAATTGCCCAATTAATCTATTTCTACAGGTAGTTCTGGTCTAATGTGTGTTTCCTGAACATGAATTAGATATAACCCAAGTGATGCATCATGGAACATAATTTGCATTACACAGAGCAAATTGGTTATAATGCAATTTCCATCCGGATCTAGAAAACCATTTAAAAGTCACATTAGAAATTGGCAAACAGAAAAAACAGCTGACGGATTTAAACAGTACTGGGCAAAAGAAAACTGTTTTCTTGCTGTAATCAGACATCACTGTCTCTTTAAGAATAGAACTCCTACTTTAACTGCGGGAGGCCATTGAAGTTAACAAATAATTGATGATATTGGCACTGTGCAACAATACTCCATCAGACCATATAACATACAGCCTTTAGTATTTTTAATCTAGGATCTTTATTTTTGAAAATCCTGCATGAAAATAACTTTGTTATTGTGAGAAACTCGCTTGATGTTGATCCCCTTTACGCATTGACACAGTTACTTTTATAAGGCAATTTTCTATAACATGAGGTTTATTTGGAACACAACTACCATGTTATAGCAGAACCACCTATAGTTACACAATTGTTTATCATATTTAATGACATTTGGTGAGGCTGCAACTGGGGTATTGTGTTCAGTTTGATCACCCTGCCATAGGAAGGATATCATGAAAATGCAAAGAATACAGAGAAAATTTGCAAGGATGTTGCCAGGACCCAAGAGCCTGAGCCACAGGGAGAGATTGTAATTCCTTGGAGCACAAGAGGCTGAGGGGTGATCTGATAGAAGTGTATAAAATCATGAGGGGAATAGATAGAGTGAATGCACAGACTTTTACCAATGGTAAGTGAATCAAGAACCGGAGGATATAGGTTTAAGGTGGGAGGAGCAAGATTTAATAGGAACCAGAGAGGCAACTTTTTCACTCAGATGGCGGTGAGAAAATGGAAAGAGCTGCCAGAGGAGGTGGTTGAGACAGGTCCTATAAATATAATTTAAAGGATACTTGGATGGGTACATGGATAGGAAAGGTTTAGAGTGATATGGGCCAAAGGGCAAATGGGACGAGCTTTGATGGGGCATCTTTATCGGCAAGGACAAGTTGGGCAGAAAGACGTGTTTCCGTGCTGTGTGACTATAGCATATGAAAGTGATCAACTTCGCAAGAAATGAACTTTCTATGAAGCAATATACATGGTCCTGAGGGTGCTGAGGAAAATTGCAAGCAGCCTGCCCAATATGCATCCCTCAACCAATGTCAACAAGATAAAAAAATTATCTGATCGAACACTCATTGCTGTTTATGAGAGTTTTCAGAAAGTGTCTCCCAGATTACAAAGTATATATAATGTCTGAAGAAGGGTCTCGACCCGAAACGTCACCTATTCCTTCGCTCCATAAATGCTGCCTCACCCTCTGAGTTTCTCCAGCATTTTTGTCCACCCCCCAGATTACAAAAGTGACTACAGTTCAACATGCTTGCAAGGGACTAAATACTGGAAGAAATGTAATTGCCCCACTTTCACCTGTGTTGTGTTATGCAATATTTGTCAACTGATTTTGCCAATCATTACATTCAATAGTTTTGACCAATGGATAGGTCTAATGGTGTATCTAATTTCCTTTCCAAGGCAATGGGAAATACATTGAAAATCCCCAAGTTGGTGCCAGTACACATTGTTACTGGCAAAGACGTGAATGTTCGCTTTGAACTCTGCATCCCACACTCACACTCATTGTACTGTTCTCAAGGCTGTAGCCTGTTTGAGGGGTCAGTCACAACCACCAACACAGATTAAACATTTTAGGATGTCTGAACTGTGGCACAATTTTTTCCTACTTCCTTTTCCAGATATAAATGCTGCAAGCAGTCATAATGGATAATTCTATTTTATCTTGCACAAAGACTGTGGAATGCAGTTGGCTACATTGTCATTCATTTTTACGCATTAACCAGTTTTCCCAACATGCAACTATGGTGGCCGCAAAAGCCACAAACAGTATTTTAACTAAATATTGGTGCATTTTATATAAAGTGCACAAACTGACCAGGATTACACAGTGTACAAATATATCTGCATTTTTTCCATTTGTGCAATATCTGTGTATTCAAAAAATACAACTGTCTTAGAGAAAACACAGAGTTTTTCGCATGTTTGTGTAAGAAATCAAGACCTAAATCTGGGATCAGAAAATGGATTCCGGTACTCCCAGACACAGTGATTTAGTGAAACGTGAACTCATCTGGAAAATGCTGCAGAATATATTGGCAAGATATAAGTGGCGTAGTGGTAGAGCAATTGCTTTTCAGCGCCAGAGACCCGGTTTCGATCCTGACTGTGAGTGCTGTCTGTACAGAGTTGGTATGTTCTCCCTCTGATGGCATAGGTTTTCTCTGAGTGCTCCGGTTTCCTCCCACACTCCAAAGATGTACAGGTTCGTAGGTTAATTAGCTTCCGTAAGTTGTAAAATTGTCCCTAATGTGTAGGATAGTGTTAGTGTATGGGGTGATCGCTGGTCGGCGCGGACTCAGTGGGCCGAAGGGCCTGCTTCCGCGCTGTATCTCTAAAGTCTAAAGTTTAAAGTATTCCCAATAGCATATCACTGTGAGACTTTGGGAGAACTGCAAAACTGAGAATGACTGCAATCCATCACGGGTATTGACTAATTCCCAGAAATAATAGTCTGCTCTGATTAAAGAAGTTTCCAGAAAAGAGGCTTTGGATCAATGCTTTTGTAACCAACATATAAAGTGGTTTAAGAGTTGGTACCTAGATTATAGAAGATAGAACATAGAGTAGTACAGCACAGGAAGAGGCCCTTCAGCCCACAATGTTTGTGCAGAACATGATGCCAAGTTAAACTGATCTCATTTGCCAGTACATGATCCACATCTATTCCCTACGCATCCATGTGTCTATCCAAAACCCCACTGAAAAGTCACAGTTGTATCTGCCTCCACCACCTCCCTGCATTCCAGATATTTACGCTGACTGAATTTTCATCAAATTAATGCTTCTGAATTGTAAAGCAGTTTTGCAGCAACTACGTTATGGAGATTGCTGGGGGTGCTTTTAAGGGTATGAAACTCAAGGGTTAGACTGAAGCAAACAAACATAATAATTCCTTAAGGTTGCACTGTACCAAACTGGATTTAATCTCCCTTGACTCGATCGGACAATCCTGAAAACTAAAGTAAAACAGGCATGGAAATTAGAGCCAAATCACTGTAAATGCAACGTTGATTAATGTCAATGACCCAAACTAAAACATCACTGTGCCCTCCAGTCATAGGAATTTGACAAAGACCATTACAGTCTAGAGTTTTGTTTCTCTCTTTTTATAAATCTGGGTGGACTTTTAAGTATAATGTCAAAAATAATACAGAAGCAAGAGTTTTGTGAATATATGTCAGATATTTCAATTAACAGTCAAATTTCAACATTAAATACAAAAGGCTGGGAAAGTATACGCCTCCCCGGTTTGCTCATTAAGGTGGTCGAAATGTATATCTAAAACTAATGAATAGCATGTTCCAGATATTTGTGTTACGTCCCATGAGCAACAGAGAGATAGTCTGCTCCAGGCTTGATGTTTCCTAGTTGAAATGGCTGTTCCAAATCTGGAGTTGGCTTTGTTCTGCCGAGCATACGACAACACACAATACAGACTGAACATACGGCAACTTCAGAGCAGGTTACCAAGGTCAGACCTTTCTCCTGAAATCTGCAATATGTTAGTGAGTTTGTATTGTCTTTATTATTATAATCTCTAATCTATCAAAAGGTCAGACATTTTTGGAATGATTGCTGGGTAATCAGGTTAGCAGGATGCAGATGCGGAAACACTACTTTGAAATTTAACATTTCTTGAGGAAAAGAGAAAACAGTGGGTTACCCAACCTATTTAAATTTCTTACGTTCTTCCTCAGAAAACCATTAGCAGTTAGTCATTATCTTATTCAACTGAACTAAATTACTTATTACTAATTTGTAAACCTATCGCTTCAAACTTTTGTTTGTGTGCCTTTGTCACAAAGTCATACAGATGACAACAGGTGGCTCAGTGGCACAGCAGTAGAGTTGATGCCTTGCAGCTTCAGAGCCCGGGTTTGTACCTCCCACACTCAGTGACCCGGGACTCAGGTTTCCTCCCACACTCAAAAGATGTACCGGTTTGCAGGTTAATTGGCTTCAGTAAATTGTTCCTAGTGTGCAGGATAGTGCCAGTGTAAAGGTGATCATGGCCTCAGTGGCTAGGGCTACACGTGTGGGTTTAAAATAAATAGTGGGGGGGAGGGATTGACAAATTGGGAGTATAAAGATGGAGTTGAAGGGGAAGTGAGTACAGGAAAATTAAAAAAGATTCTCAAATTAATGGGCAGGAAAGAAGGGATAAAAGAGTAAGGTCAGGGCCAATTGCGAGCGGTGCGAGGGGGGACATGAATACGGTGGTCAAAGTGTTGTATATGAATGCGGGAAGTATAAGAAATAAAGTGGACGAGCTTGAGGCTCAGTTAGAAGTTGGCAAGTATGATGTTGTGGGAATTACAGAGACATGGCTGCAAGAGGGCCAGGGCTGGGAACTCAATATCCAACGGTATACCTACTATCGAAAAGACAGACAGGTGGGCAGAGGGGGTGGGGTAGCTCTGTTGGTGAGGAATGAAATTCAGTCCCTTGCAAGGGGTGACATTGAATCAGGAGATGTGGAGTCAGTATGGATAGAACTAAGGAATTGTAAGGGTAAAAAGACCCTAATGGGACTTATCTACAGGCCCCCAAACAGTAGCCTGGACATAGGGTGCAAGTTGAATCAGGAGTTAAAATTGGCACGTAGCAAAGGTAATGCTGTGGTTGTTATGGGAGATTTCAGCATGCAGGTAGACTGGGAAAATCAGGTTGGTACTGGACCCCAAGAAAGGGACTTTGTAGAGTGCCTTTGTGATGGATTCTTAGAGCAGCTTGTATTGGGGCCTGCCAGGGAGAAGGCAATGCTGGATTTAGTGTTATGTAATGAACCGGATTTGATAAAGGACCTCGAGGTTAATGAGCCATTGGGAGGTAGTGACCATAATATTGTCAGGTTTAATCTACAATTGGAGAGGGAGAAGGGTAGATCGGAGGTGTCAGTGTTACAGTTGAATAAAGGGGACTATGGGCCATGAGGGAGGAGCTGGCCAAAGTTGACTGGAAAGATACACTAGCAGGGATGACAGTGGAACAACAATGGCAGGTATTTCTAGGAATAATATAGAAGATGCAGGATCAGTTCATTCCTAGGAGGAAGAAAGATTCCAAGGGGAGTGAGGGGCGACCATGGCTGGCAAGGGACGTCAGGGACAGTATAAAAATAAAAGAGCAGAAGTACAACGTAGCAAAGATGAGCGGGAAGCAAGAGGATTGGGTAGTGTTTAAAGAGCAACAGAAGATAACTAAGACAATACGGGGAGAAAAGATGAGGTACAAAGGTCAGCTAGAGGATAGTAAAAGTTTCTTTAGGTATGTGAAGAGGAAAAAAATAGTTAAGACCAAAGTTGGACCCCTGAAGACCGAAAAAGGTGAATTTATTATGGGGAACAAGGAAATGGCACATGAATTGAACAGGTACTTTGGATCAGTCTTCACTAATGAGGACACAAACAATCTTCCTGATATAGTAGTGGCCAGAGGATCTTGGGTGATGGAGGAACTGAAGGAAATCCACATTAGGCAGGAAATGGTGTTGGGTAGACTGAAGCATAGAAACACAGGAACATAGAAAATAGGTGCAGGAGGAGGCCATTCGGCCCTTCGAGCCAGCACCACCATTCATTGTGATCGTGGCTAATCGTCCCAAATCAATAACCTGTGCCTGCCTTCTCCCCATATCCCTTGATTCCACTAGCCCCTAGAGCACTATCTAACTCTCTCTTAAATCCATCCAGTGATTTGGCCTCCACTGCCCTCTGTGGCAGGGAATTCCACAAATTCACAACTCTCTGGGTGAAAACGTTTTTTCTCACCTCAGTCTTAAATGGCCTCCCCTTTATTCTAAGACTGTGGCCCCTGGTTCTGGGCTCGCCCAACATTGGGGAAAAATGTCCTGCATCTAGCTTGTCCAGTCCTTTTATAATTTTATATGTTTCTATGATCCTCCCTCATCCTTCTAAACTACAGTGAATACAAGCCTAGTCTTTTCAATCTTTCCTCATATGACAGTCCCGCCATCCCAGGGATCAATCTCGTGAACCTACGCTGCACTGCCTCAGTCACTGTCTCCTAATTTGTCCTTCCTCAAATTAGGAGACAAAAACTGTACACAATACTCCAGATGTGGTCTTACCAGAGCCCTACACAACTGCAGAAGAACCTCTTTACTCCTATACTGAAATTCTCTTGTTATGAAGGCCAACATTCCATAAGCTTTCTTCACTGCCTGCTGTACCTGCATGCCAACTTTCAGTGACCGGTGTACAAGGACACTCAGGTCTCGCTGCATCTCCCCCTTACCTAACCTAACCCCATTGAGATAATAATCTGCCCCCTTGTTTTTGCCGCCAAAATGGATAACCTCACATTTATCTGCATATAACCTCACTTTTATCTATATATAACCTCACATTTATCTATATATAACCTCACATTTATCTATATATGGGACTGATGGGACTGAAGGCTGATAAATCCCCAGGGCCTGATGGTCAGCATCCCAGGGTACTTAAGGAAGTGGCTCTAGAAATCGTGGATGCATTGACGATAATTTTCCAATGTTCTACAGACTCAGGATCAGTTCCTGTGGATTGAAGGGTAGCTAATGTTATCCCACTTTTTAAGAAAGGCGGGAGAGAGAAAACAGGGAATTATAGACCAGTTAGGCTGACATCGGTGGTGGGGAAGATGCTGGAGTCAATTATAAAATAAGAAATTGCCGCACATTTGTATAGCAGTCACAGGATTGGTCCGAGTCAGCATGGATTTACGATGGGGAAATCATGCTTGACTAATCTTCTGGAATTTTTTGAGGATGTAACTAGGAAAATGGACAAGGGAGAGCCAGTGAATGTAGTGTACCTGGACTTTCAGAAAGCATTTGATAAGGTCCCACATAGAATAATGGGCAAAATTAGGGCACATGGTATTGGGGGTAGAGTGCTGACATGGATAGAAAATTGGTTGGCAGACAGGAAACAACGAGTAGGGATTAACGGGTCCCTTTCAGAATGGCAGGCAGTGACTAGTGGGGTACCGCAAGGCTCGGTGCTGGGACCGCAGCTATTTACAATATACATCAATGTTTTGGATGAAGGGATTCAAAGTAACATTAGCAAATTTGCAGATGACACAAAGTTGGGTGGCAGTGTGAACTGTGAGGAGGATGCTATGAGAATGCAGGGTGACTTGGACAGGTTGGGGGAGTGGGCTGATGCATGGCAGAAGTTTAATGTGGATAAATGTGAGGTTATCCACTTTGGTATCAAAAACAGGAAGGCAGATTACTATCTAAATGGCATCAAGTTGGGAAAAGGGGAAGTACAACGGGATCTAGGGGTCCTTGTTCATCAGTCGACGAAAGGAAACATGCAGGTACAGCAGGCAGTGAAGAAAGCAAATGGCATGTTGGCCTTTATAACAAGAGGAGTCGAGTATAGGAGCAAAGAGGTCCTTCTGCAGTTGTACAGGGCCCTAGTGAGACCACACCTGGAGTATTGTGTGCAGTTTTGGTCCCCTAATTTGAGGAAGGACGTTCTTGCTATTGAGGGAGTGCAGCGTAGGTTTACAAGGTTAATTCCCGGGAAGGCGGGACCGTCATATGCTGAGAGAATGGAGCGGCTGGGCTTGTACACTCTGGAGTTTAGAAGGATGAGAGGAAATCTTATTGAAACATATAAGATTGTTAAGAGTTTGGACACGCTAGAGGCAGGAAACATGTTCCTGATGTTGGGGGAGTCCAGAACCAGGGGCCACAGATTAAGAATAAGGGGTAAGCCATTTAGAACGGAGACGAGGAAACTTTTTCTCACAGAGAGTTGTGAGTCTGTGGAATTCTCTGCCTCAGAGGGCGGTGGAGGCCAGTTCTCTGGATACTTTCAAGAGAGAGCTAGATAGGGCTCTTAAAGATAGCGGTCAGAGGATATGGGGAAAGGCAGGAACGGGGTGCTGATTAGGGATGATCAGCCATGATCACATTGAATGGCAGTGCTGGCTTGAAGGGCCGAATGGCCTACTCCTGCACCTATTGTCTATTGTCTATTGTCTATTGTCTCAGTGGGCCGAAGGGCGTACTTCCACGTTGTATCTCTAAAATTAAAAGTCTAAAGTCAAAATAGGAAATTGTCAGTGAAAATAATGTGCAACACATCAGATATCAAGCAAAGTTCAGCTGTCAAGGCAACTCTGCAGTCTGTTTAAAAACTTCACAACTTTTCAATTCAGGTTTTTCATGGAGGTAGTATTCACTTTTAAATGGGCCGTTTACTGCTGCAGACCTACTGCTTCAACAAAAATTCTTTCTTGAAACCATAGAATTATTTTTTTGCAGAAACAAACCAGCTTTATACGTTTCAATGATTTCCCCTTAGCAGAATGGGTTCAAGAAGCCAAAAAGTTCCAGCTATTAAAATGACTGACTAAAAAATCAGGATCTTTTAAAGACATTTAATTCAAGTGTTTAAGATTCCTTTTCTTTTAAAACAGGTAGATAGGATGGTAAAGAAGGCATTTGGTATATTGTCCATCAATCAGGGTATTGAATACAGTAAACACAAAATGCTGGAGTAACTCAGCGGGACAGGCAGCATCTCTGGGGGGAAGGAATAGGTGAGGTCGAGACTCTTCAGATCTGAAAGTCAGGGGAGAGAGATACTAAAGATATGCGTAAGGGTAAGGTGTGAAAACGACAGATCAAAGCAGACAATTATCAAGCTTACACCCAGTGGTATGGATATTAATTTCTCGAACTTCAAATAACCCTTGCTTTCCCTCTCTCTCCGTTCCTCCCCCTCAGTTCTCTGACTAGTTTCACTATCGTCCTTATTAATTTTGCAGATAATATGCCTCTTTGTCACCTTCCCCTCAGCTAACAATGATCCATTCTACATTTCCTTGAAACCCTTCCACATATCTCTAGTCCCCCTCTCCTCTGACTTTCGGTCTGAAGAAAGGTCTCCAATTCTTCATTAACAAAATGTCTTCCATTAACAAAACCACATTGTTAAGAATATTTAAATTGGATTTTTTTTCACTGAACTGTGCCACATCAGGGAGAGAAAGGGCACTGCCAGGTTTCATGGACTGCTGGGCATACAATAAGATACTGGCTTACAAAAAAAACTTATTGTAAGAGCAGCAACAAATTATCTTTGAAGAGGTAAGTTGTCAATCCACAGTGAGAGGGCAAATCTTGCAAGGTCTATAAGAAGCGACAGAATTTGGCAGGAAAAGGCAGAAAGTGCTGGAGTAACTCAGCGGGTCAGGTGGCATCTTGGAGTTAGTGTAGTTGGAATGAGGTTAGTGCGATGCTGATGATTCTTTCAAAATAGCTACCTGAGAATATTGTTGAGTGCAACGTCAAAGTAGCAATCCAATTCTTTGAGTATGCTTACACTTTTAATGTGCATTACCCACATTCTTCCTTGATGAAGAATGAGATCCATGGAATTCAAGATAGGTAACAGGCAGGTGATTAAATTGTCAATGGAATGGAATGATTGCTGAGTCCAAAGTGGGTTCATCTAAGAAAGAATTCTTCCAATTGTTACAGCATGACAGTCACACATTTACGTAAATATTGCACATTTAGTTGAAACATCTGTTGGACTCTTTAAGCTTTGCAGGCGTTTCTCGTGCGAGATAAGCATCCATGCACAAAGAGGTTGTATATAGTCCATTGACAAAATAGACCTGAAGTGCCAAGTGACCTTACATTATTCAATTTCCTTTAATTGTACAGTTAAAAATCTGGACAACATTTGCACAACTGAAATCTTTTTTAAAAAGTGCATTACTTCATTCTGCACAGTTGATAACAATTATGCTGGACGTGAGTTTAAAGCCACTTGTTTATCTCAGGAGGGTTTAATCTTCTTTGTTTAAAAAAAAAAGAAACCCTGCAGAAATCTTATCTGGAGTGTGCTAAATTAAAAGCATCTTCACTAAATGCAGAGTTGTTTACATTTCTTCCCTTTCTCTAGACTTTCATTCTTGTTGCTTGATCCCATGAAGGTAGATGAATTCAAAGGGTTGGGTTCAATCCATCTCAGTCTGTTGTATAGTTTGAGCTTCAGCAATGCCAGAGGATATCTCAGAAGGTATCTATTCTGGAAACAATGCTAAGTTTGATTCAGAATAAATAGAAATCTGAAACACTCAATAAATAGAAATCAGGCTACACTCAATAGAGTCTCAAGAATTTGAATGGAGGGTTGTGGAAAAAAAGAAATTAGATCACGTTTCAAACAAAGCTATTCTTAAAAGAGATAAGACTGACATCATTGGTTAGATTTGCTTTGTGTGTTACGAGAAATTAAAACTTTAATTCAGAATTTATTAAGCAACTCCCAATTTGCAAAATAGATCAGCTTTTTTCGTTAGATTTTCCTTAGGTTCATCTGAAACACGTATCCCCACGCAATAATAAAACATGCACTGATGTAGAGAGATGAGGCAAGATATGAAGTTATGATTGGATATTGGGTCTAGATCATTGGATCTTGAACTTTTGATCATAAAAATCATGGATCTGCTACCAGGGGAAATCAACCTGTAAAATCATGAGACACTATTGAGAGTAGGCTAATTAGATATGCTTCAGATTTCTATGTGCATGGTGCCCGTTGATCAGGGAAGAAGAACAAATCTTTCTTGTTATCAGTTAAGTCCTCCAAAATGACGTTGGCACCAACCATAAATGACATAAGAGGGCATTTGAAAAATAGTGCATTAATTATAGGATGTTAATTCAAGAAAGCTGTGTTGCTCAGTGGTGGAACTTTATGTCACTTCAATGGAATGATGTATAATATTTTGTCAAAGTAATGCTTTAGGGTATTGTTTCACGGGTCATGTTAAAGGCAGGAGTTTCATCTGGTATTCGGCACTGTGCCGTCTCCTACAAAAATCAATGCTTCTGGGCATGCGATGTCTCAACTTCTGACTTTTTTGCCAGCTTTTCACTCAACAGCTGCTCCTGAAGTCCCAACCATACGAAACGTATGATTGACTCCGTATGCAGATCAATATGATGTGCGCACTGTTTAAAAATAAATCCAGTTCACTCAGATTCCCTGCTTACCCGTTTAACAATTCTGAACTTTATCTGTGCAAAGGAGGAGATCTAACACCTGTACCCTCACACTAATCTTATCCCTTCATTGTTAACTCCTTCCATGCTATCCCCCGATATAAAAATCTGAATGGATTACAACTACAGTATATTCATGCTCAGATATGAATGATTGAATCCAATGCCTTTGGACACACAGTGGACAAGATCATGGTGAGGTGATCTCATCACTTCATCGGTCACTCTCTCTGCCTGGACTATTCATAACCTCCAGAGTGAGTTCATATTTAAACCTCACCTCATCAAGACTGTTTATTTTTGTGCAGCACATTGCCAATCTTCGGTCCTCTCGGTTCTCTTCACTGTGGTCTCCTTTTCTTTGTTTGTCATTGTCCAAGGTTTGGACAATGGTCATATTTGGTCATAATTCTTTTTTTTTGTATCATGAAGAAAATTAAAATTTCATGAAGGAAGATTAAAGAAATGTTCTTTTTATTTAAAAAAAGGGACGGCACAGTGGCGCAGTGTTAGAGTTGCTGCCTTACAGCGCCAGTGACCCAGGTTCTATCCTGATTACGGATGCTGCCTGTATGGAGTTTGTACGTTCTCCCTGTGACTGCGTGAATTTTCTCTGGGTGCATCAGATTCCTCCCACACTCCGAAGATATTGAGGTTTGTAGGTTAACTGGCTTCTGTAAAGTGTAAATTGTCCCTAGTGTGTAGAATAGTGCGAGTGTATGGGTGAGTGTTGGTTGGTGCGGACTCGGTGGACCGAAGGGCCTGTTTCCCGCTATATCTCCAAAGTCTAAAATCTAAAGTTTGGTTGTTTGCATCCAGATCCTGAGTCAAATGCTCCCAATTGTCCCTCTTGCAGTTGCTTGACCCATATGCATTAGATTAAACATTTCACTCCAGGTTCATACATCTTTCAGAGCCCCCCCCCCCTTCACCTTTAGTTCCTCTAGCCATGCTATGGCTTCCTGTTAACTTACACAAATCCTGTTGTCCGGCAACATTTCTAGAAGTTGTCACAGGAAATTTACAAAATCACACTAATTAAATACCCAAAAGTAAATGATTTATTGAATTCCCAGCGTTTTTGAGAAAATGGAATGGCTTTCCTGACCACCACTTTTTTTAGGTTGACAGCAATGCCCAGCAGTATCATTCCAACCTTGTCGACAACACATTGTACTGAAATGAGCATTATAAACCACAGCACATTGAAATCACTGCACATTACCAAGGAGAATATCTACAAGCATGAGAATATTTACAAGCATGATCTTCAGTTAGTTCAGTAAGTGCCACATAACAAATTTCCAGTATCCATTATTACAGTGTAGTAATTAATCTTATATTTTATTTCTGAATCCAGAATGCGAGAAGAACACATATACAGCCACCAAACATAAAGAAAGTAGTTATGCATTGCTTAAAGGTGTACAGTTCAAAGCAAGGAATGTGGTGAATGAAGTAGATGAGCTGAAGGCGTGGGTGGACTGCGTGAAGTTTGAAATTACAGATGAAAAATAATATAACCCGCGGAAAATCATTGCTTAAATGAAACCCATCTGTGTATCAATGGGGGGTGCATATTTGTAGTATCAAGCACAATTCTATTAGAGTCATAGAGCTATACAGCACAAAAATTGGAGAAGAAGTTTGAAGAAGGGTCTCGACCTGTTCCTTCTCTCCAGAGATGCTGCCTGTCCAGCTTTTTGTGTCTATCTTCGGTTTAAACCAGCATCTGCAGTTCTTTCCTACACAGAAACTGGCCCTTCAGGTCAAGTTGCTCAACTCTTCCATGCTGAGCAGGTTGCCTAACTGAACCCTCTAGATTCAGCCTGCCCTACTCTTGATAAAAAAGACTGGTACTATTCATCTTATCGATGCCTATCATGATTTTATATACCTCTATAATGTCACCCCTCAGCCTCCTTCACTCCAGCAAAAAATGATCCAGTCTCTCCTGATTAATTTAAGCGGCACAGTGGCACAGAGGTAGAGTTGCTGCCTTACAGTGCTGAAGACCCGGCTTCAATCCTGACTACGTGCTATCTGTATGGAGTTTGCACGTTCTCCCCTTGACCACATGGGTTTTCTCTGAGTGCTCTATTTTCCTACCACACTCCAAAGAGGGCAGGATTGTCGGTCAATTGGCTTCTGTAAATTGTAAATTGTCCTTCGTGTGTGGGATAGTGCCAGTGTATGCGGTGATCGCTGGTTGGTGTGGATTTGGTCGGCCATAGGGCATGTATACACACTATATCTCTAAACTAAACTAAACTAAATGTGAAGGGATGCCATGTAAATGGAAATTCTATCTTTCTTGTTGTGTATCCCAAAAGTCTAAAGTAAAGCCTAAACTGTTTTAATCTCAAACCTACTAGACCTGGGAACATCCTTATAAATCATTTTTGCACACTAACCAGTTTAATGACATCCTTTCTATAGCAGGATGACCAGACTGTACACAATACTTCAAATGTGGCTTTGTCAGCAACTTGCACAGATTTAGCATGGTTGTGGAAAGGACAAAGGTAGATCAGATGTATAAATTAGCAATCAAGGAAAGTTAAACTTTATGAGTTGAAAGATGGATTAACAAAAGGGAATTGGAAGCAGCTACAGCGAGGGACATCAGCATCAGAGCAAAGGGAGAGATTGAGAGCTGACCTGAGAGTTCAGGTCAAACACATCCTTAAAAGCAGATGAACTAAAATGAACTAAATAATGAACTATTTATTTAAGAAAGAACTGCAGATGCTGTAAAAATCGAAGGTAGACAAAAATGCTGGAGAAACGCAGCGGGTGAAGCAGCAGCTCGCCTATTCCTTCGCTCCATAGATGCTGCCTCACATGCTCATTTTTGTCTACCTTAAATAATGAACTAGGACATCAGAGTGAGGCCATGCACAATTTGGAGGAACTACACCTCATATTTCGCTTGAACAGCTTACAACCCAATGATATAAACGTTGATTTCTCTCATTTCAAGTAACTCCTGCATTCCATCACCCCCCTCTCTCCCCGCATCCCCCACTCTAGTCATCCTACTACTTCCACTGTTCGCAATCTTGTATCCCTGTCGTTTACACATCATCCCCAGTCAACAATGGGCCATTATGGATTCCACCCTTCCTGAGGTCATCTGTTGCCGGGCTTGTTTTGTTCTGGCCTTCTCTATCTTTCAGTCTGAGGAAGGGTTCGGACCCGAAACATCACCTATACCTTTTCACCAGAGATGCTGCCTGACCCGCTGAGTTACTCCAGCACTTTGTGTCTATCTTCAAACTAAAATGTATCCCAGGCTATGAAGAGACAAAAGAGAGGATCTGACTATAATATCCCAATTCTCTCTCGCAACAGATGTGGGTCTGGGGGACTGGACAAAAGCTAATAGGAAAATTAAACGAGAACTTACAAGTTTGAAGTTTGGTCTTTATTTTATGAGGAGTTACGATGAGGGATTACGTGAAGAAGCCCGCCAGCCCGCATGCGCGTCAACCTTCAAAGCAGCGGTGTGAAATCACAGATAACAGTTGTTGAACTGATTATAGGAAAATTCGAGAAACTAGAACTGCCACTTGACCTTTATGAGAAGAGGGTTGGGAGCGGAGGGCACTTAATCCCTCATTTGCTTATTATTAACATCAGCATGTTTTAAATGTTGACAAATTAATAGAGTTAACGGTAAATCCCAAATAATCAATAACTCTAGTTGGTATCAACTTAAATTTAACTGGATGACTGAGAAACCCCAATTTCTCAAATATTAGTTTCGCGGCTGAAACAGCTAATTTAGCCAAATACAGCGTTTTAGAATATCATCTAGTTGGCCATAACAATGTGTTTTTGAGCTCTGAGCAGCCCAAGCACTTGCTTTAGTAATTTGGTAAATAACCTGGGAGCTGAAGTTAGCCCATTTTGCAACGCTTTAAACTGCTATCGTTGCCCCATCCAGCTAAATTTCAAATATCTCCGGTGATCCCTGTGAATGGGAACTGAATAGTATGCATCTTTGAGATCGATGCATGCCATAAAGCATCCTTTGAGAATCAGTTGTTAGACAGTAACGAAGTTTTCCATTTTAAAATGTCTATACTACACATGTGAGTTTAAGTGTGATTTAAATCAAAGATGATCCAACATCCTCCATCTTTCTTTTTTGGAGGCGCAGGGTGTCGTCGCCGAAATGGTAAAGCTTTGCTCGTCGTGGGTGCTTTAATTAACCCGACAGCTTTTGCTTCCTCATCCAGATCTTTTACTTGTTTGGATATCTGCTTGTATACCCAAACCTTTTTGTTTGGAATGAATAAATGTTCAACTTGGTGTATATTGTATGGGTGGCAATGAGTTCAATTTGGAACCCTTGTATACTGTGCAGTATAAACTGATCTGATGTTATCCTTTTATTTTATAAACGGATCTGATGTTATCCATTGCCATTCGCACAAAAACCAAATGTAATCTATCACCAACTTGTAACTGGTCCACACACCCCATGTTTCAGAAAGAACCAGACCCACCTACCTCCATGGTTACCGGTGGTCTTATGGTAAGCCCAAAGGCCCCTGATGTGGGTTCTATTTCCGTCCTCGAGATTTGGAGGGTAGGACTGCTGGGGTGCGTGGATTGCGCATTTTCCCTGAGGGCCGGCTTGGGCCTTGGCCTAAAAGACCTCTGCCCAGAGAATCAGCTTTCGAGCTGCCACCAGCTTCAGTGAACCGCATACTGCCGATGGAGGCGTAGGGGTGTTGTCGCCGAAACGATGAAGCTTTGCTCGTCGTTGGTACCTTGATTAGTTCAACAGCTTTTGCTTCCTCATCCAGGTCTTTTACCTGTTTGGGTAGGTCTTCCCCGAAGAGAAGATTCGGCGGCTGGACATTGCTGGCCTTACATAAGCCTGCAAATGTGGTATTTCAGGCAGGTCTGATGGCGTTCTTCTGAAAGTAGTTCATTTCGAAGTGTGCATTGCACATCAACGGCTGGACGTCCGATAAGGGCCCGCCATCCACAGATCTGGCAAATGCCGTGATGCCCGAGGCCAGTAATTTAAAAAAATTGTTGGAGTTTCAATTCCTGGGTTTTTGACACCCCCTCCAATGTCTCCCCAGATAGCACTGTTCACTGCCGGCACTTTCAGGAATGCCCAATTTACAGGGGTATGGTATTTTACAGCCGTCACCTGTTCCTGTAATGATGTGACATGAGGTAGTTGATGCTGGGAGCCAACTCTTCTTGCAGCGGCTCTTTTGTTTGCGAGGGTATCGCAACCCTTGATGCCATGACAGACAATTCTTGAACCTCATGCATGTATTCCAGTATGTTCCACGGACATACTCCCGAGTTCGGAGTCAGTCATACACTGACCCCTGGCACTCCCCTCCACAGAGTGGGAGATTTGTAAGCAGCCCTGAAACAGGCGCCCGAGGAGACCTGCACTGATATAGCACCATTTCACGGAGCATATCAGGATGGAGCATCCTCTGTGGGATGAACGCCCGAGGACGCTATCCATGCTCCATCTGGGATAAATGCCCGAGGACGTACCCATGTTTGTCGGAGGGGAACCCTCCTGGCCTGACTCGTCCCAGTCCAGGCCTCTCAGAATCCGTTTGGCTGTACACCCTTTTGGGGTTGCCAAAGTCTGAAGTCGCTGACCGCACTGTCAGCGACTTGGGTAGCGAACCCGACGGCCGCTGGCTACCCGCACTCTCGCGGTCCTCCGTAGCCGGTTTCCCCGCGGCCCGTCTGGATTTCGCCCCAGATTTCCATATCCAGCAGGAAAGTCTGTAAAATATACTACCTGAATATACAACCTGAAAATAAGTTTAAAACTTACCTGCAGAGTTTGAAACTTACCGCTGGAGGAGCGACGCGCCTCCCAGCCAATCGTGCGCCATGTGTTAGACGTATTGACGCGCATGCGGGCTGGCGGGCTTCTTCACGTAGTCACTCACGTGACTCCGAAGTAAAATGCTGTATTCTAGTTCAAATGGGCAAAAGGGTTGGATTGAGCAATAGCAGGCGAAGCAGACTGGGCAAAGGGGAGGATAAGTATTGAAAAATGTGCTGATGGTTAGAGGAGATTCACAAGGACATCAGCAGCCTGGATATAAGGGAAGATTGGCCAGGCATAGGAATACTGAAGGCTGAGATGGATATTTAGTTAAGGTGTATTAATTTATGGCAATTATATTAAACTATTCAAAAATGTTTTCATTACTTCGGTGGAGAAGAGCACTAGTAATTATATTGGAGGATAGTACATTCAGAAACTATCATCATATTTATAAAGGAACTGAAAAGCCCTAATCTATAACCATAGAAAATGTCACTAAGGTGGATAGAAGATAGACTCAAAGTGCTGGAGTATCTCAACTGGTCAGGTAACATCTCTGGAGAAAAAGGACGGGTGACGTTTAGGGTCGGGACTATTCTTCCCCAAATGTTACCCATCCTTTTTTTCCAGAGATGCTGCTTGACCCGTTCAATTACTCCAGCACTTTATGTCTGTCTTCAGTATAAAGCTGCATCTGCAGTTCCTTTCTGCACACTAAGGTGATAACTTATATTAGGTAGAAGAGGCAAGAATGGGCTGAATGGTCTCTTCCTAATCTTAATGGCTGGTGACTTTGGAAAGAAGAAATGTATCTATTATTTAGTCAGCTCATGAGACATTCCTTGCACAAATATTCAATAAACTTTTTATTATTAAACAAGCTAGCTGGGCTCACTTGCTCCTTCTAGTGCAAAGGAGTACAATCTCTTCTATGTATCAGAGAAGCGAATGGTAAGATTCTTGCCATATTTGTTCAATATTTTAAAGTCAAACATATTGTGTCAACTTCACTTATGACGATGACCACACAGTTAAAGGTAAACCACTATGATGTATTGCACAGGATATTTATTCATTAGGAAAATACACTAAAATATTGAGCATTTTGAATTTTTTAGTTAGAATTTGTATTTTACTGAATGGACCTTGGTGATATCTTCTAGTTCCATCTAAGCTGAGAGGCAAATTAAAAATGTCCTAATATATTTTAAGTTTAATGGGGTCTCACTTCAAAAGTGTGGTTAGTTTACTGATGTAATGACAAACAAAATCACCACTGAGTTTTCACAGATGAAGAGGAATATAGTGAATGTTTTCATGGAAATTTCTGAAAAGGCAGTAGAAAAATATCTGACCAACTGGTTGGGTCAACTTAGGACTACTATTCAAAATGGATCAAGAGCTTTTGGCCAAAGAGGGATATTTATTCCACCGTTATGGAAATGTTGACTGTGCTGAAATTCCCGAAAGGAATAACATCCTGTCGGCAACCTGAAAAGGAGTTTAAATGTTTCTTGCCTTGGCGTACAATTGTGCCTTGAAAATGTTAGAAATGTTAACATATAGTGGAAATGTTGGATGACCTGTGTAGGAAGAGGCAGCCCTAAGCTAAGTTTATTCTAAGACCCATCTTGTTGATGCTGCCGTTGAACAGACTTTTGCTGCTCCGTAGCACCAACTTGAAAGCCACAGAAGATGGAAAACAAATTGAAGATGTGGGGGGTCATTCCAGGACATCAAACTCTAAGAAATGTAATTATAGGATGATCAAAGATGGACAAATGTAAATAAAGGTTGCCGATGATTACTGTGGTTTTTTAAACACAACCTTCAGAGAGTGGTATGTGTAAATACTCTTTTGTTTTTAACCCTTCTTTACACAAATCCCATAGCCCTAAACATTTTCCAATAGTTCCCTGTCAAGAGTTTCCCAAAGGCGACCTCCACCATATATTCCACATCCACCATAACACCTACTCCTTGAAAAATGTGTTAGGTTTGTCAAAGACAACCTTCCTTACTCAAATTGACATTGGGAGCTTCTATTTTTCTTTTTAATTCGAAATCAAGGAACCTGAAATGTTTTAATTTTCTGCTGTTGCCCAGCTGGTAACTACCCAGATGAGCTGCCATTCTGACAATGAATATTGCATTAATGACTCACTAGTTTTCTGGTAACAATTCATCCTCACTAAAAACTGGAAATCCAATTTCTACAACTTTCAATATCATTCCTCTATTTCGTTAGACTTTAGAGATATACATGGAGACAGGCAGTTTGGTCCATTGAATCCGCGCCAACCAGCAATCATCCCATTCACTAGCACCATCCTACACACTAGGAACAAATGTTACAATTTACAGAAGCCAATTAATCTACAACCCTCAATGTCTTTGGATTGTGGAGGAAACCAAGCACCCAGAGAAAACCCACATGGTCACAAGCAGAGCATACAACCTGTGTAGAGACAGCACCCATAATCCGGATCAAACCCAGATCTCCAGTGCAGGATTGCAGCAGCAGCTATGCCACCCTATTCCCTCCAGGTCATTAGATATATCACATCAACTCCTGACATCCTATACCCCTTGAACATCACTAACATAAAATAGATCAGCCATGATTGAATGGTGGAGTAAATTTGATGACCTAATGCTGCTCCTATGTCTTATGGTCTTATGGTAACTTCTTTTAAGCTTGCCTTTTGTTTGCTTGTAATACTGTTCAATATTTATTGAGACATTTACCTTCTGTCCAACAAAGTTTACACCAGAAAGAAATCAAATGAAAAGAGTTAAAGACAAAGTCTAAGCTCTTGAAAAACAGATTCATAAATTTGCTTCAAAGTTGAGCAATAAACATTTGACCAGCCCAAACACCAGAATTGGCTTAACACAGGTCAGATCACTGAAAATTGAAGCAAGCATGGGCAGGAATTTAAAAGTTATTTTACTTGGCTTCCGTATCTAAAAATTAAAAGCATGAAGATGTAGAGATATCTTCAGAAAAGATCAAAAGCAACTATAGATAAGAAGTGTGTTTTGGTTACATTTACGCATTCCACATTCCACAAGGTACATTATGCAATTGAACCCAAAAATTGTAAGTGCAAATAACACAATTCTCTACTGCAAAATATAAAAAGTTCTTTATACATTTCGTAAATGGAAGCAATGTGCATTGAAAACACCACAAGCTTGAACTGGTTCTTGCTGGGATGGTTCCATCAGAGTAATAAGCCCTTTGGCACACCATCCAAGCGATCGATTGTTTTACTGTGTGATCCATATGTGGAGAATACACCATTATTTGCAGCACACTATCTCTACATCCCCAAAATACTCTCTTCTCTGGACTCTGGTCTCTGTGTATCTGTTGCTCCCAACTCCCAGTTTAGTTTAGTTTAGTTTAGTTTAGTTACAGTGCAGAAACAGACCCTTCAGCCCACTGAGTCCGCAACAACCAGCGATACCAGCATATTAACACTATCCTACACATATTAGGGACACTTATACCAAGCCAATTAACCTACATACCTGTACGTCTTTGGAGTGTGGGAGGAAACCCAAGATCTCGGAGGGGAGAACGTTCAAACCGTACAGACAGTACCTGTAGTCGGGATCCAACCTGGGTCTCTGGCGCTGCGAGCACTGTAAGGCAGCAACCCTACCGCTGCGCCACATCTATGCAAAGATGATAATCAATACAATTTGCAGCATGCAAATGGAGTTTAAACAAAGTGTCAATGCAATTGGGATTTCATTGCTGACTTTAGTCCAACCATCTGCCAATCAAACTTCCTTCGCCTGTATCCACCTATCATTGGCCTGGATTCATCCTGCATCCACCTCTCTTCCAGCTTTTCCTTACAGTATCTCTTCCAAATCTCTACCTCTCTCTTTTTAAATTCTTCAGTTATTCAATTGATTTTCTTCAACATTGTTACTGAGGTAAAACATGATTGTGTGCCTAGGTAAACTGGTCATAAAACCAAAAGACAAAGGGAAGGAGAAAACTCAGCAAGCCAGGCAGCTTTTGGGGAGGGGAAAGGACAGATGATAGTTTAGAACTGGACCCTTCTTCAGTTTGAAGAAGGATCCTAACCCAAAGTGCCACTTGTCCATTCCCTCCACAGATATTGTCTGGCCCATTGATTTCCCCCAGCGTATATCATTGATGCGTTGGCTGAGTCAATGTGTGTGTGATGTTGCTGCTGTGAGCATGACCTTCAATGTACCTGCACGGAAATGTACTTGTCCATTGGCAATAAACGTCACTTGACTTGACTTGACTTGAGCAACATTCCTGATCATCACAGAAAGATCGTGGACAGAACTGTGGCACAGCTGTAGAATTGCTGCCTTACAGCGCCAGAGACTCAGGTTCAATCCTGACTATGGTTGCTGCCTGTATGAAGTTTGTACGTTCTCCATGTGACCGTGTAGGTTTTCTCCAGGTGCTCTGGTTTCATCCCACTCTCCGAAGACATACAGGTTTGTAGGTTTCCATAAGTTGTAAAAGTTGTCCCTCGAGTGTAGGATAGTGTTAGTGTATGGGGTGATCGCTGTTTTCGCGCAGTATCTCTAAAGTTTGAAGTCTGAAGTCTAAATTCTAAATATCAATTACTCCCCTACTAATACATTGCCATGTTCTCAGTGAGAACACCCACGTTCTTGATAGACGGATTAATTCAGATAACTTTCCTAAGTCACTTCTGCGGCTCCATTCCCAATTCATGCACCACGTTCTCCTCCTCTTCTGGCTGATGCTTTGTCTCTGACTCCTCCAGTGTATCGTATAATAGGTCATAGACATTAAATTAATACGCTCTTTTATGGCACTCTGCTTTCTTACAGCTGCCTGCCAACATTTTAGTGGATCTCGAAAAACATTCTTGAAAAAATTGTAAATGTAAATCTTCTGCCAGAGGTGTATTACACATCAGGGAGAACACCTATGCCAATTCAAGTGCTGTAAGGCAGTTAAAGTAGTGCTATGAGGATTTGTGCAACATTCAGATCCAGTTTTTACTTTTTGTTATATTTCCCCCCCCCCCTAATTCTGCCAGCAGACAGCAGGTTGGTTTGCTGGAGGTACACATTTTTACACTTCACATTAGTGTCATAGAGTCATAGAGCGATACAGTGTAGAAACACGTTCTTGCCCACACCGAACAACATGTCCCACCTGCCTGCATTTAGCCCATATCCATCCAAACCTGCCCTATCAATGTTTCTAACTGCTTCTTAAACGTTGGGATAGACCCAGCCTCAACTACCTCCTCTGGCAGTTTGTTTCATACACCCACCACCCTTTGTGCGAAAAAGTTACCCCTCAGATTCCTATTAAATCTTTAACCCTTCACCTTAAACCTATGTCCTCTGGTCCTCGATTCACCTATTCTGGGCAAGAGACTCTGAGCATCTACCCAATCTATTCTTCTCACAATTTTAAACACCACAATAAGATCTCCCCTCATCCACCTGAGCTCCAAGGAATAGAGTCTCAGCCTACTCAACCTCTCCCTATAGCTCAGACCCTCTAGTCCTGGCAACATCCTTGTAAAATCCTATTGTTAAATATTTTGTTGCAATCATTGTTGCGTTTGGTTTTGTAGGGATGTAATTTGTTTACTTTCCTCACCATGAGGATCAAACCATGCAAGATGTTACAAAGGAAGTGTAGATATAATTTTTGTTTATGGTCTTGCAGTGCACGGAACAAAGGCTGTGTATCCCCCGCATTTCACCGACAACTACACTTTGGAAAAATGTCACTGGTTGCAAACAGTGGCAGCACAGTGGCGCGGCTGGTAGAGTTGCTGCCTCACAGCACCAGGGACCCGGTTCGATCCTGAACTCGGGTGGGGTCGGTACGGAGTTTGCACATTCTCCCTATGACCACTTAGGTTTCCTCCGGGTGCTCCAGTTTCCTCCCACATGCCAATGACATGGTTTCTGTAAACTGCCCCTAGTGTGCAGGAATGTGAATGAGAAAGTGGGATAACTTAGAACTAGTATGAAGGGGTGATCGATGGTCGGTTTGGACTCAGTGCGCCAAAGGGACTGTTTCGACACTGCATCTCTTCGCGAGCCCTATGATCATTGAAGCCAATTGAGAAATGAAAGCTCACCTACGCTCTTTCCCATTTTAAAAGTTAAAAATTAACCAGTCCTTATTTAAGATGTAAATTTAGTGGTGGAAATGCAGCAAACTTTGTTGAATCAAGCCAAATCTTTCCCCGAAATGCAAATTTCAGACGAGGAAGCAAAGAGAAGTATAGACGACAATTGCAGATTTCTCTACTTTTTGGTTCCAATTCTGGAATAAGTGGAAACAAACTATAAACGTTGAAACAAATCTGTCATGTATTAGTATCACTGCTGATTCACATGCTCTCAAAACTTTCCACATAAAACCACTCAGACCAGATGAGAAATGGGAAAACTTGGACTTATCTTCAAAAAAAATATCTGAAAAGAATGTTCCTGCAGATTTTTTGGTTTTAAATATCAGGTCAAAATTAAACGCTGTCAAAATGTGATTTTACGCAAAGGATGTCCATTGTATGCAACAGCAAAATCACAGTGTGGCCAATAAAATCATATTTCTTATACAAGCTTCAAGCATGGACAATCAATTTGTTAGTAAATCAGCTTATTTGGATTACTCCACCCATCTGCTGATCAAATCCCCCTCATGTCTATCATAAATTCATGTTCATAAGTTATAGGAGGAGAATTAGGTTATTTGGCCCATCAAGTGTATTCCACCATTCAGTCATGGCTGATCTATCTTTCCCTCTCAACCCCATTCTCCTGCCTTCACCCCTGACACCCGTACTAATCAAGAATCGGTCAATCTGTGCCTTAAAAATACATACCCAATGACTTGGCCTCCACAGACATCTTGCCACTATTGCTTGCTAAGCCTATTAAATGATACAATACATTGGATGAGTCAGGGACAAAGCAGCAGCCAAAGGAGGAGGAGAATGCAATACAATGGAGCTGCAGATGTGACTTAGGAAGGGATGGAGACTCTTTTCCAGCTTTCTCCCCCAACTACAATCAGTCTGAACAAGGGGCCCGACCTGAAACACTGCCTGCCCATGTCCTCTACAGATGCCGCTTCACTCACATATAAAAACTGTTCACCTCTGTGATGAGAGGCTCCATTTCCATCTCTGACTCATCCAGCGAAAGTCTCTCTTCGCTGGCTTCTGATGCCTTTTTCTTCCTCTGTCTGTTCTCCTCTATCTGCTGAGCCGTCAGCAGTGAAAGTTGGTGCCCAGAATTCTCAGTGGAACCCCTTTGGCCGCATTTGTAATTTCAACTTCCTACAACACTAGGAGCTTGGACCAGAGTTAGGAGCAATGGAGGGTAAGGATAGCTCTCGTCTCCCAGGAGACATCAATCCATCCAACTCAGCATCTAAACATGTCAGGCACAGCCAAGTCAGGATGAAAGAGCGAAGTGACCCTCCTGCCATAAGGACAAGATGTGTATAGAGGTTGGGTGGATTCACACTACTCTGACGCTAGTTAGCCTGTGTTAGAAGTGAATGGAGATGCTGGTTTACGCCGAACATAGACACAAAAGGCTGGAGTAACTCAGTGGAACAGGCAGTATTTATGGAGAAAAGGAATAGGTGATGTTTCAGGTCAAGAAGGGTCTGAAGAAGGGTCTCGACCTGAAACACCACTAATTCTCTTCTCCAGAGATGCTGCCTGACCCACTGAGTTACTCCAGCATTTTGTGTTTATCCCAGTTAGCCTGTATTGTCACTGTCATTGTCATTGTCAGGAAAATGCTGGAATCCAAAGATTCACTAGGATGAAGAAGTGTACGTGATTCCTTTGAAAGATACAGCATGGAAACGAGCCCTTCCACCAATCGAGTCCACGCTAACCATTGACCACTGGTTCACACTGGTTCAAGGATACTCAACTTTGACATCCATTCCCAACACACTAGGTGCAATTTAGAGGCCAATTAACCCGCATGTCTTGGGATGTGGGAGGAAACCCACTCGGTCACAAGGAGAACATGAAAACTCCACACAGACAGCTCTTGAAGACAGGATCGGACCGGTGTCTCTGGCGCTGTGAGTCAATGGCTCTACCAGCTGTGTTACTGTGGCACCCTCTCCGATGAGTTATTCTGCCAGTAGGTGTCTCATCTGAAATGGTGACTCTGTTCCTCTTTCCAAAGATGCTGGTTAACTTCCTTGGTGATTACAGAAAATTTCTTGCATTTATTTCAGAATTCCATAATCTGTATTTATTTTTATTTTCAATTACATTTAATAGTCACTAGGAAGTTGATAGGTAGATGATCTGATTGAAGAACAGAAAGAGAAAAACAAAATCACGTGCAGGTTGAGGAATTTAAGGGCCTGTCCCACTTACGCGACCTTTACAAGCGACTGCCAGCACCCGGCGACCAGAAAGATGCTATGACTCTTTGGAGACCTCTCACGACCATAGGAGACCTCTCACGACCATGTATGGCCGTGAGAGGTCTCCTATGGTCGTGAGAGGTCTCCAAAGAGCCGTAGCATCTTTCTAGTCGCCGCTGAATTTTCAACATGTTGAAAATTTCGTCGACCTATGATTTCGGGTGCCGGCAGTCGCCTGTAAAGGTTGCGTAAGTGGGACAGGCCCTTTAGTGTGACTTGGCATGGTCGACATGGACATTGTGGGCTGAAGAGCCTGTTCTTGTGCTGCACTGTCCTATGTTAAGTGTTCTAACATCCATTCAACCCCTCTGATAAGGATGTGGTGTTGGGACTGTAAAGGGAATTCTTTCAGTGATGAATGGAGAGTCCGAAGGGTTATATATTTTAATTATATGTTTATTAAGCTGATGTAATTTTATTCTGATGTCAGGCTTTATTTATTTCCTGTCAGAACTCTGGTCGCCAACTTACAGTCTGCTTCAAATCTCAGAATGAGTGGAAATCATGGCCCTCTGAGAACTGTGGCCCATGGTGAGCGTTGACGTCATTGGCATGAATATTTGTGGACAAGTGGACAAAGTAGGAAATGTCCTACCAAAATACTGGCTTGTTGAGTAAGATATCACATTCACACTGGACCTCAATCCTTGCCGTGTTATAGGTTGCAGTGCAGGACTGTGCACCTTCTAACCCTTTACTGGGCACCAAACTCACAGCACCATCCCTCTTACATCTTTACGACACAGGAGAAGACCATAAGCTCACCCTCAGGGCATTAACCAGACCCATTCTCCCATTTATTTCTCTGTAACCTATTCTCTCTCACATGTCTATCAACACCCAGCACCCCCTAATTCTCCTCCACATACACCAGGGTAATTTACAGTGGCCAGTTAACCTGCCCGCCAGTGGAGAAGTACAGTGCACCCAGAGGCTTCCAACAGAGTCACAAAGAGAACATGGAAACTTCACCTGGGAGGTTAGGTTTAATCCCAGGTTTAGTTTAGTTTAGTTTAGTTTAATTTATTGTCACCAAGGTACAGTAAAGCTTTTGTTGCATGAACTTTTGTTTCTGGGAGATTAGCAGATACGGCACTAACTGTTGCATTGTCCATCTCACCCGCTCCTCTCTTTAACATCACGTCCCCACACATGCCTCCAGAATTAGTGCAGATTGACAATGTTCCCAGCTCACTTGTAGGTAAATTAACCTGAAGATGCCTGAGATCTCTGCTGAATTACCTTACTGAATTTCATTAAAGCAGATTAGGGGAGGCACCATGGTGCATCGGTAAAGCTATGGCCTTACTGCGCCTGAGCTCTGAGTTTGATCCTGTCTGTACGGAGTTTGCACATTCTCCCCGTGACCGCTTGAGTTTTGCACGGGTGCTCCCGTTTCCTCGCTCACTCCAAAAACCTGCAGGTTTGTAGGTTAATTGGCTTTGGTAAAATTGTAAATTGTCCCAAGTGTGTAGAATAGTGTTAATGTATGGGGTGATAGCTGGTTGGCTTGGAATCAGCGGGTGGAAGGGTCTGTTTCCGTAAAGTTTATTAGATGGCATTTACAGCAATAATTCTCTATTGTTTTGTGCACTTATTTTATTATGGATAAAAGAAAATTCAGATGTCAGAACTTAAGGAAATATTTTGTTGGAAGAGGGTGGTAGCTTTAGGCCGACACCATCTATGTATATAAAGTGCAAGCCCTGGGCTCTGATCAGAACAGCAGTGCATAGGATTTACCAGAGGGAGGCAAAGCTGAATACTCCCACTAGCATGGCTGCATCAAAAGGCTTTGCCAGATGGTGTGAATGGTGGCTACTATTAGCAGGTAAGTGGGAAAGGCCAGACTTCCTAAACCAAGAATGGTAGAACATGTAGACTCTCAGTTCCTGTTCATCTGTTCAATATAATCATGGATAGTACTTGGGGTGGGAGATTGCAACCTTCATGTGGTCCGCCCTGTTTCGATGAATGCAATCAACCTGGTGTGCATAATCAAATAAGATCAAATAAAACAAGTTGTCCTACAACTTTAGGCTGTGCACGCCATATGCAAGAAGAAGAAAATGGATAGTACGAGATCTTTCTGCCTGTTCCCTGTTTAATTTGATTCCCCTGCAAGTCAGCACAGAGGCGCAGTGGTAGAGTTGCTGCCTCACAGCGCCAGAGACCCGGGTTCCATCCTGATGATGGGTGCTGTCTGTACGGAGTCTGTACGTTCTCCCTGTGACCGCGTGGGATTTTTCGGGTGGTCAGGTTTCCTCCCACACTCCAAAGACGTACAGGTTTGTAGGTTAATTGGCTTTGGTAAAATTGTAAATTGTCCCGAGTGTGTAAGATAGTGCTAGTGTGGCATGTATCGCTGTTCGGCGCGGACTCGTATGGCTGAAGGGCCTATGTCTGTACTATACTGATGTCGGGAAGCTCCAAAGTCGTAAGCGGTTCGACCAGCCCCGACCCGGGGTCTGATTGCCCGGCACGGGGAGCTGAGATCCCCCCTGATGCGGGAGCTTGATCGCCCCGACGCGGAGGGCCCGACTGCCGGCTACGGGAGCCAAGATTGTCCCATCAACAGAAGGCTCGAGGCCCTTGACCCTGGGAGAACAAAGAAGGAAAGAGATTGAACTATTTTTTCACCTTCCATCACAGTGAGGAATGTGGAGGAGTCACTGTGGTGGATGTTTATGTTAAAATGTATTTTGTGTGTTTTGTTGCTTTTTATTGGTATGACTGTATGACAAATCAAATTCCTC
This sequence comes from Malacoraja senta, assembly GCA_038087875.1. Lineage (NCBI taxonomy): Eukaryota > Metazoa > Chordata > Chondrichthyes > Rajiformes > Rajidae > Malacoraja > Malacoraja senta. The sequence continues at coordinate 44,509,411 of CM075978.1, forward strand.
GTAGGTTGCAAAACATACTTGGCTAATAAAGTATAATTATGATTATGATTATGATATTGATATTTCTAAAGTCTAAATTCTAAAGTAAAGTCCATTATCTTTTATATCCGTTTTCAGCTTGGGACCATAAGTTCTCAGTAATTGGCCACCACTTAAAGGGGAATATCCCCCCCAAATATCCTATGGTGAATGGAATGCTTCCCCATCACATCAGTGAATGGGAAAGCTGGCAGTGAGGTTAGTAAAGGGCCTGTCCCACTGTACGAGGTAATTCAAGAGTTCTCCTGAGTTCTCCCCTGATTCGAGCTCAGTAATGTACGTAGCGGCTACGTAGGAGCTCGTGGATGTCTCGTAGCGGCTCATACGAGTAAAAAGTAACCATTTTTTTCATCACAAGTATTTTTATACTCGTGGACATTTTTCACAGTGTTGAAAAAACGTCACGAGTTTACCGGATTTCCCGAGTACCTACCGTTACTCGTATGAGCCGCTACGAGACATCCACGAACTCCTACGGACCCGCTACGGACATTCTCCGAGTTCGAATCAGGGGAAAACTCGGGAGAACTCTTGAATTACCTTGTACAGTGGGACAGGCCCTTTAGTATGAGTTAATTTTGAAATTCTCAACTGTATTATAAATACATTAATGTATTTTTTAGTGTATTAGATTTTTTTTTTGGATGAAAAATGTTTTTTTCCAGGTTTTTGAACATTTTTGCATGCTTTTGAATATTTTTAAGGTTTGCCAACTTTAAAATTCCAATTCTGTTTGGTAGACCAGGCTTGTCCTTATCCTTGCTCCAAGGGATTCAACCTGTGGCAACTCTACCCCAAAGATAGACACAAAATACTGGAGTAACTCAGTAGGTCAAGCAGCATCTCTGGAGAAAAGGGATACATGACATCTCGGGTCGAGACACTTCTTCAGACGGAGAGGGGCATCTCTACCCCATCGGGCTATCAATGCTGAGTCTTCAAATAATTTAGGACGGATTTTGATCAATTTTTGTGCACACGCAAGTTAAAACATGCAAGCAGTAATGCAACATTGAATGGTAAACGAGGCTCGAAACCTTTCCTGAGCGAAAGAATTCTTCACCTTTGCGGGAAGTACAGTTGAGGCCTGGGTGCGTGGTCAATGTTGGGAGGAACTTGTCCTCACCAACCCTGAATGTGTTCGTCTTTGGATGGAATGGAAAAGGGAAAAGGGACCTTGGGGTTAGACTCCAAAGACTTTCTCCTTTGGCCAATGGACTCCAAAGCCTTTCTCCTTTGGCCAATGGACTGTACAAGGCTAGAGCTGTTCTCTTCCGGGTCCCAATGATGGTACAGGTACACTGTGGGAGGTTCCTCTACCAAACACTACTCTGAAATCTAGTGAGCCAAACTGTGGCAGATCCAAAAGATTAGCATGGCTGACTCCAACTAGCTCTCTTTCAACTGACTCAACATCCCATTTCCTAGCTGTGGCCCACTATGTGCATTATTGGCAATAATACACAAACTGATGGATTGAGAAAGAATCAATTTTGCACTTCACTGTGACTGATGTTGCCACTTCTTCATGCTCTGTGTATTACACATAATATACTTGTGATGGCGCATGGAAAAGTCTGATCAGACATACTCTTTGGAGATACAGATACAGCACAGAAACAGGCCCTTCAGCCCACTGAGTCCGCGCAGACCAGCAATCACCCCATACAATAACACCATCCTGCACACTAGGGATGATTTTACAACTTCCCGAAGTTAATTAACCTACAAGCCTGTACGTCAGGAATGTGGGAGGATACCGGAACATCCAGAGGAAAACCCTTGCGGACACAGGGAGAACGTATAAACTCCATACAGACAGCACCGTAGTCAGGATCGAACCCGGGTCTCTGGCGAAGTAAGGCAGCAACTCTACTGCTGCACCGCTCTTTCGCCTCTCACATTTTTTCCTTTTTGCTCAGAGTAGACAGTAAGGTACTCTCAATTCATTTTGTGCATTACATCAGTCCCAGGCAACTGTGGCAAACAAACAGGAAAGAATTGACCAACGTCACAATTACTGGAAAGTCAATGATGGAAGCATGTGCTTGCTTCATAATATGGGCACACCAGAAACATCCGACTGAGTGTGGAAAGTGACACCATGTGGTTAAAATTATTGAAAAAGATAAATAAATAAGACATTTTTTGATATCAGAAAGATTATTAACACAATCCAGATTTCCTATGGAATTGGCCAAAAGAACAAAGTTTGACATTTGCAATTAAATGGATCTTGATGGAATTATAGAAGATGAAAAAGATGTTCATTGCTTCTACTGATGTAATGAAATAATCATCTGTTGGACCTTCTGATTATAATGGCCTTCTTGGCAACAACTATTTGCTGAAGAAATCCATGTTTGCATTCAATGAAAATTTACTTTTCTTGCCAGGGAAAGAACATACATTCCATTGCTATCAATGTAACACTAACAGCAGAGCTGGAATGTCTCCACATGGTCTTCCAGGAAGGAACTTTGACATCGCACTAGGACATTTAACTCTTCTATGTTATTGTCTCCATTTTCTAGAAAAATCCAAAGGCTTGTATATAACTACAAATAGGTTGCATAGTGACACCAGGACATTGGTGCAGCAGTAGAGCGGCTGCCTCATGGCACCAGCGACCCGGGTTCGATCCCGAACTCCGGCACTGTCTGTGTGGAGTTTGCACATTCTCTCTGCGTGACCGCGTGACTTTCCTCTGGGTGATCCAGTTTCCTACCACATCCCAAAGATGTGCAGATTTGTCGGTTGATTGGCTTCTTTACATTGCCCCTAGTGTGTAGGATGCAAAAGTGGGGTGAGATAGAACTAGAGTACAGGTGATCATTGGTCGGTACGAACTCAGTGGGCCGAAGGGCCCATTTGCGCACTGCATTACTCCAGCACTTTGCAGCCTTTTTTTCTAGGACATTATTCCTTTGAGCACAGGTGGCTGAGAGGTGATCTTATATAGGTGTACAAAATCAAATCAAGAGAGGAATAGATAGGGCTAATGCAGAAAGTCTTTTATCCAGGGTAGTGGAATCAAGAACGAGAGGACATAGGTTTAAGGTGAGATGGGCAAGGTGAAATAGGAACCCAAGGGGCAACTTTTTCCACTTGGAGGGTGGCGAGGGAATGGAACGAGCTGCCAGAAGAAGTAGTTGAGGCAGCCACAAGAACAGTAATCAAAAGACACTTGGATAGGTACATGGAAAGGAAAGCTTTAGAGAGACAAGGGTCAAATGCGGGCAAAGGGTACTAACAGATGAAGTATAGTGCTTGGTGTGGACAAATTGGGCCTAAGGCTTGTTTCTGTGCTGTATGATGTAGCCTATAAATAGATGACTAACGTAATGCTTCAATGCAATGGTTCAATGGTGCTTTATTTGTCACGTGCAACTGCACAAGGAAATTCTATTTGCATATTTACACAAGCAGGTGCCGGGATGTTTTGGCGCCATTTCTGCAAGTCCCAAGTCCGGTCCGCCCGCTCACTCAATCTACTGGAGCAGTTCCCCATCCAGGTAACCCCCAGGCTCCTGCAGGGCCTTCCTCCAACACCTTCGACCAGATCGGCACATGAACCGACGTCCCTCTCCTCGCCCGGCCATCTTTGTGTCCCGGGGTTGGCTTCCTGCAGCCGACCTTGAAGGCGCTGGAGCCGATACCTCGGTTCACCCTTTTGCATTTCTTCTTGCGTGCCCTTAGAAATAATATAACCACCAGCTCTCTGCTCTGCAGCAGCTCCTCTTGGGCAACCACTTGCTCAGCGGTACGTTGGTGCGTGTTCTGTCTCTATTTACCATTGTCTTCCTCCTTACACTCTTAGGAATAGGCCGAGGGAACTCACTCCTGATATACTGCGTTGCATAATTATTCAACATGCCATTTAACATTTGAGTTTTTGAAAGCTGTCAAGATATAATAGGTTAAACACGAGCTGGAAAACACTAAAAACTTTCTCCTTACCCTGGCATTCTTGCTGAATGAAAGTGCGTACTGTTCAATTTACCGTGCAACTTGTAACATTCTAGCAAGCCAGTGTGGTCAAAAACTACATAAACAAACATTTGGTTATATTGGCTGGCATTAAATGAACATGCCTTTTTATATAAGCATAGCATCCGCATTAATATGTAATGGCCTCGATTCGAAGATTCCAGCAGCCTGGCCAAAGTTGATTAATGGAAAAGATATTTGGGTTTAGGAGCCAATTTAAAATTAATTAATAGCAAAAAAATGATGGAATACAAAAATGTACACTGAGAATACATTACAGATTCCTAACTAACAAGTTGGGGAGTAGGGAGGGGGGTTAAAAAAACACCATAATACAGAGGGAACTGGGTGGCCCATTAGCCTGAGTAAACTGCCATTTACTGCAGCCCACACAAATGGAATAAAACTCTCTGGTCTGAAGATTAACTATGAGACATCTGTCCGACTCAAAGAGCACACAAATGCTTGTCTTTCTCTTTCTTTAAATTTAATTTAGTTTAGTTTAGAGATACAGCGCGTAAAACGGACCTTTGGCCCACCGAGTCAGTGCCGACCAGCGATCACCCCATACACTAACACTATACTGCACACGAGGGGCAATTTACAATTTTTACCAAAGCAATTAACACACAAACCTGTATGTCTTTGGAGTGAAAGGGGAAACTGGAGCGCCTGGAGAAAACCCAAACGGTTACAGGGAGTACGTACAGACTCCGTACAGACAGCACCCATGGTCAGGATAAAACCTGAGTCTCTGGTGCTGTAAGGCAGCAACTCTACCACTGCACCACTGTGCTGCACAAAAAAATCTCTTTCAATTTTTAAAATTGTGGTTATTTTGTTCCTTTACTATGTTCATCTGTTCTGACTGAGATTGAATCGTACTTTTATCAATTTTGTTTGATTATGGGTCAATGATTTCTCAATTCTCTGTTAACATTGCTCATGTGCACTCAGGCATTAAATTCACTATTTAACCAGCATTTTATTTTCCTCTTACCAGTACTCAGCTGCTGCCTTTTACTTGCTTTTGATTGTGCATTCACAGTGAATTCTCTGGAAATTGACAGAAAACCATTGGATTGAGGTAAACTGAATAAATATTTTAATTAATTCAGAAAATAAAACCTAACTGACATGAATCTGTTCCTCATGTTACAGGGGCTGTCCCACTTGGGCGACCTAATTGGCGAGTTTAGAAGAGTTTGAAAAAATGACATGTTGAAGACCTCCTTCGACTATGTAGAAGACCTCCTTCGACCTCCTTCGACTATGTTGTAGACCAGTTTCGACTAGCTACGACTAACCGGGAAAATTGGACACCGAATAGTGGAGAGTGAAGACGACCTCCTTCGACCTCCCTTCGACCTCACTTCGACTATGATGAAGACTATCTACAACTACCTTCGACTACCCTCGATTACCTACGACTAACATGTCAACCTACTACGACCTACTACGGCTAAACCTACGAGTTAAAAAAAAAAAAAAAATTCCATGGTGACCTTTCTTTACTAGCGGGCATTTTTTTAACATATTGAATAAAACGGCGCAACCTAGCTGAGGCCTCGAGTATGCGGAGACCACTCTCGAGCATGAAGGAGAGTTACAAAGAGCTCCTATGACCTCGTGTCGACCATGCTGCGAGTATGAGTCGAGGGCAAACTCGCCAGAACTCGCGGATTAGGTCGCCCAAGTGGGACAGCCCCTTAACACTGTACTGGGCCATATGGTGGGCCTACGGTTTTAACAACTGGTACTCAGAGAACACAAGGGATATGATTATTATTGTTGTAATCGTCACAATGTTTGCAATGTACAGTAGAAACACGGAAATGCTGATGCTGGTTAACCAAGGAAAGACACAAATTGCCAGAGTAACTCAGTGGGTCAGGCAGCATCCCTGGAGAACATGGATAATCTGAAGAAGGGTTCTGACTCAAAACATTACCTAGAGATGCTGCCTGATCCACTAAGTTGCACCAGCATTTTGTGTCCATCTTTGGTATAAACCAGCATCTGCAGTTCCATCCTATACTTGGATAGGTGATATTTCAATAGACAATAGACAATAGGTGCAGGAGTAGGCCATTTGGCCCTTCGAGCCAGCACCGCCATTCACTGTGATCATGGCTGATCATCCACAATCAGTACCACATTCCTGCCTCCCCATACCCCTTGACTCCGCTATCATTAAGAGCTCTATCTAACTCTCTCTTGAAAGCATCCAGAGAATAGGCCTCCACTGCCTTCTGAAGCAGAGAATTCCACAGTCACAATTCTCTGGGTGAAAAGGGTTTTCCTCATCTCTTTTCTAAATGGCCCACCCCTTATTCTTAAATTGTGGGCCCTGGTTCTGGACCCCCTCAACATCCAGTTCCCAGCCCTGGTCCTCTTGCAGCCATGTCTCTGTAATTCCCACAACGTCATACTTGCCAATTTCTAACTGAGCCTCAAGCTCATTCACTTTATTTCTTATACTTCGCGCATTCATATACAACACTTTAACTTCGGTATTCACCTCCCCTCTCACACCGGTCACTATTGCCCCTGACTTTACTCTCTTATCCCTTCTCGAACTTTTCTTCCCATTATTTCGGGAGTCTTTTGTAACTTTTCCTGTACTCACTTCCCCTTTAACTCCATCTATATACTCCCAATTTGTCAACCCCTCCCCCCTTCTATTTAGTTTAAACCCACACGTTTCAGTTCGGGACTCTTCCTCAAACTGCATCAGTATTCCTCTGTATAAACAGATCAGATTATTAGACTTTTCCTCAGTTATCAGAATAGATTTTATTGCATATTTTGTTCTGAGTGCACACAAGAAGAAATGTACAATTTATCAGTTGGTTATCTCTATGTAGCATAACAAAATAAAAAATTCATCATGATTCAAATAGTCCCCTTTAATTATCTGCATTTAGACCATCTTTAAAAATTACAAATCTGACTACCTCCAAAATGGCTATCCTATTTTTTGAACCCAGTAAACATTCAGTTTTGCAATGATACAATTTATTACTACACTAATGACAAGACTCCCATTTTCTCTCTATTTGTCTGGTCAACAAATATTCTGTCATCAATGTGCCCACGCCTGGAGACTGGATGTATGCCTGAGATGTTACTTTTGTAAGAAGAGAAATGGGAAGACCTTGCCAAATCACACATTAAACATCAATGGCTGGATGCTATGAAAATTTGTGGAATTGCTCTCCCTCCTGCCTTTCATTTCCTGAACTATTTTGATTGCAACCATAAATAACTATCTAATGGAAAATCAGGAAGGAAGACATTTCCGCCATTATTGTTCCTCTGCAAGGGTAACGATAAGACATAAAAGCCAAATGGATTTTTTATGGAATGGCCAAACAATGGGACAATCTCAAATCTTGTTTCAGAATCTTTCCTAACCCATTACAGTCATTTGTTTAGATGGATGGTTTAAGTGCATGTCCCCTCAAATTACTTTAATGTTTTTTTTTGCCATAATCGACTATTGATCTTCACTTTTGAAAAACATCCAGTAATTATGTTCCTTAGTTATCCAAGGTATCTATTGTTAAAATAAATATATCACTACAAGGTAATAAATGATCTTGACATTACACAGAGGGCAGTGGAGGCCATTTCACTGGATGTTTTCAAGAGGGAGTTACAGTAGATTTAGCTCTTAGGACTAAAGGAATCAAGGGATATGGGGAAAAAGCAGGGATGGGGTACCGATTTTAGATGATCAGCCATGATCATATTGAATGGCGATGCTGGCTCGAAGGGCCTAATGGCCTACTGCTGCACCTATTTTTCTATGTTTCTATGTTTCTACCTCAATTATTTTCAATTTAGATGTGCTCACTCAGCAGCTGCCTGTAAAATTAAGTTACAATTTCCAGTTGATTGTCAGTGCGCACAACTTTGGGGTCAGTGGTTCAGAGGAGCGCTCGCTGTGAATTCTTGGAGTTCAACTTCATCAGAATGTGTGCTGCTGTGTGCTGGCAGGCACTATCAACATAACTCAATGACCCAACCACACTTAAAGTAGACAGGTGACGGACAGCTGTCCCATTACAATCCTTCCCCACAATGTTACATTGTCCTGAAACGATAGGCTCTGAGAGTTAATAATACATTAATGAACTGTCTAAATGAAGACTGAGGAAGGGTCTCGACACGAAACGTCACCCATTCCTACTCTCCAGAGATGCTGCCTGTCCCGCTGAGTTACTCCAGCATTTTGTGTCTACCTTCGATTTAAACCAGCATCTGCAGTTCTTTCCTACACAAGAAACTGCAGATGCTGGTTTACAGAAAAGGACAGAAAGTGCTGGAGTAACAGAGGGTCAGGCAGCATCTCTGGAGAAGATGGATCTGTTCGAATCGGGTGGGGACCCTTCTTCAGTCTCCTCTGAAGTCTGAAGACAGGTCTGAGGAAGGGTCTCGGCCTGAAACGTCACCTATCCAGGTTCTCCAGAGATGCTGCCTGACCCGCTGAGTTACTCCAGTATTTTGTGTCCAGCTGAGGGATTAGTCCACCCAGTTTATTTAATTAAACGTTTGATAGTTGTCCTTATGCAAATCTTCAGGATGTTTATAAACCCAACAATGGAGCCACAGAGTCCTGGTATCGATTGAAGGCTGTGCTATTCTTTCTGATTTTCTTTCTGACAGTGGGGTGTGGCAACTGAGCACAAGACCATTGATATGTGAAGAGCAACAGCAACATACTCTGCTCGTACCCATCTCTGTCCATGAAGACTCATATATTTGTGCCAGATTCAGAAAGGACAAGTTGTGCATTGAAGCTTTTTTTCATGTGTGGCCAAAGGATCTATTGCTACACTTGATAAAGGCTCCAAGAATCCAATAAGTATTTTGTTGCTGAGTGAAGTATGAAAGAGACACTCTGAGGTCCATGATTTAATCTGGAAGAGGATGGACAGTGAAGGGGATAAACAAAAGATAGGCACAAAATGCTGGAGTAAATCAGCGGGTCAGGCAGCATCGCTGGAGAAAAAAAGTGAGTGCCGTTTCAGGTCAGGACCCTTCTTCAGACTCTTCTTTCTGACTTAGAATAGTCTGTCCTCAACAGGGGCCTTACCTTTGTATGCCTCCACCCCCACCTCAACGAGTTCCGTGCCTGCCATGATGTCGAGTTTTTCTTTCGTTGCCTCCACGCCGTTTTCTGTGTGAAGGAGTCCTCACCGCCCCTTGATGATCCTTTCTCCCATCTCCACCGGTCCCCCTCCTCTAAGACTCTTCCGGACGGCCTTCTACCCTTTTTAGACCAGTCTGAAGAGGGGTCCCAACCTGAAATGTCGCCTATCCTTTTTCCCCAGCGATGCTGCCTGACCTGTTGAGTTACTCCAGCACGTTGCATCTATCTTCGTTATGAGCCAGCATCTGCTGTTCAATTCCACACAAGGGGATCAACAGATGTTTTAATTATTTCACAGGCAATCGGTGTCATGGGAACACTGGTATTAATTGTCCATCCCTCTTGTCCCCAAGAGGGCCAACAAGAGTCACTGCATTGGAGGGTGAGGAGGTCACATGCAGAAATAGCGAACCTGATGGTTGTGAATAAACCAGATGTGTTTTTACAACACTTTCACAACACAACATGGCTATCCCTCTTGATACCAGCTTTTTAATTTAAAATGTAATAATGCTAAAAACAACTTGAATTTAAACTCCCCCGGTGCAGCGGTTGAGTTGTTGCTTTACAGCACCAGAGACCCAGGTTCGATCCTGACTACAGGTGCTGTTTTTATGGAGTTTGCATGTTCTCCCTGTGACCGCATGGGCTTTCATCAGGTGCTCTGGTCTCCTCCCTCAGTCCAAAGACGTGCAAGTTTGTAGGTTAATTGGCTTCTGTAAATTGTCTCCAGCATATAGGATAGAACTAGTGTACTGGTTATCACTGGTTGGCGTGGACTCAATGTGTCGAATGGCCTGTTTCCACTCTGTATCACTAAACTAAACTAAAAACGAAAGCCTCTTGGTGAGATTTAAACTCTGGTCTACAAATCAATCTTCCACCCAATCAAATGAAAAGCCCTATTCTACCGTGCATTATTCTACCATGCTCCATGGTCCCCAAGAACAAATAAAAAGGTAAAAGAAAGCTTAAAGTAGCGACAGTTGCAACCCAAGAACAAGCTATTTTCATTACATACAATTGCATATTGATTGATATAGGAGTATCAAATATTTCTACATTGTGACTGCATAGTTCCTTGGCCTTTTGAAACTATCAGCTTTCAGCATTTTTTCAGTTTAGATCCTTTGACAGAAATAAAACACCCAAATGAACCATTCCTGTTTAGATTCATTCAAGAATCTCCAGCAAACACAGAAAAACAATGGCCAATTGTATCATGGAGCAAGGTGACCTTAAAGAGAAAATACCATCTCTCTGAATTGGTTATGTAGGTTACAAGTTGCAGTCGGAGAGTTAATTCCACCTGGTAATTCTCTTTGTCTTCTCCTCTTATCACCTCCAAACCTTTATAATCATCACCACACTTCTATCCCCCAAGAGTCCAGGGTGCTTTATTGTCATGTGTCCCAAACAGAACAATGATATTCTTCCTTGCCCAACAGAATATGTAAACATAGTACTCTGTAAATAATATAATAAACAAAGTTATATACATATACATATGTACATACTTACCTGCATCGACCTATCACTTTTCCAGCTCTTGCGCAACCTCGTCCTAACAGATCCCTCCCCTCACTCCATTCTTGAAAGAAGGTCCTAGCCCAAAATGTTTGTCTGTCCAATTCCCTCCACGGATGCTGCCTGTCCTGCTGAATCTCTCCAGCAGTTTGTTTATTGCTCACTATTCAAGAGTCCCTTTAAGATGGTGTGAGAGAGTGGTGACATTTTACATAAAGTTTCTCTTAAAGACAGCCCTCCATGAACCTATTTCCTTCTTCTCTATCCATTCCAGTGCGAAGAGAGTCATTAGATCCAGCAATGAAAGTCTCTTGTCATCGTTGCCAAATCAAGGCAACGCTCAGGACTACTGATCTTTATCAACACGATGTCACCGTCACAGCTGTTCCTACAACAAACAGCGGGAGGATGCCCAGTCGAGGTGGGGGGGGGGGGGGGGGGGGAGAGCTTTCCTGTGGGGCAGTAAAGAAGGGGATCCCAGCACCCGAGTATATTTCTATCTGGCATTCAATCTCTCAAGAACAAACTTGAAGACCTCAGATCAGTTTTACTGAAGAGACGGCTCATCTCCGAACCTGCTCTACAACCCGAGTGTTTTGCCATTCATTGTATGGAGTCCTCAAGCAATGCCAGGAAACTATTCATCGACTTCACTGAGTGCAAAGTGCCGTACTTTGGGAAGTCTAACCAAGGCAGGACTTATACAATGAATGGCAGGGCTCTGGGGGCTATGGGAGCAGAGGGATCAAGGAGTGCAGGAACATAGTTTCTTGAAAGTGGCATCACAGGTAGATAGTGTGCTGAAGACAGCACATTGCAGAGGGGTGCTGAGAAGATATTGCCAGGATTCGAGGGCCTGAACTGTAGGGAGAGGTTGAACAGGCTAGGACTTTTTTCCTTGGAATGCAAGTGGATGCGGGGTGATCTTTTAGAGGTGCATATGACATGAGAGGAATAGATAGGGTAAATGCACAGGGTCCTTTACCCAGAGTATTGGAATCAAGAACCAGAATAGTTGATGAGGGGAGGGGAAGGATTGAATAGGAACCCAAGAGGATTTTTTTTTAACACACAAAGGGCGGTAGGTATATGGAATGAGCTGCCAGAGGAGGTAGTTGAGGCAGATATGATCACAATGTTTAAAATACGTTTGGACAGGTACATGGATAGGATAGGTTCAAAAGGATATCGTCCAAATGCAGGCAGGTGGAACTAATGTAGATGGGGTATGTAGGTCAGCATGGGAAAGATGGGCTGAAGGGCCTGTTTCCACATTCTATGACTCCAAGACATCCTTGGTCCTGTTCTCAAAATCCAGTCCAATCTTTATCCGCCTACTTACCTACAACTGCAACTGCACAGTTACTCTCAGTGACTGGTGTCCAAGGACAACTAGGTTCCTATGTTCATCTATTTTTACCACTTTATCTCCATTTAAGGAATATTGTGCCTTTTATGGCTTTTTTTCGTCCTGCCAAAGTGGACAACTTTACATTTGTCATAGATGCTGCCTGACCCACTGAGTTACTCCAGTAATTTGCATCTATCTTCGGTATAAACCAGAATCTGCAGTTACCTTCTACACAATTTTACACGTGTCCACTTTATACCTCAACTGCAAATAAAGACTAGCCTCACATACCTTTTAAATCCAGGTTGGTGGCCCAATTCGCATGAAGGAGGCTGTACTACATGCGCCAGCCATGGCTGGTGTAAAGCCCAAGGGCCAAACGTAAAGTCCTCTCCAGCTGCTGTTCTCAGGATGTTTGTGCTCCAGGGATGCAGCTCGCAATGGATGGTAAATATTGGTCTTGCCAGAGGCATATACATTCCAAATAAAATGGATAAATAAACTGAAACTTAAAATTTCATAAATCCCAACACTGGACCTTAAAATACTTTGCTAAAGCAGTTTCAACTGCCCTACAAGGCCCACACAAAAAGTTTGCTCACAGATCCTGTGCCAGGTTTAGAGTTGGAGCATGAGTCCGTTCGTTTGAACGAAGATTTTATAGATGTGAGAAACATGGTGAGAATTAGTAGTTACTAATTTTTAATTATTTATGTTTGCAGCAGTGTTTATGACTTTTTAAGTGCTTGCAGGTGCTTAAAAGTGATTTTCATTTTCATTCCTTTCAAAAACAATTAATTAATTTATTAGTTGATTATGTTAATTACAATAGTTGTTGCACATTTTTGAACATCAAGCCTAGTGGATGTGGAGAGGATGTTTCCACTAATGGGTAGAGTCTAGGACCAGAGGGCGCAGCCTCAGAATAACAAGACGTACCTCTAGAATGGAGATGAGGAGGAATTTCTTTAACCAGAGGTTTAACCAGAACAATGGACAGCCAACCATGTCATCTCTGGGTGCCCGCTCTACCACCCACCAAATGGAGCTCAGGGCCTGGCAGACATTGCCGCAGAGACAACAACCTGGCTGCTCAACACCCAGCTTGAGATCTAACTATTCCTTTGGTTTATGTTTCATTCGCAAGAAGAAGAAGAAGAAGAACCAGAGGGTGGCAGATCTGTGGCATTCATTGCCATAGATGGCTGTGGAGACCTCTCCTTTGGGTATTTTTAAAGCAGAGATTGATAGGTTCTTGATTATTAGGGGCAACATAGGTTATGGGGAGAAGGCAGGAGAATGGGGTTGTGAGGAAATGTAGACCAACCACAACTGAATGGCGGAATAGAGCCGATGGGCCTAATGTAATAATTCTGCTCCTATGTCTTCTGGTCTTATCACAGGGTTTACAAAAGTTTGGTACTTTGGCATGCATAATCATGGTCTAGTTATCTAGTATTAGTGATAATTAATTGTATATTTGTTGAATTGTTGCATTTAATGTGGCTGTAAAGCTGCAGCAGGGAAGACTTTCATTGTTCTGGTCCTGGTGCCATTGGCAGTTAAACACTCTTTTGATTAGGTTACCTTCTCATACATTCTCCACCAATTTATTTGATCTGTTGATGAAGGTAAGTGATCAAAGGCAGTGCTTCAAACAACTCTCTGAATTTCTCTTTCACCCATTCCTTTCTCCATGCAACAAGGGAAATGAAGCAACACCCCACCCTCCAATGATGCAAAGGTGAACAGAATATGCACAGCTCCAGCACAGAATGGGACCCTGTTGCTCCGCAGATCATTGAAGGACATAAGGTATAGGAGTAGAATTAGACCATTCGGCCCATCAAGTCTGCTCCACTATTTAATCATGGCTGATCTTTCTCTCCCTCCTAATCCCATTCTCCTGCCTTCTCCCCATAACCTCTGACATCTGTACTAATCAATAATCTATCTATCTCTGCCTTAAGATGAGTCAAGATGGCGGACTGAAGGAGGGGGGCGCCGTTGTGTATGGCTGCTCTGCCTACAGTCCGTCCTTTCACCCTTTTTATTTATTTTTAGTGTGTTAAAAAGTTTGTTTGGAGGTCTTCTAGTTCTTTTATGTGGGGGGTGGGGGGTGGGGGGGGTGGTGGAACGGGGAAACTGTTTTTCTCAGCCTACCTGGTCGGAGATGCGTCTTTCCTCCGAGCCGCATCTTCGCTCCCTCCTCGTGGACTGGAGCAACGTTTCCTGTCGGGACCGGCCAGAACTTCAGCTTCGGTGGCGGGGCAGCACTGAAGCACCATCGCGGAGTGGGCGATGCCTTACCGAGGATCGCCGTGTGGTAAGCTCCAGAGTATTGAGACCGCCGACTCCAACATCGCGGAGCTGCGGTTGCGGAGCGTCCTGCTATGGGCGGCGCTGACTTCAACATCGCGGAGGCCTGGGATCTTTCGCCAAGGTCGCCAGTGTGAATCTCCGCCCAGCACAGCCTGTGGACTTCGGGAGCCACGGTCTCTGGTAGGAAGCGGCCGATTCAGAACTCCAATGCCGCTGAGAGTGTTCTCTCCGAAGCTGGAGCTACATCATCCCGGCGAGAGGGCCTGAGATATCGGGCCTCCGCTGCGGTGACTGCGGAGGCCTCAAATAGGTCCCGACCACGGGTGAACACAGAGGAAGAGGACTGAACTTTTTACTGCCTTCCCTCACAGTGGAAAATGTTGATTCCGCTGTGGGGGGACATTTCATGTTAAATTCTATAGTGTGTTGTGTCTTTTTTTATTTTGTATGGATGTATGGAAACCCAATTTCTTCTTTGTATAGCACTTTGGTTTCAATGTGAGTTGATTTAAATGTGCTATATAAATAAAACTTACTTACTTACTTACTTAAAAATATCCACTGACTTGGCCTCCATAGCCTTCTGTGGCAAAGAATTCCACAGATTCACCACCCTCTGAGTAAAGAAATGTCTCCTCATCTCTTTCCTAAAAGAACGTCCTTTAATTCTGAGGCTATGACCTCTAGTCTTAGACTCTCCCACTAGTGGAAACATCCTCTCCACATCCACTCTATCCAAGCCTTTCACTATTCTATGTTTCAATGAGGTTCCCCCTCATTTTTCTATACTCCAGCGAGTACAGGCCCAGTGCCAACAAATGCTCATCATAGGTTAACCTACTCATTCCTGGGATCATTCTTGTAAACCTCCTCTGGACCCTCTCCAGAGCCAACACATCCTTTCTCAGATATGGTGCCCAAGGGTTCCAGGAGGGAGTTCTGACTCAATGTGTGATCGCAAGTATGCATAGCAGCTTTTATCTACAAACAGCATTTAAAAACCGAAAACAAATGGATCTAATGTCAAGGCAATTTTAGTTTAGTTTAGAAATATAGTGCGGAAACAGGTCATGCCGACCTGCGATCATCCTGTACGCTAACACTATCCTACACACTAGGGACAATTTACAATGCTAACCTAAGCCAATTAACCTACAAATCTGTACAGCATTTGAGTGTTGGAGCACCCAGGGTAAACCCATGCAGTGACAGGGAGATTATACAAACTCCATACAGACAGTTCCTATAGGATTGAACCCGGGGCTCTGGCACTGTAGGGCAACTACTCTACCTCTGTGCCACCATGCCGCCCCATTTCCTCTATGTATAACTTGTCAAATCCTTAAACAATCTCAATCAGTTCAATTCTCAGTCTCCACCAGTGTTACCATTCCCAATGCAATTAGTATTTTTCAAGATATATTAAATCTCAGTTTTAGCATCGTTTGACCAAATCTTAGAATATTGGAGATACTAGAGTCTGCAGATATTGGAGTCTAGAGCCAAAAGCAAATCCCACCCACAAAACTGTAGTGGAAACCTGGCTCTTTGAATCCTATTTAATTCCAATGTCCCTCCAAGAAATAGGAAATTAGATGGATTTACGGTCAATGTTCTACATATAAAGTTGACATACAGCGAACCTGCCATCCTTGGAATCAGTCTCATGAATCTTAGCCGTACACACTGTATGGCATGTATATCCTTTCTAAGCTAAGGAGAGCAAAACTGTACACTGTATTCCAGGACCGGTCTCGCCAAATCTCTTTTTAACTGCAATAAAGCTTACTGACTCCTGTAATCACATCCATTTGTTATACTGGCTGAAATACTGTACCATTTTGTTTCAGTTTAGTTTAGAGATACAGCGCGGAAACAAGCCCTTCGGCCCACCGTGTCTGCACTGACTAGCAATCCCTGCACACTTACACAATCCCACACACACACACTAGGGACAATTAACAATTTTACCGAAGCCAAGTATCCTACAAACCTATACGTCGTTGAAATATGAAAGGAAACTGGAGCACTCCGAGAAAACCCATGCAGGTCACAGGAAGAACTCTGTACAGACAACACCCGTAGTCAGGATCGAACCGGGTCTCTGGCGCTGTGAGGCAGCAGCTTTTGCCACTGCAACATTGTGCCATCCTAAGCACTGTCCTTCTAAGCACCGGCTTAATCGGCACATTAGCCGACAGTGACCCCCTGTCCAACTACTGTCAGGACCTTTACAACATCAACACTGATCAATATCTCATCACATAACAAACACTCCAGTTATCAGTCATGCTTTTCAAATGAGATGGTGTCACATTTTACCACATTATATTCCATCTGCTCTGTTCTGACCCACTCACTCAGTTTGCCCATAATCCCCTGTAGCATCTTTACCTCTTATTCTGTACTCACATTCCTGTCAAGTTTAGTTTTAGCAGCAAACTTGGAAATTTGACATTTGGTCCCTTCAGCTAAATTGTTGACATAGATTGTGAAATACTGGGGCCCGTGCACTGACCCCAGCAGTATCCCACAGGACACAGCCTGCCAACTTAACGCTGATCTCTTTATTCTGACACTTTGTAGTCTATCCAATAACCAATTCTCTATCCATGTCACACTCAAGCCTTATAAACCAACCTCACTGATTCCCTCTTATTTAATCTACTCGTCACATCTTCAATTAACTCCAGCAGTTGAGATAAACATTATTTACTTTTTTTAAATTCGCGTTGACTTTTCCTAATTCTATTATTCCCCTCCGATGTTATTTTATTACATCTTTCATTACTGTTTCCAGTACTTTCCCCACCACTGGTGTTAGAACACGTTCGTGGCTCTCAGTTTTCTTTCTCTTTCCCTTCTTAAATGGTAGGGTCATATTTCCTCGTCTTCAATCCAGCCAACAATTCTAGAATCTATTAGTTTAGCAGACAGATGCAGCATGGAAACATGGTCTTCGGCCCACCAAGTCCACACCGACCATTGATCACCCATTCACACTAGTTCTAGGTTATCCCACTTTCTCATCCATTCCCTACACACTAGGGGCAATTTACAGATGCCAATTAACCTACAAACCCACACGTCTTTGGGATGGAAGAAATCTAGCGGTCACAGGGAGAATGTGCAAACTCCACACAGACAGCACCCAAGGTCAGGATCAAACCTGGGTCTGTGGCGCTGCAATGCAGCATCTCTACCAGCTGTGCCACTGTGCTGAATCTATAGAATCCTGGAAGATGATAACAGGGGCCTTCCACCTCTTCTCTCATCTCCACCTCCTGCATCTGAAGGAACATCAGCAAACTATGGAGCCTCACATATTGTGTGCAGTGTTTGAATGCCCCCCAGGTTAGCCTCAAATATTGAATGCTTGTCAACCACAATCCATCATTTTTTGAGAGGATAGACACACAATGCTGGAGTGACTCAACGGATCAGACCGCATCTCTGGAGAAAAGAAATAGATTAGGTTTCGGGTCGAGACCCTTCTTCAGACTGTCTGAAAAAGGGTCTCGACCCGACACATCAGCTATTCCTTTTCTCCAGAGATGCGGCCTGACCTGCTGAGTTACTCCAGTATTTTGTGTCCATCTTCGGTGTAAACCAGTATCTGCAGTTCCTTCCTACACATTTCGTTGAGAGGTGCAGACTGGGTTTAACTCGTGCTACTTAAATTGCACTCGAAATCTGCCTCCTGTATGATGCTTTGTTAGTAGACCTATTGGAAGGAAAATAATGTTTTACTGACCTATTGAAGTTCTTTGGAAGATGTTGCTAGTAGAGGAGAGGAGGGACAAAACAGCAGATGTGGCACATTAGGATTTTCAGAATGATTTTTTCAAATCAAGTCCCAGACAAAAACTTGGTGAACAAAATTAGAGCACATGGGATTGTGGATAATACACCGGTTTGGATTCAGAACCGGTTTAAGTATGGATGTCAAAGAGTAGGAATAAACAAGTCCTTCTCTGGTTGGAGGGCTGGCACTGGAACTCTGCTTGGGCCAAAATATTTGCAATCTTTTCAATCAATGATTTCCCTTTTCCAGGACGTCGCCAAGACTTGAGGGCCTGAAATATAGGGAGAGGTTGGGCAGGCGAGGGCTTTATATTCTTTGCAGAAGGATGAGGGGTGATCTTATAGAGGTGTACAAGATCATAAGGGATAGATTTAATATAGGCACAGTTGGTGTCAATGTACAGAGTCTGTTACCCTGAACAGAGGAATCAACAACCAGGGGACATAGATTTGAGGTGAGAGGGGTAATATTTAATAGAAACCCGAGAGGGTAACTTTTTCACACAGAGGGTGATGAATATATGGAATGAGCTGCCAGAGGAGATAGTGGAGGCAGGTACTATAACATTTGATATACATTTTTACAGGTTAATGAATAGGAAATGTTTAGACGGATATAGGCCAAATGCAGGCAGCTGGGACTAGTGCAGATGGAGCACCTTGGTCAGCATGGGCAGGTTAGACTGAAGGGCCTTTCCCATGCTGTATAACGGTATCTACACAGACAACATATGCAAGATGGTGAGGATAACACGAGGTAAAGTGTGAACATGAGTCGGGATGAGAATACCAAGTAGCTTTAAGGGGATTATTGATAAGCTGAATAAATGTGCAACATAATGGCAGATGAAGAGAATGCGGGATATGTGAAAGTATCCATTATTTTGCGAGTGCGTGCATATATTTACGTGGGTGAGTGCGTATTACCAATCACACAAGGAGCTACTGAAAGAAAAAAATCAGTGCACTGTGCATTTGAAGTAGGCAAATGATATATGATCTTCACTGTGGGAGGATTTGAATGAAGGAGTAAAAATACCATACTGTAGGGAACTTTGGTGAGACCACAGCTGGAGTTTTGTGTATAGTATTGGTCTCCTTATTTACAAATATATTTGCTACAGAAGTAGTGCAAAGATTCCACAGTCTCTGCAGATTTCCTGTGGTGGCAGGTTGGTTATTTCAGGAGAGATCGAGATAGAGACCGGGTCCCTAGTCTCTAATTTAGAGGAATGTGAGACAACCTCATTCTTAGAAGTCTTAATAGGGTAGATGTTTCCCCAGTCCTGAACCAAGATATGGCTAGGGAGTCTAGGACCAAGGGTTAAAATCCAGAACCAAGGATTCAAGTCTCAAAGTAAGGAGCAGGCCATTTAGGAAGTATGGAGAAATTTCTCTACTTTGAAGTAGTGCAGTGGTAGAGTTGCTGCTTTACAGTGCCAGAGACTTGGGTTTGATCCTGACCATGGGTACTGTCTGGATGGAGTTTGTACGTTCTCTCTGTGACTGGGTGGGATTTCTCCGGATGCTCCAGTTTCCTCCCACAATCCAAAAACGTACACGTTTACAGATTAACTGGCTTTGGTAAAAATTAAAAATTGTCCCTAGTGTACGGGGGTGGTCGCTGGCCAGTGCAGGCATGGTGGGCCGAATGGCCTGCTTCCACGCTGTATCTCTAAAATCTAAAGTCTAAAGGATGATTTAGTTTCCTACCCTAGAGGGCTGTGGAGGGTCACTCATTTCTGCACTCAGGGTTTGATGCCTGCGTTTCTAGTTTACTCTCCTGTGCTTTGATTTGGCGTAATAGCTTATCTAACTTATCTAACAAGAAGATTGCTTATCTTAGCATGCAAGAAATAACTGCATAAAAGCTTGATTTATGGCCTTTTTTACAAAAGAGCCCCAAAAAAAAATCCCTTGAGCCGCAACATGCAATCATCTCAGATTAAAGTACCTTACCATATGGTTGCATAATATAAATCATAATCTATATGTTATTGGTGGTGATATAAGTATTCACAGTAGACTTAATGTCAGTGAAGGTCGTGTATTGTTTCAGGTGCAGGCATTATGACACGATGTGGTGAAAATAATTCTGAGTAACTTAAACACAGTATCCAACACATGGGCAGAACTTAGAGCCATGCAGACATAGTTACTTGGTATAAAGCTGTGATTCCTTTTATTAATAAATGTTTAACTATATTTTATTGGCAACATTATTTATTGTGATTTAGGTTCCAGCTGCTAAAATCATTCCAGAATGATCTTGCTTTGGATCGACGCTGATCAATGAAACTAAGTAATTCAGCCAAAACCTCATCAAATTTAATAAGATGTTCCAATAGATAATTGGCAGCAATTTTACAGCGCTAAGCAGATGCACCTGTAAAACAAATTAATGCTCGTTCACTCTGAGGAAATGTAACTGTCCTTCATGAGACCTATGCCATTAGAAAGATGAGAAGTTTACTGCTTGGTCATTTTGGCTTCCCTTTCTAATTTGTTACCTTTCAGGTTGTTATCTAACAGGAGATTTGTGAATAGGATAATGCCAAATTTGCTGTAGAACTGTGGGCTATACCAAGGAGTAACAAACAGCTTTGTCATCTGAAACTAAAATATTGCAGATGTTTAGAAGTTGAAAAGAAAAAGCAATAAATCTTTGAAATGCTTTGCAAGCCAGGTAGCACCTGAGTTTAAACTAGAACCTGTTAATGTTTCTCAAGTCTTGAGGTGAATTTTAAAGGCTAAAAGATTAAAGCAGGACCTGTTCCTGGTGTTTATTATCGATATTGTCTAATGGATGGAGTCTTTCCAGCTTTTTTCTGCTTTGATACCCAGTTTTACAGGCAGGACTTCCAGTTAATTAATGGGGTGACAATTTAGCTCAATCACTTCAACTGTCTGGCAGATTGTAGCTTTCTAATGTTGCCCGAGACTTAGCCAGAAATATCTCACTCCTAATAATTCATTGACTTAACAGCCAGCTTCCCCATCAACCAAAGTCTATTCTCCTTCTATTGAATCAGCCAGCACTTACATGAAAGCTCAAAAACAGTTTATTTTGCACTTTCAAAAGCATTCTGATAAATTCAGTATGTGAATACTTCGGTGTCATATGGTCAGTTTTGCACACAGTACTTTCCTCATCTCTGATGCATTGGATTTATTAGAAGAAACAAGGAACTGCAGGTACTGGTTTACTAAGGAAAGGCAAAAACCACTGGAGTAACTCAGCAGGTCAGGCAAGACAAGTGAGTCTGAAGAAAGGTCTCAACCCAAAACGTCACCTACCCACGTTCTCCCGAGATGCTACCTGACCCATTGAGTTACTCCAGCATTTTATGTCTTTCCTGTGGGATTTATATCTTGTCCAGCTCATGATGAGTATTAATACAAGCGAATAGAACTAGGAGTAGGCCCCTAATTCCTCACAACACTTTGCATTTCAATACGATCTGCCTCAAACCTCAACTCATCTGTGTGTCAATTGCAAATTCACTGATCTTTTAAATGCTTAACCACCTCTTCCTTAAATACTTCCATCGCTCTAACCTCCTTAGCTTTGAGGTAGAAAATTCCAAAGATTCGCCACACTGTGCGAAGAAATTCCTCCATAATTTAGCTTTAAATGCCCTCCACCTTATCTTGAAATTATGCCCCTTGTTCAATACTCTTCCACTAGTGGAAATGATTCATTATTTACTCTTTCAGACCTCTTTAGGATCTTATATTTTTCAGGAGGATCACCCTTTGTTCTTGCACACTCCAAAGAATATAAATCTAACTTCTTTAACTGTTTGTGGGAGGACAATCCTCTCATCCCAGGAATTGGTCCAGTGAATCGCTCATGGGCTGCCTTCAATGTTACCATATCCATTCTTAAATAAGGGGACCAAAATCATACCCTGAGCTCCAGGTGCAGCCTTAACAAGAGCAACAATTCTCTATTTGTAAACACCAACCCTTCTTCAGTAAAAAACAACACAAATGCATTGTATGCCATGCTTACTGCTATTGGTGTCTGGATGTGCTGGTGTTTTAGCTGTAAACTTTTATCAGAAAAACTTAATTTAGTTTTAGCTATGACATGGAAACAGGCCCTTCGGCCCACGCCGACCAACGATCACCCATAGACTAGATCTATCCCAGACAAGGTTAATTCCTGGGATGGCGGGACTGTCATATGCTGAGAGAATGGAGCGGCTGGGCTTGTATACTCAGGAATTTAGAAGGATGAGAAGGGATCTTATTGAAACATATAAGATTATTAAGGGTTTGGACAAGCTAGAGGCAGGAAACATGTTCCCAATGTTGGGGGAGACCAGAACCAGGGGCTACAGTTTTAGAATAAGAGGTAAGCCGTTTAGAACGGAGATGTGGAAACAATTTTTCACGCAGAGAGTTGTGAGTCTGTGGAATTCTCTGCCTCAGAGGGCGGTGGAGGCCGGTTCCCTGAAAACTTTCAAGAGCGAGCTTGAGAGGGCTCTTGAAGATAGCGGAGTCAAGGGATATGGGGAGAAGGCAGGAACGGGGTACTGATTGTGGATGGTCAGCCATGATCATATTGAATGGCGGTGCTGGCTTGAAGGGCCATATGGCCTACTCCTGCACCTATTGTCTATTGTCTATTGTCTATTATCTATTGACACTAGGGGACAATTTGCAGGAGCCAATTAACCTCCAAACGTGCACGTTTTGGAGATGTGGGAGGAAATCAGAGCACACAGAGATAACCCACGTAGTCACAGGGAGAATGTACAAACTCAATGCAGACAGCATCTGTAGTCTGGACCGAACCTGGGTCCCTGTCCTTGTTAGGCAGCAACTCTAAGGGCTGTGCCGCCCTTGTGAAGCAATGTGAAAATATTTCCTGTTATTATCATCATAACTTTGATCAGAAGTCAAGAGCTTAGAATCTACCAAGAGCTTAGAATCTAACCAGAAGTTTGAGGCAGAGTTAGTCCAGGAGCAAACCTTCCAAAGGAAGCATGCAGAACAGATGACCAGCATTTGAGAATGAATACTGGAAGTCCAGTTGTCGGTAAAGAGAGGGTGCGTCTTTATCCTGACAAACTCTTATGAACTTTTTGGTTTAAACAAAGATTCCACATTATTTCTAAATCAGAGACTGCTAGATTTCTGCTAAACGAAGATGTTATGGGACATGGTCCAAATGTATGAAGTTATGTCATGGATTGGCTATGTGTCTCATTTCTAGACTGAATACTCTCGAGGTACCACATGGCCTTTTTCTTCTCCTATGAGCTCTCGTTTTCTTCCTGCAGTTGCTGACAGACTTGTGTATTTTTGGCATTTTTAATTTTATTAATCTGCAACATGTTTTGGCAATGTTCATCCTGGGCACTTTTAAACTGCCAAATATGAAAATTGTGTTGATTTTATGATTCCAAAGATCCAATAAGATAAATAAATATTGAAACAAAGACCTGGAGATGCTGGTTAATACCAAAGATAGACAGAAATTGCTGGAGAAACTCATCGGGTCAGGCAGCATCTCTTGAGAAAAAGGATGGGTGACTTTTCGGGTCACGACCCTTTTCAGACTCATGAACTGACCCGGGTTCGATCCCGCCTACGGGTACTGTCTGTATCCTCCCTGTTTGTACATTCTCCCTGTGATCGCGTGGGTTTTCTCTGGGTGCTCTAGTTTCATTCCCACATTCCAAAGCCATGCATGTTTGTGGTTAATTGGACTCTGTAAATTGTCCCTAGTGTGTAGGATAGTGCTAGTGTATGGGTGATCATTGGTTGGTGTGCCAAAGTGCCTGTTTCCACACTGTATCTCTTAAAAAAAACTAGAATACACACATTTGAAAACATATCCAGTCACATATTTTTTTTAAATCAAGAGGTTTCAGATATAACAATAGATTGAGTGTGATACAAGCCTGCTCTGGGACCACTGCCATTAATTTCATAAAACAGAGAGAGTGAAAAGGAGGTATTTCTGGTAATAGTAGCCATCTTAGCCGCATGGGTGACAGGTTGGAAAATAATAGCATTCAAGGAAATCTGGATAAATATTTGGTTCTAAATGGACATAAGTTCAGAAGGACAAGATGAATAAGTACTTTGTGAAACTCGCTGTCAGCAGAAATATTGGCACTACTGTTGAGTCCGATTGAAATCCTGGAATTCTGCTTGTTGGTCTTTTGGAGCAGTGGGCAAGTTTACAAAGTAGTTTATTGAAAAGTTTTGGTGGTATCAATTCAAGTTTCTTATCAAATCAGACATTTTAATCTTGCTTCTGGCATATTTTAGGCAACATATCTCCCCTCCCACCTCCCTCCTTGCTTCCACCCTAGTCGTTTTACCAGTTCCACAGATTTTCCACGTTGTTTCTCTTGAGATCACACCTTCCCTCGCCAACAATGGACCTACGAGGTAAAGCTCTGCCTCAGGTCATTTGTGGCCGGCCCTGGTTGGTCCTGGTCTTATCTCACCTCCAGCTCTTCACCTTCCCCCCCAAACCCCTACTTTCAATCTGAAGAAGAGACCCGACCCGGATGTTTCCACTAGTGGGCGAATCTAAAACCAGAGGGAATACCTCAGAACAAAGGATTTTTCTTTAGGAAGATGAGGAGGAATTTCTTTACTCAAAGGATGGTGAATCTGTGGAATTCATTGCCACAGACGGCTGTGGAGGCCAAGTCATCGGATATTTTTAAAGCGGAGATTGAGAGATTCTAGATTAGTAAGGGTGTCAAAGATTATGGGGAGAAGGCAGGAGAATAGGTTGAGGGAACAATACGTCAGCCATGATTAAATGGCTGAGTAGACTCGATGGGCCGATTGCCTAATTTCTGCTCTAGTGACTTATGACCTTATGACATCTTGAAAGGGAAGTGAAAGGCACAGTCATTCTTTGTCCGTCATAGTCGCAGAAGTCAAATAAAATTCCATGAACATAAAATTGATGAACAATAAACATTTAAGACCGCTCTGCCTCTGGTAAGAAAGTCAAATCTGTTTCTCTTTCTTTTGTTGCTTTAAAAAATAAAAAAAATTAGGATTGAGTAATTTAGTTTAGTTTCGACATACAGTGCGGGAACAGGCCCTTCAGCCCACCAGGTCCGTGCCAACCAGCAATCCACATACACTTGCACTATCCTACACACTAGGGCCAATTTACCATTTACAGAAGCCAATTAATCTACAAGCCTCTAGAGTGTGGGAGGAATCCGGAGCACCCAGAGAAAACCCACGTGGTCATGGCGAAAACATAGCATCCTTACAATTTAATTCTAAGTTCCTGAATTTTCTTCTGCTTTTAACATTGCATAAGAATGACTAAGTTCCTGTGCAATACTTTGGAGAATTATGCAGCATGCAAGTATGCACCAGCTGGATGACCAGACATTCATTTTCCACTATTTTGCTAATCTGAGTAAAACACAGATCATGGCCACTTGTGTTAACTGATGAGTTCTAATGAAAAATGGTGGTAAGTTTTGGTTTGCAAAAATTCCATTTTATCACGAGAGACTGATACACTTTAAAAACAAAGCCAGAAATGTGGCGGCTCTTGTGTACTGCCAAGGTGAGAACTGCGTATGATTTTACCGGGTTGTATGCAAAATAAAGCATTTCACTCTACCTCAGTGTAGGAAGGAACTGCAGATACTGTTTAAACCGAAGATAGACACAAAATGCTAGAGTAACTCAGCGGGACAGGCAGCATCTCTGGAGAGAAACAATGGGTGAAATCTCGGGACGAGACCCTTCTTCGGAAGAAGAGTCTCGGCCAGAAACGTCACCCATTCCTTCTCTCTAGAGATGCTGCCTGTCCTGCTGAGTTACTCCAGCATTTTGTGTCTATCTTCAAAGAAAGTTCAAATGTCTCCAGGTAGGTGGGAGGTCAGGACCGCACTCTAGCTGATGAGGTGATGAGCAACTGCCTGATAACAGCTAGGAAGAAACTGCTCCTGAATACAAGTCATAGTAACAGGTCAATTTGCATCCCATGCCCATGTCTGAACTCCCAGTGAATTGAAGTGAAGCAGCACTAGCACATTTCACACTGAAGCTCGAGCAGATCAATGAGACTTTTAGTTCATTTATCTGAACTGAAATTAATCGCTGGGCCCATCGGAACAAGTTTAACAATGAATTCGCTCTTCATTCTTTTCATAATCTGGAACATCTGGAGAGAAATCTCAAAAGATTTTCAGCAGCTACTGATTTTACCCTGAGTACATAAATCCAATCAGATAATCTGATGGGAAACTAATTACGATAAAATAAAGTATTTATCAAGATCCTTTAACTAATTTGATTGTAGCAATTCTGTGTGAGCATGAGAATAGTCCATGTCAGCAAATCAGAGATATTGCCCTTAAAAAACACAATAATTGCACAAAGTGAGTCATTGTTAGCACATACTACATGTACACATTAGCACATCCAGACCTGTGGAAGGCAGATTTAACATTATTAGCTAATTATGAAATAAAAATTACCGATAACAGGTTGGGACATGCAGTGCCTTGTGTGGTTTCCTGATGACACAGGATAGGCCATTGTGCAAACTAGTCTCACTTGTTTGGAAAGATGCTCATTGCATTGTGCGATAAACTTACAAAAGCTACACCGAGAAAAAAAACATCTATATTTTAACCCAATCTGATCTTTTATAAGTTTTTGACGTTATTATTGGCCGTAATTCTGGTCCATATTGCTTGTGGAAGAAATGTTGTCAAGCATTAGCGCTCACCCTGAACAACTTCTCTTTTGACTCTTTTGACTTCCTACATATCAATGGTGTGGCCATGGGCACGCACAAGGGTCCTACCTAGGCCTGTCTTTTTGTTGAAGATAGAAACAAAATGCTGGAGTAACTCAGCGGGACAGGCAGCATCTCTGGAGAAAAGGAATGGGTGACATTTCGGGTCGAGACCCTTCTTCAGATTGAAGAATGGTGGCTATGTGGAACTGTCATTGATTAAACCTGTTATGGTACTACTCCCACAATTCCTTCTCTGTTACATCAATGACTGCATTGATGTCTGTTCCTGCGCTCGTGCAGAACTCACCAATTTTACCCTGTCTCACCCTCTCCCTCATTATACTTCCTTCTCCCCTTGATCCTGGCGCATGGTCTCGACCTGGAACGTCAAAAATTCCTTCCCCGGTGCCCCCAATTTGGCAGCAGATGCTGCTCAACCCTTTGTTCCTACTCCTTCTTGTGTTGCCCTCTGTTATTAGCAATGGATAGTTTTCACCTCCGTCTGATTTTCAGTTCCAGTATGGCAAAAAATAAAATAAAATCAGACCTGTGGCTCAGACATGCCCAATGCCAGGAATTCAGTGTTGGCTGACAGAAGCAAATACCTCCTCTCTGCACTACTTCAAGTTGGAAATTCAATACAAGGTAAAATTGCATTAATTAGCTCTGTGCTATTATTCCTAACTGTCAATCGTTTTATGATAGATAGCTCAAAATGAAATCTTTGAGGTCAATCAGATTTCCTGCCTTTAAGCAGGTACAGAATTAAATCATGATAGCAAAAAAATTGCACGCAATTTCTCTAACGGCTAGCCAATTTGCAATGTTAACCTTATGCCTGGCTGTAAATTCAAATTCTACTTTTGCCTTTTCACACCCAATATTTATCAATCACTGTGTGTGCATACAATAATTCAATGCATTATTTTCATTTGCTCTTAAGGTCACTCCAATAAAGAAATCTGGCGGCATTACCAAATCTAACAATAAAACAGATAAGTACAATTAATTAGACTTTACATTTTAGCGATACAGCACGGAAACAGGCCCTTTGGCTCACTGAGTGCGCTGACCAGCAATCACCCCCATACACTAGCACTATTCAACACACGAGGGACAATTTACAATTTAATTGAAGCCAATTAACCTACAAACCTGTACATATTTCGAGTGTGGGAGGAATCCAGAGCACCCGAGAAAACCTACAGAATCACACGGAGAACGTGCAGAAAGCGTCCGAGGTCAGGATCGAACCCAGGTCTCGGTTGCTGTAAGGTGCCACCCTTAATTAATCCAGTAATAAGATGGACCAGTACGATTAATAGAGCTCATCATGACGTATACAATTATCAATAAATCTATTCATAAAAGTGGCAGATTAAGCCACTGTTTGTAAAATTTCACATTGTTTGAATAAGCGAGTTCGGTATTCCGACTGCACATGCCCAGGTGATAGGTCACTCGCCATAAACATTCTCAGCAACTGTGCTGCTGCATGTATAGAGACTTGCGTTTCATCCGTAGTCAGGATCGAACCCGGGTCTCCGGCGCTGCAAGCGCTGGTGAATTGTTACTGGACCGTCCCCGTCCTCTCCATAGTGTCCCATCCCTGTTCGAGGGCGGCCAGAGGGTGACCCTAGACTGACAAGACACTGGCCCGAACCAGTGGCGGCCCAGGCTTGCAGCCAGCGCGGAGAAGAATCGCTAACTCCAGTTCAACTCTGCCTGTCCCGCCGGGTTAACCGACAGCCCTGGACTGATGAGACACCGGCCTGGAGCAGTGGAGTTTAGCGCTTCTTCTCCACGCTGGCTGTAAGCCTGGGCCGCCGCTGCTCCGGGCTGGTGTCCCGTCAGTGCAGGTCTGCTGTTTGGGGTGGAAGATAGCAACCTTCATGCGGTCCACCCTGTTTCGACGAATGCAATCAACCCAGCGTGCACAATCAAATAAGATCAAATAGAACAAGTTGTCCTGCAACTTTAGGCTGTGCACGCCATACGCAAGAAGAAGAAGGGCTGCCGGTTAACCTGGCAGGACAGGCAGAGTTGAGCTGGAGATAGCGCTTCTTCTCTGCGCTGGCTGTATGCCTGGGCCGCCACTGCTCCGGGCCAGTGTCCCGTCAGTCCAGGGTCACCCCGGACATCTCCGGCCCGAACAGGGTTGGGACACGCGGGAGGGAACGGGGACGGTACAGTAGCAATTCAACAGCGCTTGCAGTGTCGGAGACCCGGGTTCGATCCTGACTACGGATGAAATGCAGGTCTGTATACATGCAGCAGCACAGTTGCCGAGAATGTTTATCGTGAGTGACCTTTGACAAATCCCATGATTCCTAGCATTTTTCGGAATACCGAATTCGCTTATTAGTGTCAAGATGATCCCGCATGTTTGTCCAAATCATTCTTTGCTTTCTTTACAAAATGTATGAATTATATTAAACTACATAATGTGTCTTTTCAGATAAATCGCACATAGCTCTCTTGTCTCTTCCCGATCGACGAGCAGGACCCCAGAACAAACAGATGGCAACTGCTATTGAATGATATGGGATAATTCGGAAATGTTCACTTTCTCCACCTCCACTGGTAATTCATTCCAGTCGGATAACTAAATAAGTATAATAAGCAAATGATCAATTTAGTGTGTCACCACTCTCAACGTGAAAAACCTATCCCCTCAGATCTTTAAATTTCTCACATCTCTCATCTTAAACCTCTGCTCTCTAGTTTAGGAAGGAACTGCAGATGCTGGTTTAAATCGAAGGTAGACACAAAATGCTGGAGTAACTCAGCGGGACAGGTAGCATCTGTGGAGAGAAGGAATGGGTGACTTTTTGGGTCGAGACCCTTCTTCAGCCCTCTAGTTTAGTTTAGTTTAGAGATGCAGCATGGAAACAGGTCCTACAGCTCACCGAGTCCACGCCGCACAGCAATCACCCCTTACACTAGTTCTACCCTGCACACAAGAAGCCAATTAAGATCCCATCAGGTCTGGGGATTGTGTACAAGTTGCATTAACTGCAACTGAGAATACAAAGATCATTATCTGACTGGAGGACTGACACCGTGCCTGGATGTCAAAACATTAATGATTGAGTGGAGAACAGACAACTGGGACGTATATTGAGCGACTCACGGCTAGTTTTAGTTTAGTTTATTATTGTCATGTGTACTGAGGTACAGTGAAAAGCTGTCCAGAGCAGCGAAAAGACTATACATGATTACAATCAAGCTGTCCACAGTGCACAGATACAGGATAAATGGAGTAATGTTTAATGCAATATAAAGTCCAGTAAAGTCTGATTAAAGATAGTTTAAAGGTCACCAATGAGGTAGGCCAGAACCTCTCTCTAGTTGGTAATAGGATGGTTCAGTTGCCTTATAACAGCCTTATAACAGAAACTGTTCCTGAATCTGGAGGTATGTATGTTCACACTCTGTACCGCTTGCCTAATGGGAGAGGGGAGAAGAGGGAGTGGTCGGTGTGAGACTCGTCCTTGCTTACCGCTGGTGACCTTGCTGAGGCAGTGTGAAGTGTAAAAGGAGAATGGAAGGGAGGTTGGTTTGTGTGATCGTTTGGGCTGCGTCCACAACTCTCTGCAATTTCTTGCGGTCTTGGATGGAGCTGTTCCCAAACCATGCTGTGATACATTCCGATAAAATGCTTTCTAAGGTGTGTTGAAAGCTAAGTATCAGTAATGGAAGGGGTGAATTTTGGACATCCTGGAGATATTTGATCAGTGTGACATTTGGCTCTGACAGTGCATGGAGAGAATGAGATCTTTCTCCGCAACTTGTTTTGCAGAAAAGTTGAACATTTTCAACAATTTTATCTCTGAGTTGTTAAGAGCCAATTTCTACCTTGAAATATTCCAATGTTTCCAGAAAAATTGAGAAAAATAATTGCGATACAAAGTCTGTATAAAGTGTAAGAAGGAACTCCAGATGCTGGTTTAAAAAGTTGCAGTCACTCAGCGAGACTGGCAGCATCTCTGGAGAGAAGGAATGGGTGACGTTTTGGGTTGAGACCCTTCCTCAGAAGGTCTGAATAAGGGTCTCAACCCAAAACGTCTCTGGAGAGAAGGAAAGGTGATGTTTCGGGTCGAGACCCTTCTTCAGACCTTCTGAGGAAGGGTCTCAACCCAAAACGTCACCCATTCCTTCTCTCCAGAGATGTTGCCTGTCCTGCCAAGTTACTCCAGCTTTTTGTGTCTATCTTCATGATACAAAGTCTTCTGGATTGTTAATTTACCTGTAGTGAAATGGTGGCAGAGATCTTTGGATGAAAATGCAACTTGGCTTCATTAAGTTTAAAATGGTAAGTTTCCTGATTTAACACTGAATGAGTGAAATTCATGAAATTATTTCTCTAGGCACTGTCTGAAGTGTTTAATAAACTGTGTCTCATAGGAAATGTAACCTATTGAAAACTGATTATCTCAGTCTACAGAAATGCTTCTTAATCTATTTCACAACGGTTTCTAAATCACTGTCTGCTTCCAAAACGCTGACATAGAACACAGACACTTTCTAGCACAGCAAGAGGCCAATTAGCTCAGCGTGTCTGTACTGGCCTTTTGGAAAGAACCCAGAACTAATCACAGTATCACCTCCTCCAAATAACATGCTTCTGCTGGATATCCGTTTTCCGTTAGAAATTGTGATAATCCCAGCCTCAATTACCCATACGGATATGTCTCTTAACTTTAGTCCTCAAACTTCCCCAACAGGACAAGGCTGTCCTTTCTTCTCACTCTGACCATTCACAATCTAAAAAAAATCTCCTCACCTTTTTCCCATAGAAATAGGTCAAGTATCTCAATTTTTTGCTTAAAAGACCAGAACACATAGGAGCAGATTTTCGTACATCCGGCCATCAAGTCTGCTCCGCCATTCAATCATAGCTATTCTTCCCTCATAACCACATTCTCCTGCCTTCTCCTCATAACCTTTAATGCACTTACTAATCAAGAACCTATCAATCTCTCCTTATAAGTATCAAATGACTTGGCCTCTAGGGCCGTCTGTGGCGAAATGCAATCCACAGATTCATCACACTCTGGCGAAATAAATTTCTCCTCATCTCCATTACAAAAATAAATGCTTTTATTCTGAGGCTGTGCCCTCTGGTCCTCGACTCTCCCACTAGTAGAAACATCCTCTCCACGACCACTCTATCTAGACCTTTCATTATTCGGTAGATTTCAATGGGATCCCTCCGCATCCTTCTAAACTCCAGTATTTACAAGCCCAAAGCCATCAAGCGCTCATCATGCTTTAACCCAATCATCCCAGGGATCATTCTCATAAACCTCCTCTGGACCATCTCCAATGCCAGCACATCCTTCCTCAGATGTGGGGGCCGAGACTGTTCACAATATTCCAAATATGGCCTGACCAGTGCATTATCAAGCCTCAGCATTATATCCTTGCTTTTATAAGGTCATAAGCTCATAAGTGATAGGAGCAGAATTATGCCATTCGGTCCATCAGTCTACTCTGCCAGTAATCATGGCTGATCTATCTCTCCCTCCCTACCCCATATTCTAGTCCTCTTGAAATGAATGCTAACATATAGTCAAACTACAGCAAGCCACTCTCCTCTGAGGTTTTCAAGCCTTTATATCAAGGTAGGAGTGCGATACTATAATCTCCACTTGCCTGGATGTGTGCGCCTGGTATAACACACAGATGATCAACTCCATCTGGAACAATACAGCCAGCTTGATTGACTCCTCATCCACCGACTTGCACATGTGGCTGAGATATCTGCCATTTCCAAAATGTATGTTCATTGCCTTTCATGCGTTTCCAAAAAGGAGAATCCAAAACCATATGCAGATTTCAAAGTATAGAGGAGCCAATGTTTTATAGCTGATGAAAACACAGTTCAAATAGTCATCTATTCTGATAATACCATAGATGATTATTAAACACATCTTATTTTTGTGATTTTCATGCGTTTCACAATGGAAAGTTTTACCTCTTGAGGCACTGCTCAATAATAAAGTGGTGAAAAATATCACTTTGCAAAATGGGAGTCCCATCCGCACCTACGGCGTCCATACTATCCCCATTATATTTGGCGCTTGCCATTTCACCTGGCCTTTTGTGGTCGCAGTCGTGTCCCAGCCGCTGCTGGGCGCAGATTTCTTGCGGGAGCTCCCAGTGGATGTGAAGGGCCAGCGCCTCGTCCATGCGAGATCGTTGGAGGCGATTTCCTTGCGCCCTACTGCGCCCGCTCCGTCGAACAGCAACCCAGTGGCAACGGTGGACAACGTCTACGCCCAGGTTCTGGCCGAGTTTCCGGACATTGTTTACACAGGAGTTCGGCTCGGCCAGCCCAAACACGGGGTCGAGCACCACATTCTCACCTCAGGCCCACCGCTCCATGTCCGCACCCGCAGGCTTGCCCCCGACCAGCTTCAAATTGCGAAGGAGGAATTTCGCAACTTGAAGGCCATGGGCATCGTCCGGCGCTCCAACAGCCCAAGGGCCTCCCCGCTTCACATGGTGCCGAAGGCTTCTGGGGGTTGGCGGCCTTGTGGGGACTATCGCCACCTTAATGAGGCTACGATTGCCGAACGGTACCTGATTCCCCACATTCAGGACTTCACAGCCCATCTGGAAGGGCGAAGTATTTTTCAAAGATCGACTTAGTTCGCGGGTACCAACAAACGATCGGAGGATGTCCCCAAAACTACGATTATCACCCCTTTTGGGTTGTTTGAATTCCTGCGGATGCCATTCGGCGTCAAGAACGCCGCGCAGGCTTTCCAGCGCCTCATGGATTCCATTAAATGACTAAACTAGTTATTCTCTCTGCAAGAATGAGTGTCTGATGGCTCATAAGGTACAAATTTAAATTAATTAATTTGCTTTCTCTTAATTTTGGCACAGAAGGATAACAAGATAAAAACTTGTTTTGACTCACTTTGTGGTGATATTTCATGTCACTCATTTTGTCAGATAAGGAACAACAATAGTCAACTTGAAAAGTGAATTCAATTTTGTTTTGTTTGCAGAAGCAAAGAACTGCAGATGCTGGTTAATGCACAAAAGGACACAAAGTGCTGGAGTAACTCAACAGGTCGGGCAGCATCACTGGAGAACAAGGATAGGTGACGTTTAGAGTTGGGTCGGACCTGAAGAAGGGTCTCGACCTGAAATGACATCTATCCATGTTCCAGAGATGCTGCCAGACACACTGAGTTACTCCAGCACTTTGTGTCCTTTTGTGCAATATTTTCTTTCCACCCTGGCTTAAAAATAACGTATTCTCCATAACTGGATTTCATACAATTTAATAACAGCATCACATTCCAATTAATGCAAGGCTACTTACACGTAATTCCAATTGTTGGTGAGAGCTGGTTATATGCAGCATCAAATAATGATGTGTTTTAAGCATGAAGTGTGTGTTTTGTTGCTATTCTGCTGAGAATAGAGGTAGCCATGTGTTAAATTGTCACAAACCTCACTACACGTATCTGATGAAGTGAGATCACCTAAGAGTATTGGAAATGAATCCCTGAAAACCACATTTAAACCCTGAAAGAGCAGTGGTTTAGGTATTGCTACAATGCAGGTACAATGACATTCACAGTAACAAAACATTATTTAAAACATTAAATCGTCCTTCATAAGGCCACGGTGGCGCAGCAGTAGAGTTGTTGCCTTACAGCGCCGGAGACCCGTGATAGATCCCGACTATGGGTGCTGTCTGGACGGAGTTTGTACGTTCTCCCCGTGACCGCGTGGGTTTTCTCCAAGATCTTCGGTTTCCTCCCACACTCCAAAGACGTACAGGTTTGTAGGTTAATTGGTTTAGTATAAGTGTAAATTGTCCCTAGTGTGTAGGATTAATGTGCAGGGATCACTGGTCGGTGCGGGCTCGGTGAGCCGAAGGGCCTGTTTCCGTGCTGTATCTCTAAACTAAACTAAACTAAAGTATACTACGAGGTGGAACTTTATTTGCATCCTTGCCACATATTATTGATTCTTCATTTCCAGAACAAAGACTTTGAAATTCAATTGCACCATTTTCACACCTTAAAATATTGTTGTACATCTCTTTTAAATAACTCTAATAGCAAAACTCAACAGAACTATTTGAAAACCAGTGTACTTGGGCTCCATTGCACAATGCAGCTTCAGGAACATCAAGCGTTACTGAAAAGCAACATCCAAGGTTCTCTCAGCAGCAATTATGTTTCTTTATTATTATTAGCAGGAATGTCCAAAGCCCAAGTACCTATCTATACCCCAATCTCATCTGCATTTCCTTGCATTGAAATAAATGCAGTTAAATTTTGTTAGATCTTTCTCTCCCCCAGGGGCATACATAAGGTGACAATAGCCGCAGTCTACTCCCCAGGGTAGGAGGGTCGAAAACTGCAGGGCCTAGATTTAAGGTGAGAGGGGAAAGATTTAAAGGGGGAGCCAAGGAGCAGGTTTTTCACACAGGTTGCTGGTAAGTATATGGAACGAGCCGCCAGAGGAAGTAGCAGAGATGGGTACAATTAGGACATTTAAAAGATACTTGGACTGGTATATGGATAGGAAAAGTTTGGAGGGATTTGGACCAAGTGCAGGCAAGTGGGACTAGTTCAGTTAGGCAACGTGATCAGCATAAGTGAGTTGGTCCAAAGGGCCT
The DNA here is from genome assembly GCA_038087875.1 of Malacoraja senta. NCBI lineage: Eukaryota > Metazoa > Chordata > Chondrichthyes > Rajiformes > Rajidae > Malacoraja > Malacoraja senta. Next base: position 44,545,007 of record CM075978.1, read on the forward strand.
GCCTCAGTTCTGCATAACTTTATGACTCCTGCACTTGCTTGTCCTGCCGACTGAATGTGCTTACTTTAACTGCCAGAATGTCCTCAACCTTCTCTCCCAACAGCCACTGCCCCCCCCCCCCTCTCCTGTAGGATTAGTGTGGCTGATCCAAGAAGAATCCCGATCCAAACAAAATAGTAAGATTAAACGAGAACTTACCAGTTTGAAGTTTGATCTGTATTTTATGAGGAGTTACAATGAGGGATTACGTGAAGAACCCGTCCAGCACGCATGCGCGACATACTTCAAAGCAGCGGTGTGGAATCACAGGAAACACAATAATTGAAATAAACAAAGAAAAGGAGAACTAAGATACCAGTTGATCTCTATAATTGAGGGTGGGAGCGGAGGGCACGTAATCCCTCATCGTAACTCCTCATAAAATACAGATCAAACTTCAAACTGGTAAGTTCTCGTTTAATCTTACTATTTTACTTCGGAGTCACGTGAGTGACTACGTGAAGATTTTAAAGCTCTGTGATTTCAAACCGTGTAACAGTTCATACTTCACTCGCTGCCGAAGTCATTCAAGGGAGGAAGTATGTTATCGTAATCAACCATGAATTTGTTTGTAAACAATAATGGTATCTATTAAACAATAACAAAAGAAAAATGCTCCCCTGGGCTTAAATTATATATTTGCAGATTCTAAAACTCTTTCTGCAAATAACACAGGTTCTGCTAGCGGCTTGTTGTAGAACGTTTTGAACATTTTCTCCATGGACCACCCCGCTGTAGCCAGGATGAGGTCCAGTGGCACGTCCATCCTTTTAGCCGCCGATGTGGATGCTGCCCTGGTGGAGTGAGATGTATATACGTCAGTATCTACTCCAGCAGCTCCCAGTACCTGCTTGAGCCATCTTGAGATGGTTTGGCTCGACACCCGACCATTAGGTTTCTTGTGGCTGACCCATAAGGCTTTTTCTCTCCCTCAGGAATCTCTTGTTGTGTTGATGTAAGTGAGTAAGTGAGTCATGAAACACAACCGTAGGTCAGGTGGGTATGCCCGGAAATCCATAACTAGGCCTGAAGTTCCTGGCCTGCTCTGCTTTACCAGCTCCTAAATGGTGAATGAGGCCCGGTCTGGTGTTATAACCATGTTGTCCAGTCGCAGTAAGTGGAGGGACTGGACTCTTTGTGCTGAGACTAGCTGTTCCAGGGTGAGAGACCTGGCTGGTGACCATCCCCTTAGGTATGTCAGGACCACACTGACATCCCAGATTTGGGTGTACCTAGGTCTAGGGGGGTTGGAGTTGAATATACACCTCATGAGTTTGATCACCAGCGGGTGAGACCCTATGGCCTGTTGTCCTGGTACTTGTTTTAAGTAGGCTGACAGAGCACTTCTGGCAGTATTGATGGCGCTGTAGCTCAGTCCTTCATTATGGTGAAGGCCAGCCAGGAACTCCAGTACATTGGTTATGGCTGTAGATGAGTATGTTGTCCCAGTATTCGAGCAGTATCTTTCCCACTTCCTGATGCTCGATAGGTATTGTTTCCTGGTGGACATACGGTGGGACGCTGTCATCGTGTTGATGGTCCTGTCAGACAATCCCAGGCCCAGCAGTGGTCTTTTCATAATCTGCAACCCAGTAGGTTAATTTTGTCATGGCATGGATGACTTATGCCTGATACCGGGTGAGTCAATAGGTCTGGGCTACTGGGAAAGGTCATAGGAGTTTCGCTGACCATGTCGAGGACCACTGGGAACCATGGCTGTGTAGGCCAGTCGGGTACTATCAAAATACCTGAAGCAGAGTCCATCTGTATTTTGCATAGTACCCTACTGATGAGGCAGATGGGAGGAAAAGCATAAAATAAATAGTTTCCCCAGTTCAGCGCGAATGCATCTATCGCTGCTGCCTCAGGGTCTGGTTCCCAAGCGACATACATTGGTACCTGGTGATTTAGTCTGAATGCAAAGAGATCGATATCTGGTGTGCCATATTGCTTTGTAATTTTAGCAAAAGCTTTCGGATTTAACATCCATTTGGTGTTATCATTGAATTTGTGTGACCTGGTGTCTGCCACTGTATTTAGCTTACCTGGTAGGTAAGTTACTGATAGCCAAATATGTCTATCGACACACCATTGCCAGATTTTGTTGACCAAATTGTCACATGATATCGATTTTATTCCACCCATATGGTTAATATAGGCCACTACCGTGGTACTATCAATCTGTAAACGAACATGCAAATGGTGCATATTCGTAGAATATGCTTTTAAACCATAAATACTGCCCTTTTGCCCTTTGTAGATTTTGATAGTGCAGAGGTCCAAATTGTGTAGCTGGAAATGCTGCTACCATTTTGCCAATTACTCTTGCCACTTGTCGGATGGTTGGTCGATCGCTAACCATTAAATTGTTACACGTCTGTGCCAATTCTGCTGCTTTATCTTTTGGCAACATTACAGACATGTGGACTGAGTTAATTGTGAATCCCAGATAGTCCATAGTTGTGGATGGCGTCAACTTAGATTTATCTGGATGTAAGACAAATCCCAGGGTTTCAAACAATTGTTTTGTAGCTAATACAGCTGATTTAGCCAACTCCATGGTTTTGCCTACTATTAGAATATCATCAAGTTATGCCATGACAATATGTCTCTGTTTTCTTAATGTTGCCAAAGCTGGTTTTAATATCTTGGTAAATAGTCTTGTGGCTGATGTTAACCCATTAGGCAACGCTTTAAACTGCCATAGTTGCCCCATCCAGGTAAATTTCAGGTATCTGCGATGACCCTTTTGAATGGGTACTGTATAGTAGGCATCTTTTAAATCAATGCTTGCCATAAAGTATACTTTGGAAATCAGTTGTTTGGCAGTTACAAATGTTTCCATTTTGAAATGTATATACTTAACAAAGGTATTTAGTGAGGTTAAGTCAATGATGATGTGACACACACCATCTTTTTTGTTTTTGGTAAATATATTTGAGACAAATTCCAAAGGTTCATGTTTGGATTTCTCAATGAAACCCTTTGTAAGTAACCTCACCAGTTCTGCTTGACCCTCTAATTTTTCTTTGACTGAGAGGGTAAAGACCCTTTGGGGTACATGCTGAACTGGTGGCATATTTTCTTGAATGAACTCTATTTTGTATCCACGAATACTGTTAAGTATATAACTATCATTCGTGATAGACCTCCATGCTTCAATGAACAGGTGTAATCTCCCCCCTGTTAGTACAGTTCCCCCACTTTTTATATGCTGGTAGGAACCAGACCCACCTACCTCCATAGTTATGGGAGTGTTCCTTTCTTCGGTTTCTTCATCCGTCGTTGTACTGCTGGATGTACTGCTGGTTGGGGGTGGCGCATTTTCCATGGGGTCCGGCCTAAAAAAGGCTTTGGGGGATGGTATGTGGACCCCGAGCTTTCACCAGTCCCATAAGTTTGACATCGACTGGTGGACGCGGTGGGGTACTGCTGTCTGGGTTGTGTGGGTTTGCTCGTTCCGGGGCCTGCCCTCATGAGGCCGAATGCTTTGGACTCTTCCTCCAGGTCTTTCACTTGTTTTGACAAGTCCTTTCCAAATAACAGAATCTGTGGCTCTGAGGCCGGTGTTTTGCACAGTCCTGCATATTTGGGATTGAGGGCAGGTCTTATTATCTCCTTGCGGAGGTTGTTTATCTCATATTGAGTGTTGCACAGCAGAGCCAGAGTGTCTTGCTGGTTGGTGGTCATATCCATCCCATCCACGGAAGGAGCATAATAATAATAATAATACATTTTATTTATGGGCGCCTTTCAAGAGTCTCAAGGACACCTTACAGTATTTAACAAGTAAAAAAACATATAATCGGAGTAAAATAAATAGTAAAGACATCACCAATACACAAATTAAAGACAGAATTCGATCCAAAAACAAAAAAATCAGAAACACAATGTGAAGAGAGAGCAGCGGCAGCTAAACCGCGCCAGCGTACACTCTCCCTTCCGGCAGCCATCTTGGACACAGACTAAAATAATCACTAACACACAAACATCATCCCCCCACTGGATGGTTACCACTGTGGGGGAAGGTACAATGTCCAGTCCCCATCCCCAGTTCTCCCAAAGTCAGGCCTACTGAGGCCTCCGCTATTGCCTCTATGGAGGCCCGATGTTCCTGGCCATTCTCGCCGGGTCCTGTTGCCCCGGCGTCGGGAGAGTCCTCTGAGCGGCTGGGCCACCTGGAACGTCCGCTTCCTTACCGCAGTCCGCGGCTTCCGAAGCCGACAAGGCCACGCCGGTTTGGAGCTCCCAGGCTCCCGATGTTGAAGTCAGCGCCGCCCGCTCCACAGACCCGCAGCCCGGAGGTGTTGACCTCGGCAGTCACAGCTCACCGGAGCTCCAGTGCGTCGATCCAGTGCGGCGACCCAGGCAAGGCATCGCCCGCTCCGCTCCGCGATAGCGCTCCGGCGCTCTGCCGCCACCGAAGCCGAGGTGCTGGGCGATCCCCGCCAGGAAACGGTGCTCCACGCCCGCTGGTAGGCCATCAGGACGGGTCGACGGGGCAGCCCGGAGAAAAAGCTGCCTCACCGACCAGGTAGGGACCTAGAAATATAGTTACCCCCTTCCCCCTACATTAAAAAGTCTATTTCTCCCACAAACAGAACACAGGACTCACTAGAACTACAAAAAAGAAGTGAATTAAACGGACGGCTGCTGATTAGCAGCCGTTCCCCAAGATGGCTCCTCCCCCGAGCATAGGATGTTATACCTGTCGTCAGGAGCTTGAGGATACGCTGTAATTTTAGCTCCTGGTTCCGGATACTCTGTCCAACGTACCCCCAGATTTGGCTGTTAACGGCTGATACATTGAGTGAACTGCAGTTCTCTGGAGGCGAGTAGAGTTCTAGTGCCTCATTGACTACCTGTTCTTGTAGGGGTTTGAGGGACAGGTAGTCAATGCTGGCCGACAGTTTTGGCTGCAACGGCCGCCTTGCTCGTGGTGTAGCCACGTAGCGATTCACCACACCCAGCAGCTCTTCCTGGTCCTGTACCCCATGCGTACTCCCGATATCTTCGGCCAATGACCCCTGTTCCTGACCAGCCCAGCCCTGGTCGCCAACGCTGCCCTCGGCTGAGGGGGAAGCGATGGCCAGTGCATTATAAGGCACTGGTGTGGGAGTGCCTGAATTCCCTTGGCGAGACTGCTCCAGCTCCTGAAGCAAGTCTCGCGGCTCAGGCGGCTACCTCTGCCGCTCTCAGGCGGAGAGTCCTCCTCATCGGAGTTATCAGATATCACCGTCCGGTCAGTTTTTCGTTTTGATTTACCTCCAGTAGGCTGCTGTTGGTCAGGCTGCGCCAGCGGTATTGGGCTCGGCTCAGTCTCAATGATTGTGGACCACAGCATGTGCGGTCCAGGTGCCGCCTCTCGCCCCCCACTGATGGGACACTCCTGTTCTGTTGGAGTCGATCGGGGGGCGGTCTTTTTCCCTTGCCGTGCTTCAACCTGGAATTCACAAAGCAGAGCAAAGCTTCCTAAGTACGACCTCAGAGTAAGTACTTACCTGATGGTCCGCTTTTTAAAACTTGTAGCGGGAGCGCCTGTACTCCCGTTCGTCGCTGTTGCACTGCGTGAACACTAATGTCGCGCATGCGTGCTGGACGGGTTCTTCACGTAGTCACTAAAGTGACTCCGAAGTAAAATCACCTATCCATTCCCTCCACAGTTGCTGCCTGACTTAATCAGTTACTCCAGCACTTTGTTTCTTTTTCCAGCCCCAAAATGTTTAACTCCTTTAAACTGAAGGTAGACAAAAATGCTGGAGAAACTCAGCGGGTGAGGCAGCATCTATGGAGCGAAGGAAATAGACAACGTTTCGGGTCAAAACCCTTCTTCAGACCCTAAAAACGTTGCCTATTTCCTTCGCTCCATAGATGCTGCCTCACCCGCTGAGTTTCTCCAGCATTTTTGTCGACCTTCGATTTTCCAGCATCTGCAGTTCCTTCTTAGACAAAACTCCTTTAAACTGAATGTTGGTTCAATATGGTGAGGTTTTCTTGGCTCTGATATCTACAAGTGACGTTTAACACTGGCTTTGTCATGAGTCTTCTCACAAGGATTGCTCTACAGTCCTAACAATGAAATATGTTTTCTACAGAGGATGTACTTCCTGCGGCAGCTGAGGAAGCACAATCTGCCACAGGCAATGATGGTCCAATTCTACACGGCCATTGTAGAGTCTGTTCTCACCTTCTCCATCATGGTCTGGTTTGGCTCAGCCACCAAGCACGACACCTGGAGGCTGCAGCGAATCGTCCGATCAGCAGAGAAGGTTATTGGCTGCAACCTTCCCTCCATTGATGAACTGTACACTGCAAGGGCCAGGAAGCGAGTGGGCAAGATCATCTCTGACCCCTCTCAACCTGGCCACAAACTCTTTGAATCACTTCCCTCTGGAAGGCGACTCCAGACTAAACAGTTTTTATCCATAAGTAGTTGCTCTACTCAACAGCCAAAAATCTGTAGCCTCCCTTTGATCTGGTATTTTGTTGGTTCACATGCTTGATCAGATCAGATTCAGATTCAGATTCAGATTCAGATTCAGATTCAACTTTATTGTCATTGTGCAGTGTACAGTACAGAGACAACGAAATGCAGTTAGCATCTCCCTAGAAGAGCGACATAAATATGAGCAGTAAATAAATAAATCTAATAAATCCTGGTGGGAGGAGTGTCCGGGGGGGGGGGGGGGTGGGGGGGGGGGGGGGGGGGTGTGATTGGCAGTCACCGAGGTACAGTGTTGAGTAGTGTAACCGCCGCAGGGAAGAAGCTGTTCCTGGACCTGCTGGTCCGGCAACGGAGAGACCTGTAGCGCCTCCCGGATGGTAAGAGGGTAAACAGTCTGTGGTTGGGGTGAGAGCAGTCCTTGGCGATGCTGAGCGCCCTTCGCAGACAACGCTTGCTTTGGACAGACTCAATGGAGGGGAGTGAGGAACCGGTGATGCGTTGGGCAATTTTCACCACCCTCTGCAGTGCTTTCCGGTCGGAGACAGAGCAGTTGCCATACCATACTGTGATGCAGTTGGTAAGGATGCTCTCGATGGTGCAGCGGTAGAAGTTCACCAGAATCCGAGGAGACAGGTGGACCTTCTTTAGTCTCCTCAGGAAGAAGAGACGCTGGTGAGCCTTCTTGACCAGAGTTGAGGTATTGTTGGTCCAAGAGAGGTCATCGGAGATGTTGACCCCCAGGAACCTGAAGCTGGAAACACGTTCCACCTCCCTCCCGTTAATGTGGATGGGGGTGTGCATGCCGCCCCTAGACTTCCTGAAGTCTACAATGAGCTCCTTGGTCTTCTTGGAGTTAAGGGCCAGGTTGTTGTCAGCGCACCATGCTGCTAGGAGCTGGACCTCCTCCCTATAGGCCGACTCATCGTTGTTGCTGATGAGGCCAATCACCGTTGTATCATCTGCATACTTGATGATGGTGTTAGTACCATGTACAGGTGTGCAGTCGTAGGTGAAGAGGGAGTAGAGGAGGGGGCTCAGCACACAGCCCTGTGGAACGCCGGTGTTCAGGGTGAGGGTTGAAGAGGTGTGCTTGTCTAACCTAACAGACTGGGGTCTGTTGGTTAGAAAGTCCAGTATCCAGTTGCAGAGGGAGGGGTCGATGCCCAGGTCACCGAGTTTGGTGATCAGTTTAGAGGGTATGATGGTGTTGAATGCTGAGCTGTAATCGATGAACAGCATTCTTACGTAAGTGTCTCTGTTGTCGAGGTGGGAGAGGGCGGAGTGAAGTGCCGTTGAGATGGCATCCTCCGTACTCCTGTTCTTGCGGTAGGCAAACTGATAGGGATCCAACGTGGGGGGTAGGCAGCCTTTGAGGTGTGCCAGGACCAGCCTCTCGAAGCACTTGGCGATGATGGGAGTAAGTGCAACTGGGCGGAAGTCATTGAGGCTTGCCGCAGTGGAGTGTTTTGGCACCGGCACGATGGAGGTGGATTTAAGGCACGTGGGCACAACTGCTTGGGCAAGTGACAGGTTGAAGATGTCAGTCCAGACGTCTGTCAGCTGCGCAGCACAGGCCCTGAGGACGCGCCCGGGGATGCCGTCTGGGCCAGCAGCCTTACGTGCATTAGTCCTACTCAGTGCCACGTACACGTCGAAGGGGGTGAGTGAGAGGGGCTGGTGATCGGCAGGGAGCACCGCCTTGATGGCCAACTGCCGATTATCCCTATCGAAACGGCCATAGAAGTGGTTGAGCTCCTCAAGGAAGGAGGCGTTACTGGATGTGGGGGTGGTGTTGGTGGGTCTAAAGTCCGTGATGGCCTGGATGCCTTGCCACATGCGTCGGGGGTCGGAGTTGTTGTTGAAGTGCTCCTCAATCCTCAATGGTGTTTTATCAGTAATGTTTTATTATTATTAATGTTTAGTGTTTTCGGAGTCATTCGTAACTGTCACTGTATGTCATGTTGTTACTTGTGGGCAGAGCACCAATGCAAATTCCTTGTATGTGAATACTTGGCCAATAAACTTACTTACTTACTGAAGCCAACACAGTGGTGCAACGGTAACATTGCTGCCTTACAGCACAGAGACCTGGGTTCGATCCTGACTAAGGGTGCTGTCTGTATGGAGTTGGCACGTTCTCTCTGTGACCACATGGGTTTTCTCCAGATTCTCTGGCTTCCTACCACATTCCAAAGGTGCAGCTTTGTAGGTTAATAGTCTTCTGTAAATTGTGTCAAGTGTGCAGGATAGAACAAGTGTACGGGTGATCGTTGGGCAGTGCAGACTCGGTGGTCTGAAGGGCCTGTTCCCCACACTGTATCTCCAAAACTAAAACTAAACTAAAAACAACTGAAGAGCTTACAAAAAAAAAGAGTGATTGCTGTGACTGAGGGCGATAATGAAAGCCTCAGCGAGCTATTGCGCTAAGGTTGGAGATAGGAATCCCATGTTTAACATTAGTTTTAATCCCTTAAAAGAATGCTTCCAAAGTGAAAATTACCATATTAGGCTATTGGGGAAAGAAAGCTTTTGCTTTAAATCTTGAAACTATGGAGAAACAATGCAGATTCCAGACACTGATGAATAACGTTAGCATCCAAATAATGCTCTGCTTATAGCCCATATCCACCCATGAACGGAGCCGCCTCCTTTGTTAATCAAAACTCCCAGAACGCTTAACATTCCTGCTTCGTTTGCTGCTTGGGATAATTCCGGGAAGCACAAGAATCCAATTTGTAACCAAGGAACGGAAGATAAACTTCAGCAGGTCTTGCCAGACCAAGCCCAGTCATCATCGCCTCGACTTTTACGAATTGCCATACATTTAAAACGAACAGGAAGCTAATCTAATTTAAAAATATTTGATCATTTAGAATCTGAAAATTTTCCACATTACTGAATTCATAGGAATGGCAGGGTAGTAAGTGTAATGCTTTGTGGGATATCTGGACATCAGAGCAACTGGTATGACTTTTTTTGAAGAGGTATGAATTAAAGTGCTGTAAATAACAGGAATCGCTGGGAGTGGAATCAGGAGGCCCAATAGTACCTTAGTGAGGAGGAGAGGGAGATCTGTCTGTGCCTTAAGGTGTCAGGAGATGGAAATGTACCTCAGTGAGGGGGGTCAGGAGATGTGGCTATATCTCAGTGAAGATGATCAGGAGATGTGCCTGTACCTCAGTGAGGGAGGGTGTCAGGAGATCCCTCTGTACCTCAGTGAAGGTAATCAGGTGACCCCTTCATACCTCAGTTAGGGGAGGGGGGGTCAGGAGATCTCCCTGCACTCTGAGGAAGATGGGGAAGGGAATATTCATCTCTACCTCAGAAAGGGAGCCTGTACCTTAGAGAAAGGCTGCGGGGTTTAGTAGATTGGGCTGTAACTCAGTGAGGGGGTCAGGAGATTAAGCTGTACCAATAGACAATAGACAATGGACAATAGACAATAGGTGCAGGAGTAGGCCATACGGCCCTTCGAGCCAGCAGCGCCATTCAATGTGACCATGGCTGATCATCCACAATCAGTACCCTGTTCCTGCCTTCTCCCCATATCCCCCGACTCCGCTATCTTCAAGAGCCCTATCTAGCTCTCTGTTGAAAGTATCCAGAGAACCGGCCTCCACCGCCCTCTGAGGCAGAGAATTCCATAGACTCACAACTCTCTGTGTGAAAAAGTGTTTCCTCATCTCAGTTCTAAACAGCTTACCCCTTATTCTTAAACTGTGGCCCCTGGTTCTGGACTCCCCCAACATCGGGAACGTGTGTCCTGCCTCTAGCATGTCCAAACTCTTATATGTTTCAATAAAATCCCCTCTCGTTCTTCTAAATTCACAATGGTACCATGATGGTGATTGAGAGGTGTGTCTGTAGCTCAGTGAGGGGAGAGAATAGGGTGGTGGGAGTTCCAGTTGTACCTCACAGGGGGCATTCAGAAGTGTGGCTGCACCTGACTGAGATGTGGTCTGGAAATCCAGCTGTAGATCAGGGATTGGGCTGTACCTCGGTGAGGGGAACAGGACATCTGAACATAAAACAGGGCAGTGAGTTTGAAGACTGGCTGTATGTTGGAGTGGGGGGAAATGGAGCTACTGATAAGGGCAGGGGGCAGGTTGTTCTGGCTGGAGTTCAGGGCGAGGGCATGGTATGGTGCAAATACCAAAAGTGTCACATATGAATTGTACAAAGATGAGGTTAAGTAATTTATTTCAATGTTTGTATATTGGGTGCAATTACCAGCACTGTGGGGCAACGGGGACTTACTGAACTCCTAAAGAAGGCTTGCATGGGGAATTACATCAAAGGGGCCTCCTGAACTGTAAAAGGACATCACAGATTGTTTTGTGATAAGAAGTGCCCAGTTAAATGTTCCTAGTTAGTCATTTTGCAAAATGGGTATTTCCCAGTTGTGCAAGCAATTTATGTGACTAATTTGCGTAATGATGTTGCATTTGTGCGATGCAAGCACACCTATGTTGTGATTTTTCTGCAATAAAATGTATTTCCTTAGTAGAAACAAGGAACTGCAGATGCTGGATTACTAAAACAAAAAGACACAAAGTGCTGGAGTAACTCAGCAGGACAGGCAGCATCTCTGGAGAACATGGATAAGTGGCATTCCAGGTCGGGACCCTTCTTCATACGTTTCTTGTCACCTATCTACGCTCTCCAGGCACGTTGCCTGACCCATGGAGTTACTCCAGCATTTTGTGTATTGTGTTTGGAACGTATGCCCTTGTTCTGAAGATCTAGAGTCCAAATTATCAGTTCTGATAATTTGGACTCTATTCAAAATCCTGGTTCACAAAGCACCACCAAATACACCACCACTGGTGACAAGGATAGTCACATGAACCAAACAGTTATCTGCTGAAGATCTACCAGAAGCGGCATGGTGGTGCAGCGGTAGAGTTGCTGCCTTACAGCGCCAAAGACCCGGATTCGATCCCGACTATGGGTGCTGTCTGTACAGAATTTATATGTTCTCCATGTGACCACTTGGATTTTCTCCAGGTGCTATGGTTTTCTCCCACACTCCAAGGACGTACAGGTTTGTAGGTTAATTGGCTGGTAAAATTGTAAATTGGCCCTAGTGTGTATAGTGCTAGTGTACAGGGATTGTTGGTCGGCGTGGACTCGTTGGGCTGCAGAAAAAAAATCACAACATACATGCGCTTTCATGGGCCTGTTTCCGTGCTCGTGATCTGAACTATACTAAACTAAAGGAGTTTAAAAGAGATCTTGAATGCACCTAGCAAGCACTGCCGACTGACTGCCCTCACCCCAACATCTTAGGATGTCATCATGCTCCTGGGAGCACAATGAGTTGTTAGGTCCCCAAGGGCTGAGGCAACTAAACAAAAGATAACACAAACAGTTTTCTGTACCATGGAGAAAAACAAGGATAATAGAAAACAAACCCATTATATGGACAGGAAACCATTATCTGGACAGGAAACAAGACAAAATGGTAGTTCAAGCATGAACAGGCCACATAGGTAGCTGAGTGGTACACAACCAAGTCATTCATGGTGTACGTGGGAAGTGTGGAGATGTCCTTTATTCTAACAACATCCATGAGCTGAAGGTTCACGCTGCAGGCTCCGAACGCTGCTGCACAAGAGATGTTTTGCTGTGCAAGGTTAGCCCCGAGTCCTTTCATGTGCTTGCTAATCCAGAAGCCACACAGAAAGCTAAGGCGTTCCTTTCATGGGGAGATACAAAAGCTCAACCATCAGCCGTTTCAGATAGCAGAGAGCGACAAAAACAGCTTTGGTTTAGTTTAGAGTTACAGCATGGAAACAGGCTCTACGGCCCACCAAATCCACACCGACCATCTCTCACCCATTCACGCTAGCTCCATGTTATCAAACAATCTCATCCATTCCCCACACAACAGCCAGGGGCAGCACATTAAGCTTCTTTCGTGGGATGAGGAGGCACATTTATTTCTACATCCAGCTACATAAATTGCTCAGATCGTTTATTATTGTCACGTGTACCGAGGTATAATGAAATACTTTTTGTTTTGTGCTATCCAGTCAGCGAAAAGACTATACAAGATTACAATCAAGCCATCCACAGTGTACAGATATAGAATGAAGGATAAGATACAGAATGAAGGATACAACGTTTAATGCAAGTAAAAGTCTAACATACAGTAGTCCGATTAAAGATAGTATGAAGGTCTCCAATATGGTATATTGGAAGTCTGGACTGCTCTCTAGTTGCCTGATAACAGATGGAAGTAACTTCAGACTGAAGAAGGGTCTCGACCCAAAACGTCACCTGTTCCTTTTCTCCAGAGATGCTGTCTGACCCACTGAGTTACTCCAGCATTTTGTGTCTCTCTTTGGTTTAAACCAGCATCTGCAGTTTCTTCCTACACATTTTGTGCTTGGTCCCTAGCTCTACTCCCACTACACGCTGTGCGGCCAATTACAGCGCCAACTCGATCTTTAAGTTTACCACAGTTGTCATCCGTATCAATAACAACAACAAGGCAGAGTACAGGAAAGGGGCCTGGTCATGGTGTCAGAACAATGACAAGTGCAAAACAACAGAATGGTGCGTTGTTGCAGTGCCATTTGAAATTATGCAAAAAATATTAAAGTACAATTACAGAATAATGAGCTAGAAGTGAGAATATGTGGCAGCACCTGCAGGAAGGGTGTGTAGAAGAGTTAGACTCAAAATGCTGGAGTAACTCAGCGGGACAGGCAGCATCTCTGGAGAGAAGGAATGGGTGACGTTTGTTTGGATGTTCTGGCTTTCAAACCCCAGTAATGTCTCCCAGAAGGTAGAAGAGGGACAAGGGAATGGCCAGGGTGGCAGGCATCCTTAAGGAGCATCCTTAAGGATACCTTCAGCCTTCCTGATCCAGTGAAGATGCACTGGATGGAAGCAAGCGATGAGCCTCTGATAGACTGGAAGTATCGTCAGGGATGCCTGCCACCCTGGCCATTCCCTTGTCTCTCTTCTACCTTCTGGGAGAGTTTACTGGAGCTAGAAAGCCCAGACATTCAAACTTAAGAGTAGCTTCTCCACCACTGCCATTGGAATCGAGAACCAATCACCTCTTTCACACACCCTTCCCAAAGATGCCACCACACACTCTTACCTCTACCTCATTCAGTTATTCTGTAACCGTACTTTAATATTTTTGGAACTACTTCAAATAGCACTGCAACCAGGCATCGTAGTGTTGTTTGTCACTCCCATTGTACTTAGCATTATTGTGTGTATACTGTTCTCTCTGTGAACTTCATGTGAACAAATGAATTTCTTTGCACTCTTGGATTTCCAAATATGAATGGTCTTCAACTTGAAGCGTTAACTTTGTTTCTCATTCAACAGACAAAGCCTGGTCTACTGAGTGTTTCTAGCATGTATTGTTTAAATCTCATATCTTTTCCTTTCATCCCCTGAAACATTTCCAACCAGCCACTTCTTCCAGACTCAAGTTGAGCAAAAAATGTTGGTTTAGAGGCATAGTCACACCACGTGGAACAGGCCCTTCAGCCCAACTTGCCCACACCAACCAACATGACCCATCTACACTAGTCCCACCCACCTGTGTTTAGCCCATATCCCTCTAAACCATGTACCTGTCTAACTGTTTCTTAAACGCCGTGATAGTCCGTGCCTCAACTACCTCTTCTGGCAGCTCATTCCATACATCCACCACATTTTGTGTGAAAAAGTTACCTCAGATTCCTGTTTAATCTTTTCCCCTTCACCTTAAACCTACGTCCTCTGGTTCTCGATTCCCCTACTCTGGGCAAGACACTCTGTGCATCTACCTGATCTATTCCTCTAATGATTTCATATACCTCTATACGATCACCCCCCCCCCCCCAATCCTCCAGCACTTAACCTCTCCATATAGCTCAGACCCTCGAGTCCTGGCAACATGCTCGTAAGTTTGTTGAAAGTTGATTGTTTATTTACTTGCCTAGTCTTTCAAAGACATCAGTTAAGACGAAATATAGATTTTGAATGTTCCATGAAACCATGGTTCAGTTCACACGGTTTATCAGACTGTTTACAGAATTTGTTTTTTCCCTGCACCTAAAGAATGCGCTAGCATCAGAGATGATAGATGGAATAAACACATTTTCTCATGGAAATCTTGGGAGAGCAGACAGCTCTCAGACAGTAGCCATTCAGTTGAGGGTTATAAATTTAACCCACAACAAACAATCTTTCAATCTCTAAATTCCATTGCTCGCGATGAGTAAATATGATAGATCTCAAAGGAATGCAGTATTGCGATCGTTGCAAACAATGTTGCCAGCAAAATCACAAAATACATCATTTAAAAAAAAGCATGAATCTAAAATCCTATATCGCAAAACTTGCACTTATATAGCACATTTGAAATAACACTCCAGTTTGAACACAAGAATCTTCTACCAACAGCATTGTATACATTTACAGGATATTTGTAATAATATTGTTAATTGAAGGATAATATTGACCAGAAAACTAAGGATAACTTCCATTAATTTTACCGAAATAATGCCGTAAAATATTTTAAATCGTGTTAAGGAGAGCATGAGGACTTAGTTTAACTATCAAAAACCTGCTGAACTGAACAGTGGCACTATACAGCTGAGAATTGAAGACTGAGTAATACAATTCTGATGGTTCATAGAACATAGAACATACACTCTGTTTCCTTTCTATTTTGCACTACCTGTTCTCCTAATGTTTAGTATAATTTGCCTGCATAACATATAAAACAAATGGTTATCATTGTATATCAGTACGAGACACCAATAAACCAATACTACAGATATCATAGCTTTCATGAGAGTAAAGAGCAGAGTTTTGTTGAAAAGATTGAATAATTAATATTTCTATTCATTAAAATGCTGATCTACCAAATAAGTAATTTTTAATCCACTGTCATGATGCCAAAGGGAGATCGTTTTTTCTTATTATTTCTGAATCTGCAATATAGGAACATCTGATCACTCCTTCACAGCTGAAATAGTAAACTTATAACAAGTTGGTTCAAGTGGACAAAGAGTTGCAGACTGTGAAGCCAATTGTTATTAGGGACTGGTTTAACCTTACTCAGAAGAGGAGATTCTGTAAAGAGTTGGGGAAACTGGCCAAAAGTTATGATATTTGCAGTGGCAGAATAAAAGAATGCAGTTTGAAGCAAAACAGAGAAGAGGTTGTTGGTAAGACTCAAGACAATGCTACGAAAGTCAATAGGCAGACTGTTGCAAAGCAAGCTAACGTGTTATAAGCCACATAGATCAAAAGGTCCAAAATCAACAAATTCACTCAACCATGCTGGATGTACATTAAACATAATCATCCTGACCTGCATTTTTACAAAAAGATTAAATGCCATAGGTCTTGGTACTGTCCATTTATCAAACATTGCTGAAAATGGGATACACAGTATGGGCCATTGTGTACACATCAAATAAAGTAATCACAAAGGCCAATGGAGTATTGCCCATTTATTCACTGTGACTGAAGTTCAGAAAGTGGGCAATGGATTGCTGACTTGGACTTCACCAGTAGTGCGATGTTCTGTTTTGCACCTCAAGAAAACAAAAAGTTATCTTGGCTTTGGAAGAAAGAATTTCAGGATCCAAAGCATGATGATCGAGCGGGTTGTCGAAATAATTTGCTTTCCCTTCAATTCAAAAAGTTGGCAGCTGAGCTAATAACGATCCCATGAATAATAAATACTTTTGATAGACTGGATACAGAAACACAGTTTCCTTTGGTGGAAAAATGCAGAGCAAAGAAGAGAATGGAAACTGTAACTAAACCATGAGAACAGGAGTCGCCCTGGGATAAACAGAGCTGAAAAAACAAGTATGTTGACTTCTTCCAAACACCACAAAAATGACCAGCAAATGTCATGCTTTGCCACCATGCCACAGAGTTTAGTAGGAGGTTAGGATAGATGGATGCACTTCTGACTAATTATTTGTTTAGGATCAATCAATATTTCTATTAGCTTCCCAAAACCTCCCATCTTGGGACATGGTAGACAATTTCACATCCAGTTCATTCATTCCGAAATGCATTCATTGTTGTTTGGCGAACACCATTCAAACCAATACAGAAAGACCCACATGAATGAATATTTTATGTGGTGGTGTCAGTAATATTGACGAGGACACAAGGGAGTATCATGTCCATTTTAAATAGTACAGAGGGTTCTTAAACAAACTGTAAAGCCAGACGGGATATCAAGCAGTTATCTCCAAAAATATAACAGTACCTCAGTTCCTGCAATTAAAATGTCAGCCAGACTTAAGTGACCAGATCAGAGGATGTTCAAACCTACTGGAGCATTGCAAAGCTAACAGTAGAAAGAAACTGAATACTCAAAATAGTTTCCTTTTGAGGTTATGTTGCAGCTGTTCTGTAGAAGTGCCCTTTTCTCCCTTCATGCTCTTTTACAGCAGCGTAAATGTAACCTCCATCCAAACCCTGCTGGTTCATCAACAGTTTCTGCACAGCACTGTCCTGGACCTAGCCTATACCCTGAGGCCACTGTGGGGTGATCGCTGGTCAGTGCGGACTCTGTGGGCCTAAGGGCCTGTTTCCGCATTGTATCTGTAAAATCTAAAGTCTAAAGTCAGAGCAAAAGGGAAGATACAGAGTGCAGATTAGAGATCTCAATCACCCTGTGCTGTGTTAATGCCACTGGCAGCAAGTGTGCCAACAAACCACAGAGCAGGACTGCCATTCTGATGCATGCACGACAAGTAATATCACATCAAGATTCATCATATCGACCAAAGGTTGGCAGCTTTGCTAGGCACTTCAGGGGATACAAAGCTAGCCCAAACTTGGATCTGTTGTAAAAATTGTGCATGAAGGCAAATACATTTAAATAAAATAATGTACAAAGTGTTTCTCTGCAGTTGCACATATTCTTTGTAAAATTGCAAGCTTTGTGCTGCTCCTTTGTAAATCTTTTCTGGCTGTCAGGAATGAACAGCAATTGAACTGCTTCCCATCATATGTGAATGCTGTGAGGCAATAATCTCATTATTGGGTTCTGTTCAATATGTATTGATCAGGATATACTTTGCTACCTATAGCGATGAAGGGTCTCGACCAAAAACGTCACCCAATCCTTATCTCCAGAGATGCTGCCTGACCCATTAAGTTACTCCAGCTTTTTGTGTGTATCATTTGCACTCCTTAACTGTCCAGGTATCTGCTATTGTGGTTTATTTTCAACACGTGGTTATAAATGCTGGCCAGCAAAGATATATGCTTGCCTTTACTGGCTACATTTCCAAATGTTTGCCTTTACTGGCTACATCTCCATTTGTGCAGCTTTATAAGAAGTTGGGTAGGCCATATTTAGAATATTGCATGCAATTCCAGTTACTCCATTAAAGGAAGGATGTGGACGCTCACCTCCTTTGGTAAGCAGAGGAGGCTGACCAGGAATATGCCTGGATTAGGTGGTATTAGCTACAGGGAAAGGTTGGAAAGACTTGGATTGTTTTCTCTAGGACACCAGAGGCGGTGGGGAGACCTGATAGAAGTATATAAAATTATGCGAGGCAGAGATAGGGTAGACAGTCAGAACCTTTTCCCCCAGGATGGAAAAATCAAATACGAGAGGGCATAGCTTTAAGGTGAGAGGGGCAAAGTTGAAAGGAGATGTGTGAGTTAACCATTTTTTGACACAGGCTGGCGAGTTACTGGAAACCACTGGCAGGGTTGGTGGTTGAGGCAGATACGATAGTGGCGTTTAAGAGGCTTTTAGATAGGCAGGGACTGGAGGGATATGGATTTTTTGCAGGTAGATAAGAGGTGGTCTTGGCATCATGTTGGGCCCAAGGGCACTTGTGGAGCTGAACTGCTCCACACTCTATGTTCTAAGAACTTCTCAAAGGCCTTCTTGATGTTGTCATTTGCAAACAGCTAGAAATTAAGATGTGTGAAACCAGCACTGAATCCTTTTCCAATGCAGGTGATTTCCTCAAATTTAATTTTATGTCTGCAGAATTTTAAATAATTAGCATGTACCTCTGTTTAAATACTTGACCTCAGTAGCAATAGAGGACAGGAGGAGCATTGAGCTTTCATAAATGTAAAATTCACAGCCAACAGATGGACAAGCCACTGAAGGTCCAGGGTCTGCCTAGACCAATAATTAGGTTGTGTGCTTCCTCAGTTGACGGCTCACTCCAGAGTCATAGAAACATAGAAATATTGGTGCAGGGGTAGGCTATTCAGCCCTTTGAGCCAGCACTGCATTCAATATGAGCATGGCTGATCATCTAAAATCAGTATCCCGTTCCTGCTTTTTCCCCATATCCCATGATTCCTTTAGCACTAAGAGCTAAATCTAACTCCATCTTGAAAACATCCAGTGAATTGGCCTCCACTGCCTTCTGTGGCAGAGAATTCCACAGATTCACAACTCCCTGGGTGAAAACGTTTTTCCTCATCTCAGTCCTAAATGGCCTACCCTTATTCTTAAACTGTGACTCCTGGTTCTGGACTCCCCCAACATCGGAAACATTTTTCCTGCATCTAGCCTGTCCAATCCTTTAAGAATTGTATATGTTTCTATAAGATCTCCTCTTATCCTTCTAAATTCCAGTGAATACAAGCCCAGTCAACCCATTCTTTCATCATATGTCAGTCCCGCTATCCTGGGAATTAACCTGGTTGACCTATGCTGCACTCCTTCAATAACAATAATGTCCTTCCTCAAATTAGGAGACCAAAATTGCACACAATACTCTATGTGTGGTCTCACTAGGGCCCTGTACAACTGCAGAAGGACCTCTTTGCTCCTAAACTCAAATCCTCTCGCAATGAAGACCAACATGCCATTAGCTTCCTTCACTGCCTGCTGTACCTGCATGCTTACTTTCAGTGACTGATGTACAAGGACCCCCAGGTCTCGTTGCAACTCCCTCATATTGGTATATTATTGTCACGTACTGAGATCATAATCATAATCATACTTTATTAGCCAAGTATATTTTGCAACATATGAGGAATTTGATTTGCCATACAGTCATACTAATAAAAAGTAACAGAACACACAAAATACATTTTTAAAATAAACATCCACAGTGATTCCTCACTGTGATGGAAGGCGAAAAAAAAGTTCAATCTCTTCCCCTCTTTGATACAGTGAAAACCATCAGGTAGTGCAATCATAATCATAATCACACAAAATACATTTTTAAAATAAACATCCACAGTGATTCCTCACTGTGATGGAAGGCGAAAAAAAAGTTCAATCTCTTCCCCTCTTTGATACAGTGAAAACCATCAGGTAGTGCAAAAGTAAAAAAATAAGCTGAGTGCTATATATAGTGCAAAACACAATGAGCAAGAGTAACACAGCAGGTCAGGCAGCATCTTTGGGTGGAATAGCCAAATGATGTTTCAGGTCTGGACAGACTTTCCAGTAAATCACCAAATCTTTCCATTCTGAAAAAAGATCCCGACCCAAAACATTGTCTAGCCATTCCTTCCACACATGCTGCCTGACCTGTTGAGTTACTGCAGAACTTTGCGTTTTTACTCAAGATCCCAGCATCTATACTATATCCTTGTGTCTGCAGTATATAGTATTACATCTTGGGCATTTGCCAGGACAATTTTGGAGAGGGAGGGGGGACCTGAAACCACACTGTTTCATGTCTTGCACGCTGATTAACACATCTCTCCCACTTCGGAGATTCTCTACTGACAAGATTCCTGCGCTAGGGAGACCTGGAGCTCGGTTAGACACATGGAGGTCAGAAACAATTATGAGAGCAAAGAGAGTGTGGGGGGGGGGGGTAAGGAAGGGGGATGTGGAGAAGGTGGGGGGGGGGGGAGACATCAGGAGCACACCACCTCAAGATTGAACCAGCTCAGTGTTAATGTGGCTCCGTCCCACTAAGGTGCAAAGTATTGCCTTTTTTAGAAGAAATTGCCAGCAGTGAGAATCCATTTTTCTATTTAAATTCCACAACATAGCGGTTTAAATCCCAGCAACAATTCCCCATACTCTTTAAAATGAAGTACTCTCGTTAACTGCGTGCACGTTGACAAATAGAGTCTGTTTTACCTTGATTGGCTGGAGGCTGAAGGATTACAGTGATCTCATCCGATAGCCATCCATTGCCATCCAAAGGATAAAATGTTCAGATGCAGGAAATTCCAATCCGAAGTGACAAAGGTAGATTTATTATAGAGAGACTGCAATGAAGAGACATCATCAGGTAAAAATAGGTTTCCTAACCACAACTTGACAGAGATCCTGCATATTTTGTACCCAGACAACCGTCAGAATTGATGATTTACAGGTTGATGAAGAGTGAACAACAGGAAATGGCCAAGCTCCTGAGTTAAGTTCAATCCCAGATGCAATGCTATAGCAGTGACGTCATTGATCGGCTCAATGCCACAAAGCCCTCGATGCTGACACTTCAGTGGCCATTGCTAAATTGAAGAATGGACATATATTTCAAAGTGCTGATGTCCCAATGCACTGTGGAAATGGAGAATGCTTTGAGAGTTCAGAGATGCCTTGGTTAATGCCATTCCTTTACCAATATCATCAAGCAAAGTTTCATTGATCCTTTAAATTATATGATCTTGCTGTTCTTGTATTGGTTCCTGTCTTTGCTGACTTGGTGGCAACAAAAGCACTTCACAATAATACGTTTGTACTCTCTCCCCGTGACCTGCGTGGGTTTTCTCCGGGTGCTCCGGTTTCCTCCCACACTCCAAAGACGTACAGGTTTGTAGATTACTTGGCTTTGTAAAATTGTAACTTGTCCCTAGTGTGTCGGATAGTGTGTTGGATAGTGGTGTACAGGGATCGCTGGTCAGCGTGGACTCAGTGGGCCAAAGGGCCTGAATCCGCGTTGTATCTCTATACTAAACTAAATGTGAGGGGATGCCCTGTAAATGGCAATTCTATCTTTCTTGTTGTTTTAAGTATATTTTCTGAATTGATTCAGTGATCAGGGCATTAACAACAAAGACATCCAAGGAAATAACGCTTAATTGAAGATTTCAGGGCAATACAAGAATATATAAGAACAATGTTTACTTTGAGCAAAGGACTTTGCTTAACAGCATCTGCTTTCAATTTGTCTGTAACTCTTGATCACCTTTGGAAAATCCTTTGACGGGTAGCTGCAGAAGGGGAACTTTTAAGCACTCCACCTCTTGTAGATAGAACAAACCTCACTCTCCCCCCCCCCCCCCCCCCCGACACCCAACAACATTCCATGGTTTGATCAACATCACCTAAACAAGAATTCCTTTTGAATTTAGGATTTCCAGAGTAAAAGTGACCGAGATCCATTTAGTTTGTTGAAAATCTAACAACCATAGATACTGGAAGTCTGTAATTAACAACAGCGAATGATGGAAACACACAGCAGGTCTGACAGCGTTAAACAGAATTGATATTTCACATTGTGTAGTAAGGAACTGCAGATGCTGGTATATACCGAAGATGGACATAAAGTGCTGGAGTAACTCAGTGGGTCAGGCCGCATCTCTGGAGAAAAAAGATAGGTGATATTTCGGATCCCTTCCTCAGAATGAAAGTAGACGGGAGGCAAGACTGGAGGTGAGAACAAAGGGGGGCCAGCAACAGAGGATCAAGGAAGGTTGGAGCCCATAATGGCACATTGTTGGCTGGGGAAGAGGTGATAATGGGGGGGGGGATACAAGGATGCGAACAGTGGAACTAGTAGGACGTCTACGGTGTGGAGAGCTTTCATCTGATGATCATTTAACTGAAACTTTACCCCAGTTTGTCTGCTCCCTGACTTGTGATGTATTTCCAGCAATTTGTGTATTAATTTAAAGCTTAGTTTCTATATTATCTTCCTGGTAGCTGTGTGATACAGTAGCCATGTCGACTCATCATGTTAACAAATAAAAGTTCATTTCAAATAGTTTATAACCAACAAATATGGTTTACAGAGAAACCCACTGGTTGAAAAGCTTGGCTCCATAAAGTTGTCCGTTACTCCCAAGAATACTACATTGAACTCAGTTTCCATCTCAAATTACTGATATACTACATTCCTAAATATTATTGTTGAAGTGTTGACTGCTATTTGGTAGAGAATTCCTTTTGAAACATGCCTTTCAGCAGTTTGAAACTGATGCTTGTCATTATTTCACCAAACGAACAATGCCGTGAATAGGAATCTAAATCCTACCAGGCCACCTTGAGTATATACATTCAGTTGAGAAAAATTACAAATAACATTGAGATATAATGGCTATAAAGCAGTTGGATTGTATCTAAGCTAAAAGAGAGCTCTCTGGGGAAGGAAACATGATTTACTTTGCTGATCAACTCATACCAAAGTTACTCGTACTTAATTCCTCCTGGTGTGGTTCGCAAGCCATGCAATTGTAAAAGGAATGGAAATTAAATGACAGCCTCATCAGAGACACTCATATTAATGAGACTGAATAACATAAACTTTCACCACCAGTCTATCTTTCCACCCCTTTCACTGCTTGTTAGCTTCACAACATGCTCAGTACAAAATTCTCCCTTACACAATCCTATAAATAGTTTATGGCAAGTTTTATACACTTACGTTTATCACAATTTTGATTTATAATTTATAGCAGGTAATTAACCCACAAACCTGTACATCTTTAGAGTGTGGGAGGAAATCGGAGGTATCAGGGAAAACCCATGTGGTCACAGGGAGAATGTACAAACTCCGTACAGACAGTACTCGTACTCAGGATCGAACCCAGGTCTCTGGCACAGTAAGGCAGCCACTCTACCGCTGCACCGCTCTGTAGAGTTTTGCTTTATTTCATATTTCACACTTCCTAAAGATCCTGACATGTAATATCATCTGCTCTTTGCAACTGAAAACAACTTAAAACATTTTTCCTACATCATTCTGAGAAAGAAAGGCAGATGAATCATACACGTATAAAAGTGTAGAAGAAAACACATAGAGAGAGACACATTCACACAGATATTTATGCATATACTCACATGCACACCTATATGCACATAAGCACACACAATGACATATAAGAACACAGACACATACACTCATATACACACACAAACTTATGCAGACTTATAAACACATACATAATTACACGGACACACATAAACATACAGCACGCATACATATATATCTTTAGTCAGAATGATTCCGTGTGTGTGTGTGCCTAGATACAAAGACATTCGGGCTAAAAGTAACCCATACACAACTATCGGCAGCTAAAACCCCTGTCTCACGGTGCGAGCTGACCCACGAGGTACCCCGAGCTTAAAACAAATTTAACTCGTGGTAATCACTTACGATTAACGTAGTGGGAACGTCGGAACTCATGGATGCAACTTAGCGACTCGTGGCGTTAACGGCAGGTACCCGTGAAACTTGTTAACTCTTGAAAAAGTTCAAACATGTTTAAACTTTTCCACGAGTAAAATTTACTCTTGAGGTTAAAAATGGAAACATTTAAACTCGTTGTAAGAACTTGGTGGCCCTTGAGTTAAACTTAGTGACTCTTGAGTCTACCGTGTTGGATTAACGTTTCGAGTGCGATCTTTCATCAGAGCCCCGTTTAATTAATAAATCCAGCCACGGTATTTTGACATCAGTTACAATTTCTTCCGGAATATGATCTATTTTGCTTTAATTCTTAAAATGTCAAAAATACATATAAACTCACCCACTTTCCTCATTCTTTGGCGCCAATATAGATCAATTTAAAAAAAGTCTCAAACCTTTGTACGTATGGAATAAATTGATAATGATCTCCTTGCAAAGCTTTCTCACAGTTGCACTAATCTGATGTGGTAAATAATGATAAGATTACCGCTGAAATGTTGTTAAAGGCAGCAAGTTTCAACTTTGATTTATGTCGGGTCTCAAAGTTTGAAATAAATAAATAGTTAAAGACTATAAACTGTAGCCAAAGGAACAATATTTTGAGAGTTTGCTATATTTGCAGAATCGAGCATTGCAATGTACTTTCTCGTGAATTAACGTGGTGCTTTCTTATTTTGATTGAAAAGCAAGAATCCAGTCACTGATTATAGGGTGCAGGTAATATTAAACTGCTCACCCCCTGTTTCATAGGCTATCATATAAAGTAGAAACTAGATTTGAGACGTGATCTACCTGTACGGCGGAGAAGACTCAAGGATTGTTTACTCCAGCTTAAATTTATTATGTCCTTATTAACGGCCAGTATTTGAAAGGTTATCCTTTAAATGAAATAGTTATTGCCATTCCTAAAGGCTTTTGCGAAAACTTAAACCGTGGTTTATTATTAAGATACTTGAGAATGTTGTTTCATTAACAAATGCTCCTGCAGTTACTGAGATCAATTTAAAAACACAACAGTGCCTTCAGTGGATTTATTTCTAAAAAAAAACCTTTATTCATAAAAAGATGTACAGGATATGCAATACACCAATGCCATGTGTAATTTCAAAAATAATCTTTCTCCTGAATAAAAATATGTATAAAACAAAAACCGTGTGAAATCTTTTCATAGATTCTCAGTGGTTAATGCCTTCGGTATTTTTCTCACTTTATTCAGAATATGAAATGTGCACAAAACAAAAAGTGCAATGCATTATCAGTGTCTATACATTCAATAGTGTCATACTTAGGACTGTTTCCATCTATATTTAAACTAAACTCTCTTGTCGCTATGTGCCCCTTGGGGTGATATCCCTACCCTTGTCTGACGGGTGTCCCCATTTCAATATCCTGCAGCGGAAGGGCCATAGCCTGTGGTCCAAATGAACTGCACGTAAATGCAATGCAGATACAAATATTCTGCGTCTGTGTCTGCCATTTCCGTCTTTAAGGCTTCCATGTCACGATTGCCAGTTCAATGAGTAATTCGGCTTAATTCAGATTTTATATGCGGATGCGAATAGTTTAATTATAAAGTTTAAATTCTATTAAATATGTTACAGGGAAAAACGTCCAGCAATGAAAAGACATCCCTGTATTTAAATAGCGCCCATCACAAACTCAGGAGGTTCCAACGTCTATTACAGTAAAGGAAGTACAGTGAACGTACTTGGATAAACATAATGTTGAGCATGAATATTGCTTTGTTTAAAAACGATGGTAACAAGGCTTGTAAATATGCAAAGGCAGACAAAAAATGCTGGAGAAACTCAGCGGGTGAGGCAGCACCTACGGAGAGAAGAGATATGCGACGTTTCGGGTCCAAACCCTTCTTCAGTAACACTGTTGCTTATTAAAACAGACCTTCATTCACGTTTGGCTCAAGAGTAACTTGGGAGACGAACTTGGAACATCGCAGAAATGACAGGTTAACGGCAAACATAGTCCTACCCGTGGGAACTCGGTTAAACTCTTGATCATACACTTGGAATCTCGTGCACAACCACGAGTCTTTCACTCGGGATATCTCGTGGGTCAACTTGCACCGTGAGACAGGGCTTTAACCCTCCATGTTCCAGGAATAAGGTTAATCCTTTCACAATGCAGACCTGGCAGAAAGCCAAGTTTCTCAATCAAATTTATCAACTGCCGCTCAAAATATTGGGATATCTCCTGAAAAAATATCAGAATTAATTTTTTTAAAAAGGTCATAGTAATGTATTTCCAAATTGTAAACAAAGTATTGCTTTAATGATGTGGATCGTACTACTAATGGATAGGATAGGACAGGTTTAGAGGGATATGGGCCAAATGCGGGCAGGCATCAAGTGTAGATGGGGCATGTTGGTTGGTGTCGGCAAGTTGGGCCAAAGGGCCTGTTTCCACCCCATATGACTCCAAGAAGTCCAGCTCCTTATTGTATTCAGGAATCCAGGAGTCTACAAGAGATGCGTGAAAAAGGAATTGGTAAATTCTGTATGTCAGAAGTGATTACTTTTCCTAGTCCATTGTTTTATCAACTTTATACAATTATATGAAGTGAGGCTTTCAACGTGATTAATGCTTACTCATTAGGCTGGTGTACTAGAGTTAATAAACAGACGGTGTTGCAGGTTCAATGTTATGATTGCCTTCCCAATCAATAAATGATCCATCCTCCTCTCCTTTGATGCCCAGCAGCTTCTGTCCGGGCCACACCACTGAAAGGACCCTTATTTCAAGTTGCATGTGACATCCTATTGGCGTGTAACCTTGGTTAATCATCTCCCTTCATCATTCTCGACTGATGCAGTTGACGTCAGCATTTACTGAGGGTGGTGGGCACGTGGAACAAGCTGCCAGAGGAACTAGTTGAGGTAGGTAGATAAACAACATTTAAAAATATATTTGGACAGGTAATGGATAGGAAAGGTTGAGGGATTTGAGCTAAATGGCGGCAAATGAGATTAGCTTAGGTGGGGCATCTTGGTCAGCATGGTTGAGTTGGGCTGAAGGGTCTGACTCCACACTGTATCACTATTTACTTTCATGTCTCTCGTCTGTCCTTCTTCAACCAAGTTAGTCTACCTTTTCAATAAGGGTCGACTTCTCTTCTCTTCCTGCAAGTTTAATCGTTGTAACCCGTGATATCTAATCATGGCCCTAGTTTTTTTTGCTGCAGAATCACACTCTCACAGGACATCGTCCATGAGCTCAACACCACCCTTCGTTATCACCACCACTCCTTGCCACTCATTTATCAGTACGTTTGCTTGGCCTCCATATTGAATGAACACATAATCACAGCCATTGAGCACTGGCAGAACAAAAATCATTGCCCTAGGTCCTCATCAAAACTTTGATCTGTGATCACTGTTGACAGCCCATTCCTTGTCTGTGGATGAGTTGAATTATATACAGACACTCCGACTTACGCAACAGGCAACTTATGTAAACTCGCATTTACGTAAACAATTCTGTGCTCAGTCCCTAATGCAATCAAGGCAGTTTGTAATTTCCACAACACTGTATGATTGCTCAAGTTTACATCAGAAACAAGCCAGCAATGACGATGGTGCTTATCCAGAAGGCTGCGCGCTGCAGAAAGTGTTCCAAAGGCGAGATAGAACTCAAGCCAGCAATGGCAGCAGTGCTTACCCAGAATGCCACATGCTACAGAAAGTGCCCTGGAAGCGGCGGGACGCCGCTGGGATAATTAATACCCAGCATGTTATTTCAGGCAGGGGATGGGGATGGCGATTCTGACTTTCATAAAATTTAACTTAGGCAAGGGTTCACGGAACATAACCCATGCCAAGTTGGTGAGTGTCTCTATGTTGTAGGGGAAAGAATAGTGAGGGCTAATATATGGATATGGGTTGTGCTATTGGGATTTTAGGGAACTGCAGACAAAGCCTAAAAGTAGTGACATGGAATGGAGCAGTGACGACAGCCAAGTTTCAGGAACTTCATTGAATATGTTATAGCTTGCATCCTTCGTTGTAACAGAAATTTAGATCTATTGTCAACAGTTAGACTTGTGGATATTCATTTTATTCTGTAATCAAGACCTAGTTTTACTGTTAATCAAGTTTCTATGTAATCTTGTCAGCTGAGAATGTAAAAGCTGTACCAAAGTTGTGCTCAGAAGATCTGCTTTGACTGGTCTCCTGGTGCGCATTAATTTTAATAAATCGCCCGTTACTTGGAACACCAACTCCGTGTGGCCTTTCCTATTGCTCCAACATCTTCTCATATAATTTGATCAATGGCTCAGCTCCTGATCTTGCATTTTGACTGAATCCCAGACAGACAAGCATTTCAACTGCTGCAACCATCATCCATGCCTTTATCACCATTAAATTTAACTTTTCCAAAGCTCACATTGTCTGTCTTCTACTTGCACCTTCTGTAAACTTGCTGCGGTATCTTAACTCACACTATGTTTGATAAAACCAGAAGATGCTGCAAAATCTCAGCAGGTCAGACAGCATTTGTGGAGAGAGGAAAACACTGTTTTATATTCCAATCCAATTAACTTTCAGCCTTGGACAGTTTTCACGACATATAATATATGTAATATATTATGCGGGGCTCTTTGATGGAAAAGCCCAAATAAAGATTTTTGGTAGAATCACTAGTTTGAGAATTGAGAATAATGAAATAAGTATTTAACTGGGTTCATTGCAATGTTTGAATGAAGACATTTTAAATCGGGGAAGCCATTATTGGTAAAGCTGCTGGTGATCAGGGTCAGTACTGACCAACTCAAGAAAGAAAAGACTGGTATTTCAAATTTGACGTAAATTAACTTTGGAGTCATAGATGTTAGAATACTATATTTTTAGTATCCTTTTTGCTAAGAAAGGACGAGTGCTTGACCTGTTACTGACTTTGAGTTCAACGGGTTTACGGTCAATCAAGCTGAACTGTGTAGCTACTGAATCTGCACCAATTTGTTCCCCTCTAACTAAAATGCTGGCAAGCGTTCCATGGACACAGTTGAATAACTCGAACACTAAGCCAATGTACCTAATCCAGTTTCAGAAAGAGTTTATCCAGCGCTAAAACAAAGCCACATTGTGTTGCACAATTGCATTAGAAGCCTAAACTGACACTCAATTGCGGCAACACAAAAACATTCCATAAAATGGAAATAACAGCCCAGATCTTGAATCACCTGGCATTAACTGTGCTCGATAACAAGCTGCTTCATCTCAGAACCATTCATGGCATTTGGTACGGTATAAACTATTGAATAACTATGGTATAAAACTATTTGAGTAAAAAAGGGGGTTCATCCTTCCCTCCCCAAATCAAGGATCCTCTCCAGAGTGCTTCCATGATGAGTTGAATCTTCTGCACTCAATTTTTCTTCTCTGCTCATGTGAAAATCTTAATCCACTTCAAAAATAACATAAACTCAGGTTGTTATTTAGCTCCTACAGATCAAAAGGGATTTTGTAAAGGTTCTCATGCTTGTAACATCACTGAATTTCTGCAGCAGAAAGTTGGCGAGCTTATTAACGATGGACTGTGCCATCGTTAATGGAATTACAAAAGCTAAAATTCTTGTCTCAACTTACAGCTGGTAAATGATGGAAGCCAGCAACAATGGTCTGTCTGCTGCAAACAAAAAACTGACCCTGCAAAGGGTATCCGATTCATCTCAAGGGACAATATCGGTCAGAGCACATTACAAGGAGGACGGAGAATAAAGGAGGCAGCAATGGGAACTTGTCAGAAAGGTATATCAATGTGCTAGTGAATTTTAATCACTGCATGGACTGGAAGAAAATAAAATGGGCAAAAGATTCAAATTTACAGCATCACAGAAAGAGAGCAGTAAAAAGTAGACACAAAGAACTGCAGATGCTGGAATCTTGAGTAAAAAGCACAGAGTACTGGAGTAACACAGAGGGCAAGACAGCATCTCTGAAACAATCAGCAAGAGAGCATTTGGGTCATCGGGTCCATAACAGGTCCAAACAGAGCTATGCCACAAGGTCCTTTCCCACACCTCCCCCTTTTAATTTCCCCGTACCCCTTGCAACCTCTTCTCTATCATTCACACCCATCAACTCCTTTTGCATCCACTTGTCATTACATTACATGGAGGGCTAATTTATAATACCAAACGTCTCCAGAAGGTGGAAGGAACAGAGCACCTACAGAAAACACACATGATCATGGAGAGAGCACCCAGTTAGCACACAAAGTCAGGGTCCAAACTGGTTCCCTGGAGCCGAGAGGCATCATTGCCATCCGCTTTTAGGTAGCCTGGGTGTGAAGGTGACCAAGCATTTATGAGGTCGTTTCTTAGAACGGCACATTCTCTAGTCAAGCAGAGAACAGGTAACAGCAATCATGATATGATTGAATTGTACACTGAATGGGAGAAGAATGGGTCCAGGAGTAAAAAGTTAAATTTAAATATGGTCAACCACAAAACCTGTGCTTGCAGAAGTGAACTGTGAGTTAGGTTAGACACAAGGAACTGCAAATGCTGGAATCTTGCATAGAACACAAAGTGCTGAAGTAGCACAGCAGATCAGGCAGCATCTCTGGAGGACATAGATAGGTGATGTTTTGGGTTGTGACTCCTCTACAGTTTGAAGAAGGGTCTGACCCGAAATGTCATCTTTCCATATCCTCCAGAGATGCAGCCTGACGTGCCGAGTTGCTCCAGCATTTTGTCTTCGGGTGAGGTAGGTTAATTTAGTTTAGTTTAGTTTAGTTTAGAAATACAGCATGCACTTGGAGAAAACCCACGCGGTCACAGGGAGAATGTACAAACTCCACAAACTGAAACAGTAGTCAGAATCAAATCTGGTTCTCTGGCACTGTAAGGCAGCATCTCTACTGCTATGCCACTGTGTCACTATAGAATCAGCCTGTCGAGAAGCAGCAACTAGTATTGAGGAGGGTCTTTCAGAATGCACAGAGTAGATACATTCCAGTAGGTAAAACAATTCCAAGAGATGACGCATTATTTTGTGGTTCGCTAACAGAAGTAAAGATGATATCACATTGAAGGAGGAAAACAAATCTGTGGAATGGCAGCTGACAGAATAGAGTATCAGATAGAATATAAAACAGTAACAAATTACTGGAAATAAGGAGCAAAAAATTAGATCAGAAATTAAAGTGAGAAAGATAAAAACATGTAGAAAGAGTTTATACCGACATTTTGAAAAAAAGAGTTAATTGAGTTAATAGAAAACGATTCTGGGGCATTAATCATGAAAACAAATGAGTAGGCAGATTAAACATATTTCACATCAGTGAAAAAAGGACACAAAGTGCTGGAGTAACTCAGTGGTCAGGCAGCATCTCTGGAGAACATGACTAGGTGACATTTTAGGCCGGGACCCTTCTTCAGTCTGTTGAACTTGTTTTACAGCTGAATATTCTTTCTCTCCTTGTATATCTTGCATAGTAAAACAATCAAGAATAAAATGTTTTTTACAAAATACTCTTCTTGCTATATATGTGGATATCATGGGAGTAATCGCTTGCTCATTTTAACATTTGTGGCTCAATTGCATCCTTTTGAAGTAATTAACCTTTTTGACTGTTTAAACCTTTTAGTTTTGTTGTACACCTTCTTGGTTTTTAACCTGTCTTTATATTTAAAACATAAAGGGAATAACTATTTGGTAATGTAATTCTTAGGCATTTAT
Organism: Malacoraja senta; assembly: GCA_038087875.1. Classification (NCBI taxonomy): domain Eukaryota; kingdom Metazoa; phylum Chordata; class Chondrichthyes; order Rajiformes; family Rajidae; genus Malacoraja; species Malacoraja senta. Next base: position 44,576,536 of record CM075978.1, read on the forward strand.
TTCACAGAAAGGTTCAGTCAAATTTGCATTTAATGTAATGGGCCTGTCCCACTTAGGCGATTTTTCAGATGACTGCCGGCGACTGTCAAGTCGTGCCAGGTTGCTGAAAAAAACGGCGACTGGAACGGCGACTGTCAGAGTGGAATACACACACACATACACACATCTCTTCCCCAGCCAGTTATGCAGGCGGGTGACAGGGCAAGTGGGGGGAGCGCTGTCTGAGTGAAATTCACACGGTGCAAAGCCAATGTGATACAGACACACACCACGATGAACAGGAAGGTTGGTGCTGTAATTAAGATGGTGAAAGCACAGTGTACGGGAAGGGTCACTTAAGTCCTTTAAAAGAGGGGGGAGGGGGAGAAGGGGGGAGAAGGGGGAGATGGGGTGGGGAGAAGGAGTGGATACAACTTTTAAGAAGCCAGACATGCACGGCTGTGAAGCTCGGCGGACATTAACATTACCGGTCGGTTATCCTTGGTTCTGAAAACTACTGTTTACTTTTTTTTTTCCAATGAGCCAATGAAATTCACCAGTCAGCACCGGAAACAACCTTCGAGAACCTACGGCCTCCTGGCGACCCACTACCACTGCACTTATGTCACAAGAATTCTCGCTACTCAACATGTTGAAAAATTATTGGCGACCAGAATGAAGCCGCGACTAGTTACGAGAATGCGGGAACTACTCACCACCATGCAGGCGACTCCCTGGCAACTTCCGGCGAACATGTGGCGACCTTGTGGCGACCTCATAGTCTCCTGTAGTCGCCTAAAAAGTTGCGTAAGTGGGACAGGCCCATTACTCTGCTACTAAGATCTTCAACAGTGTAGTGTTGAAATTGTAGCAGTCTGGTTGAATTGGTCTTGTGTCGGAAGATCTCTTATAAATCATACCAAATTTTAAACCAAAAATCGGGAAACAAAGTAAATATAGCTATCTAAATAAATTTTTCAAAATAAAGCTAAATTGTATTTATACTTAATTATTGGAAATAGTCAAATAAAAAAAGATGTCAGCTTTGGTGTTTGAAACCAAGTGCAAGTATTTTTCTGGGTGCAAGTGAGTTGAACAGTTGTGAATTTAGAAATGAAGAGACAAAGAAGCAATTGTGATATTACACAAGTGAAACTAAACGGTGTCAGTCAGTAGTTGTCTTAAATCAGCCAAAGGCCAACCTGAATGAATTGATATGAACATACAAATTAGAAGCAGGATTACCCTAAGTCTGTTCCACGATTAAACAAGAGTATGGCTGATCCAATTGTAACCTTATTTCTGCATTCCTTAACATCTGCCTATAAAGAATGTCACCCCCTTGCTTATCAAGAATCTACTTATCTCTGCTTTAGACATTCATAGAATCTGCTTCCACAACACTTTGAGGAAGAGTGGTCTGAAGATGTGACCCATTGAAGGAAAAAATATATTTAATTCATCTTACGGTCTTAAATTAATAACTCTTATTTTCAAGCAGTGATGCCTGGTTTTAGATTCTCCCACAAGTGTACATCCACCCTGTCAAGACTCTTTTGGATCTTGTATGTTCCCATCAGGTCATCCAGAGTCAAGGAGTTATACTGCATGGAAACAAGCTTTTTGGCCAAAATTGTCCATGCTGACCAAGTCAGAATTCTGGGCTAGTCCCATTCATCTGCATTTGGCCCACACCACTCCAAATCCTTCCTATCTATATATCTGTTCAAATGTCTTGTGAATAGGTTCGCCAGATATACAAACTAATAAATAATACATAATTTACAGTTAATACAGTTCTACTTCATATATTTTCATGTTAAGTAAGATAACATGGTACTGTTATGAAGTTGCAGTTTCAGAGGGCTGGACTTTCAATGGATGGATGGTCGGCCTCAGATCACCCAAGTCCGCCACTCCCATCACTGTGCACCATTGGGAGTCAATTGCTCATCTCAGCACCTCTGCTTCAGAGGGAAGAATGTGGTGACCATCAACGTTACTCAAGGATGGACACTTCTCTTCTTGCACACATTCACTTGATTAGCCGTTCTATTAAACAAGCTCTGTGACTTGCTAACCAGAGACCAAAAGCCTTGGCACATCTATTTCTGACCAGTGAGGGGGATCTAATGAGACTAGGATCAGAATTGATGACCAGAAATAATTTTGGGAGGGAAAATGAATTTGATCCAAAGTAGGAAATCGGAATGGAGTAGGTTTTGATTAATCATGTTGCTGCTCTCTCCTATTTATTCCATTCTTTTGACATTGTCCTTGTGCTTCCTATATCAAAAATCCTCCTGGATTTTTCTTAATAAGCATCATGCAAATCAACTTGAAAACACAGCCATTTAATGAGCTTAGCATTGCTTTGTAGGAACATACTCTCGGTTTTCAAAGTCTATATACATCATCAAATGAAATCAGACCACTCTGGCATGTAATTCTGTTAACCTTGGCTCAATTAGAACACCACCTTTTAAGTTCCAAACTAAAATTGCTGCCAATGTCAAAGCTCCCCTAGAGTAAATACATCTTGAACTAAACAATCTACCAGTTTTGAAGGAAAGAAACAGGTGGTGTTTCGACCCAAAACGACACCTATTCCATTTCTCCAGAGATGCTATCTGACCTGCTGAGTTACTCCAGCTTTTTTTCTCTATCTTCGGTTTAAACTAGCATTAGAACTTCCTTCCGACACAATCTACCATTTTTGCTGCATAAAGTTGATTTACTTAATGTACGAAAAAAGGGCATTTGAGACTTAATCCTTGACTCCCACTCCTAAGTCTAGGTAGTCAGAGGAAGAAAACATGTATGCTTTTAACAATGGGGCATTGCACTCAAAAATTAGCTCTTCAAACAAACTGATCCATTATTACTACTTCAAAAAGTTGTACATTTATTTATAGTCCCTGCGGTGTATGAAAGAAAATCACAAGTTAATTTTAACGTATTATAAATGTATTAAGCAAAACTAATAAACTAGCATGATGGGGATTGATGATGAAAGCATTGCATAGACAGTAACAAATTCACCATCTAAAACAAATAATCAGTTCCATAACGAACAAATGCAAGAATGTTTTTTTTTTAATGAAAAATAAGATACAGCTTTATTAAACTCATGAAACATAAATTTTGAAGATCACTATGTACACAAAAAACAGAAACAAGTGAGACGAGGGCAAAATTATTAACATTTTAACAAACATTCGGTGCGATGTGATTGAAATGGGAACTCAGCAAAAATGTGATACTTTGGATTTCTTTATTCAAAATAAAATTGATTTATTTATCTTCCTCCTATTCTTGGCTGGTTTCTCAACACAGATCAGTCTAAGCACTGAGTGTACTGCTAGCAACCTCTGTCACTGCGGCAGATGTGATTTGGGGAGACTATCAGGTCGGCAAAGAGTTGGCCAAGGTAATCAGAAAGATGTTGCAATTTGAAATGAAAGCAGAAAACACTGGGAACACTCAGCAGGTCAGGCAACATCTGTGGAAAGAGAAACTGAGTTCACAATTCAAGTCAACCAATCTTCATCAGACCCAGTTCATTATTTTTAGTTTACACATACAGCATGGAAACAGCCCCTTTGGCCCAACAAATCCACGTCAACCTTTGATCACCAATTCACACTACTTCTATGTCATCCTGCTTTATGGGGTGGCACAGTGGTAGAGTTGCTGCCTCACAGTGCCAGAAACTAGAGTCCCATCCTGACTACAGGTTTCCCCCCATAATCCAAAGACACGCAGGTTTGGAGGCTAATTGGCTTCTGTAAATTGCCCCTAGTGTGCAGGATGCAAAACTGGGATAATATCGAACTATTGAATGGTCAGAGTAGGCCAAAGGGCCTGTTTACACGCTGTATCTCTCAACTAAATTAAACTAAAACTTCAAATTCACACCCTGCACATTGGAGACATTTTTTTCAGTGAGCTATTAAACTGCAAACCGCATGCCTTTCGGATGGGAGAGGAAACCGAAGCACCCAGAGGAAACCTATGTGGTCACAGGGAGAATGAGGAAACTCTACACAGACAGCACCTGAGGTCAGGATCAAATCCGGGTCTCTGGTTCTGTGAGGCAGCAGCTCTATCAGCAACCTGGCCCGAAACGTTAACCCTGCTTTACATTCCACGAATGCTTCCCGATCTGCTGAGTGATTCCAGCATTTCCAGTTTTTATTTCTTATAGGGAGAGTCTCGCCAGCATGGAAGAGAAACCTAGCAAATTCCAAAACAGCCAATGGAGCAGAGGGTCACTGCTCCATTATCCACTGCCCTAGCATAAGGTTACACCAATGCCACTAATTCAAGGCGGAATAGTCAGCAAATACTCAGGATATAGGTCTGTTTTGTATCTTCTACCCCTCGTCCTAGATTGCACTAGTGGGTTATTATGATGCCAGTGACACCAGTTGAGAGGCACTTTCCACATTTCACACTCTTTGTGAGCAGCTCCATGCAAGACCGCAAGAAATTGCAGAGTATTGTGAACGCAGTCCTGACCATCACACAAACCAACCTCCCATCCATTGACTCCATTTACATGTCACACTGCCTCGGCAAGGCCACCAGCATAATCAAGGACGAGTCGCACCCCGGCCACTCCCTCCTTTCCCCTCTCCCAACCGGCAAAAGGCATAAAAGTGTGAAAACGCAAACCTCCAGATTTAGGAACAGTTTCTTCACAGCTGTTATCAGGTAACTGAACCATCCTACCAACAACTAGAGAGCAATCCTGAGCTACTATCTACCTCATTGGAGAGCGTCGGACTATCTTTGATTGGTTATACTGGACTTTATCTTGCATTAAACATTATTCATGTTATTCCCTTATCATGTATCTGTACACTGTGGACGGCTCAGTTGTAATCATGTAGATAGATAGATAGATAAACATTTATTGTCACATACACCAATTGGTGCAGTGAAATTTGACTTGCCAATGCAGCACACAAATAAAGATTACATCCAAGAATTTAACAACATAAAAACATCCCCCCACAATGGTTCCCACTGTGGGGGAAGGCAGCAAAGTCCAGTCCCATCCCCAGTTCACCCATAGTCGGGGCCTATTGAGGCCTCTGCAGTCGCCGCCACGGCAGCACGATGCCTCAGGCCCTCTCGCCGGATGATGGAATTCTGGCGTCGGGTGAACACTCTCAGCGGCCCGGAGTGTCTGGAGCGGCCGCCTCCTCCCAGTAGACCACGGCTCCCGAAGTCCACGAGCCGCGAGCCGCGCCGGTCGATGCTCCGACTCTGGCGACCTCGTCGTCAGATCCCAGGCTCCGCGGTGTTTAGAGCTCAGCGCCGCCCGCGGCTGGAAGCTCCACTGACCGCAGACCGCTGACTGCAGCTCCGCGATGTTGGTGCCGGCGGTCACAGCACTCCGGAGCCTGCTGCACGGCGACCCGGGTTAGGCATCGCCCGCTCCGCGATGGTACTTCAGCGCTGTGCCGCCGCCGAAGCTGAAGTCGTGCCGGTCCCGGCAGGAAAACGGCGCTCCAGTCTGCCCGTAGGCCGCGAGGAAGGGGCGAAGATACGGCTCGGAGAAAAGCCGCATCTCCGACCAGGTAGGGACTGCAAAAATAGTTTCCCCCTTTCCCCCCCCCAACCCCCCACATAAAAAGACTAAAGACCTCCAAAAACCAACACTTTTAACTAACTAAAAATAAAAAAAGGGTGAAAAAACTAACAGCTGCTGGCAGGGCAGCCATACTCGACGGCGCCCCAGGTGTATTGTCTTTCCGCTGACTGGTTAGCACGCAACAAAATCGTTTCACAGTACCTTGGTACACGTGGCAATAAACTCAACTCTACTATTCTAACTCCGTGGAATGCAGGCCACTTTCACACTTCCAGGCAACTTCTTCTTCTTGTATGTCAACTTGTTCTATTTGATCTATTTGTTTGTGCATGTCGGGTTGATTGCATTAGTCGAAAAAGGGTGGACCATGTGAAGGTTGCAATCTCCCACCCCTCCAGGCAACTGGTATGGTTGAACACCAAGTGAGCAGAGAGAAGCAGCATAGAAAACAACACAGCTCTTTGCGATATGAAAAAAGTGTAGCCAGCGGTAATAAAATGCCTCTTACCCCACTAACAAGTTGATTTGAACCAGCAGACAACTCACATTTCATCTGTATCCATACAAACACTTGCGTAGTAAAGAGGAATCGTCTGGCTATTCAAACCTCAACGTTGGATGTGGAAAGATAGAATATAACTGTTTATTAAGAATAAAGTGCTCTAATTGTGTATCCTCCAAAACAAACTTTGTGGGTCACTAAAGGTGCTTGCTCCAATATCTCAGCAACACTCTTAAGAAACCCTCAACCATTTGTCTTGTGGCCAGTCCAGAAATAAATTGTGAAATATGCAACCAACAATCCTGATCCTGCCAACATTCTTGAGGAGAAAGTCTACTGAACTATTCAGACATTATGTGTAAGAAGGAACTGCAGATGCTGGTTTATACAAAAAGCTGGAGTAACTCAGTGGGACAGGCAGCATCTCTGGAGAGAAGGAATGGGTGACGTTTCGGGTCGAGACCCTTCTTCAGACATCACCCATTCCTTCTCTCCAGAGATGCTGCCTGTCCCGCTGAGTTACTCCAGCTTTTTTGTGTCTATATTCAGACATTATATTCTGCTGAATTCAGTCTGCGGTGTACAAGCTGAGAGAGGCTTGGCCTCTCTCAGCCAGGCACATTCCCCAGATTACTGGACACTATTCCAAATGATACCCCAACTCACCTTTTCAGATGTTATAAAGTATTATAAGAAGTTTTTTTTTTTTTTTTTTTTTTTAATTTTTATTTATTAGAAGTACATTACATTACAACCACATACATTAATACTCGTCATTTATATCTTCTTACAATTAATGTACTCCCTTTATTTATTTTTTTACACTAGAAAAAGAAAAGATTGAAAGAAAGAAGAAAGTGAAGGAAAAAGTGCAAGTGTAGAAAAGTGTAGAAAATGTAACAACAAAAAAGGACGAAGACCCTATAAGAGCGAAATTAAAAACAAAAAGAAAAAGAGTTAAGAAATAGGCCCTAAGAAAAGAAAAGAGAAAGAGAAAAAAAGAGAAACAAATGTTTTTTTTTGAGCATCACGTAAATAGGACATACCAACTCTTCAACTATCATCCCCCCTTACCTGACCTCAATTTTTTATTTTTTTAAAGTACTTTTGCACCCTATGTTTGTAATAATTCTATAAATGCAGACCACGTCAGGTGGAAGTGATCTGGTTTACCTGCTAGGAGGAGTCTTATCTCTTCTAGGTGTAATGTTTCAAACATATTTGAAATCCACATATTTATAGTTGGTATTGGAGCCTTCTTCCAAAATTTTAGAATTAGCTTTTTTCCAGTTATTAACCCATAGTCCATTAATTTCTTTTGAAACACATTTAGTTCTGGATCATCTTCCGTTATTCCGAAGATAATCCATTCTGCTTTGGGTATCAGTCTTGTTTTAAATAACTTTGTAAAGATTTCAAAAATTTCATTCCAAAATTTTTGAATTTTTGTACAGAAGACAAATGAGTGCGCTATAGTTGCTTCTTGGGATTGACATTTATCACAAGTAGATGATACGTTTGGGAAAATTTTATGAATTTTAGTTTTTGAATAATATAATCTATGTAAAATTTTAAATTGTATTAAAGTATTCACTAAGAAGTTTCCTAGTGAACCCAATACGAGCATTGGAAACGTTATATGGCGAGCCAGTTACCAAAGCATCAGGATTTCCAAAGAGTGAGATAGTTATTTGTCAGAGTTTTATGGTACCAAGTTCAAACACAATGGAACGTGGCAAAATGGCCACAACAATTAAGAAAGGCATGGGAGAAACGTATTGTCGTGCATTTGTAGCTTTTCCTCATTGTTTCATTGCAGAAATTTTCTGGAACAGGAAGTAAACATGGTGAAGTTTGAAAATGCACACCTCCAGATTCAGGAACAGTTTCTTCTCGACTGTTATCAGGCAACTGAACCGTCCTCTCACCAATTATAGAGTGTGGTCCTGACATCCCATCTACCTCATTGGAGACCTAACAATGTTTAATCGGACTTTATCTTGCACTAAATGTTATACCGTTTATCCTGTACCTGCACACTGTGGACAGCTTGATTATAATAATGTAAAGACTTTCCACTGACTAGAAAGCACGCAGCAAAATAAATTTCAGTGTACCTATGTACACGTGACAATAATAAACTAAACTAAACGTTTCATCATTAAAATAGTTGGGAAACAATGGACCAGCTGTTATTAGGCAATTGAACTGTCCTCTCATGAGCTAGATTGCAGTCATGACCTCCCATCAACCTCACTGAAGACTGAACTATCTTCAATCAGACTCCGACGTTCTTTTAGGAAGGAGATGAGGAGAAATTTCTTTAGTCAGAGGTTGGTGAATCTGTGGAATTCTTTGCCACAGAAGACTGTGGAGGCCAAGTCAGTGGATAGACTTGGCAGAGATAGACAGATAGATAGAAAGAGAGATTAAGGTAGAGATAGACAGATTTTTCATTAGTACAGGTGTCAGGGGTTATGGGGAGAAGGCAGGTGAATGGGGTTAGGAGGGAGAGATAGATCAGTCATGATTGAATGGCAGAGTAGTCTTGATGGGCTGAATGGCCTAATTCTACTCCTATCACTTATGACCTTATGACTCCAATGTATATCTTTACACTAAATGTTGTACCCTTTATCCTTTATCTGTGGATGGCTTGATTGAATTCCTATATACTTTTCTTTGACTGGATAGCACACAAATAAAAGTTTTTCACTGTACCTTGGTACATGTGGCAATAATAAACTAAACTAAACCAAACTGAATAGACTATTTCCTTGTAAGATTTCTCATCCTTCGGTTTATACTGCACGTTCGGAAACTCTGACGCACGGCAGCAGTAATTATCGCCACACATGTTCTTCCTTTTCCTTCAAGCTAAATATCACTTCAGCTTCAGGAAAGAATGTATTTACATTGGAAAACTTGCTATATTCTGGCTGGTGGCGTGGTGGAATCTGGCAAAGTCTGGGAGCACAGTGGGTACACTCCCAGGGAGCAACCCTTTAACCAGATGTGTTAAAGTCACCTGCTGTCTCTGGAGTCTGCCTGGCCAAATCTATTATGTCGCTGCCAGTGGTGGAAGGCAAATATTGGTGATGGGAGATGGTGGCTTGTGTGGATGCAACATGAAGAACAAACATCCCTAGACATGTGTCCAATAAGTTTACTTTACATCATATTCTGGGAATTCATGTCCAAATTTATTTTTTTTAATCTGTTGTACATTGAACATCTGTGGTTTGAAAAAATTCATGAAAATTTATAGAATGAGAAGAAATAAAGCCAACGCAATAGAAATTGCCCTGTCCGCCTCAACAATATTTTCCTGGACAGATTTGACAAAGGGAAACGGGGAAAGAAATTACTCCATGGCTTAGAAAATGGAATAAAAATAAGGAAACTTTGGCTCAGACAGTTACAAATTAAAACAAAATACTAATAGCATTTAATTCCTCCACAACAAAAGTCAGCAGTTGAAATGATAGTTTCACCCCTGCTGATAAAATATAAGCAGAATTGAAGTATTTTTCCTCAAGGTGCAAGCATTGAACATAGAACAGGAACGGCCCTTCGACCTACAATGTTTGTGTTGAACATGGGGCCAAGTTAATCTGTCCTCCTCTGCCTGTACATGATTCATATCCCTCTATTCCCATTTCCATCCTGGGACAAAAGTTCGGACTGTCTACCTTATCTATTTCTCTTATAATTTTACGCAATTCTATCGTCTCCCCTCAACCTTTGACATTCCAGAGAAAACAGTCTTTTACTTTTAGACTTTAAAGGTACAATGTGGAAACAGGTATTCTGGTAAACCTCTTCTGCACCCTCTCTTCTCCAAAGGCGACTCGTTACGATCAAGGATGACTCACTTCTCCACCAGTTCTGCGGTTTGTAAAGAAGCAGGAAACATGTTCCCAATGTTGGGGGAGTCCAGAACCAGGGGCCACAGTTTAAGAATAAGGGGTAAGCCATTTAGAACGGAGATGAGGAAAAACGTTTTCACCCAGAGAGTTGTGAACCTGTGGAATTCTCTGCCTCAGAAGGCAGTGGAGGCCAATTCTCTAGGTGCTTTCAAGAGAGAGTTAGATAGAGCTCTTAAAGATAGCGGAGGATAGGGGATATGGCGAGAAGGCAGGAACAGAGTACAAATAGTGGATGATCATCCATGATCACAGTGAATGGCGGTGCTGGCTCGAAGGGCCGAATGGCCTACTCCTGCACCTATTGTTTATTGTCTATTGTCTAAATGATGTGGAAGCATGGAATCCTCCACAGATGGCCAATGGGATGCCGGCTGGGAGATGCAGGATAATCACGTGAATGTGTCCTCCTTATGCTGGGAGTCCCGTGCTTCCACTACATGTCCTCAATGGTTCTTTATTACCAAGTGTACCAAGGTGCAGTGAAATTCTTTTTTGCATACAGATCAGTTAGATTAATGTCATACATAAGTACATTCCCCAACTGAGTACAGAATGCATACCTCCCTGGCCACATTTTGCCCTCATGACCCAGGGTCCGTCCAGCAGCTGACTACACCAGGGAAGGTAATACCCCTCCCCGGTACTTCCTACCAGCCCTTTGTTCCAGCATCTACTGCCGTTGTCGACTCCTTCTATTCCTCTCTGGTTCCCAGTCCCAAGTCGAGTAAGGACGGGCATCAGGGTTCACAATTCCATTCCGAATGTTACTTCTCCACTTTGTGCAGTAATGGGCCAGAGGTTCCCAAGACACAGTGGGGAATGTGGCATTTTTACCAAGTCTCATTCACACACTCTTTACAATGCATGTGGACTCAACTCATTTTCCCCTTACGTCCATTTGAACAGGACCATATTTGCAGCTGGACTCCAGTAGTTAACACCGTCACCTTGGGTTGAACTGCTGTAATCGAGTCTTTATTTCGGCATTTGATTTATATTCAAAGTACACAACACTAAGAGGAAAAACAAACAGCAATGGCCAGGGTACTAACCGGGCAACGGCAGCTTTAGATTTATGTGGCAGAGGTTAAATCCAGGATGGGAGCCATTGGTATAATTAAGGTGCCTCGAAGGACAAGAACTACAGTATTAGTAACCATGGGAAAATTCTTAACACCAAGTTGCAATGTCACAAAAGGCAGTGGTAAGGCCGAGAATAAATATCACCGAGTCAACATTGCAAGATGCCTTGCAACACACCAGCAACAAGGAAGCACTTGAGTGGAGGGACTTCACTTGCAGGAAAAATTCAACAGCAGACCCAGACATTCATATAGTCCTCCGTTTCATTTAGTTGTGTGGGGTAAATGCTAAAGAGAAGCCAACAGAGCATTTCATTAACGATATACCAATAAAATGGGATCCCTCGCATAGAATGTGCATTCCAAACATCACAACAGGACAGCACGGTGGTGCTGCGGTAGAGTTGTAGCCTCACAGCGCCAGAGAGCTGGGTTCGAGCCTGACTACGGGGGCTGTTTGTATGGCGTTTATATATTTTCCCCATGACCGCGTGGGTTTTCTCCGGGAGCTCCGGATTCCTCCCATACTCCAAAGACCTACTGGTTTGTAGGTTGATTTGCTTAAATTGTCCCTCGTGTGTGTGTGTATGATAGTGTTAGTGTACGGGGTGATCGCTGGTCAGCTTGGACTCAGTGGGCCGAAGGGCCTGTTTCTGCGCTAAATCTCTAAATTAAATGAAACACATTATAAATCATTTTACATACACATAGAATAAACCCTCACTCACTATAACATGGGGGGGGGGAATGGGGAATAAACCAACCCTCACTGTAGCATGGGGGGGAATGGGGAATAAACCAACCCTCACTCACTGTAGCATGGGGGGGAATGGGGAATAAACCCTCACTCACTGTAGCATGGGGGGGAATGGGGAATAAACCCTCACTCACTGTAGCATGGGGGGGAATGGGGAATAAACCAACCCTCACTCACTGTAGCATGGGGGGGAATGGGGAATAAACCCTCGCTCACTAGACCATGGGGGGGAATGGGGAATAAACCAACCCTCACTGTAGCATGGGGGGGAATGGGGAATAAACCAACCCTCACTGTAGCATGGGGGGGAATGGGGAATAAACCAACCCTCACTGTAGCATGGGGGGGAATGGCCATTACACATAGAATAAACCCTCACTGTAGCATGGGGGGGAATGGGGAATAAACCAACCCTCACTGTAGCATGGGGGGGGAATGGGGAATAAACCAACCCTCACTAGACCATGGGGGGAATGGGGAATAAACCCTCACTCACTGTAGACCATGGGGGGGAATGGGGAATAAACCAACCCTCACTAGACCATGGGGAGAATGGGGAATAAACCAACCCTCACTATAACATGGGGGGGAAATGGGGAATAAACCCTCACTCACTGTAGCATGGGGGGGAATGGGGAATAAACCAACCCTCACTCACTGTAGCATGGGGGGGAATGGGGAATAAACCAACCCTCACTGTAGCATGGGGGGGAATGGCCATTACACATAGAATAAACCCTCACTGTAGCATGGGGGGGAATGGGGAATAAACCCTCACTATAACAGACCATGGGGGGGAATGGGGAATAAACCCTCACTATAACATGGGGGGGGAATGGTGTTTACACATAGAATAAACCCTCACTATAACATGGGGGGAATGGGGAATAAACCCTCACTATAACATGGGGGGGAATGGCGTTTACATACACATAGAATAAACCCTCACTATAACAGACCATGGGGGGTAATGGCGTTTAAGATATATCCTAGATTTTGGATTTAGCGGATTGTTCGCTATAACCAAGTGCAACATATGGCTTTTCATGTTTAGTTTAATTTAGTCATTTAGAGATACAGTGCGGAAACAGGCCCTGCGATCCCCGTACATTAGCATTATGCTACACTAGGGACAATTTTTACCAAAGCCAATTAACCTACAAATCTGTATGTCTTTGGAGTGAAACTGGAGCACCCGAGGAAAGCCCACACAGGTCACGGGAGAGCGTACAAACTCCATACAGACAACACCCGGAATCAGGATCGAACCCGGGTCTCTGGTGCTGTGAGGCAGCAACTCTACCGTGCAGCCCGTTAGAGCTGTGTAGAGACCCAACAATAAAATTTAGGCTGAGCAAGAAGTGCACTGACAGAGGTGCCTTTTCTCAGCTGAAAAATTAAAGCAAAGCCAGGTGGCCTGGCCTGGAAAGCGATGCAGGCCAGGGTTGGCGTCGGCAGTCCGGCCTGGCGGTTAAGTTTGGTAGGACCATACGCTATATCCAAAATCCATTATAAAGAGATCCGTAAAAATGAGGGGATATAGCAGGCCCGTGTGGATAAATGACTGGATATAAAGATGTGGCAAAATAAATAGTCTCTTTCAAAAGTCTTCTATATTTTTATTCTGATTATCTGGAATCTGGATAGACAGGTCATGACAGTCTTTGGAAAAATAGTTTCACTGGTATGTCTTTAATAAACTGCTGTAGTGCTCACAGAACAGAAACGGCTGTAGTGCTCACAGAACAGGGCAAATCAGAGGAGAATTTACCAGACCAAACAAAGCAGAAGAAGCTCAGCAGATGGGATTGTGTCAAAACGACCTCGCAAACGTTAGATTTCAAATGGCTAAATATTTAGTGCATGTTATCTATTGTAAAAATATTGAGAGAATTGCATGCATTCAAAAGTCGCCATTGCCATCTCCAGCAGCTGGGCTAATACACTTGGGTCGAAACTTACTGGGAGCCATCTGCAGCTCTTTGCTTCAGCGCCGCTACATTAGGGTTCCTATGTGAACGTAGAAGCCATGAACTTGTGGCCTCTTCAGACCAGCGATTTGCCATTTGTGCTCAGATTTTGTATTCTTCATGGAGTGCAGCTGTAGAGTGCTAATATCTTGCAATTCACCAGCACCTCTGCCGAGGAATCTACCTGCAAGATTTACGTGAAGTTTGACCTGGCAAATGAACAAGAAGACACAAAGTGTAATGTAATTTTAAAAAAAAGGAACTACAGATGCTGGTTTATACCAAAAATAGACACAAAATGTTGGACTAACTCAGCGGGTCAGGCAGCACATCTGGAGAAAATGGATAGGTGACATTTTGGGTCTGGACCCTCCTTCATACTCTTCTTGTGAAAATGGATAGGTTTCACAAGAAGAGTTCTGAAGGAAGGGATCCCAGACCAAAATGTCACCTATCCATTTTCTCCAGATGATGCTGCCTGACCTGTTGGATTACTCCAGCACTTTTTGCCTTTTTTTGTAAACCAGCGTCTGCAATTCAATGCATCCAAATGGACAAATTTAGGCAAAGTTAAGTATCAGGTAATTTACATCATTGTAATTCTGTTACTTAAATATTCTGAATAGTTAAGGTATTTTTTATTTTTTTAATTTATATTATATGTAGTTCACCATAATACTGGCAATAGGGTTTAGCCCAATTCTGAACATTTTATTGTGGAATCACAATCTAAAGACGGCTCCTCACCTGAAACATCACCTGTCCATTTCCTGCCACAGATCTACCAGACACATTGAGTTCTTCCAGCAGTTTGTTTATTGCTCAAGATTACAATGTCTGCAGAATTTTGCAGCTCCTTTGTTTTCTATTTTGACCAGATCTGTTCAAGGGCCCTTGATCTAAAACTTTAACTCCGCTTCGCTTTCCACAAATGCTTACTGATCTGCTGTGTTTCCAGCATTTTCTGTTTTTATTCATGTAAATTGATCATCGGGTGGCGCCGTGCGTGGCAGCCTCGCCAGCAGTTTGTCAGTCATTTTGACTTTTTTTTTTTTTTTTGTATGTCAAAATGTATGTGTTAACGTCTCTCGGTATGTTTTTATGTGGAGGTGATGTGGGGGGGGGGGGGGGAAGGGGGAAACCGTTTCCAGTCACTTACATCGGTGGAGATGCGACTTTTCTCCTAGTCACATTTCCGCCCTCCCTTGCGGCCTAACAACTTGGATTGGTGTGGCCTTTCCCAGAGACCGGCCCAGGGCTTCAACAAGAGATGCAAAATTTAAAATTTACATCCCTTACGACAACAGAATTTTATTACAGTTCCCATTAATACAATGTTTAGAGAAAATAAAAACAGTGGCAGACACTCTCAGTTGTCATGCAATATTTTAATACAGGACGTGTAGGAAGGAACTGCAGATGCTGGTTTACACCGAAGATAGACACAAAAAGCTGGAGTAACTCAGTGGGACAGGCAGCATCTCTGGAGAGAAGGAAAGGGTGACGTTTCAGGTCGAGACCCTACTTCATACTGGACTAGTCCATTATCGGTCCATAACCACAATTTTCAAGCAAAGTCCCTCAGAAATAATCATCTATTCTTCCTCACTTGTAGATGTTCTTTGTTACTTTCCATAATCGATTATCCTAAATGGCGACTGAAACACATGGGGTAGAACGTTTTGCCACTGATGAGCCTAAACATTATGCCAGTTATTCTGTCTCACTGATTTCTCTTCCCCATGCCTCCTTATCAATGTGTGCTTCCGAGCCTGGCATTAGGACCTCTGACAAAGTCAGTCGGTTTGGAAACCAGTCACATTGTTAATTGTCTCACCTTGCATCTTATATTGGTAATGAAGCAAAATGAGGAATCTTGACTTCCAGCTTCCTTCGTTCTACTGAGACACACTCCGGGCAATGCACTGACCTCAAACTCTGGTGATAACTGAAAGCAGAAGATTACCAGTACCGTCCATGGCAGACCAGTACTACTTATATATCGGTCCATTGAGTCTGTGTTGACCAACTAGTATAATGATGTTAACAATGCACTTTCACTTGAATGCAAGAACGTTAACATTTTTCGTATGCTTCGTTGGTAGTTAACTATGTTCAAGTATTGCGACTTCAAACCCTTCACTAAGGTGTTAACAAGACCCCAGCACTCTAAAGAACCCATGAAGGAGCAGGGAAACAAAACAACAACAAAAAACAGCTGGCAAATTCTGGATTCCTGCTTTTGAGCCGTGCATGCGGAAAGCCAGTGGAAGCCACTGCCAGATTTACTGCACAGTAATAATGAGAGCTGTGACTCATGCCAACATTGTTAATGCAACATCTGAACCAACGCAGGTGATGATACTCAGCTAGGGTTTTTGAAGATTTTTTTTTTAAAGTTACAGTACAGATTGAGCCAACACCTTAATTGGAAGAAGCCTCAGAGACTCATCTTCAAACAAGGAAGGAAAACAATGTCTCCCTAGAGCTATTTAAAATGTCACCTAGGGAAGGCAAACTTATTACTTTAATATTAGTGAAGTGAGTTAGAGTGAAAGATGTGGTAAACTCAAAAATACATTTAAAACAGATATGCAGATCATTGCAGTGATAACGATGGGGAATGTTTTGGGAAATTGATTAAGAGGTGGAATTTGGCATCAAGAAGGGGTACCAAGTGTTCTTTATGCTTCAGAGATACAGCGCAGAAACAGGCCCTTCGGCGCACCAATTCCACGTCGAACAGCGATCCCCGCACACTCGCACTATCTTACATACGAGGGCCAATTTACAATTTTTACTGAAGCCAAATAACCTACACTCTTGTACATCTTTGGAGTGTGGGAGGAAACCAGAGCACCTGGAGAAAACCCACGCAGGTCACAGGAAGGACTTACAAAGTCCGTACAGACAGCACTCGCGGTCAGGATGGAACCTGGGTCTCTGGCGCTGCAAGGAAGCAACTCTACCACTGTGCCACTGTGCCGCCCAATGGTTATTTTTGAACTATTATGGTTAAGACCCTTCAGCACCAAAATATCCAGGGTCAGGAATAGAGAAGACCAAACACTTGACACGTCAGGGCAGGAGGGGATCTTTAATTTGGAGTGAAATCCATGGCATTGTACCCTTGCTCATGCACCAGCTCCCACTGGAGGACTGACTGCTGACAAAAGCAGGATCCCATACTAAAGTGTTAAAGAAGGAACTGCAAATGCTGGAAAATCGAAGGTACACAAAAATGCTGGAGAAACTCAGCGGGTGCAGCAGCATCTATGGAGCGAAGGAAATAGGCAACATTTCGGGCCGAAACCCTTCTTCAGACTAAAGTGGTCAATTATAACTGACCACAGGATGGGACAATAATGGTTCACATGCTACCTCAGGGCAGACAAAGACTGTCCTTACTATTTTGTCCTCAACCTTTACCAGGAGTTACCTTCATCCCTGCAGCAGAACCACAAGCTTGTATTTTCCCTTCCAGTGGAATAGTATGGATGCCTTAAGGGAAGCATCCTCATGTGCACCAATCTCAAGAAGGGTCATGACCTGAAACGTCACACATTCTCTCCAGAGATGCTGCCTGTCCTGCTGAGTTACTCTAGCAATTTGTGTCATATGCACCTCATATGCACCAAATCAATCCAAAGTACGTTACTGATCATAAACCATCTCCGTGGGTGACGGAAAGTTATAGTCCATTGTATTTCTAATGACACAGAGAGTTTCAGAGCTGCAAGTTTTTAAGTTGAGCTAAGGATTACTAAAGCTTACCATGCTACAAATCAGAACCGGGGCAAGGAAGCATTTATTATCTTTTCTGGATTCTTTCTACGAGGATATTAACATTTAAAAAAATAGGTGATTGGTAAGTAACGGGGGACGATCGTGCTTTTTGTGCGCAATTGGTTGAATTCTCTGGTTAATTACTTGAACGGTGGATAGAATTCAGTGCGTGTTTGAAAGGATACGATCATGCCAATGTTATGCAATTCTAAATCTCATAATACATTAATTGTGACCTATAACAAATCTTTGGCTTGCACATCAATAAATCTTTAAACAATGCTTGGCATTTAGTGTTCCTATTTTGTAGCTAGTAGCAGAGCTTGGATTTAAGTTAATAACTTAGTCATACACTTTGACTCCTCCAGCAGAAGAAACACATACACTTATGAAACCATTATGGAGACTTTATGTGGAAAATAAAATGGCAACAATGTGAACAATTCTTTCTAAAGGTTCAACTTAATTTTCTTGGCTATTAAATGCAAGGAAATGTTAATTGACATTCAATTAATTTTATCAGTTGAACCGATTTTCAATTAGCACTTGCAGAAGCAGAGTTTGTTTTTAGATATTCTGGATTCTCAAGTTTCAACACAGCCTATTCTAAGAGCAGAGAAAACCCCCCAAAAGTTTAGGTTGGTACCAACCCAAAGTGGGTACCAGTGAAAAACCACCAATTGTATGTTCAGCCTGAAATGCAGTTCCATTGATTTCAAGTGACCCGAATGTTTGCCAAGTTACCTAACGGCCCTCCAAGACATATTTGCACTTCTACACATTGGACCAGAAAAGTTGTCCTTCCTCAAGAACTAAGGCAAGAAAATAGAGAAGACCCTTGGGCAGCACAGTGGCTCAGCTGGTAGAGCTGCTGCCTCACACGCCAGGATCTGGGTTCGATCCTGACCTCAGGTGCTGTCTGTGTAGAGTCTGCATGCTCTCTCTGTGACCATGTGGGTTTCCTTCGGGTGCTCTGGTTTCCTCCCGCATTCCCAAAGACATGCGGGTTTGCAGGTTAATTGGCCTCTAATTTTCCACTAGTGTGTGGAAAGTGGATAAGAAAGTGGGATAATATACAACTCGTGCGAATGGATAGACACAAAATGCTGGAGTAACTCAGCAGGACAGACAGCATCTCTGGAGAGAAGGAATGGATGATGTTTTGGGTCGAGACCCTCCTTCAGACTGAAAGAGGCATAATCATCATGGCAGTCATAGATAGGGTAGATGACAAGAACTTTGTACAAATACAGAGAGGACAGATATTAAGTAAATGTTTCTATGGAGGCGGTGTGAAACACAAGCCCTCAATTTGGATTTCGCAGATCGTACGTGACCTACAAAATCTTCAGTGGAAATCTATTTCCGATTTGGTCCACATTTGGGAAATTAGCACAATACAATTTCAAGTCTGTTTTAAAACTTTACAATTGATCCTTGGTGCAGTATATGGTGCAACCTGTCAAATGTACAAATGCTTGCTGAAAATACATTTAGCTGGCTTTCATCATTGTCCCACATTAGACAAGACCTCTCAACCACACAACTAATTCCTCCAGGCATTTTGAATTGGTTGGGAATGCTGTCCAAAGCATGTTGATCAGCTTGAAAGCTCTATAAACACAATAGCAAAACAGGTATTGGACCCAAGACAAGGCGACACAGTTGTGCAGGGGTAGAGTTGCTGTCTTACAGCGCCAGAGACCACTGTTCGATCCTGACTACGGGTGAGGTCTGTATGGAGTTTGTACGTCCCCCCGTGACCACGTGGGTTCTGTCTGGGTGCTCTGGTTTCCTCCCACACTCAAAAGACGTGCAGTTGGTAGGTTAATTGGCTTCAGTAAAAATTGTAAATTGACCCTAGTGTGCAGGATAGTGTCAGTGTCGGGGGTTATTGCTGGTCAGCATGGACTCGGTAGGCCGAAAGGCCAGGTTCCGTGCTGTATCTCTAAACTCAACTAAACAAAAATCCATATATAATGAATATTCCCATGAACTGCTAATCATTTACCCATAAGCAAGTCTCCAAAATCTTTCCACCCTGCAATACATAGGGCAACATCAAATTTAAGTCAATTTTTGCAATTTACAGTAAATGCCCTTCATTATCACAAGCCAAGGTGCAGTCACTTACTCATATCAGGAGTGGCCTTTAGAAATTAAGATTTCATTCATTGCACATCCCTAACACCACTACCTGCAATGATTAGTAAAATTAAACTCTATTCTGTTAGCCTCTGCTATTTGTTAGAAAATGAGCCAATGAACGTAACTTGTCAAAAAGGCCTGCAAGGAAATGAAGCAATGTCTTTGCTCACATAACTGTTATTGTCTGAAATGTGCTTCCTCAGAATTTGATGGATACAGAATCAACACCAATTTGATGTATAGAAAATTTGATGTATACAGAATCAGCAGTAATATTCAAAGAAGGAATATTTCAGAAGGTAATAATTGCAGGGCAATAGGAAGGCGTCTTTATAGAGACTCATAAGTTCATGTCATAGAAGCAGAATTAGGCCATTTGGCCCATCGAGTCAATTCCACCATTCAATCATGGCTGGTTTATCTTCCCCTCTCAACTCCATTCTCCTGCCTTCTTCCAATAACCTTTGACAACATTACTCGAACCTGTCAATCTATGCTTTAAAAATATTCATTGACAGCCTCCACCACCAACTGTGGCAATGAATTCCACAGATTCACCACCCATTGACTAAATAAATTCCTTCTCATCTCTTTGCTAAAGGTACGTGCTTTGGTTTTGAGGCTGTGCCCTCTCTCCTGGACTCTCCTACTAGTGAAAACATCCTCTACACATCCACACGACCCCAACCTTTCACTATTCGGTAACTCCTTCTACTTTACACAACCGGCTTATCTTGACCTGAAACTTCACCTATTCCTTCTCTCCAGCGATGCTGCCTGACCGGCTGAGTTACTCCAGCATTTTGTGCCTATCTCCGCTTATGATCATGAAGGAACCCACAGCGATTTTGAGCGTGGTCTTCAGCATAAAAGAAAGGAGAGCTTTTCATTTTATCTGCTTTGTGCCACAAATTGCGTCAACTTCATTTCATTTCATTTCCACAACATATTTTGTGGATACCTCAGTCTTCTTTTTCTCGAAGATATTCTGCACTGTTTGCCTCAGGTCTGAGAGTCTGCCAATTATTCATCCCATTAGTTTCCTATGTCTCCAAGCCATGCATACCAAACACAATCCTCTGGATACCTTTCATTGAAGTATTGCATGCTTATTCACATCCGCTGGCTCTTCAACCCACTGCCCTCCTCAACAGTCTACTTATAAATTCGGGGCGGATTTGAAAACATTCTTTCAGGGAGATAAAGCCGGTACATTCAGAGACACGCCATATAATCCTTCTGTTCCTGTCAATGCTGCCCTTCCAATTGAAAATAAGATCTTCGAGGCCTCATCCCCTGTTTGGTCTCTGTTGCCTTGTCTTTGACCAACTCATATCCTGCAGCATAAATACCACAGATTCATCTGCTACACTAGCTTTAGGCTCCTTAAAGGATTGTACTGCCCACAGCCAAATGAATGGCTGCACTGTCTGCTTCCCAATCAGTCCACTCCGTGTATTTTAACATTGCACACACTCATACAATTATCTTCTCCTTACCAAAGTGGTCAATCACAAAAAATAATTGTTCTAACATAAGAATGTTAACATGCTCAAAAAGTATGTTACATTAGTTTAGTTTAGAGGTGCAGTGTGGAACCAAGCCCTTCGGCCCACAGAGTCTGTGCCGATCAGCGATCCCCGTACACTAGCACTATCCTACACACTGGGGACAATTTAAGATTTTTTACCAAAGCCAATTAACCTACAAACCTGTGCATCTTTGGAGTGTGGGAGGAAACTGGAGCACCCGGAGAAAACCCATGTGGTCACAGGGAAACCGTACAAACTCCATACATACAGCATCCATAGTCAGGTTCTACTCTACCACCGCCCCACCGTGCCACCCATTACGTTATGTATTGTTCTAACACAGAAATGTATGTTAACTTCTATCAAATGCTTGGTGCTGCTGCCCATCGCCAGCTGCTCAGTAATAAAACTGGGACAAAACACAGAATGCTGGAGGAACTCAGTGGGGTCAAGCAGCCTCTGTGGAAGGAATGGACAGGCCTATCCTTTCCTTCCACAGATACTGCCTGACCTGCTGAGTTTCTCCAGTGTTCTGCGTTTGGCTGAAGATTCAAGCAGCTGCCATTATGTGTATCTCCGATAAAATTGGGACCCCTAGGAACCACAGTAAACAGCCAACCATATTCATGTGGCACTGGAGCCTTTTATAACAAAACCATGTCAGGACAAAGTACCTCCATCCACACATCAGTGAAGCACTTAGGTTTTAATGAAGGAAAAAGTAACTGCAGATGTTGGTTTACAAAAAAAGGCACAAAATGCTGGAGTATCTCAGCAGGTCAGGCAGCATCTCTGGAGAACATGGATATGTGACATTTCGGGTCGGAACCTTTCTTCAGACTGAGGATGTGTCCCAGCCAGAAACTTTACCTATCCATGTTCTCCAAAGATACAGCCTGACCCACTGAATTACTCCAGCACTTTGTGATTTTTTTTAGGTTTTAATTAAGGTTTTTTTGCACGTGGCTGTTTCTTTATTTTCAGATTTTTAAAAAAATAACAAATTGTCATAGTGGGATGAACAAATAAAAGTTTTATCTACTAGATATCCTTTGATGTTCCCCTCGTTAATCTTGTAGCCTTCACCCTGATCTACAAATAAGGAGCCAAAATACTTATTAAGCAACTGTCAGTCTTTATTCTCCGCAAGACTCTCTTATCCCTTAATGGTCCTAATGGACTAATTAGAAATTGCAGTCAAAGGACTTAATAACCCTTATTAAATATAAGGTAATGAAATGTAATAGCCCAGATAGAAAAAATATAAAAAGGGACCAAACAGGAATAGCTTGATTTCATATTATATTGGGCAGCCCAGTGGCTCAGCGGTAGAGTTGCTGCAATACAGTGCCAGTGACCTGAGTTTGGATCCTGCCTATGGGTGCTGTCTGTATGGAGTTTGTACGTTCTCCCTGCTGACAGTGTGGGTTTTCTCCGGGTGCTCGGTTCACTCCCACATTCCAAAGACGTATAGGTTTGTAGGTTAATTGGCTTCGGTAAAAATTGTAAATTGTCCCTAGTGTGTAGCATAGTGCTAGATCGCTGGTCAGCTTGGACTCGGTGGGTCAAAGGGCCTGTTTCCACATTGTATCTCTAAACTAAACAATCTCTGAACAGGAGACATTTACGGGGCTGCACACATATTAGATTGACCTTACAGAGACGAGCAGCAGCATGATGGACCAAATGATCTCCATCAACAACGTATGATTCCATGAATGTGTTTGTTCTTCTTCAATGCAAGTTTAGAGTAGATTGTGTGCATGGAGCAAGTCATGGCACTGTCTACACACATCATTGATGCAAGTGAAAATGGAAAGAGCAATTTATGAGGTAGGACATTTGAGGCATTAATTGATGTGATTTATGTCTTAGTCACTGATTACACCAAAATAAGGACAATAATTCATAAACCATTGCTATCTGTGCACCACAATTAGCAATGTTACAAAATTTTGAGATTTTAAAAATCAAGTCTGTAATTTATCCCATCAGATAATGCATAAAAATAAGTTTAATTTGACACCTAATTCACTTTCATATCTTCAGTATTAAAAAAGTTATGGCCATTTTCATACTCGGAAACTAGCATCTTGTTCCCTATTGCTTTTCCATTGACTTAACACAAAAGCTGTGATCGAGGACAGTCAAAAGCCCATAACTTTCTTAAAAATTAAGAGAACTGAAATAAATTTTCAGTTATTATAGATTGAAGCATTCTGAAACAAATATGAAACAATCTTACTTAGACGACATGAAATTAAAGCATATAATTAGTTAGTTACCTAATTGTAGCTAATTACAAAATTAAATTACTAGATCTAAACATCTATCAATTTCTTAAGAATAGATTAACATTTTAAAAAGCCTAAGTGTCCAAATAACATTCACACAAGAATTCACAATATAACATAATTTTCAAATCTCATTGTCATGTATTTATAGGCCAAATGGAAGGAATTTAACGTTTAATACCTGTAAATTAATGGCCATTTAAATCATCTTGCGAGTGGGTTATTCTGGAACGCGATCATTTGGAACGTTGCGGTTGCGGTGAATTTAAATCCGTATCGGCATGAAAAATACTGCCGGTTCGTACGGGGGGAAAAAATCATAATTTCGCAACTTAAAATGTGAATTAAAGGCATCTTAAGGAGCACCTTTATACAAAAAATAAAACGGCTTTCATTTACCTGTCCCGTGCGTGAAATCCGTCCCCGTTGTCGGCGTTGACAGCTTTAGAAGCTGATTTTAAAATTACTCCAGCGCTGAACTTGTCGGGCGATTTTTAAAACAAAATACACAGAACGCCCGTCGGAACGATTCATCAGCAAAAGCTTGCACTCCAACGAAATATAATCCAGGACAAGGTAGGCGCCAAAATCCCTCAAAGGCGCCAAAATCGCGCACAACGGCCAGTGGCAGAATTGCAGCGCCGCTGAAGGTAAGTATTGTAACATACCTACCACAATAAAAGGAATGGCAATGATGGCTTGTACTCGCTAGAATTTAGAAGATTGAGGGGGGATCTTATAGAAATTTACAAAATTCTTAAGGGGTTGAACAGGCTAGATGCAGGAAGATTGTTCCCGATGTTGGGGAAGTCCAGAACAAGGGTCACAGTTTAAGGATAAGGGGGAAGTCTTTTAGGACCGAGATGAGAAAAACATTTTTCACACAGAGAGTGGTGAATCTGTGGAATTCTCTGCCACAGAAGGTAGTTGAGGCCAGTTCATTGGCTATATTTAAGAGGGAGTTAGATGTGGCCCTTGTAGCTAAAGGATCAGGGGGTATGGAGAGAGGCAGGTACAGGATACTGAGTTGGATGATCAGCCATGATCATATTGAATGGCGGTGCAGGCTCGAAGGGCCGAATGGCCTACTCCTGCACCTATTTTCTATGTTTCTATGTTTCTATGAAAAGAGTTACCAGCTAGCTTTGCCAGAAGTTTTTGGAAACAGAAATTATGTCAAAAACCAAGGGGCAGTAAACTGGTACAGCCCAATTCAGCCCATTATTGATCAACAACCCTTTTCAGATGTATGTGTAGGAAGGAACTGCAGATGATGTTTCACACTGAAAATAGACACAAAATGCTGGAGTAACACAGCGGGTCAGGCAGAATCGCTAGTGAAGAACAAAATAGGTGACATTTTGGGTCGAGACCCTTGTTCAGACTGAAAGATGGAGGTGTGGGGTGGTGGGAACTAGCGGCGAGTAAAGGCCAGAACAAATCAGGTCCGGCAACAGATGACCTCAGGAAGAGTGGAGTGCGAAATGGCCCAATGTTGGCTGGGAAAGATGTGCTCACGAGAGGGATACAAGGATGCAAACAGTGGAACTGGTAGGGGGGGGGGAGGGGGGGGAGGGGGGGTAGGAGAGAGAATGCAGAAGTTCCTTGAAGTTAGAGTAATCAATATTCATACCACTGGATTGTAAGCTGCCAAGTGAAATATGAGGTGCTGTTCCTCCAATTTGCGTGGAGGAGGCACAGGACAGAAATGTCAGTATGGGAAAGGGAAGGGGAATTTAAATGTTTGTCAACCAGGAGATGGCCAAGGTGGACTGAGCATAAGTGTTCAGCGAAACGATCGCCCAGTCTGCACTTGGTCTCATTGATATATAGGAGCCCACATTGGAGCACCAGATCTTTCAGGTTTCTCAGAGGCAGATTTTATTTAAAGGTTTAATGAAATTCTTCAGAGTCATTACCACAGGAATGCAACATTTATAGAAAATGTGAATAGTTTTTTTTTTAAACTTGGTTTTGTGCCACAAAATAATTGTTGCAAGGATATAATCCTTTGCTATTAAAGGTCAAATTATAACAAGGATAAGGAAAGGATAGATACAAATCAGGGTAATCAGATCAAAGGAAAAATGCAGCAAATACTGGCAATACAAAACCAGAAGACGGTGGAAACATGCATGTGGTCAGGCAGCATTTGTGGAGAGAGAGACAGGGGTAACATTTCAGATCCGAGACCTTTCATCTAAGCTGCAAGATGTTAAAGGGGAAGGGCTTGTAAGAGTAGGTAGACAAAAGTGCTGGAGAAACTCAGCGGGTGAGGCAGCATCTATGGAGCAAAGGAAATAGGCAACTTTTCGGGCCGAAACCCTTCTTCAGACTGACGTAGGATGGGGCGGGGGGGGGGGGGGGGGCGCGGAGGGAAGAAGAAAGGAAGAGGAGGAGCCAGAGGGCTGAGGGAGAGCTGAGAAGGGGAGGAGACAGCAAGGGCTACCGGAAATTGAAGAAGTCAATGTTCAAGACGCTGGGGTGCAGACTGCCCAAGCGGAATATGAGGTGCTGCTCCTCCAATTTCCGGTGGTGCTCACTCTGGCCATGGAGGAGGCACAGGACAGAAAGGTCAGATTCGGAATGGGAGGGGGAGTTGAAGTGCTGAGCCACAGGGAGATCAGGTTGGTTAATGCGAACCGAGAGGAGGTGTTCGGCGAAACGATCGCCAAGCCTACGCTTGGTCTCACCGATGTAGATCAGCTGACATCTAAAGCAGCGGATGCAATAGATGAGGTTCGAGGAGGTGCAGGTGAACCTCTGTCACACCTGGAACGACTGCTTGGGTCCTTGAATGGAGTCGAGGGGGGAGGTAAAGTGACAAGTGTAGCATCTCCTGCGGTTGCAAGGGAAAGTGCCCGGGGAGGGGGTGGGAAGGGTGGGAAGGGAAGAATTGACCAGGGAGTTACGGAGCGAGGCGGTCTTTGCGGAAAGCAGACAGGGGGGGAGATGGGAAGATGTGGCGATTGGTGGGGTCACGTTGGAGGTGGCGAAAATGACGGAGGACTATTTGTTGTATGTGACGGATAGTGGGGTGGAAGGTGAGGACTAGGGGGACTCTGCCCTTGTTCCGAGTGGGGGGATGGGGAGAGAGAGCAGTGTTGCGGGGTATTTAAGAGACTCTGGTGAGAGCCTCATCTATAGTAGGGGAGGGGAACCTCCGTTCCCTGAAGAATGAGGACATTTCCGATACCCTGGTGTGGAACACCTCCTCCTGGAGCAGATGCGGCATAGACGGAGGAATTGGGAGTAGGAAATGGAGTCCTTACAGGAAGCAGGGTGGGAAGAAGTGTAGTCTAGATAGCCATGGGAGTCAGTGGGTTTATAGTGGATGTCAGTCAGAAGTCTATCACCTGCGATGGAGAGAGTGAGGTCAAGAAATGGTAGGGAAGTGTCGGAAATGGTCCAGGTGTATTTGAGTGCCGGATGGAAGTTAGGTAAGAGCATGCAGATCAAAGTACAAAGGGGTAGGAGGAAGGGAGGTGGGCATCAGGAGGAGGGAGGGGAATGGATGTAACCAACATCTTGCATTTCTGAACAGTTAACAGCTTGAAATATTAACTCTGACCCCAATCTTGCTACAGAGCCTCTTACAGCATCTCCCTTGTCCTTTCGGGTGAAGAATTTTTGTTGCCCGATAGGTTACTGCAAACTGATGACAGTGTCAGGAGGGGAAATTGTGTATTTAGTATCTTAATAAGCAGGGAAAGCAACTGCATATCCTTTTAGACAAGCAGATTAAAGAACCGTGAAACCTACACTGCAATGTAGGATGTGCAAATCATGTGCGGAGCTGGCCGTCTTCGGAGCGGGAGGAGCTGTGGTGGCACGCGGCTGCGGCCCGGCTTCGGAGCTTCGGAGGCTCCGGCCGCAGGCCCGGTGGACAGCAACATCGGGAGCTCGCAGGTCCCTGGTGGGAGGCCGCTTTTTGGAGCTCCCGCAACGGCAACTTCTCCCGCTGGAATCGCGGGGTTTAAAGGACACGGAGCGAGGCCTAACATCACCCTGCATGGCTTAAACAGCCACAGGACTTACCATCGTCCGCCGGGGGCTTTAACATCGGGAGCCCCAGTTCGCCTCGACGCTGCAGTTGGACTGCTGGACTGCGGGAGAAGAACAAAGGGAAGAGATAAGACTTTGCCTTCCATCACAGTGAGGAGATGTTGGAGATCCACTGTGATGGATGTTTATATAAACTGTGTTAAGTGTGGGTCTTGGTATTTTTTTGTAATGTAAAACTGTAGAAAATGCAATTTCGTTCAAACCAAATTGTTTGAATGACAATAAAAGGCATTCTACTCTATTCTACTCTATTCTATTCTATTTTATGTGGACGAATTCAATATCAAATTGGATTTAGATGGAGGAAAAAAAAATGTCTGAATCAATTGCTGAATTCAAAGTTGATTAGCTTCTGGTGAGGTTCATTGACTTCAGTAAATTGTCCCTCGTGTGTAGGATAGAACTAGTGTACGGGGTGATCGTGGTCAGCAGGGACTTGGTGGGCTGAAGGACCTGCTTCCACGTTGTTTCTCTAAACTAAACTGAAATGCAAGAGTGATGATCAGATAACTAATCACATGTTGATCTGTCCACAAAGTAATCATGTTAGGATAATTAGATTCAATACTATTAAGCAAGTATGAAGAAGGGTCCTGACCCAAAACATCACCCATCCTTTTTCTCCAGAGATGCTAAATTACTCCAGCACTTTGTATCTATCACTGTTAAGCTTACCCATTGCCAACTTTCCAATACATGATGCATGCAGTTTGGACATAAAACACACAATGTCCTAAAATCTCCAAACATAATTTAACATTTATTTTGTTATCAATCTTCAGACAATATCTCTCCTCAATTTCTCATGGTGAAACCAACTTGAACCTTGCAGACGTAAAATCAAACGGTTTTTGCACAATATAGCAAAATATTCAGTGAAACACGTGTGTAGGAACAGAAACAGTTTATAATCCTTGTTATTTAGCAACAGGGAAAGATAGATTAGACCAGAAATGGCACAGCATCACACAAGATCACTAGATCTAGGAGGCTATTTCTGGCTTTTTTCATTTAAATGTATGTTTATCGTGTGAGACCACATGTTATTTCTATTTGCCGAGATGTTAAAGGTAAAAAAAGGAGCCTTTCAGACAAGGATGAAACATTGGTGACTGTATACTGTACATCTGCCCCCTCGCAAACATAAACTCTCGGTGCTCCTTACCCAGTGAGCTATTTATGTTCATTTTACGATTTCAGTCAGCAAAGTTCGAGTTCCATAGATCTCTTCACCTCTGTAGATGGTGAACAGTAGCTGTGCCTCTTCATATCTTTGTTCATTCCTCAAAGACCACCAATTAAAAGGTTGAAACGGACCAAGTCCTCTTTTACTGACCTCTGCCGCCAAATCCGTCACAGGCAATGTTTTCTTGCTTCTGGCACTGAAGTGGGTAACACAGGTGTCCTTCAGGAAACAAGAGAAACTGCCAACAGACTCTCCACTTACAATAAATAAATTTACCTCAGTCACTCTCAGCGATTTCATAAATACATTTCATCTGCTTTCTCTACTTTTCCTAATAATATTTGTAGAGTGCTTCATTGAAATGTATTTCTCGTCAAAAGAGAAATCTGTAACCATTTATTAATTTTCTACTCTGAGTGTCGTGAAGAAAACTATTGTTTATATCCTTTAACCTGAAAATAGGCGAAAAGATTTTTGATAAAGATAGACACAAAATGCTGGGGTAACTCAGCGGGTCAGGCACCATCTCTGGGAGAAAAGGAATAGATGATGTTTCAGGTCGACCCTTCTACAGACAGAGAGACAGGGGAAAGAGAAACTAGAGGTATGAAAAGGTACAGAAATCAGAGGCAACACCGATGGCCAAGGAACCCACAATGGTCCATTGTTGGCTCAAGGTTCTTGATTTGGATTACAAGATATAATTGAAAAAGGAACATATGCCTGAAACGTACTGATGCCGGAAAAAAGTTTTCTTAATAAACCACAGTGTTGCAGCTACAACAGCTGCTGCCTCGCCACTCCAGTGACCTGGGTTCAATCCTGACCTCATGTTCTGCCTGTGTGCTATTTACTCATTCTTCATCTGACTGTGGGCGATTCTCCTGGGAGCTCCAGATTTCTTCCATATCCCAAAAATATGCGGGTTGGTAGGTTAACCACCCAGTGTAAATTGTGACACAAAGTGCTGGAGTAACTTAACGGGTCAGGCTGTGTCTCTGGAGAATGTGAGTAGGGGTCGTTTCAGGTCAGGACTCTTCTTCAGACCCGTTTTCCAGTCTGAAGAAAGGTCCCGACCTGAAACGTCACCTGTCCATGTTCTCCAGAGATGCTGCATGATCCGCCAAGTTACTCCAGCACTATGCCCTTTTTTTGTAAACCAGCATGTGCAAATCCTTGTTTCTTCACTGTAAATTGTGGCCAGGTGACTGGTAGACCCTGGAGTTAATGGGAATGCGGGAAGAATGAAATGGGATCAGTAATGGATTAGTGCAATCTCGTGATTGATGATTGCCATGGGCTCAGGGAGCTCACGGGTCTGTTCTCATGCTGTATGACTACACAGGTGTCAGAGGTTATGAGGAGAAGGCAGGAGAATGGGGTTAGGAGGGAGAGATGGATCAGCCATGGTTGAATGGCAAAGTAGATGATGGGCCGAATGGCCTACTTGTACTCAATGAGACCTGGGTGGCCTTGTACATCAGTAACTGAAAGTAAGCGTGCAGGTACAGCAGGCTGTGAAGAAAGCAAATGGCATGTTGGCTTACATGGCAAGAGGATTTGAGTATAGGAGCAAGGAGGTCCTACTGCAGTTGTACAGGGCCCTAGTGAGACCACACCTGGAGTATTGTGTGCAGTTTTGGTCTCCTAATTTGAGGAAGGACATTCTTGCTATTGAGGAAATGCAGCGTTGCTTCACCAGGTTAATTCCCGGGATAGCGGGACTGACATATGATGAAAGAATGGGTCGACTGGGCTTGTACTGGATTCACTGGAATTTAGAAGGATGAGAGGAGATCTTATAGAAGCATATAAAATTCTCAAGGGATTGGACAGGCTAGATGCAGGAAAAATGTTCCCGATGTTGGGGGAGTCCAGAACCACGGATTTCAGTTTAAGAATAAGGGGTAGGCAATTTAGGACTATGATGAGGAAAAACTTTTTCACCCAGAGAGTTGTGAATCTGTGGAATTCTCTGGCACAGAAGGCAGTGGAGGCCAATTCACTGGATATTTTCAAGAGAGAGTAAGGTTTAGCTCTTAGGGCTAATGGAATCAAGGGGTATGGGGGAAAAGCATGAACGGGGCACTGATTTTGGATGATTAACTATGATCATATTGAATGGCGGTGCTGGCTCAAAGGGCCGAATGGCCTACTCTTGCACCTATATTCTGTTTTTATGTTTCTACTCCTATTCCTTAAGACCTTATAAGATCAGGAGTGTTCGCAATCACTAGAATTCTTTATATTAACTGTTGTAACTTCTCCAAGGTATATTGCAAGTATTTAAGATGTATCCAATGCCCCAATGGCCCCTTTTCTCGCTTTGAAGATTTCCTTCCTATTCCATCCATACATCCAAGACCTGTTTCCTACTACACACCTGTCCTATCCCATCCCATCCTAATATCAACTGTGGACCAGAAGTCTCAGGTTGCCTAGATTTTCTACTTTGCCTTCTCTTCTCACTGCCATTCTTCAAATAGTGAAAGTGGTGTTACTTCAGTCTATCTGTCCATTTAGGTAAAGGAAGCTGAAATGGTGATTTTCTTTTGGGAATGCGATGAAAATTGTCAGGTACAAATGGCTGATGATTTGAAACAGGCAATCACACCGAGTCAGACTGTGCTGACTCTGTCCTTCCAGCACACTTCCCCACCCTTTCCCCACGATCATCATTACAATCTGAGGTTCTGCAAGTTCTGATCGGCCAGAGGCCAGCTGGTCATGGCAGTCCCTCAGGCCACGGCAGGTCACAGGCAATAATTTTGAGGCTAGCTGGTTTACACCAAAGATAGACACAAAATGCTGGAGTAACTCAGCTGGTCAGGCAGCATCTCTCAGCATCTCTCAGGAAAAGGAACAGGTAACATTTTGTGTCGGGACCCTTCTTCAGACTGAGAGTTAGGGGAGAGGGGAAGGAGAGGTATGAAAAAGGTACAGAACAAATCAGAGCCTGCAAGGAGCCCACAATGGTCCATTGTTGGCTGTGGAGGAGGTGATTACGAAGGGATACAGACAGTGAAACTGGCAGAACGACTAGGGTGTGGCGGGGGGGGGGGGGTGGGATGGAGAGTGAATGCAAGGGTTCTTGAAATGAGTGTGAATCAATATTCGTACTGCTGGGTTGTAAGCTGTGGGCTCCTTGGCCATCGATGCTGGCTCTGATTTGTTCTGTACCTTTTCATACCTCTAGTTTCCCTCTCCCCTGACTCTCAGTCTGAAGGGTCTCGACCCGAAACATCACCTATTCCTTTTCTCCAGAGATGCTGCCTGACCCTCTAAGTTACTCCTGCATTTTGTGTCCATCTTCAGTGCATACCAGCATCAGCATAGATGCATATGTTCTCCATTGATGCTGCCTGACCTGCTGAGTTACTCCAGCACTTTGTGTCTACTTTCGCAATGAACAGGATTGATTACCTGCTAAATCTGTTCATTTTTAATTTAATTTTAAAATGAATTCCAATAAGGCCAGTTGTTTCTTCTGTCACGCATTCTCAGAAGTCTGACATATCGCTGAAATGTTAGTTGAAAGAATGCATAACCTTAGCTGAACATCTACTGAAAATGTATGTTAAAATGTTTCATTACCATTGGAAATTAGTTGCAATTTTCAAAACTAATACAAGCTAAACCATTCATCAAGAGAAAGCTATGTTGAATGACTGGGAGATGGGGGTAGTCAAATTTAATAGTCCTTGAAATCAGGTGCAGCGATTAAGAAGCAAAATTAACCTCAACCCATTCAGTGTAATGCCAGCAATAACAACTGCAGAATCTATTCAATGAATTCAATTCAATGATCCATTATTGTCAAATGTGCCTAGGTACAGTGAAATGCTTTGTTTAGCATACAACCCAGTAAAATCATAGAGCAGACCTCACCTTGGCAGTACACAAGTGTCGCCACGTTTTGGACAAGTTCACCGAACAGTCTAATCTACAGCCCACCGACACGATCTCCACCCCCCCCCAACCTCACCCACCCCAACACCCCCCACACCAACACCCCCCACATCTAGCCATCAACAGTAATGATCTCCTTTTGTTGAATACAGTACATCTGTAGGGAGTCAACATTGTGAATAGGCAAAGCTAGCATGCTCATCTGATGGGGAGGTGCATGATGGAAGCATTCATTGCTGGTAAGACTCCTACCATTGAAACGAGAATGTGCTCGAATGATTTTCAAAGTGTGTACAGGCTGCCTTGAAAGGAATGATATAAAAAAGAGATGTTCTACAGCTGCAAGTGGTTTGAGAATACTCCAGACCGGTCCCAAGCTGGCAGCGGGAGCCATCAGATTCAGAGAAGTTAAAGCCAGAAGTGAACATTTGAGCATTTCAACGTAAGAACGCCAATGCATTGGTAAATGCATCTTCAAAACAGAGTGACACAGTGGTGCAGCAGTAGAGTTGCTGCCTTACAGTGCCAGAGACATAGATACATAGATACATAGAAAATAGGTGCAGGAGTAGGCCATTCGGCCCTTCGAGCCTGCACCGCCATTCAATATGATCAAGGCTGATCATCCAACTCAGTATCCCGTACCTGCCTTCTCTCCATACCCCCTGATCTCCTTAGCCACAAGGGCCACATCTAACTCCCTCTTAAATATAGCCAATGAACTGGCCTCAACTACCCTCTGTGGCAGAGAGTTCCAGAGATTCACCACTCTCTGTGTGCAAAAGTTTTTCCTCATCTCGGTCTTAAAGGATTTCCCCCTTATCCTTAAGCTGTGACCCCTTGTCCTGAACTTCCCCAACATCGGGAACAATCTTCCTGCATCTAGCCTGTCCAACCCCATAAGAATTTTGTACGTTTCTATAAGATCCCCTCTCAATCTCCTAAATTCTAGCGAGTATAAGCCAAGTCTATCCAGTCTTTCTTCATATGAAAGTCCTGACATCCCAGGAATCAGTCTGGTGAACCTTCTCTGCACTCCCCGCTATGGCTATAATGTCCTTCCTCAGATTTGGAGACCAAAACTGTACGCAATACTCCAGGTGTGGTCTCACCAAGACCCTGTACAACTGCAGTAGAACCTCCCTGCTCCTATACTCAAATCCTTTTACTATGAAAGCTAACTTACCATTCGCTTTCTTCACTGCCTGCTGCACCTGCATGCCTACTTTCAATGACTGGTGTACCATGACACCCAGGTCTCGCTGCATCTCCCCATTTCCTAATCGGCCACCATTTAGATAATAGTCTGCTTTCCTGTTTTTGCCACAAAAATGGATAACCTCACATTTATCCACATTATACTGCATCTGCCAAATATTTGCCCACTCACCCAGCCTATCCAAGTGACCTTGCAGTCTCCTAGCATCCTCCTCACAGCTAACTGCCCCCCAGCTTAGTGTCATCTGCAAACTTGGAGAAATTGCCTTCAATTCCCTCATCCAGATCATTAATATATATTGTAAATAGCTGGGGTCCCAGCACTGAGCCTTGCGGTACCCCACTAGTCACTGCCTGCCATTGTGAAAAGGACCCGTTTACTCCTACTCTTTGCTTCCTGTTTGCCAGCCAGTTCTCTATCCACATCAATACTGAACCCCCAATACCGTGTGCTTTAAGTTTGTATACTAATCTCTTATGTGGTACCTTGTCGAAAGCCTTCTGAAAGTCCAGATACAACACATCCACTGGTTCTCCCCTATCCACTCTACTAGTTACATCCTCGAAAAATTCTATAAGGTTCGTCAGACATGATTTACCTTTCGTAAATCCATGCTGACTTTGTCCAATGATTTCACCACTTTCCAAATGTGCTGCTATCCCATCTTTAATAAGTGACTCTAGCAGTTTCCCCACTACCGATGTTAGACTAACTGGTCTGTAATTCCCCGTTTTCTCTCTCCCTCCCTTCTTAAAAAGTGGGGTTACGTTTGCTACCCTCCAATCCTCAGGAACTACTCCAGAATCTAAAGAGTTTTGAAAAATTATCACTAATGCATCCACTATTTCTGGAGCTACTTCCTTAAGTACTCTGGGATGCAGCCTATCTGGCCCTGGTGATTTATCGGCCTTTAATCCATTCAATTTACCCAACACCACTTCCCGACTAACCTGGATTTCACTCAGTTCCTCCATCTCCTTTGACCCGCGGCCCCCTGCTATTTCCGGCAGATTATTTATGTCTTCCTTAGTGAAGACGGAACCAAAGTAGTTATTCAATTGGTCTGCCATATCCTTGTTCCCCATGATCAATTCACCCGTTTCTTACTGCAAGGGACCTACATTTGTTTTAACTAATCTCTTTCTCTTCACATATCTATAAAAACTTTTGCAGTCAGTTTTTATGTTCCCTGCCAGTTTCCTTTCATAATCTATTTTCCCTTTCCTAATTAAGCCCTTTGTCCTCCTCTGCTGGTCTCTGAATTTCTCCCAGTCCTCTGGTATGCTGCTTTTTCTGGCTAATTTGTACGCATCATCTTTTGCTTTGATACTATCACTGATTTCCCTTGTTATCCACGGATGCACTACCTTCCCTGATTTATTCTTTTGCCAAACTGGGATGAACAATTTTTGTAGTTCATCCATGCAGTCTTTAAATGCCTTCCATTGCATATCCACCGTCAACCCTTTTAGAACTAATTGCCAGTCAATCTTGGCCAATTCACGTCTCATACCCTCAAAGTTACCTTTCTTTAAGTTCAGAACCGTTGTTTCTGAATTAACAATGTCACTCTCCATCCTAATGAAGAACTCAACCATATTATGGTCACTCTTGCCCAAGGGGGCACGCACAACAAGACTGCTAACTAACCCTTCCTCATTACTCAATACCCAGTCTAGAATAGCCTGCTCTCTCGTTGGTTCCTCTACATGTTGGTTTAGATAACTATCCCGCATACATTCCAAGAAATCCTCTTCCTCAGCACCCCTGCCAATTTGATTCACCCAATCTATATGTAGATTGAAGTCACCCATTATAACTGTTTTGCCTTTGTTGCACGCATTTCTAATTTCCTGTTTGATGCCATCCCCAACTTCACTACTACTGCTAGGTGGCCTGTACACAACACCCACCAGCGTTTTCTGCCCCTTAGTGTTTCGCAGCTCTACCCATACTGATTCCACATCCTCCAAGCTAATGTCCTTCCTTTCCACTGTGTTAATCTACTCTCTAACCAGCAACGCTACCCCACCTCGTTTTCCTTTCTCTCTATCCCTCCTGAATATTGAATATCCCTGGATGTTCAGCACCCAGCCTTGGTCACCCTGGAGCCATGTCTCCGTGATCCCAACTATATCATAATCATTAATTGCTATCTGCATGTTCAACTCATCCACCTTATTACGAATGCTCCTTGCATTGAGACACAAAGCCTTCAAGCTTGTTTTAACAACGCTCTTACCCCTTATACAATTATGTTGAAAAGTGGCCCTTTTTGATTTTTGCCCTGGATTTATCTGCCTGCCACTTTTACTTTTCACCTTGCTACCTATTGCTTCCGCCCGCATTTTACACCCCTCTGTTTCTCTGCTCACCCATTTAAGAACCCCACCACCTCTTATTCTCTGTCCTCTGAGACCCTGGTTCAATCCTGATTACGGGTGCTGTTTGTACGTTCTCCCTGTGACCATGTGGGTTTTGTCTGGGTGCTCCGGTTTCCTCCAACACTCCAAAGATGTACAGGTTTGTAGGTTAATTGGTTTCTGTAAATTATCCCCAGTGTGTAGGCTAGAAGCATCGATTGTTGTCACCCACCAACCATCTCTGTAAACGACAATGTACAATTTTAGTGTAGATAGACACAAAGTTACCATGGACACAATGGGTCAAAGATGTGTTTGGACTATCTAACATTCATAGGCTCCACATCTCACATGATTTGCAATGTTGTTCATCTCACTTCTCACAGGTTGCAAGCACAACAAAACACAATGGCTGTAATTTGTGGCACAGAGGTAGAGTTGCTGCCCTACGGTGCCAGAGACGTGGGTTCAATCCTGACGATGGGAGCTGTCTGTATGGAGTTTGTACATTCAGGTTGGAAAGTTAATTGGCTTCTGTAAATTGTCCCTAGTGAGTCGGATAGAACTAGTGCAAGGGTGATCGCTGGTTGGCACTGACTCGCTGGGGGCCTGTTTCCAAGCTGTATTTCTAAAGTAAATAATATCCTAGTGTCTTTTCAAATCTCAGATAACCATGAACTCAGATAACCATGGTTCCTTGCTGTTGCCCATCAGCCAACCAGGCCAGGCTGCTGCTTGCCACATCGACAGGCAAGTCAGTTGCATATTCATCTAACATCCAAACTGCTCGAGGTCACTCTCCAAAGCCATCTGCCTTTCCTCAGTCATTGGGCAGCACCAAAGCATGTGCTAATGGAATCAAGGGATATGGGGAAGAAGCAAGAACAGGGTACAGATTTTGGATGATCAGCCATGATCATGTTGAATGGCGGTGCTGGCTCGAAGGGCCGAAAGGCCTACTCCTGCATCTATTTTCTATGTTTCTATGTCATTGTGTCATCACAGCTAATGTCATTGTGTAAATGCAGCCATCTTCTACAGTATTCCCCACCGAGGGGAAGGGGCGGTACAGTGGCACAGCGGTAGAGTTGCTGCCTCACAGCGCCAGAGACTCGGGTTTGATCCCAACTGTGGGTGCTGTCTGTACAGAGATTGTATGTTCTCCCTGTGACCACGTGGGTTTTCTCCGGGTGCTCTGGTTTCCTCCCACACTTCAAAGGCGTACAGGTTTGTAGGTTAATTGGCTCGGTAAGTTGTAATATTGTCCCTAGTGTGTGTAGGTTAGTGTACAGGGTGATCACTGGTCAGCGTGGACTCGGTCGAAAGTCTAAAGCAAGGGCATGGCTCCCTTTACATCCAATGTTGATAGGATGCTGAGATGCCCTAAAATCACCTAAACATTCTTCACCAACTTCCGACAGTTCCCACGAGGAGCACATCAACAAGAAGAAGAGATCAACTAGCAACTAACCAGTTTTTTGTTGACATTCCTTTCAGATATTATCGACAGGTGATCCTTCCAGCTGCTGTAGATATATTTACCAGAACATTTATAAGCCCTAAAATGACAGCCAACACATGTCAGGAAATGTGCAGATAGATCTTGGGATCTGCCTACTCTGTTCACATTCTAACACCCTCAACAATACAACTCCTGGTGAACAAAAGTCACGTTGGAGCGTGCGTTTGTTTGGCATCTGAGATCTTCATGGTCTTTCATACTGCCTATCAAAAAAAAATGATTGATACCAAATCCAGTGGGGCCTCTTTGCCCTTCGATTATATAAATAAAGAGTGTTCTACATGACAGAGCAGATGGTACCTTTGAGGTATTTGCAAACTTCTTTCTTGAGTGACTTAGCCATTCTGTTATAGGTACATTAGTTTAGTTTATTGTCATGTGTACCGAGGTACAGTGAAAAGCTTTTGTTGCGTGCTAACCAGTCAGCAGAAGGATTACACATGATTACAATCGAGCCATCCGCAGTGTACAGATACATGATAAAAGAAATAACATTTAATGCAAGATTTAATCCAGTAAAGTCTGATAAAAAATAGTCCGAGGGTCTCCGGTGAGTTAGATAGTAGCTCAGGACTGCTGTCTAGTTGTTGGTAGGATGGTTCAGTTGCCTGATAACAGCTGGGAAGTAACTGTCCCCGATTCTGGAGGTGTGCGTTTTCACACTTCTGTACCTCTTGCCTGATGGGAGAGGGGAGAAGAGGGAGGGGGTCAATGTGAAGGACACTGCAGTTAAAACTTTGCTCTACATTTACGCAACAAAAGGAAATAATTGTGCAGCACAAGGTTTATTTCTGCATTCACAGACAAATGCTGGTTAATTATAGTACTTCATGTAAACCAAACTGCAGTTTTCCAAAACTTTTGGATTTATTGTAAATGCCAAAGAATGCAACACAATATACGGCACATTTTGTTCCATATTACCATTTGACCAGACATATGAAAATGAAATTTCCAACTTTGTGCTATCATTATCACAGTTTCAAGGAAAGTGGCAGCTGTCAAAGTCATATTATGGAAGTCAAATATCATATTGAGAAAACAAGTAATTTCTGCTATTTGAAAGCAGAGCCAAAGTCTACAGATGGTTTGACATTCATAATGTGTTAAAGTTCTAAGCATCTGTACCATGGCATTGAGGATGTGCCCATATCAGTGTCAGACTTGGCCCAGCGGTCTCTGAGTCAGAAGTCTTGAATTGAAATCACAGTCTCTAGACGTGCTCATAATCCGAACTGACACTTCAAGGCAGCAGTAAAAAAAACAAACGTTTACAGTGTCTGGCCAATTTTTCATCCACAATAGGTCTTCCGATGGCTACCGATCTTGCTCTAAATCTTCATTCTGATATGTCTTACTAGTTCTATTTATTAATATTTAGGTCAACTCTTTTTGCCTCCAATTGTAAAATGTTGATTGTATTCAGCATTTGATAAGGTCCCACATAGGAGATTAGTGGGCAAAATTAGGGCACATGGTATTGGGGGTAGAGTGCTGACATGGATAGAGAAGTGGTTGGCAGACAGGAAACAAAGAGTTGGGATTAACGGGTCCCTTTCAGAATGGCAGGCAGTGACTAGTGGGGTACCGCAAGGCTCGGTGCTGGGACCGCAGCTAATTACAATATACATCAATGATTTGGATGAAGGGATTCAAAGTAACATTAGCAAATTTGCAGATGACACAAAACTTGGGTGGCAGTGTGAACTGTGAGGAGGATGCTATGAGAATGCAGGGTGACTTGGACAGGTTGGGGGAGTGGGCAGATGCATGGCAGATGAAGTTTAATGCGGATAAATGTGAGGTTATCCACTTTGGTAGCAAAAACAGGAAGGCAGATTACTACCTAAATGGCGTCAAGTTGGGAAAAGGGGAAGTACAACGGGATCTGGGGGTCCTTGTACATCAGTCTATGAAAGTAAGCATGCAGGTACAGCAGGCAGAAGAAAGCGAATGGCATGTTGGCCTTTATAACAACATGCCAATAATTGGAATCGAATATAGGAGCAAAGAGGTCCTTCTGCAGTTGTACAGAGCCCTAGTGAGACCACACCTGGAGTATTGTGTGCAGTTTTGCTCCCCTAATTTGAGGAAGGACATTCTTGCTATTGAGGGAGTGCAGCGTAGGTTTACAAGGTTAATTCCCGGGATGTCGGGACTGTCATATGCTGAGAGAATGGAGCAGCTTAGGTTTACAAGGTTAATTCCCGGGATGGCGGGACTGTCATATGCTGAGAGAATGGAGCAGCTGGGCTTGTACACTCTGGAGTTTAGAAGGATGAGAGGGTATCTCATTGAAACATATAGGATTGTTGAGGGCTTGGACACGCTAGAGGCAGGAAACATGTTCCCAATGTTGGGGGAGTCCAGAACCAGGGGCCACAGTTTAAGAATAAGGAGTAAGCCATTTAGAACGGAGACGAGGAATCACTTTTTTCTCACAGAGAGTGGTGAGTCTGTGGAATTCTCTGCCTCAGAGGGCGGTGGAGGCAGGTTCTCTGGATGCTTTCAAGAGAGAGCTAGATAGGGCTCTTAAAAATAGCGGAGTCAGGGGATATAGGGAGAAGGCAGGAACGGGGTACTGATTGGGGATGATGAGCCATGATCACATTGAATGGTGGTGCTGGCTCGATTGTCTATTGTCTATTGTCTATTGCAATAAACATAACTATAAAGGAGGGGCATAAATCAAACTCGCATCGAATTTGATCCTCCGAAACTTTAGACAATATAAATCTAATCCATTTAGTTTCTCTTCATTGAATATTCACTTGCTGTGGAGACAAAAACGGAATTCCATAATCCAGATATTTTCTTAAGACTTTAGAGCAACAATGCGGAAACAAGCCCTTCGGCCCATTGAGTCTGTGCCGACCAGTGATCACCAACATCATCCTACACATTATGGATATTTATAATTTTTTTTAACTGAAGTTAATTAACCTTCAAATCAGTAGGTCTTTGGAGTTTGGGAGGAAACTGGAGCACCTGGGGAACACCCACTCAGTCACATGGAGAACGTACAAACTCCGTACAGACAGCACCCATAGTCAGGATTGAACCCAGGTCTCTGGCGCTGCAAGAGCAGCAACTCTACCACTGGGCCACTGTGCCTCCCTCTAAATATTTGCTAATAGAATTATTATGATCCTGAGGGAGGCTGTTGGCCTATCTATCCAGGTTATCTTTTCCTGATAGGAATCTATGAATTATCTCTTTAAATGCTTGTCACTACTTAACTACCCCTCTTATCTTTAAACTAGTTTGCCAATAATTCCTCATGGATATACAATGCACCCTTATCTTCAAAAAGAATGGAGTAACTACCAGGGCTGCCAACCTTGGGCGAGAGTTGGGAGTGAGAAATTGCGAGAGACCAAGCCCGAGGAAGCATAGCGACCCGGGGGGGGGGGGGGGAGGAGGGTGCACTCACTACAATATGATGCATACTGTAGCGAGTCTTTTAACTTACACTTGAATGAAATATATATGCTTTAAATTGGATTAGCTATGAATAAGGTTAGACTAAATTACATTCCTAATTACATTCCACAGTAGAGCCCAGGCTCAGATCAACACGTGCAGCACATGACTGATCTTAGTATATTCATGTATGGAAATCAGATTATAATCAAACACGGCCCATTTTGACCAACCTGGGTCTCACTGCACACCGGGTACTACTCCTGACCCTGACTCCAGTTGCATACCTTCTCTCATTCCTGACCCTGACATTCTCTCATTCCTGACCCTGAGTCCAGCCTTACACTTGCCCCCCCCTATTCTACCCTGATCATAGCTGCTTACCTGCTTAGGTTCCCAGTGCTGAACACTCCCCTGGTCCCAGCTTTGACTGCACACCTAGTACTATTCCAGACCTTGACTCTGGATGCACACTTGGCCTTGCTCCTAGCCCCTC
The DNA here is from genome assembly GCA_038087875.1 of Malacoraja senta. NCBI lineage: Eukaryota > Metazoa > Chordata > Chondrichthyes > Rajiformes > Rajidae > Malacoraja > Malacoraja senta. The sequence continues at coordinate 44,618,300 of CM075978.1, forward strand.
TGCACTAACAATATATCTGGCCCTCACATAAAGCCCCATATCTGACCCCCTGGACTTAACCTATTACGTTCAAGTCCACAGGTGCTTATCTAATGCAGTAATCCTTTATGGGACACTTCGCAGACCAAATTATCTATAACAAAATTTGCTACATCCATTGGCTTCCTTGTTATCTAACATGCTAGTTACTTCGTCAAAGAAGTCATCAATGGGTTGAACACAATTTCTCATCCATAAAATTATACTCACTCAGCTGTATAAGTATTCTGTTACCATTTCTTTCATTTTCCTAACAAACGGTCCTGAAGTCATTTTCACCCCCAATATTTTCAGTATTTTGCTGTCTTCCTCTCAGCTGGGACTTTTCCGAAATGCAAAGTCCAATAACTGTATATTTAAGCAATATTATTCTATTAAATTTGATCTTGAGAGTACATAATATTTTCTGTGGTATCCATAACACAACAATGATAAAAAGATCTTTGTTTTGATTGCACCTACCAACATGCATACATTATTATATTACATTAATATGTACCGAGGGCAAATTTTTGTTCCAATGCTCCCCATTCCCAATTACTTTTACATTGAAGTGATTGAAATCCAAGTGAAGTTTAAATGGCATCATAAAAGTCAAACCTCCGGAATGGATGATATTCATTACGTGGTTGGTTGGGGTCAGTATCAGTACAATTACTATATTAAACTTTGAATCTTCAGATGTCCTGGTTCAAGCTAAAACTAAAGAAAATAATAACCTCCTCACACATTCCCCTGCAAGTATCTCCGTCACTACTTTAAAATATTCCCCTTCATTGAACCTCTTAAATATCATATCTGAATCAGTTTCCATCTGATCACACTCCTTGAGGATGTTCATCTACGTGTTGAATTAATAAAACAACGAGATTGGGGACATTTCTATTCAACCTGTCAAAGGAATTTAGGGGGGGGGGGTTAGAAATAGTCAGTGAGGTAAACAAACATAATAGTTGAGTGGCAAAGGACAATAGTGCTACCTTCCCAATATTTAACTGAAGGAAATAATGGGTTAATGGGGCTGTATGTTGTGACAGACAGCCTGACACCTTGCATGTCATTTTAATATTACATTGATCCCATCCCCCTGGATATTCCAGATTCATAAATTAAGGTTTTGTCAACTAATTACAAATCAGGCTAATTACAAATCAATAACATTAGCTGACTCCGAAACATGAAGCGCTGTGCATTGGGATCCAGACATCATAGACAACTGGCCTCAGTTCCCCGCTCACATCTGGCAGTGTTCTCCATCTGAACCAGGGACCGCGGAGCGTTTTTGAAAGTGGGGAGGCTGAGCGATCACTGATCACTGGCTTTGGGGGTACCCGGTGAGGGAGTGGAGCAACCGAGTGGGGAGAGGGTGTGGAAGTGGGGTGTCCCCCCTCACAGGGTACGGCATTTTGAAATTTGATGTATTAAAATCATGTTTTAGTGCAATGTAGAAGTATGATTTCAATGTTTTTTGTATGAATTATTTTTAAGAGGTAACTTTTTAAGGGGTAACTTATTCCACACAAAGGGTGGTGGGTGTATGGAACAAGCTGCCAGAGGAGGTAGTTGAGGCAGGGACCATCCCAACATTTAAGAAACAGTTAGACTGATACATGGATAGGGCAGGTTTGGAGGTATGGACCAAAAGCAGGTAGCATAGCTGGGACATGTTGGTGGGTGTGGGCAAGTTGGGCCGAAGGGCCTGTTTTCACATTGTATCACTCTATGACGACATTATACCTCCACCATGCATGAATGCTTCAAAATCAAGTGATTGAGTTTTATTGCCATATACTCCAGCATAGAAACATAGAAAATAGGTGCAGTAATAGGCCATTCGGCCCTTCGAGCCAGCACTGCCATTCAATACGATCATGGCTATTCATCTAAAATCAGTACCTCTTTCCAGGTTTTTTCCCCATATCCCTTGATTTCATTAGCCCCAAGAACTAAATGTAACTCTCTCTGAAAAACATCCAGTGACTTGGCCTCCACTGCCTTCTGTTGCAGAGAATTCCACAGATTCACAACTCTCTGTGTGAAGAAAGTTTGTCGTCATCTCAGTCCTAACTGGCCTACCCTTTATTCTTAAACTGTGACCCCTGGTTCTGAACTCCCCCAACATTGGGAACATTTTTCCTGCAGCTACAGTAAGTGAAAACCTATCAGGCAAGCAGGATGCGTTCTCCAACCACTCCCATTTGAAAGCCACTATCTTCCACTGTTTCTACCCAATGCTTGGTACTTACTTCCAGCAGCCATTGGTTGTCTCCAGGATGCACCGAGCCGCAGCCTGATTCATTCTGGTCACCTGGGCGAATTTGGCACAGAGACTCTCACGGCAGCGGCGCAATGCTTCCAACGCCTCCGACGGTCCGGGACTCTTGCACTGAGGCTGCTCCATGGCCGGAGTTGCAGCGAGCGACTCGCCAGCCCAGCAAACACTCGCTATCCCCGCTCCCCGTCCGCATCTGTCCCCGCCGCTGATTCTGCTTCCAACTCCCGTGGCCCATGCAGTTGATATTAGTTTTGACATTTTCGTTGATCACAGAATTTCTCACGACAGAGCGTGAGAAATTTGTGATCAGCGTGAGAATTTGGCAAAATGCGTGATTCTCATGCTCAATGCATGGGAGTTGGCAGCCCTGCCTCTTTATCCCCCTATCTCCCCCCTCTCTCTCTCTCCCCTCTCTCTCTCCCTCTCTCTCCCCCACTCTCTCTCCCTCTCCACACTCTCTCCCTCCCACCTCACTCCCCGTTTCACTCTCCCCCCTCTCTCTCTCCCCTCTCTTCCGCTCTCTCTCCTCTCACCCCCTCTCTCCCCCATCTCCCCTCCCTCTCTCTCTCCCCTCTCTCTGCTCTCTCTCCCTCTCTCTCCTCTCACCCCCTCTCTCCTCTCCCCCCTCTCCCTTTCCCTCTTCTCTCTCCCCCTCTCTCCTCTCTTCCCCTCTCTCTCCATTCTCTCCCCCTCTCTCTCTCCCCCCTTTCTCCCCCTCTTTCTCCCCCTCTCTCCCCTCACCTCACTCTCCCCCTCTCTCTTGCCTCCTCTCTCCTCTCTCTTCCCCCTCTCTCCCTCCCTCCTCACTCTCCCCTTTGCTCTATCTACCCTCTCTCTCCCCTTTCTTTCTCCTCTGTCTCTATCTCCTCTTTCTCTTTGCCCTCCTCTCTCCCTCTTTCCCCCGGTTCTCTCTTCCCCCCTCTCTCCCTCTTTCCCCTCTCTTTTACCACCCCTCTCTCTTCCCCCTCTCTCTCCCCTTCTCTCCTCCCCCTCCATCCCCCTCTCTCTCTCCCCTCCCTCTTCCTTGGGCCCAATTGGTCCATACTGATCAAGTTGGCAATCTGCGTGCCCAGGGACTGGCTGCCATTCCCAGATCAGCTCGCGTCCCAGGGACTGGCCGCAGTTCTCAGGTCGGGTCGCCTGCCCCGACCCCGTGAAAATGAATTGAAAAAAAATACGCGTTTTTTCGGGTTAGTCGTAGTGCCCGTAGTCTGAACCCTGTCCTAGATGTTTGGCATAATTGCGGTCGTCGTCGTTCCCCACCCCCCCACTGTTTTACAACTGATTCACCTGGTTAGTTCCATCTCCGGGTGCTTCATGTTGTCGGCAGCTGCTCATTCGACCAAAAGAGAAGAGAAGAGACGCGACGTCACTCACAGCCGTCAACCGACACGCTTCCCCAGACCGCACAGATCACGCTGGCATGTGGCGCAAAGGGACAAACTGCGCAGGGACTGAACTCAGCGTGAGAACTCTGTCATCAGCGTGAGGGCGTGGGAATTTGCTCCAAGGCGTGATTCTCACGCTAAAAGTGTGAGAGTTGGCAGCCCTGAAATACTTTTGAATGAGACTCAAAGTGAGTGGGGTAAATGAAAAAAAAATCAAAAGCTCAAGTTTTTCTGTTTTGAAATGTATAGAAAAAATTCCAGGAGGTTTATTTCCATTTATTCCAATCTTTTTAAGAAAAGGATTAAGAAGAAGAATTATTCTTTTCTTGACACTAATGATTCTGACTATCAACATCTGGTTCCCAGCACTCAGAAAGTTCAAAATGTACTCATCTGGATGAAGTTAAATACAAGTAACAAGAAAAGCCCCATTGGCTGATATGATGAAAGAAATTGCACATATCTGGCATAAATATATATGCTCACGCGCCTGTGAAAATGCTGACATCATGAATTTCTGATAACAGTTGGAAGGTCATGAATAATTTTTGTGAACTAATTTTCCAGACTAACTTTATTGTGTGTGTGTGCGTGTGCGTGTATATATTTTGAATATAATGAAAAAATGTAGATATAGATATAATTTTTTTTCATTTATTATATTGTTTACAGAGTATTTAGTTTTTTAGTTTAGAGATACAGCGTGGACACAGGCCCTTCGGCCTACCGATTTCACCCACAGCAGCGATCCTCCCACACTAGCACTATCCTCCACACCAGGGACAATTTACAATCTTTACCAAAACCAATTAACGCACAAACATGTATGCCTTTGTAATGTGGGAGGAAGCCGGAGCACCTGAGGAAACTCCATACATACAGGAACAGTAGTCGGGATCGAGCCCGGGTCTCTATAAGGCAGCACTTCTACTGCTATGCCACCGTTCCACCATTTATTACGCCCAGTATTATCTTTACATATTCTGTTGCGCTGCTGCATGTAGGAATTTAATTGTTCTGTCTGGGACATATGACAATAAAACTCTCTTGACTCATTTTACATCTGTGTATAGAGAAACAGCCAGTTACAAACTTGCTAAACCAGTGTAATGCTATTGAAGCATTTGAATGGGAAGATTTACATTTGAATGGGGATGAGATACAACTAATTGTTTAAGAAGGAAATGCAGATGCTGGAAAATCGAAGGTACACAAAAATGCTGGAGAAACTCAGCGGGTGCAGCAGCATCTATAGAGTGAAGGAAATAGATGCTCCTTCGCTCCATAGATGCTGCTGCACCCGCTGAGTTTCTTCAGCATTTTTGTGTACCTGAGATACAACTAAAATGTGAAGCGAAGCCCAACAGTCCCTTTCGTCTACTTTCCAAGTTTTGTTTTTGGAAGAACCTACATTTCTGCATCAAAAGAATTAATCCAAAAGGTCTGGCACATTTCCTTTCAGTATATTCTCCAGTACTATTTTAGTTTAGTTTAGAGATACAGCGTGGAAACAGGCCCTTTGGCCTTTCAAATAGCCCTTCGGCCCACTGAGTCCACGCCGACCAGCAATCAGGGGATCCCATACACTAGCACTAGCCTACACACTAGGGACGATTTACAATACAACTCTACCGCTGCGCCACCGTGCCACCCAGAAATTTGTAGCACATCGTACTTGTAATTGTGAAAATATTAATGCAAATAGATTGCAGTTCATCATACATATCTCTATTACCTCAATACAAACCATAATTAAATAAACATGGCTCTTCAACAAATCTGCATCAAATGATCTCCAAATTATGCAGAGGAAGTTGATCCCAGATAAGCCAACATTTTCATTGTTAGAACTTCAACAAGCTGACTCAAAGCCAGAATCAACATCAAACGGCAACTTGGATTGACACAACACTATTAACATAGCATAACATCTCATGGTGATTCATGCGGCTGAGATATCCACAACGACCAAAAATATCATGAAGAAGATATGGTTTTAATTAGCATCATAAAGGGACAGAGACAGCAGACAGCCACAGCTAATGAATCAGTTCCCAGACAATTGTCAAGACCCAGTAGATTTTTTCCAACTATATTTAGCAATCCCTGCTCCCAGACAGCAGTGACAGCTCATTAAATCTTGCCTCGTTTACCGACTGTCAGAGCTGTCGAGCAAATTGAACAATTATGACTGCCCCTGACATGCACAATTTAAAAATCAGCTATTAAAATTAAAAAATGCTCATACACAAAAATGTTCAGAACATGACAACACTAAACCATTTTAAAACATCAAGAATCAATTAAAAGATTTTAAAATGCTAAATTCATATTAATTAAATAAGAAAAATGTAAGTTTCGGTTCGATTTCTAAGTCTGCACAAAACTTGAGAGTCTTTAATTTACAACAGAAGTCTTTAATGATTTACCTAGGTATGTTACAATACTTACCTTCAGCGGCGCTGTAATTCTGCCACTGGCCGTGTGCGGGATTTTGGCGCCTTTAAGGGGGGGGGCGGTGTTAAAACGCGGGTTTCTCCTACCTTGTCCTGTATTATATTTCGTTGGGGTACAACCTTTTGCTGAAAAATCGTTCCTACGGGCGTTTTGTGTATTTTTTATTTTTATTAAATCGACAATGTCAGCGCTGGAGTTATTTAAAAATCAGCTTCGAAAGCCGTCAACGCCGACAACGGGTACGGATTTCACACACGGGACAGGTAAACGAAAGTAGTTTATTCTAATGTATAAAAGTGCTTCATAAGAAGCCTTTAATTCATATTTTTTCATGCGAAACGGTGATTTTTTCCCCCGAACTAACGGCAGAATTTTTCATGCCGATACGGGGTTAAATTCACCGCAAATCAACGTTCCAATTGATCGCGTTCCAGAAAACCTCACTTGCAAAATGATTTAAATGCCCATTAATTTACAGGTATTAAACATTCAATTCCTTCCATTTGGCCTGTAAATTCATGACAATGAGATTTAAAAATTATGTTATATTGTGAATTCTTGTGTGAATGTTATGTGGACACTTAGGCTGTTTAAAAATGATGGCGCAATGGGCTAAGTGTTCGGCTGGCAACCGGAAGGTAGCCGGTTCGAATCCCGCTTGGAGTGCATACTGTCGTTGTGTCCTTGGGCAAGACACTTCACCCACCTTTGCCTGCGTGTGAATGTTGATATGTTGATATCAACATATGGATATGGATAATTCTCTGTAAAGCACTTTGGTTTCAAGTGATTTGATTGAAAAGTGCTATATAAATACAAATATTATTATTATTATTATAATCTATTCTTAAGAAATTGATAGATGTTTAGATCTAGTAATTGAATTTTGTAATTAGCTACAATTAGGTAACTAACTAATTATATGCTTTAATTTCATATCATCTAAGTAAGATTGTTTCATATTTGTTTCAGAATGCTTCAATCTATAATAACTGAAAATTTCTTTCAGTTCTCTTAATTTTTAAGAAGGTTATGGGCTTTTGACTGTCCTTGATCACAGCTTTTGTGTTAAGTCAATGGAAAAGCAATAGGGAACAAAATGCTAATTTCCGAGTATGAAAATGGCCATAACCTTTTTAATACTGAAGATATGAAAGTGAATTAGGTGTCAAATTAAACTTATTTTTATGCTTTATCTGATGGGACAAATTGCAGACTTTATTTTTAAAATCTCAAAATTTTGTAACATTGCTACTTTACCCAATGCTGGCAGCAAGACAACTCAAAAATGGCTACACACACACACAGACAGGAGAGAACTATATAGAAAACATCTCCCTTTGTCCTGTGCAGCGCCACCTGCTGCACAGGAGGAGCAACGGGTCCTCCCACCCCACACAGTCCACCAAACATCACATTCCCCTTTTACTGTTTGAACGTCTCCATTTAGCTGGACCTTGCTTCACTCTTTTTTTTCCAGCCTTTTTTGCGTTTCACAACTCTTGCTAAAGGCTCAGAATCAACAGAGTTTTCTTCAGTTCTCTTTTGCAGAGATATCAGTATTTGCTTTATCTGTATGCTGTTCTTTCTCCACTTGGCTGTAGTTTTTCTCGGCGGTCGTCAGCGTTTTGGATGCGAACGCGATTGGTTCTCCCTTGCCGTTCGGCGCCGTTTGTGAGATAACTGCTCCAAGACCAGATGGCGATGCATCGGCAGCCAGCGAGGTCAACTTCGATGGGTCATAGTGGACTAAACGCGTCTTCTGGGCGAGCATCTCCATCAACCTGGTGAATGCATGGTCACGCTCTTTGGACCAGTGCCATTCGACGTCCTGTTTTCACAGGTTGTTCACACACTTGCTGACCATGTTGCAATCCGTGGTAGATGACAATGCCATAGTTGATCCATCGTAGATCAAGGCGTTCATGTCAAGCTTGAAAGCATGGATCCAGTCGATGGCGCACAGGGATGTACCTTCCTTACCAACGACGATCAGCGGCAACATCTGTGTCATACCATTACAGGAAACGGCGACAGTGCATTTGCCTTTCGTGGGAATGGGCTGTCTTCCGTATCTGAAAAGGCGGATGTTGGCCTGTTTCAGTTTTGGCGATCCGATCCTCTCCCAGATGTCCTGACTCACTAGCGACACAGCTGCACCAGTGTCCACCTGGAACTGTAGATCGACGTTCGAGACCCGCAGCGAAATCCTCTGCTTTTCAATCGTAGACACACCGAGCACTTCAATAGGAATGGTCTCCATGATTTGGTCGACTGTGTTTTGCGCTTTCTTGCCCTCTCTCAGCTTTCCTATGGATTGGCACACTGCCTGGAGATGACCTTTTCGGTAACAGGCATAACAAACGGACTTGATATACGGGCACTCACGGTGATGATGAGCAGTCGAGCCGCACCGGTAGCAGGGTTTCGATCCTCCCTCCACAGGGGGTACAGCTCTTCTGAAACTGTCCCACCTTCTCCGGATTTGCTTTGGGTCGATCAACTGGTTTCTGGCGTTGCGAACGAGTCTGTATGCACCTCCTGAGGGAGCTTTGACGCTGTTTCGCCGGCCATTTTGTGCAGTTCTTTACTCAGCAGCTCGGCCATCTTAGCACACTGCAGCACATTCTTCAATGAGGCGTCTGATTCCTTGAGAATCGCCTGCTGGATGAATGCGTGCCTGCAGCCCATGACCAGTCTATCCCACAACGCATTGTCTTGGCATTTTTCGCAGCATTGAGTTTTAAAATCACATGCCTTTGCCTTGGTGCAAAGTTCGACAAGAAATTCGGTAATCGATTGCCCTTCCTGTTGCACCGTCTTGTAGAAATCAAGGCGAGCTGCGAGGAAATTTCGACTTTCTTAAAGTAATTAAAGTTCAATGATCTTTTATCATTAAAGTTAAGGGCCTGTCCCACTTTCACGACCTAATTCACGACCTCTGCCGAGTTTGCCCTTGACTCATACTCGCAGCATGGTTGTCACGAGGTCGTAGGAGGTCGTAAGAAGTCGTAGGTAGGTCGTGATACTAGTCGTAGGTAGTCGTGGCATCAATAGGTCGGGTGTTTTTACAACATGATGAAAAATGTCCGCGAGTAAAAAAGGTCGTGAATTAGGTCGTGAAAGTGGGACAGGCCCTTTACTCGTTATCAATTAGTCTTTATGGCCTTAAGGAAAATTCCACTGATGCAGAGCAGGATATTAAATAATGCAAGGTATATGACAACAATTGTCTTGACACAATGATGTATGTGAGCAGTTTTGAGCCCCATATCTGAGAAACATAGAAAAATAGGTGCAGGAGTAGGCCATTCGGCCTTTCGAGCCAGCACCATCATTCAATATGATCATGGCTGATCATCTATAATCAGTACCCCATTCCTGATTTTTCCCCCTATCCCTTAATTCCTTTAGCCCTAAGAGCTAAATCTAACTCTCTCTTGAAAACATCTAGCGAATTGGCCTCCACTGCCTTCTGTGGCAGTGAATTCCACAGGATCACAATTTTTTCCTCATCTCAGTCCTAAATGGCCTACCCCTTATTCTTAAACTGTGACCCCTAGTTCTGGACTCCCCCAACATTGGGAATATTTTTTCTGCATCTAGCCGGTCTAATCCTTTAAGAATTTTAGATGTTTCTATAAGATATCCTCTCATCCTTCTAAATTCCAGTGAATACAAGTCGACTCATTCTTTCATCATATGTCAGTCCCGCCATCCCAGGTATTAACCTGGTGAACCTACGCTGTACTCCCTCAATAGCAATAATGTCCTTCCTCAAATTCGGAGACCAAAATTGCACACAATACTCCAGGTGCGGCCTTACCAGGGGCCTGCACAACTGCAGTAGGACCTCCTTGCTCCTAAACTCAAATCCCCTCACAATGAAGGCCAACATGCCATTTGTTTTCTGCATTCCTACTGTATCTGCATGCTTACTTTCAGTGACTGATGTACAAGCACACCCAGGTCTCATTGCACCTCCCCTTTTCCTAATCTGACACCATTCAGATAATAATCTGCCTTCCTGTTCTTGCCACCAAAGTGGATAACTTCACATTTATCCACATTATACTGCACCTGCCATGCATCTGCCCACTCACGCAACCTATCCATGTCACCCTGCAGCCTCATAGCATCCTCCTCGCAGCTCAAACTGCCACCCAGCTTTGTGTCATCCGCAAACTTGGAGATGTCACATTTAATTCCCTCGTATAAATCATTATTAGATATTGTAAGTAACTGGGGTCCCAGCACCAAGCCTTGCGGCACCCCACTAGTCACTGCCTGCCATTCTGATAAGGACCCATTAATTCCTACTCTTTGCTTCCTGTCTGCCAACCAGGTCTCTATCCATGTCAATACCCCACCCCCAATACCGTGCTCTAATTCTGCACACTAATCTCTTGTGTGGGACCTTGTCAAAGGCTTTTTGAAAGTCCAGATACACCACATTCACTGGCTCTCCCTTATCCATTCTACTTGTTACATCCTCAAAAAATTCCAGAAGTTTAGTCAAGCATGATTTCCTCTTCATAAATCCATGCTGACTTTGACCGATCCTCTCACTGCTTTCCAAATGTGCTGCTATAACGTCTTTAACAATCGACTCAAGCATCCTCCCCACTACCGATGTAAGGCTAACTGGTAATTCCACGTTTTCTCTCTCCCTCCTTTCTTAAAAAGTGGCGTTACATTGGCTACCCTCCAGTCCACAGGAACTGATTCAGAGTCAAGAGAACATTGGAAAATGATTATCAATGCATCCACGATTTCCAGGGCCACCTCATTGAGTACTCTGGGATGCAGACCATCAGGCCCTGGGGAATTATCTGCCTTCAGTCTCAACAGTTTACCTAACACTATTTCCTGACTAATGTGGATTCCCTTCAGTTCCTCCCTCCCACTAGATCCTTGGTCCCCTAGTATTTCTGGGAGATTGTTTGTATCTTCCTTAGTGAAGACAGAACTGTTTAACTGTTCTGCCATTTCCTTGTTTCCTATTATAAATTTATCTGTCTCTGATTGTAAGGGACCTATATTTGTCTTCACTAATCTTTTCCTTTTTACATATCTGAAGAAGCTTTTACAGTCAGTTTTTATATTCGCCACAAGCTTTCTTTCATGCTTTTTTTCCCCTCTCTTAATTAACCCCTTTGTCCTCCTCTGATGAGTTCTAAATTTCTCCCAGTCCTCCAGTTTGCTGCTTCCTCTGGCCAATTTATATGGCTTTTCCTTTGATTTAATACTATCCTTGATTTCCCTCATTAGCCACGGTTGAGCTGCCTTCCCCGTTTTATTTTTTCGGCAGACAGGGATGAACAATTTTTCGAGGTCCATGTGTTTTTTAAATCTTTGCCATTGCATCTATATCGTCAGCCCTTTAAGTATAATCAGGAACATTTTGAGTTTGGTGACAAACCACATAAGCTGTTAGCGCGCCAACTGAAAAAACAAGAAAAAGAAAATACTATAAATAAAATTAAATCCGAGAATGGTGAATTACTAATACTACCTAAAGATATTAATAAAAGATTTGCTCAATTTTATCAAAATTTATATACATCAAAAACTAAAACAGAAGATAGTAAAATTAAAAAAAATTTAGATAATTGTAATCTTCCAAAACTTGACCTTTTGGAACAAGAGGAACTCGGAGCGCAAATTACAATCGAAGAAATAGGTGAAACAATAAAATCGTTGAAAAATGGTAAGACACCGGGACCAGATGGTTTTAGTAATGAATTTTATTAAAAAAATTCATGAGCTAACGATTCCCTATTTATTTAATTTATATACTCATGCTTTTATAGAAAATAAATTACCTGAAACATTAGCAGAATCAACTATCACGCTTATTCCAAAGAAAGATAAAGATCTAGAGGAACCGGGCTCATATAGAGCTATATCAGATCAGAACATTTTAGCAAAGACTTTATCCAGAAGATTAAGCAAATATATTAGTAAATTGATAAACCCTGATCAAACGGGGTTTATACCCAAAAGATATTCATTTAATAATTTGAGACGCCTGTTTAATATAATGTACTCACATAAAGTGGAGGAAGAAGATATATCAATTATTTCTTTGGATGCAGAGAAAGCATTTGATCAGGTAGAATGGCAGTATTTATACAAAGTATTACACAAATTTAATATGGGAGAGAATTTTATTACATGGGCGAAATTATTATATGATAAACCGATGGCAAGAATATTAACTAATAGTATGTTATCTCAAAAATATCAATTATCAAGGGGTAATAGGCAGGGATGTACTTTATCACCCTTGCTATTTGCCCTTATGATAGAACCTTTGGCTGAAAGTATAAGAAGTCATCCGAATATTCAGGGTTATAATACTAGGGACTCAAATAATAAAATTTCTTTATATGCAGACGATATTCTGTTATATATAACAAACTCACAAACGAGCATACCAAATTTATTAAACTTAATAGAGGAATTTGGGTCCTTTTCTGGATATAGAATAAATTGGAACAAAAGTGAAATCATGACGTTAAAACCTCAAGAATCCACACACTTACTGAAGTTCCCCTTTAAAATAGCAACAAAAAAAATTTAAATATCTAGGTATTCAGATTACTAGAAAACATAAAGCTTTATTCAATGCCAATTTTATACCTTTAATAAATAAACTTAATATAATGATTAAATTTTGGAAAACACTTCCTTGATCATTAATAGGTAGAATAAACGCTATAAAAATGATCTTTCTACCACAGTTATTATACCTATTTCAGTCTATACCAGTATATGTACCAAAATATTTTTTTTCTAAATTAAACTCTAATATTACTAATTTTGTTTGGGACTATAAATCACATAGAATTAAAAAAAGAACACTTATGTAAACCAAAAGATGTCGGGGGACCTTCACTCCCGAATTTTCTGTATTACTATTGGGCAATACATATTAAGAATATAATTTACTGGTTGGATAGTTCAACCCAACAGACAGAATGGATAAAAATGGAGAAAGAGGATTGCTACCCTTGTAATATAGGAATGATCCTCTTCTCCCCGAAAAAAATGAACAATACAATATATAAGAAGAACCCAATTATACAAGATACAATAAGAATATGGAAACAAATAAAATTATCCTTAAAATTAAGAAACCTATCATTGTTAACACCGATAGCGAATAATCCTTTATTTAAACCATCTCTTATGGACAAAATATATAATCAATGGGAAAGTTTAGGAATTAAAAGGATCGGGGACATGTATGAAATGGAAGATTTACTATCATTTCAACAATTACAATTAAAATTTAAATTGAAAAACAATCATTATTTTAAATATTTTCAGATTTGCAATTTCTTGAAGACATACATACAAGGATATCAAAAAATAATTCCTGATTTATTGGAAGAAGTAATGAATATTAAAGCTGATACACAAAAATTAATATCATATTTATATAATAGTATTTTAAATATAGATTTACCTGCGACAGAGGTAATTAGAGAAGAGTGGGAACGGGAATTAATGATAAAAATTATGAAGGTTACATGGGAAAAGTATTTGACATACATTCACAAATGTTCGATTAATGCAAGACATAATCTAATTCAATTTAAAATTTTACATAGATTATATTACTCAAAAACAAGATTAAATAAATTTTACCCAAATATATCCCCCACTTGTGATAAATGTTTAACCCAAAATGCAACTATAACACACTCTTTTGTTTCCTGTATAAAACTTTATAGATTTTGGAGAGATATTTTCAAAATATTCACAAAATTATTTAAGATAAAAATGGAACCTAATAATGAATTGATTATATTTGGGGTAATGGAAGATGGGAATAAATTGAATCCATCTCAAAAATTATTTTTTAATTATGGTTTAATAATAGCAAAAAAATTAATATTGAAATTTTGGAAAAATACACCAATACCAACGCTCAAAATGTGGATTGCAAGTATGTTGGACACCGCACATCTTGAGGAAATGCGATTCCTCCTAATAGATAAATTTGACCAATTCACAACGAGTTGGTCTCCATTTGTTGTCTTTTTGGAATCATATGGTGCAACACAATTGTAAAAGCTAACTCGTGACTGGGTGAGGGATGGTCAAGATTATAAATAAGATCTCCTTACTTCTTTTTTCTTTTTCTTCCCTTTTCTTCTTTTATTCTCTTTTTCCTATTTTCTATTCTTTAACTTTCTTCTTTCACTCTCTATTTTTCTTTTCCACACACTATATATCTCACATTTTTCTATTTTTCATTATCTAACTTATTTTTCTTTTTCTTCTTTATTATAAAAATTAAAAAAATAAGAAGCTGTACATAAAATGTATTATGAAAATATGATTGTATACAATTGTACTTACTTCTAATAAAATAAAAATATTAAAAATATAAATTTAAAAAAAGTATAATTTGCCGGTCTATCCAAGCCAATTCCCGTCTCATATCTTCAAAGTCTCCTTTCTTTAAGTTCAGGACCCTAGTTTTTGAATTAACCGTGTCACCTTCCATCCTAATGCAGAATTTCACCATATTATGGTCACTGTTGCCCAAGGGTGCACAACAAGATTGCTAACTAATCCTCCCTCATTACACAATACCCAGTCTAGGATGACCTGTCCTCTTGTCAGTTCTTCTACACATTGATTTAAAAAAAACATCCAGGAATACATTCCAGGAAACCCTCCTCCTCAGCACTGCTACCACTGGTTGGCCCAATATATATGTAGATTAAAATCACGCATGATAACTGATGGAAGGATGTGCTAGTGTTGGAGAGGTAGAAAGGAGATGAGGAGGAATTTATTTCATCAGAAGGTGATGAGTCTGTAGAATTCATTGTCACAGATTGCTGTGGAAGCCAAGTTATTGGGTATTTTATAGGCAGCGATTGACAGGTTCTTGATTAGTAAGGGCATCAAAGAAGGCAGGAGAAGTGATTAAGAGGGGAAAATAGATCAGCCAAGATTGAATGGCAGAGCCGACTCAATGGGCAAATGGCCTAATTCTGCTCTCATGTCTTATCATCCAAACACAAACAGAAGCAGTGCTTTGAACATCCAACATAATATTAAGTAAACATGTTCAGTGTGCACTTCTACAACACTCTAAAAAGTAGCCTGAAATGAATAGATCAGGTTAATAATCATGCACCACAATTGTTCAAGAGACTGGAACATCTCCATGTTTGTGGCACTTAGATGCTATCTTGGCTATGGGAGAACCTACATGTCAATGGTTTCATCGATGCAAGACTATAAGAGTTGAAGAAGATCTACAGGGATTCCAAGAAAGGCAAGCAAGAAATCAACTGCAATTTTAGTTTCCATGAACAGTGTTATTCAGAAACAGAATGATCCTGTCATCAGCTGGTGTACAATCCTGACTTCCCATCTACCTGGTTCAAAACCTTTGAATTATCTTTAATCTGACTTTATTGGACTTTATCTTCAACTAAATGTGGTGTACCCTTTATCTTTTATCTGTGTACTGTGAACAGCTTGATTTAATCATGTATAGTCTTTTCTTTGACTGGATAGCATGCAAATAAATGCTTTTCATTTACCTCAGTACTTGTCAGACAATAATAAACCAAACTAAACTAAACAGTGTTTTCCATTGAACCATACCCTTAAATCATTCCTCACATAAAGCAATAGATCGTGTTATGTCATGGAAGAAACAAAACTTAACTGCTCACTTGGTTAGAATTTGGCTTTACCCAATTAAGACAAAACAAATCATCAAGCTTTGGGTTCAGACTTATTTGGAACTTGCCAGCATGGAGTGAAAGTAGGACCAGTGACTGCAACAAGAGGAATACTGTGTGGAAAAGCTTTAGTCTGCCCACAGCTCAAGGATGACCTTGCACAGTGCAAGATCTGTTCCAAAAAAACCATGAGTGCTTCTCTGGAACTTGAGGGGAGACTTGATAGAAGTATATAAAATTACGAGAGGCATAGATAGGATAGTCAGACCCTTTTTCCTAGGATGGAATTGGCCAACACTAAAAAGCGCAATTATAAGGAGAGTGGAAAAGTTTAATGGAGGCATGCTTTTTATGCAGAGAGTAGTGGCCTGGAACACTTTGCAATGGATGGTGGTGGAGGTAGATGCAACAATGGTGTTTAAGAGGCTTAGGCACATAGAAGTGCAGGGAATGGAGAGATATGGATCATGTACAGGCAGATGAGATCAGTTTAACTTGGCATCATGATCGACACAAACATTGTTCCTGTGTTGTACTGTGTTGTATTTCTATTTACGTGGGACCAGTAAAAAGTATTTCCCAAGAATATAATCAGGAGGTATTATTAAGCAGTTAGTTTGGTTTTATGCCTGACTGGCGAAAGGAATAGTTTTGTCCATCAAATCTATGAAACATTTAAGAATGTTTGAAGGAGGGTGCTGATCCAAAGGCTATATCAAAAGAAGGGTCCCGACCCAAAACATTGCCTGTCCATTCCCTCCCCACATGCTGCCTGACCCACTCAGTTCCTCCAGTAATCAGTGTTTGGCTCAAGATTCCAGCACCGCAGATTATTTTGTCAAACATTTAAGAAAACAGATGAACAAAAGAGAGACACAAACATTGTCTATGAGTTATTGAGCAGGAGCTGCAGAGAACAAGCCAAGTCTGGGCTGATATGAGCGCGTTTAAGGTGAGGGGTGAAAGATTTAATAGGAACCTGAGGGCTAAATTTATCACACAGAGGATGGCGGGTATATGGAACAAGCTGCTGGAGGAGGTAATTGAGGCAGGTACCATTGCAAGGTTTAAGAAACATTTGGACAGGTACATGGATAGGATAGGTTTCGAGGGATATGGGCTAAACGCAGGCAGGTGGGACTAGTGTAGATTGGACATGTTCGTCGGCATGGGCAAGTTGGGCCTGTTTCCATGCTGTATGAATCTCTGACTCTAAATTCAGTTCCATTCAGCCCAGACTTTTTGAAACGAAAAAGTCATTTCAAAAACCCACAAGTCAGACTGCAAAAATAATGGAGAACGCAGTTTAAATATTTTCTTAATTTCCAAGAAAGGATATTGAAATCAATCAAAGCAGAGCAGAATAGTGGAATACAAAATTATATTTATTTTTGGGGATACGCAGGCCATGCAGCATAAAATTCTTGTGTTGCAAAAGGGTTTGAAGCTACCAAAGAGAACAGCAGCCGTATCAGTTTGAATGAGCATGTAGTAGGCAATAACCTAGAAATCCATCCCTGGTCGGTAATGTTAAATGTGCTGTATATTGGGTTAAAGTGTGTACGCTGTCACTGGCATTCACTCCATTGATAGAATGAATGTAGGAAGCATATATAAAGAGGCAACATGACTATACAATGTCATTAGCACTACTAAATAGAGATACATTTCTTGGCATCTTTCAAAGCACCAAAATCATGATCATTTTGGTAGAAAGGATAGAATGACCAGTAACAAATGGAACACTGGGGCGTTGATCTTTAATCCTTAACCCCACCCCACTCATCATGCTGGTCTTGCAAAAGGGTGTTGCCTTCGAAAACCTTGGCTGTTTGTAGCGATTTAGGCTGATCATTGAGGATTTCCAGTTGAAAAACTACTGAGATTGTTCAGCGTCCTTATATTACAAAGGTTTCCTCCCATTCCATAAACAATCAGGAAGTTCTTGAAGCTAGCAAAGATCAAAGCAAACTTGTTCATAAGTCATAAGAGCAGAATTAGGCCATTTGTTCCATCGTCTATGGGTCAGAATTAGGCCCGTGAGTCTGACCACCATTCAATCATGGCTGATCTATCTTTCCCTCTCAACTATATTTTCCTGCCTTCTCCCCATCAGCATTGACATCCTTACTAATCAAAAATCTGTCAATCTCTGCTTTAGAAATACTGAATGACTTGGCCACAGCTTTTTGTCGCAAAGAATTCCTCAGATTCATTACCCTCAGGCTAAAGAAATTCCTACTTTTCTCCAACTACCGGTACGTCCTTTTATTCTGAGGCTGTGCCCTCTGGTCCTAGACTCTCCCACTAGTGGAAATATCCTCTCCACATCCAGTCTATCCAGGCCTTTCACTATTTGGTAAGTTTCAATGAGGTTTCCCCTCATCCTTCTAAACTCCAGCGAGTAAAGGGCCAGAGCCATCAAAAGCTCATCATACGCTCTTCACCTCTCTGCAATTACATGTACACCTCATTAACCTTTGACATGAGTAAAATAAATCTCTGCAAGTCCCGAAGGAATGTAACATTTTGATTGAAAATGCTCACTTTAGCCTCCACTGTTCCACCAAATATGCCCACTGAAAGATTTGCCATTGGACATAAATACAGCATTCTTCTACCTAATCCTCCAAACCAATAGCAAAATATTTATTTATTATTTATAAAATATTTTATCATATGTGTTGGAACATTGCATAAATTGCAGCCTGTCTGCACATCAGCACATTTGAAGACATGTGCTGACCAGATATCTTTTCATTTCAATCCTGCAGCACAGAGACTGCATTGTGCACAGACGAGAGGGGCAATCACTGATAGTACCACAGCTAAACAAAGTACAGTCTGTCAAGGCATTGCTGAACCGCTCAGGAATGTGAAATGCTGCTCAACAATGTCACAGGTACTTTCTCCAACCTTAATTTGCACAGAAGGCTTGCTAGTTCTGAAAATAAATCTGTGCACTTCGCCAACAAAATCCGGTCTAAAAGAGGCAGAGGAATGATTTTCTATGTGGCTTACGCGATCCCTTTCACTCATGAAAATAGGCCTTATACTTTGCAATAAAAGTTAATTCCAAAAATAATTAGGATAAATTAAATTCAGATTTTATTGAGTTTGAGAGAGCTGGCAAATCACTGGTTCTTCACAGGGTAATATGCCTTAATAAATTATTTTACCGTACAATCAAGGAAATCTTCACTAATGTTGGCACCGTTTTGCCGTAGGGGTCTGACTCTCACAGTGCCTTTGGACTATGTGTGGGTTGTGGAGAGTCAAAAAGAATGATTTGCTGCTGCTTTTGAACTTGTTACCATTTTACCTGCAAATCGTTGGGGCTGGTTTCCACAGGCAGGCCCTCAACGACATTTAAGAGTCAAAGTATGGACATATAACCATATAACAATTACAGCACGGAAACAGGCCATCTCGGCCCTTCTAGTCCGTGCCGAACACTTACTCTCACCCAGTCCCATCTACCTGCACTCAGACCATAACCCTCCATTCCTTTCCTGTCCATATACCTATCCAATTTATTTTTAAATGATAAAATCGAACCTGCCTCCACCACTTCCACTGGAAGCTCATTCCACACAGCTACCACTCTCTGAGTAAAGAAGTTCCCCCTCATGTTACCCCTAAACTTTTGTCCCTTAATTCTCAAATCATGTCCTCTTGTTTGAATCTTCCCTACTCTCAATGGAAAAAGCTTATCCACGTCAACTCTGTCTATCCCTCTCATAATTTTAAAGACCTCTATCATCCCCTCTTAACCTTCTGCACTCCAAAGAATAAAGAGCTAACTTGTTCAACCTTTCTCTGTAACTTAGGTGCTGAAGCCCAGGCAACATTCTAGTAAAGGTTGTTATGGTTTTAACCCCTGGTCATGTTAGTTGGCACAATACAAAGGCACCTAGCATTGAGCCAAGTGGAAGTTTACATCTATATTTCAAATATGCTCTTGGTCATGGTCAGATGGAAAATAGCATTTAAACTTGAATCAAGAACCAGAGGCCATATCTTTCTAAATCTATCCTAACCATGTACCTGTCTAAATGTTTCTCAAACAATTCAATAGTACCTGCCTCAACTACCTCCTCTGGCAGCTCGTTGCATACACCCACCACCCTTTGTGTAAAAAAAGTTTATTTCTTAAAAAGGTTCCCATTAAATCTATCCCCCCCTCACCTTAAACCCATATCCTCTGGTTCTTGATTCTCCTACTCTGGGCAAGAGACTGTGCGCTTCCACATGATTTTGTACACCTCTATTAGATCACCCCTCATCCTCATGTGCTCCAAGGAATAGAGTCCTAGGCTGCTCAACCTCTCCCTATAGCTCAAGCCCTTGAGTCCTGGCAACATCCTCATAAATCCTCATAACCTCCTATAACAGGGTGCCCAAAACTGAACACAATACTCTAAATATGGCCTCACCAACTTCTATATAACAGTGACATGACCTCCCAACTTCTATACTCAATAATAGACACAAAATGCTGGAGTAACATAGAAACATAGAAATTAGGTGCAGGAGTAGGCCATTCGGCCCTTCGAGCCTGCACCGCCAATCAATATGATCATGGCTGATCATCCAACTCAGTATCTCGTACCTGCCTTCTCTCCATACCCTCTGATCCCTTTAGCCACAAGGGCCACATCTAACTCCCTCTTAAATATAGCCAATGAACTGGCCTCGACTACCCTCTGTGGCAGAGAGTTCCAGAGATTCACCACTCTCTGTGTGGAAAAAGTTCTTCTCATCTCGGTTTTAAAGGATTTCCCCCTTATCCTTAAGCTGTGACCCCTTGTCCTGGACTTCCCCAACATCGGGAGCAATCTTCCTGCATCTAGCCTGTCCAACCCCTTAAGAATTTTGTAAGTTTCTATAAGATCCCCTCTCAATCTCCTAAATTCTAGAGAGTATAAACCAAGTCTATCCAGTCTTTCTTCATAAGACAGTCCTGACATCCCAGGAATCAGTCTGGTGAACCTTCTCTGCACTCCCTCTATGGCAATAATGTCCTTCCTCAGATTTGGAGACCAAAACTGTACGCAATACTCCAGGTGTGGTCTCACCAAGACCCTGTACAACTGCAGTAGAACCTCCCTGCTCCTATACTCAGATCCTTTTGCTATGAAAGCTAACATACCATTCGCTTTCTTCACTGCCTGCTGCACCTGCATGCCTACTTTCAATGACTGGTGTACCATGACACCCAGGTCTCGCTGCATCTCCCCTTTTCCTAGTCGGCCACCATTTAGATAATAGTCTGCTTTCCTGTTTTTGCCACCAAAATGGATAACCTCACATTTATCCACATTATACTGCATCTGCCAAACATTTGCCCACTCACCCAGCCTATCCAAGTCACCTTGCAGTCTCCTAGCATCCTCCTCACAGCTAACACTGCCCCCCAGCTTAGTGTCATCCGCAAACTTGGAGATATTGCCTTCAATTCCCTCATCCAGATCATTAATATATATTGTAAATAGCTGGGGTCCCAGCACTGAGCCTTGCGGTACCCCACTAGTCACTGCCTGCCATTGTGAAAAGGACCCGTTTACTCCTACTCTTTGCTTCCTGTTTGCCAGCCAGTTCTCTATCCACATCAATACTGAACCCCCAATGCCATGTGCTTTAAGTTTGTATACTAAACTCTTATGTGGGACCTTGTCGAAAGCCTTCTGGAAGTCCAGATACACCACATCCACTGGTTCTCCCCTATCCACGCTACTAGTTACATCCTCGAAAAATTCTATAAGATTCGTCAGACATGATTTACCTTTCGTAAATCCATGCTGACTTTGTCCAATGATTTCACCACTTTCCAAATGTGCTGCTATCCCATCTTTAATAACTGACTAGCAGTTTCCCCACTACCGATGTTAGACTAACTGGTCTGTAATTCCCCATTTTCTCTCTCCCTCCCTTCTTGAAAAGTGGGGTTACGTTTGCTACTCGCCAATCCTCAGGAACTACTCCAGAATCTAAAGAGTTTTTTAAAATTATCACTAATGCATCCACTATTTCTGGAGCTACTTCCTTAAGTACTCTGGGATGCAGCCTATCTGGCCCTGGTGATTTATCGGCCTTTAATCCATTCAATTTACCCAACACCACTTCCCGACTAACCTGGATTTCACTTAGTTCCTCCATCTCCTTTGACCCGCGGTCCCCTGCTATTTCCGGCAGATTATTTATGTCTTCCTTAGTGAAGACGGAACCAAAGTAGTTATTCAATTGGTCCGCCATATCCTTGTTCCCCATGATCAACTCACCTGTTTCTGACTGCAAGGGACCTACATTTGTTTTAACTAATCTCTTTCTTTACACATATCTATAAAAACTTTTGCAGTCAGTTTTTATGTACCCTGCCAGTTTTCTTTCATAATCTATTTTTCCTTTCCTAATTAAGCCCTTTGTCCTCCTCTGCTGGTCTCTGAATTTCTCCCAGTCCTCCGGTATGCTGCTTTTTCTGGCTAATTTGTACGCATCATCCTTCGCTTTGATACCATCCCTGATTTCCCTTGTTATCCACGGATGCACTACCTTCCCTGATTTATTCTTTTGCCAAACTGGGATGAATAATTTTTGTAGATGTAACTCAGCGGGACAGGCAACATCTCTGGAGAGAAGGAATGGGTAATGTTTCGGGTCGAGACCCTTCTTCAGCCTGAAGACTATACTCAATACTCTGACTGATGAAGGCCAATGTACCAATAGCCTTTTTGTCCACCCTATCTACCTGTAACGGCACTTTCAAGGAAAGTGCCACTTACATTTTCAAGGCTTGATTTGGACTCTAGAGGTTATCAAAATTGGTAGCCATGGCAAGTGTAGTGTGTTCAAGTTTAAATGCTGTTTTCCATCTGACCATGACCAAGAGCATATTTGAAATATAGGTGTAAACTCCCACTTGGCTCAATGCTAGGTGCCTTTAAAATGTGCCAACTAACATGACCAGGGGTTAAAACCATAACAAATCCATACTTTGACTCTTAAATGTCGTTGAGGGCCTGCCTGTGGAAACCAGCCCCTACGATTTGCAGGTACAATGGCAACAAGTTCAAAAGCATCAGCAAATCATTCTTTTTGACTCTCCACAACCCCCACATAGTCCAAAGGTACTGTGAGAGTCAGACCCCTACGGCAAAATGGTGCTAACATCAGTGAAGATTTTGTTGATTATATGGTAAAAGAATTTATTAAAGCATTTTACCCCGTCAAGAACCAGTGATTTGCCAGCTCTCACAAACTCAATAAAACCCTAATTTCATTTATCCTCGTTATTATTGGAATCAACTTTTATTGCAAAGTATCACAAGGCCTATTTTTGTTGGCGCTTGCACTTGTACCAGTGTGTTGGGAAATCTCATTCCAGCATGCTCCCAAACCAATGGCAGTGTGGCACTCTTGGCTTCTAATGCCAACTCATTCCCTATCCACTTAGCCCTCATCTGCACCCACAATCCCAGGATTAACAGCACATCCCAAATAAGAGGCATAATTCAAAGTTGCAGTGCCTGATATCTCAACTCAATAACTTGACCAGTTGCTCTCTGAGAAATTAATCTTTGTTTCTCTGCAGGGAATAGCTTTTCCATCCTTGCTTGTCTGTGGATCTTGGCTGCAATTTAACAATGTGATAAATGAATGAACATTTTCCTACCATACAACAGTGTTTTGTACTTCAAAAATATTTAATTGGCTGTAAACTTATTGGGGACCCCCTGAAGTTGTAAAAATTAAAATGTATATACATATTATTTTTAAGCTATTGACATTGCTCAAGACCTAGATATCTAAAAGTTTCCTCTCTTTTTGTGTGGTTGCTGTCAGAGCCTGTACATTACTTGTTTGTGGATTGATTGACCTAAATTAAAGAAGCATGGTTTTATTCAACATTCAAAGCAAAAGAACAATTCCACTCCTGCGTAGGAAGGAACTGCAGATGCTGGCATACACCGAAGATAGACACAAAATGCTGGAGTAATTCAGCGGGCCAGGCAGCATCTCCTGAGAAAAGTAATAGGTGATGTTTTGGGTCGAAACCCTTCTTCAGACTGAAAATAGAGGTTTGTGGAGGGGGGGGGGGGGCAGGGGGGAGAATGAACTGGAGGCGATAAAAGGCCAGAACAAATTAGGGCCGGCCACAGGTGACCTCAGGAAGGGTGGAGCCCCTGATGTCCCAATGTTGACTGGGGAATGTGTGAAAACAAGAGGATGTGACTAGTGGAACAGGTAGGACGACTAGGGTGGGGGATGGAGGGAATAGAGGGAATGTAGGAGTAATACAGTCACAGAGTGATACAGTGTGGAAACAGGGCCAATTTGCCCACACCGGCCATCAGGTCCCAGCCACACTAGTCCCACCTGCCTGCGCTTGGTCCATATCCCCCAAACCTGTCCTGTCCATGTACCTGTCTAATTGTTTCGTATCACTTCCACCTGATGTGGTCTGCATTTATAGAATTATTACAAACATAGGGTGCAAAAGTACTTTAAAAAAAAATAAAAAATTGAGGTCAGGTAAGGGGGGATGATAGTTGAAGAGTTGGTATGTCCTATTTACGTAATGCTCAAAAAAAAAAAAATCTTTTTTTTTTTTCCTCTCTCTCTTTCTCTTTTTTTTCCTAGGGCCTATTTCTTAACTCTTTTTCTTTTGTTTTTAATTTCGCTCTTATAGGGTCTTCGTCCTTTTTTGTTGTTACATTTTCTACACTTTTCTACACTTTCACTTTTTCCTTCACTTTCTTCTTTCCTTCAATCTTTTCCTTTTCTAGTGTAAAAAAATAAATAAAGGGAGTACATTAATTGTAAGAAGATATAAATGATGAGTATTAATGTATGTGGTTGTAATGTAATGTACTTCTAATAAATAAAAATTTAAAAAAAATAAAAAAAATTTAAAAAAATTGTTTCGTAAACGATGGGATAGACCCAGCCACAACTACCTCCTCTGGCAGCTTGTTCCATACACCCACCACCCTTTGTGTGAAAAAGTTACCCCTCGGATTCCTATTAAATCTTTACCCCTTCACCATGAACCTATGTCCTCTGGTCCTCGACTCCCCTACTCTGGGCAAGAGACTCTGTACATCTACCCGATCTATTCCTCTCATGATTTTGTACACCTCTATGAGATCATGATCCTCCTGCACTCCAAGGAATGGAGACCCAGCCTACTAAAACCTCTCCCTATAGCTCACACCCTCTAGTCCTGGCAACATCCTCGTAAATGTTTTCTGATCCGTTTCCATCTTTTCCATAACATGGTGCCCAGAACTTGAGTTACTTGAAATTAGAGAAAACAATGTTCATACCATTGGGTTGTAATCTGCCCAAGCGAAACATGAAGTGCTGATTCTCCAATATGTGTGGCCTCACCTTGACAGTGGTGCCCAGCTGCTGGTTCAACCAGGTTACTGGCTACTTAACAAATTTGTATTATGTTTTCATCAACATAGATGATGTAAATAGTTGAACAATAAATGAATACTTCTCTTTGTTAAGGGATCTGTTATTCCATTGTGAGCACTGAATAATCCCATAAACTGTAGGTAATCACCAGGTACAATAGAACTTCTTAAAACAAAGCAGATAGACCCATGGATTTTGAGCTCTCTCGACATACCTGATAAATTTGCTGCATAACTTTAACCCCGTCCTCATCATTTTCCTAACCTTAGTGAACTAATATGAACATTGGAACATACAAAACAGGAACAGGAGTAGAATTACCCCTACAGTCCTTTCAGGTGAGGTGGAGGTTTACTTGCACCTCCTCCAACCTCATCTACTGTAGCCAGTGTTCCTGGTGTGGGTTCCTATATGTTGGCGAGACCAAGCGTAGACTTGGTGATTGTTTCGCCGAACACATACGTTCAGTCCACCTTGGCCTAAGCGATCTCCCGATTGCCAAACATTTTGACTCCCCTTCCCATCCCCATACTAACTCTTCTGTCCTGGACACAAAAGCAACTGCCTCACAGCGCCAGAAACCTGGGTTCATTCCTGACCTCGGGTGCTGTCCATGTAGAGTTTGCACTTTCTCCGTGACTGCATGGGTTTCCTCTGGATGCTCCAACTTCCTCCCACATCCCAAGGTCGTGTGGGTTTGTAGGTTAATTGGCCTCTCCGAATGACCTCAAATGTGTAGGGAGTGGATGTGAAAGTGCGAGAACGTAGAACTAGTACGAATAGGTGATCAATGGTTGGTGTGGACCTAGTGGGGCGAAGGTCCACTTTCCATTATCTTTCAATCAAAAACTTCAGTTCTACATCTTCTGGCGACTGCAGACCTAACAAAGCTATCTCAAAATCCTTATCATAAACTTCTTCAATAAGTTCCAGGTAAACGACAATGCAGTGACACACACACAGCTCCAAAGGCAGATGTCAGGTCCAGAGAATCTAAGTCTTTGAAGTACACCCAAACTTTTTTGTCCTTGTGACTCTTGAGGCACATAGCAAGGTGCTTCCTGGACCAAATTCTAAATGTCTGACTATTTTTCCATTGATCTGTAAATATCTTACACTGTTGGAAAGATAGGTTTGAGTTAACATCTTTCTGTGTGCGAGGGGATGCAATAATGATATCCTGTTCCAAACCAAAAAGAGGGACTGACCAGGGTGAGACTTCACCAGCATAATCAAGGATCAGTCTCACCCTCCCTCTTCTCCCATCAGACAAGAGATATGGAAGTGTGAAAACGCATACCTCCAGATTCAGGGACAGTTTCTTCTCAGCTGTTGTCAGGCAACTGAACCATCCTATGAACAACCAGAGATCGGTCCTGAACTATTATCTACCTCATTAGAGGCCCTTGGTCTATCTTTAATCAGACTTTACTGGACTTTATCTTGCACTAAATGTTATTCTCTTTATCCTGTATCTGTACACTGTAGGTTGCTCGATTGAAATCATGTATTGTATTTCCAGTGACTGGTTAGCACGCAACAAAAGCTTTTCACTGTACCTCAGTACACGTGACAATAAACTAAACTAAACCTCCAGGTTACCTGGAACATAATAGGATGAATCAGTAAACTAAAAAATGGAAATAGATTTATTACCTAGAATCATGTGACCTATAATCAATTGTGCTGACACCTGATTGCTCTGCATGCATTGTCATCTAAAGGGCATCTAAAGTCAACAGTAAATTCCAGTTGCTTCAAACATTAAGAAGCCTTTTTTAAGGCTCTGCTGATTCCTTGAGGCACTATTTTAAAGAAAGAACTGCAGATGCTGGAAAAATCAAAGGTAGACAAAAAGCTGGAGAAACTCAGCGGATGAGGCAGCATCTATGGAGTGAAGGAATGGGTGATGTTTCGGGTCGAAACCCTTCTTCAGACTGAGGCACTATGTATGTTAGCAGGGTCCGAAGAAGGGTCCTGACCAAAATGTCACCCAAATACATCCTCCAGAGATGCTGCCTGACCCGCTGCATTACTCCAGCGCTTTGTGTCTTTTTTTATAAACCAGCATCTGCAGTTCCTTGTGTCTATTCGCTGATGAATGCCTGTACATGTCCTTCCCGATTAAAGAGTGCTTGAAAGATCTTTCTTGAGAATTGCAAGATGTTTGCAAGAGACTGCAACTTTGCAGTTTTCCACTTTTTCACTCATTTCATCAGTCATCCTCAATAGGCAACATTTCCTAGTCCTCTCCCTGGCTAATTACAAAGACAGGTTGTTTTGGAAAGAACATTTTACGGCCTAATTGTAACTACTAGGCCAAGAATGTTGCACATTTGTACCTTATTTATTACCTGCTCTAAAAAGCACTTATGATGTACTTTGGAGAGATCAACGATACGAAGATTAAGATTCCATGTGGTATCACAGAAGACTTGCATTTGCAATGTATAACTAAGCCTCTCAGAAAATAGATCACATAAATAGATGACAAAACTACAAAAACAACCTCATTAATCTGCTTTCTTCTTGTATGCAGCGGTTATTTGATCAGAGTCAGATGAGTAATCTGGCTTCATCAGAAGGTGTTACCGAGCTATGCTGAATGTATCTCAATAAAAATTTTCAGACAGCTACAAATGCTATTCAAAAGTATGGTTGCATTGGATCAGAATTATCAACGGCAATCATCAGTAATCACAAGTCTTCAACCTATTCAACTTTATCATAGATACATTATACATTTAGTTCAGGGACAAAGGAGAAGAACTTCATTTACCTTCAGTGGTCTGGTCATGAATTTCTTGCATTTGTGAGATAAAAGGATCTCCCGACGTCATTTAAACTTTTTATTTCCAAAATTATTGTTTGTAAAAGCAGATTCATTTCGATCATTTTGAAAATGATTTATGACCTTCATCTTCACACCTTCTTTAACAAGTTTGTCATGCTTGCTTTTTTAAACAAAGATTCCAGGCCAACTATTTTGCTTCACTCAAAATATACCATTATAATTTCCAACAGTATATGGGCATAATATTAACATTCTGTATTTTAAACATGTGACATTATTAACTTAGATTGGTGGAAAAGTTTGATCATATTTATATGAAGAAATGCTCAGCATCCAAAGTCAACTTCAGTGAAGATCACCAATGGCAATGTGTTTGTATTAATCCTCTGAGCACTGGACGATTTTATTCATACTTCACTACTAATAAATATTTTAATAAAAACTCAGAGAAGACTTAAAGAAACAAAAGAAGGCACACTAATTGGTCAATCATTAGCCCAGTGAGGATATACACAACACAGTTTTGACAAATTAAAAAAAATCTTACCAGAATAATCAAAGGATAAAATAATCAATTGTTTTCAGTTTATGTTAATCAATGACCTGTAGGAAGGAACTAAGTGCAAGTTTGCTCATATTATGAAATAGGCAGAAGGGCCTGTTGTGATAAGGACATTGTGATTCAGCAACATTTAGTTTAGTTTAGTTTAGTTTAGAGATACAG
Organism: Malacoraja senta; assembly: GCA_038087875.1. Classification (NCBI taxonomy): domain Eukaryota; kingdom Metazoa; phylum Chordata; class Chondrichthyes; order Rajiformes; family Rajidae; genus Malacoraja; species Malacoraja senta. Next base: position 44,647,119 of record CM075978.1, read on the forward strand.
CGTGGAAACAAACCCTTCGGCCCACCGAGTCCGCGCCGACCAACGATCAACCATATACTAGTTCTATCCGACACACTGGGGGTAACTTACAGAAGCCAATTAACCTACAAACCTGCATGTCGTTGAAGTGTGGGAGGAAACCAAATCACCCAGAGAAAGCCCACGCGGTCACAGGGAGAACGTACTAACTCCGCACAGACAGCACCCGTAGTCAGGATCGAACCCGAGGGCTCTGGCGCTGTAAGGCAGCTGCTCTCCGCTGCACCAATGTGCCACCCTAGATTTCTGATGAGGATGTTATGGATCAGTGAATAGAGAAACTGGGGCAGCACGGTGATGTCTTACAGTTCCAGAGTTGCTGCCTTACAGTGCCAGAGATCCGGGTTCGATCCCAACTATGGGTGCTGTCAATATGGAGTTTGTACGTTCTCCCTCTGACCACGCGGGTTTTTCCTAGGAGCTCGGGTTGCCTCCCACACCCCAAAGACGTACAGGTTTGTAGGTACATTGGCTTTGGTAAAAATTATAAATTATCCCTAGTGTATAGTCTGTACTTGTGTAACAGGGACCGCTGGTCTGCGCAGACTCAGTAGGCCAAGGGGCCTGTTTCCTGCTGTATCTCTAAGACTCAATACTTCATATTAAAATGTATCCTGCAAAGAATCTTAAAATGACATTCTGGTCTATTCATGCAATTGCCAGCCGTTTTTTTATTCCGATGCAATTGAATTCAGATACAGATGAGAGTGCTTTTGTGCCACAATCCAGACAGCTCCTCAGTTTCCAGCTACGATACTTTTACAAGACTTTTCTGATCACAGTAAAGGAAACAAAAAACCTCTTGGAAATGCTTTTGGAGCCAAACAGGGGATTTTCTGGACAGAATACACGGTAATGCTGAATCACGTGGATAAAGGAAACATTCTTCACATAACAACAGAATGAACATTCTGAACACCCTCGGAGCGACATTCCCAGAAAACCCAAATTCCCGGTATTCGTTCCATTTTTAGTCCTTTCAACGTATTTGCATCTGTCATGGAAAAGCCTTAAATAATGTCAAGGAGAACATATGGTGAAGTAGCACATAGCAAGTCATTCCACAAACTGTTACAAGAACTTTATGTTTTTGCTGTCGATTGCCACACTCCCGAGACCATTATGACAGCCGCTGATTTTGGTTTTTAACATATTCCTGTGGTTGCATGTGCAATAAAGTACCACGTCTGAAAAGCTGCAACCATTTTTTGACCAACAGTATGCTGTGGCCGGGAGTGAAGCAACAGTATGTCCAACTCAAGCCAGCCGACAATTATAACCCCCCCCCCCAGTAATAACATATATAGCCACAACATCTGTGCTCCATCTGTATATGCGTGCAACTGATTAATCAATTGGCATCTTTGCTGTCAGAAAGAAAAAGGTGAGAAGGGGGAATTTAAGCAAATTCCAGATCCTTTAAAACCAGCCAAAGGTTATTGCAGATAAATTATAGATGCTATCAAATGGGAGGCACAGTGGTGCAGTTGGTAGAGCTGCTGCCTCACCGCATTAGAGACCCTGGTTCGAAACTGACCTCGAGTGCTGTCTGTGTGGAATCTCCCTGTGACCGCGTGGGTTTCCTCCGGATGCTCCAGTTTCATCCCACATCCCAAGGACTTGCAGGCTTGTAAGTTAACTGCCCCTAGTAAATTACTTCCACAAATTGCAAGTGTGTAGAAAGTGGATGAGAAAGTGGGATACCAGAACAAGCGTGAATGGGTGATAGTCAGCATGGACTCGTTGTGCTGACGGGCCTGTTCCCATGCTGTATCTCTAATTGGTTTATTTTACAGATACAGCGTGAAAACAGGCCCTTTGGTCCATCAAGTCTGCACCGATCAGTGATCCCCGCACATTAACAATACCCACAACGCACTAAGGATAATTTTACATTCATACCAAGCCAATTAACCTATAAACCTCTACATCTTTGGAGTGTGGGAGGAAACCAAAGATCCCAGAGGAAACCCCGCTGTATCTCTAAGAATAAGACTAAGACCAAATAGTGAAACTGTGTTATAGAGTTCTTATAGTGTTATACATGATCTTATAGTGTTATATATGATATTCTAGTGTTATATATGATCTTCTAGTGTTATATATGATCTTATAGTGTTATATATGATCTAATAGTAGCAATGTTACAAAATTTTGAGATTTTAAAAATAAAGTCTGCAATTTATCCCATCACATAAAGCATAAAAAGAAGTTTAATTTGACACCTAATTCACTTTCATATCTTCAGTATTAAAGAAGTTATGGCCATTTTCATACTCGGAAATTAGCATCTTGTTCCCTATTGCTTTTCCATTGACTTAACTCAAAAGCTGTGATCGAGGACTTTTAAAAGCCCATAACTTTCTTAAAAATTAAGATAACTGAAAGAAATTTCCAGTTATTATAGATTGAAGCATTCTGAAACAAATATGAAACAATCTTACTTAGAAGACATGAAAGTAAAGCATATAATTAGTTAGTTACCTAATTGTAGCTAATTACAAAATTCAATTACTAGATCTAAACATCTATCAATTTCTTAAGAATAGAATAACATTTTTAAATAGCCTAAGTGTCCAAATAACATTCACACAAGAATTCACAATATAACATAATTTTTAAATCTCATTTTCATGAATTTACAGGCCAAATGGAAGGAATTGAATGTTTAATACCTGTAAATTAATGGGCATTTAATTCATCTTGTGAGTGAGGATTTCTGGAACGCGATCATTTGGAACGTTCATTTGCGGTGAATTTAACCCCGTATTGGCATGAAAAATACTGCCGTTAATTCGGGGAATAAAATCACCATGTCGCATGAAAAAATGTGAATTAAAGGCTTCTTAAGAAGCACTTTTATACATTTAAAGAAACCCCTTTCGTTTACCTGTCCCAGTGTGAAATCCGTCCCCGTTATCGGCGTTGACGCTTCAGAAGCTGATTTTAAAATTACTCTAGCGCTGACATTGACGATTTAATAAAAATAAAAAATGCACAAATCGCCACTAGGAACGATTCATCAGCCAACGCTTGTACTCCAACAAAATATTAACTAGGACAAGGGAGGAGAAACCCGCGTTTTAACCCCGCCCCCCTTAAAGGCGCCAAAATCGCGCACACGGCCAGTGGCAGAATTACAGCGCGACTGAAGGTAAGTTTTGTAACATACCTACTTATAGTGTTATACATGCTTATGGTGTTATACATGATCTTATAGTGTTATTATGATCTTATAGTGTTATATATATATGATCTTATAGTGTTATGATCTTATAGAGGTTTACAAAATCAAGAGAGGAATAGATCAGGTAAACGCACAGATTAGGGGAATTGAGAACCAGTGGATTTAGGTTCAAGGTGAGGAGGAAAGAATTAATGGGATCCTGAGGGGTAACTGTTTTACACAAAGGGTGGTCGGTGTATGGAACAAGATGCCAGAGGAGATAGCTGGGCAGGTACTGTCACAACGCTTAAGAAACATTTTCACAGATACATGGATAGGGTAGGTTTAGAGAGATATGGGCCAAAGGCAGGCAGTGGGACTGGGGCATGTTGTTTGGCGTGGGCAATTAGGGCCTAAGGGCCTGTTTCCATGCTGTATGACTATATGACTCTCACTCTCTCTCTCCCACTATATAGGTATATGTGTGTGTTGTGACATGCATATTGAGTACATGATGTAATGAAGTAATGTGTTCTAAAAATTGGGATCGCATACAGAATGAGGAGCTTGCAGAAGCCATTTTTCAGTTTGAACTATTAAAAGAGAACTACAAAACAAAGTGCAGTCTCTGGAACACCATAAAAACACCATCTGGAAATCTGGAACACCATAAGAGAAGAAACAAGGAAGACACAAAGTACTGCAGTAACTCAACGGGTCAGGCAGTGTCACTGGAGATCATGGATAGGTGTTTCCGGTCCGGACCCTTAGAGTATGATAGTGTGGAAACAGACCCTTCAGCCAAACTTGCCCACTCCGACCAACATGTCCCATCTACACTAGTCCCACCTGCCTGTTTGGCCCATATCCCTCAAAACCTGGCATATCCATGTAGCCTTATTGTCTAGAGTTGCTGCCTGACCAGCACTTAGTGTCTTTAAGAGGAGTTGAATAAGGATTCAAATTTCTGGATCATTGGGACCTCTTTTGGGGAAGGTGTGACCTGTACAGAAAGGACGGGTTGCACTTGAACCCGAGGGGAACCAATATCCTGGCGGGGAGATTTGCAAAGGCTACTGGGGAGACTTTAAACTAGAACGGTTGGGGGCAGGGACTCAAATAGAGAAAGATAGTAGAAAATGTGGGAGGCAGGAGGCAGAGAAGGGAAGCACTCGGACCCAAAATGTAGGGGAGAAAGAAGAAAAAGATAATAAACAGAGATTAAGTGGTGGTGCGTTTCTTAAATGTGTATATTTTAATGCTAGGAGCATTGTAAGAAAGGTGGATGAGCTTAGAGTCTGGATTGACACCTGGAAGTATGATGTTGTGGCGATCAGTGAAACATGGTTGCAGGAGGGCTGTGATTGGAAACTAAATATTCCAGGATTTCGTTGCTTCAGGGGTGATAGAATTGGAGGGGCAAGAGGTGGGGGTGTTGCATTGCTTGTCAAGGAAGATATTACAGCAGTGCTTTGGCAGGATAGATTAGAGGGCTCGTCTAGGGAGGCTATTTGGGTGGTGCTGAGAAATGGGAACGGGTGTAGCAACACTTATTGGGGTGTATTATAGACCGCCAAATGGGGAGCGAGAATTGGAAGAGCAAATATGTAAGGAGATAGCAGATATTAGTAGTAAGCACAAGGTAGTGATTGTGGGAGATTTCAATTTTCCACACATAGACTGGGAAACACATTCTGTAAAAGGGCTGGATGGTTTGGAGTTTGTAAAATGTGTGCAGGATAGTTTTTTGCAGCAATACATAGAGGTACCTACTAGAGAAGGGGCAGTGCTGGACCTCCTGTTAGGAAATGAGACAGGGCAGGTGGTGGAGGTAAGCGTTGGGGAGCACTTCGGGTCCAGTGATCACAATACCATTAGTTTCAATATAATTATGGAGAGGGTCAGAACTGGACCTAGGGTTGAGATTTTTGATTGGAGAAAGGCTAACTTTGAGGAGATGCGAAAGGATTTAAAAGGAGTGAATTGGGACATGTTGTTTTATGGGAAGGATGTAGAAGAGAAATGGAGGACATTTAAGGGTGAAATTTTAAGAGTACAGAATCTTTATGTCCCTGTTCGGTTGAAAGGAAATAGTAAAAATTGGAAAGAGCCATGGTTTTCAAGGGAAATTGGACACGGTTCGGAAAAAGAGAGAGATCTACAATAATTATAGGCAGCATGGAGTAAATGAGGTGCTTGAAGAGTATAAAGAATGTAAAAAGAATATTAAGAAATAAATTAGAAAAGCTAAAAGAAAATATGAGGTTGCTTTGGCAAGTAAGGTGAAAGTAAATCCAAAGGGTTTCTACAGCTATATTAATAGCAAAAGGATAACAAGGAATAAAATTGGTCCATTAGAGAGTCAGAGTGGACAGCTATCTGCAGAGCCAAAAGAGATGGGGGAGATATTGAACAATTTCTTTTCTTCGGAATTATGTGAGGTAAGGGAAACAAGCAGAGTAGCAATGGAAACTATGAGATTCAAAGAAGAGGAGGTGCGGACACTTTTGAAAAATATGAAAACGGATAAGTCTCCAGGTCCTGACAGGATATTCCCGAGGACATTGAGGGAAGTTAGTGTAGAAATAGCAGGGGCTATGACAGAAATATTTCAAATGTCATTAGAAACGGGAATAGTGCTGGAGGATTGGCGTACTGCGCATGTTGTTCCGTTGTTTAAAAAGGGTTCTAAGAGTAAACCTAGCAATTATAGACCTGTTAGTTTGACATCAGTTGTGGGCAAATTAATGGAAAGGATACTTAGAGATAATATATATAAGCATCTGGATAAGCAGGGTCTGATTAGGAACAGTCAACATGGATTTGTGCCTGGAAGGTCATGTTTGACTAATCTTCTAGAATTTTTCGAAGAGGTTACTAGGGAAATTGATGAGGGTAAAGCAGTGGATGTTGTCTATATGGACTTCAGTAAGGCCTTTGACAAGGTTCCTCATGGAAGGTTGGTTAAGAAGATTCAATTGGTGGGTATTAATGGTGGAGTAGCAAGATGGATTCAACAGTGGCTGAATGGGAGATGCCAGAGAGTAATGGTGGATGGCTGTTTGTCAGGTTGGAGGTCGGTGACTAGTGGGGTGCCTCAGGGGTCTGTGTTGGGTCCACTGTTGTTTGTCATGCACATCAATGATCTGGATGATGGTGTGGAAAATTGGATTAGTAAGTATGCAGATGATACTAAGATAGGTGGTGTGGTGGATAATGAAGTAGATTTTCAAAGTCTACAGAGAGATTTAGGCCATTTGGAAGAGTGGGCTGAAAGATGGCAGATGGAGTTTAATGCTGATAAATGTGAGGTACTACATCTCGGCAGGACAAATCAAAATAGGACGTACATGGTAAATGGTAGAGAATTGAGAAATGCAGTTGAACAGAGGGATCTAGGAATAACTGTACATAGTTCCCTGAAGGTGGAATCTCATGTAGATAGGGTGGTAAAGAAAGCTTTTGGTGTGCTGGCCTTTATCAATCAGAGCATTGAATATAGAAGTTGGGATGTAATGTTAAAATTGTACAAGGCATTGGTGAGGCCAATTCTGGAGTATGGAGTACAATTTTGGTTGCCTAATTATAGGAAGGATGTCAACAAAATAGAGAGAGTACAGAGGAGATTTACTAGAATGTTGCCTGGGTTTCAGCAACTAAGTTACAGAGAAAGGTTGAACAAGTTAGGTCTTTATTCTTTGGAGCGCAGAAGGTTAAGAGGGGACTTGATAGAGGTCTTTAAAATTATGAGCGGGTTAGACAGAGTTGACGTGGATATGCTTTTTCCATTGAGAGTAGGGAAGATTCAAACAAGGGGACATGACTTGAGAATTAAGGGACATAAGTTTAGGGGTAACATTAGGGGGAACTTCTTTACTCAGAGAGTGGTAGCTGTGTGGAATGAGCTTCCAGTGGAAGTGGTGGAGGCAGGTTGGATTTTATCCTTTAAAAATAGATTGGATGGGTATATGGACGGGAAAGGAATGGAGGGTTATGGTCTGAGTGCAGGTAGATGGGACTAGGGGGAAGTATATATATATATTTTTTAATGTTCGGCACGGACTTGAAGGGCCGAGATGGCCTGTTTCGATGCTGTAATGGTTATATGGTTATATGGTTATATGATTCTATAAGGAAATTTAGATTCCAATTCTATGTTAAAGTGGTCAAAGCCAAACCAACAAAACATACAGGATGCAGGTGAAAATGCTTTACAACTGAAGTGATTTTCCAATTGCCCAAGATGAATGCAATAAAAAACAACATTGGCTCGTACATACAACATATAAACAGCATCCATTTCACTTATCACAGCTCTTCATTTTAAAGATCTTCCAAGAGGAGTTTCATTTTACAAATTGGCACAGTGAAGACTTGCTTCGTGATAATAAGTTCTCATTTATGCCAACACCCAGCTGTAATACACAATTAATTATATTTTTATCATCATGAACCAACAATAAAAACACACACACAACTTTTTTCCTTATCGTGACTTTTACTAAGTTTCATTATGCACTGACTCAGTCGGCCAGCTTATGTATGCACTGTCAGTAGTACCACCTTTCATAATGAGAGCACATGTATTGTTGTATGCACTGACTCATGTATTAAATCTCAGTGAACTCTCATAGGCACCCACTTTTGTAATGAGAGTGTGTGTAATCTCAGTAGCAACATCTTGTAACCTGAGAGTGTGTATTCTGTCGGAAGTACAATTTTTTGTGTTGTGATCATTTGCGTTGCTGGAGATACCATCTGTTTCACAGAGTCATATTGTCGTACAGTATGGAAGCAGGCCCTTTGGCCAAACTTCCCCACACCAACCAACATACCCCATCTACATGAGTCCCACCTGCTTGCATTTGGCCCAAATCCTTCTAAACCTATCTTATCCATGTACAGTACCTGTCTAAATATCTTTTAAACATCATGATAGTACCAGCCTCAACTACCTCCGCTGGCAGCTCGTTCCATTTACCCACCACTGTGTAAAAAACTTGCCCTTCTGGTTCCTATTAAATCTTTCGCTCCTCACCTTAAACGTATGTGCTCTGGCTCTTGATTCCCCTACTCTGGGTAAAAGACTCTATGCATTCACCCCATCTATTCCTCTCATCTTGGACACCTCTATAAGATCCCCCATCCCCCAGCACTCCAAGGAATAAAGTCCTAGCCTGCCCAACCTCTCCCTATAGCTCAGGCCCTCGAGTGCTGGAAACATCCTCATAAATCTTGTCTGCACCCTTTCCAGCTTAACATATTTCCTGTAACAGGGTGACCAAATACTGAACACGATATTCCAAATGTGGGTCACCAATATCTTTCACAATGGTAACAAAACTTTCCAACTTCCATACTAACAGGGTGACCACATCTGAACACTTTACTCCAAAATGTGGCCTCACAAACATCTTGTACAACTGTAACATGACCTCTCAACTTCTAAAGTCATAGAAGCTTTCACACTATGAGTGTATGGACCACCAGTGACACTCTCTTTCACACAGAGAGGGAGTGCATTGCATGGACCATTTTCATGCTGTGAAAAACAATAATCTTTGGTTATGAGAGATATGCACTCTCGGTATATCTTCGTACTGAGTGCATGCGTAGTCAGAGCTACTGTCTTTCAGCTTGTGACATTAAATCAAGACCTTGTTCATCTCTCAAAAGAATCTGCATTACCCCATAACATTAATTGAAATTAGTGCCCGTTAGTTTTCCCGTAGGCCAGATGTACAGATGAATTTCTCAACTGCATTGGTAAAATCTGACAGATTATTCAGATGTTGCGGTTTATACAGTTTGACATGAGCAAATTGGTCACCATATTTCATACTTCACAACATTACAAAACTATTTAAGTTTTATTCATAGCACTATTTGATGTCCCAGTGTAATCCGGCCTTTCACTTGATTTCAGACGCAACTCTCAAACTATGAGTAAACTATGGCATTTAAGAGGCTTAAGAGAGGCACATGAATGTGCAGAGAATGGTGGGATATGGACATGGATTTTGTGCAGGCAGATAAGGGTTGGTCTTGGTATTATGTTCAGCAAATACATTGTGGGCCGAAGGGCCTGTTCCTGTGCTGCACTGGACTGTTCTGTGTTCTGTGTTAAATATCACTTTTGTTCAGATTCGTAGAATGATGCAGTTGAGTGGAGATACTATAGTTAACCTTGCCCATGCTGACTGTTCAACAGAGTTTTCCAATTTGTCTCACTCCCAAATCTGTCCCCACAGCCCTATAAAATACTTGTCTGTGAGTACTTATCCAATTTATCTTTGAAAGTAACCATAATGTTCCATTATATTCTTAGCCAGTACATTTTTGCACATAGTAAATGCTGTGAATTTCTCTTTCTTTGTCATTCTGGCTTATTTTCCCCAAAACTCAGGACCTCTGGCTTTTGCCCATTTTGCTACTGGAGATAGTTTCCTCATCTTTTTACAGACTCGTCTAATACATCATAACGGACCAGAAAGTGCACCCTGCTGTGGTATAGCGCTGACCCTGGCCTTACTTTGTGTGAAGTGTCTCGCCTCAGATGTTCAACCACCGGCGAGATGTGAGGTAGTGTTTGCGGGGAGAGTGGGACTTATGTGAGGAAACTGGCACAAGTGTTTTCATTCTGCCCACTACCACTACCACCACCACCGTTGCAGAGAATGGATAGCCCAGGGAAATGTAACTTGACAGACGGTGCAAGAATCTGTGAGGATTAGGCTGAGGTCATGGTGGAAGGAAGAGGACAATGGGGAGGGGTGAGAGGAAACATGAGGGGAGAGAGGGAGGGAGGGCGGATAGAGAGAGAAATGGAAGAAGTGGGAGTGGGAGAGAGGGAAAGAAAGGGAGAGAGAGGGAGAGAGGGAAAGAGGGAAAGAGGGAAAGAGGGGGAGAGGGAAAAAGGGGAGAGGGAAAAAGGGGAGAGGGAGAGAGGGAGAGAGGGAGAGAGGGAGAGAGGGAGCGAGGGGGAAAGGGGGAGAGATATGCGGGAGGTGAAGAGAAAGAGGGGAGGTGGAGAGAGAGATAGAAAGGGGTGGAGATGGAGAGAGGCAATGGGGAGGTGGTGACAGACAGAGAGAGGGAGAGGCAGAGAAAGAGAGGATAGGGATAGGGAGAGGCAAGAAAGAGGGAGAAATGAGCAAGGGAGGGGTTAGTCGTCAGATATATCTGATAATGCCCAGGAGATTTAATCTAACTTCATATGCCTTCGGACATCCTCGGCTGTAATAGGGACTATTCTCAAGACATCTCCGTTAATTTTTTTTTCCCCATGGCAAAAACAGAAGAGAAATATTCATTGAGAACCTTACCCATCTTTAGCGGTTCCACACCGAGGTGACCACTATCATTTCTGAGGGGCTATATTCTCTCTCTAGCTACCCTCTTTCCCTTAATGTACTTTTAAAATCTCTTAGGATTTCCCTAATCTGCTGGAACTATTTTCGACCTTTTTCAGTGCTCCTCAGTTCCCAAAACTCCGACAGGGATACACTTGATCCCAGCTGTCTACATCTATCGCCTGCCTCCTTTTTCCTGAACAGAGCCTCAATTTCTCTTGTCCTCCATGCTGCCTTACTCCCACCTACCTTGCCCTTCACTCTAACAGGAACATGTTTGCCCTGAACTCTTGTCATCACACTTTTAAAAGCATTCCACTTTCCAGATGTCCCTCAGCCTGCAAACAACGTACTCCAATCAATCTTAGAAAGTTCCTGTCTATTACCACCAGTGCCCAATTCACAATTTTAACTTGTGGGCCTGCTAGTCTTGATCCATAACTATTTTAAAACTAATAGAACAGCGGTTGCTGGTCCCAAAAGGCTTGCCCACAGACACAACAGTCACTTGCCCATCCCAATTTCCAAAGAATTTTTCTGTGTCCTCCTTAGTTTGCATTGCCTTAAATCAGCCTTATCAAAACCTAATGTCCTTAATATATCGCAGTGGTAACCAGTTTATTACTTATTATCTCTAACCTCAATAATAAATGCTTTATTTATTATTTCCTGCTGCATGGGAAGAAGATAAATTGAACTGAACTAAATCATGAAACCATTTGTACTAATTTCCTAAATAAAGTGTTAGTTGTTAACATTGTTGTCTCATGGAGAAGGCCGCCTCCTGAGAAGACGGACAGGAGAGAGGGTCAAGAGCTCATTCACTTTTTTTTTTACATACTCTGCATGCCTGAGTTTTCAGTCACACAGGGACAAAGATAATATGCAAGGGTATTGTACCCAGTAATTTATTGCACCAGCTATGACCCTACCGAGAGCTAACAAGGTTGTTAATAAACAGTTTCTGCCAAACTCACTGGTCCTAACCAGATTGCCTTTCCAAATCCAACATTCCAATAATGCAGTTTACAAGCTATTTATGTAAATTAATTATCCATTCGGAGCTCCGCCAACTGACAAGTTTTACAAGTAACTACGGGATATTCTTGCCCATTAAAAATAGTAACTGGAAGTGTCGACAGTCCAGACATGGTTAGATACTGGATGGGTAAGATGTAGTTATTCCAATTATAAAGCCATGATTATACCTTCATTGCATCTGCAGGGACGCTGCTTATGGATCTGTAGATCAGCTGAATTGTAACTCCTTCTACAACCTGTATGTAAAATAGCACAAGGTAACATTTAGTAGATCGTAGTGGAATAGCTATCTCATTATTTCTCGTATTTTCTTTTGGCATAGAAGGAATTTACTTGGCCCATTATATCTATGCCAGCCAAAGTCCTGTTCACCCTCTTATTTCTTTGCAATATATTCTCTCTCATAGGGACATCACCTCCTTCCTGATTTTCTGAACATTCAAGTAATCTAGGAGTAATATACAGCAGTTTGGCGGTCGCAAGAACGACAACTAACTTTTATCAACTTATTTATTTCGAAAATAACTTCTTAGTTCACAGGTTCTTACAAACACGTCTGGCCACAACGGTGGTCAGCACACAACTGCCGCGCGAAAGCGAAACCGCGCGAAAACAACAGCCCCTCCCGAGTCATGTGATCGCAGCTTCCGAACAGCGGGTTGATACCTGCGTGCACCAGCAGGCGCCGCTACATGCCCCCCCCCCAGAATCCACGGTACGGAAACGCACGGGTAACCGGACGGATCGATCAGAACGTGTAGTCCGAGGTCGCGGGGCGAGCGTAACAGTAGGGGCCGGCAAAACAGAACTGGAGGGATGCAACAAACGTGAACGAGGGACGGGCGTAACAGAGGGGACCGGTGAAACATAACCGGGGGTAACAGGTGCAGATGGTCGCAAAACGGCCGGCGGACGCCCTCTACGCCGCGGAGTGGCCACCGCCACCGGGCTATCCTCGTCGATGTGGACTGGCTTAAGGCGGCTGACGGAGACAAACTGCTCCCTGCCACCCATGTCCAACGTGAACATCGAGGTACCAGTCCTCAGCACCCTGTACAGACCTTCGTACACCCGCTGTAACGGCGAGCGGTGAGCATCCCTACGAAGGAAAACATAAGCACAATCCCGTAACATATTAGGCACATGCACCGTGGACGACCCGTGTCGGGAAGTGGGAACCGGGACCAAAGCACGCGCTCGCTCGCGAAGGACAGCTAGCACCGCCGAAGCCGGGACCTCCTGATCGCGGGTGGTGGGCAGAAAATCCCCAGGTACCCGCAAAACCGAGCCGTAAACCAGCTCGGCCGAGGAGGCGTTGAGGTCTTCCTTAGACGCAGTTCTGATGCCTAGGAGAACCCAGGGTAACTGGTCAACCCAATCGGGGCCGGTGAGCCGAGCCTTCAATGCTGTCTTGAGGTATCTGTGGAAACGCTCAATCAAACCGTTCGACTCCGGATGATACGCGGTGGTCTCGTGCAGCTTCACACCATACAGCTGCGCCATACCACACCACAGGGAGGATGTGAACTGGGCCCCACGATCGGTAGTAATATCTGAAGGGACCCCGAAACGAGCGATCCAATGGGAGACAATGGCCCGTGCACAAGCTTCAGCGGAGGTATCAGTTAACGGTATTGCCTCCGCCGACCTGGTGAACCTGTCTACGATAGTGAGTAAGTGAGTGGCCCTACGCGAACACGGCAAGGGACCCACCAGGTCGACATGGATGTGCAGGAACCTGCCGTCTGGAACAGCGAAATCCTGCACGGGCGGGCGCACATGCCTCTGCACCTTGGAAGTCTGACAGGGGATACAAGCACGGGCCCATGCTGCGACCGGCTTTCGTAACCCGTGCCAGACGAACTTGGCCACGACCAGGGCAGAGGTGGCGCGAATGGATGGGTCAGCTCGGCTGTGGATGGTGTCGAAAATCCGACGCCTCCAGGCAATCGGGACAATGGGGCGGGCTTTGCCCGTCGAGACATCGCAAAGGACCCGCACGCCGGCGGCGCCGCAGGGCACCTCAGCCAATTTAAGGCCCGACTCAGCATTGCGGAATCCCCCATGCCGGCATCAGCCTGTTGGGCAGCGGCCAGCTCCACGTAATCCACACCTAGGCTTAAAGCGGAAACCTCGGGGGCTGCCGGACGGGACAGCGTGTCAGCCACAACGTTCAGCTTCTCCGCCGCATGCTGAATATCAGATGTGAATTCGGATATGTAGGCGAGGTGTCTCTGTTGCCTGGCGGACCAGGGATCGGATACCTTGGTCAAAGCGAACGTGAGTGGCTTGTGGTCCATGAATGCGGTGAATGCGCCCCTCCAGGAAATAACGGAAATGGCAGATCGCTAGGTAAAGCGCGAGGAGCTCCCGATCGAAAGCACTGTACTTGATCTCGGGGGCCCGCAGCTGCCTGCTGAAAAACGCCAGCGGCACCCAGCGGCTACCCACCCGTTGTTCGTGGACAGCACCTATCGCAACGTCAGATGCGTCCACGGTGAGGGCCGTTAGGGCTGACGCCCTAGGGTGTACCAGCATGGTGGCGTTGACCAACGCTGTCTTAGCCCCCTCGCAAGCCATCTCAGCCTCCTTGGACCAGACCAGGTCCTTAGGCTTGCCCGCTAGACACTGGAACAACGGCCACATGATGGCGGCTGCTGACGGGATGAAACGGTTGTAGAAATTGCCATTCCGATTAATTCTTGCAGGCCCTTGACGGATAGTGGCCTCTGGAAGCGACGGATTGCGTCGACCTTCTCGGGCAGCGGCTGTGCGCCGTGGCAGGTAATGCTGTGACCCAAAAAGGAAATGGAGCACAATCCGAACTGGCACTTCGCAGGGTTGATCACCAACCCGTGTTTGCGCAGCCGTTCGAAGAGCAGGCGGAGGTCCTTAATGTGCTCTGCCTGCGAGCTGCTGGCCACCAGAATATCATCGAGGTAGATGAATATGAACGGCAAACCCCGACCGATCTGATCCGTTAACCTTTGGAATGCCTGAGCGGCGTTCTTCAGGCCAAAAGGCATTCTTAGCCATTTGAAAAGGCCGAAAGGGGTGATGGTGGCTGTCTTAGGGACGTCGTAGGGATGGACCGGAATCTGATTATACCCGCGAATAAGGTCGACCTTCGAGAAGAAGGTTGCGCCCTCCAGATGAGCTGAGAAATCTTGGATGTTCGGGACTGGGTACCGATCTGCTGTGGTTACGGCGTTGAACCGGTGGGCCCTCGGTGGGAATGTTGTGAACCGGGGCGTGAGCAACCCTGGGAATTCGGTGAGAAGAGCTGTGAAAGGTTGCTGGATCTCAGCTACCTCGTCGAGTTGTTGTTGGGGCGTGGACGGATTGCGTGGCTTTTTAAAAAAAAAATTTTTTTAATCAAAAATATTTATTCAAATATTAAAATAATATATACAGCACAGTAAAAACCAAAACAGAACCCACCACCATAAATACACGACAAACAATAAATTATTATATAACTATATTACACTCCTTGTCGAGAATGCATTCAACCCCCCGAGGTGCCCAGCGGTCCCGGAAATCCCCCAGGGTGCCCGTGGACAGGGCGTATTCCCTTTCTAACCGCACCCGGGCACGGACGTATCCCCGGAAAAGGGGCAGACAGCCAGTTCGTGTAGAGCCCTCCACCGCCTTGCGCCTTGACTCACGGATGGGCAGCTTGGCCAAACGGATTGCGTGGCTTGGCAGGGCACAAGTCCGACACTGGAACCATGCGCCCGCCTCGCACATCGACTAACAGGGAGAACGCGCGCTTGAAATCGGCCCTCAATATCGGTTGTGTGAAGTCAGTAACGGTGAACTTCCACCTATACGGGTGGGAGACGAAATTTAAGTCCAGGGTCCGTGTACCGTAAATGCGAATGTCACTCCTGTTGACGGCCAAGAGGACGGGTCCTACCTTACCGACGCGGGTATCTCGGGCTATCGGCCGCAGGATGCTGGCTATGGCACCGGAGTAGAACAGGAAACGGTGGCCAGATCACGTTCGCCTCTATGGGCGATCGGCCGAGGCATTTCCCTGAAACGAACAGGGGCTTCGGCATCTTCGGGCTTCGGTACCGTAGCACAGATGGTAGTAACTCTAACGTCGTCGGCTGTAGACCACTGGTAGTGGCGATGCTTCTTTGGCGCTGGGCTGGGCTTCCTCTTCCTCCTGATGTCGTCTCGGTTATGCCCGCGCCGTGATGGGGGAGCAGGTGAAAGCACAAACGTCCCGCCGTCTGTGGGCCCACAAACGTCCCGCCTTCTGTGGGCCCACAACTCGTCAGCGAGGTGTTGGGGATCGCTGAAATCAGCCCCGGCGAGCATCAGGCGAACTTCGTCAGGCATCTGCTCTAGGAACGCCTGTTTGAAGAGCAGACATGGGCGATGCCCGTCCATCAGGGCTAGCATCTTTGCCATGATGGTGGATGGCCGCCGATAGCCGACACTGTCCATGTGTAGAATCTTCGCCGCCCTGTCTCTGCGACTGAGACCGAAGGTATGGAGCAGGAGAGCCTTCAGACCTTCATACTTAGCGATCGTCAGCGGGTCCAAAACCGCGAAACAGCAGCCCCTCCCGAGTCACGTGACCGCAACTTCCGAATGCCGGGTTCGATACCTGCGTGCTCCAGCAGGCGCCGCTGCAGCAGCCAATTAATTTCATAAGTTATAGGAGCAGAATCAGACCATTTGGACCATCAAGTCTACTCTGCCATTTTCTTGCCTTCTCCCCATAACCCCTGACACTCATACTACTCAAGAACCTGTCAATTTCTGCCTTAAAAATATCCATTAACTTGGTCTCCACAGTTGTCATTGAATTCCACAGATTCACCACCCTACCAACTACTTAATCTACCAACCAGCACATCTTTGGGGTGTGGAAGAAACGAGAGAATGTCTAAGTTTGAAGACAGGTCCTGACTTGAAATGTGTATTAGTCTCGAATAATGAAAGGTCTAGATATAGTGGACGTGGAAAGCTTGTTTCCAGTAATGAGAGAGTCTAGAACAATCTGGCACAGCCTGAGAATAAAAGGACGTATCTTTAGAATGGAGACAAGGAGGAATTTCATTAGCCAGAGGGAGTGAATCTGTGGAATTCATTGGCTCAGACAGCTAGGGAGGCCACCTCATTGGGTATTTTAAAGCGGAGATTGATAGGTTCTTGATTAGTAAGGGCATCAAAGATTATGGGGAAAAGGCAGAAGAATGGGGTTGAGATGGAAAAATCAATCAGTCATGATTGAATGGTGGAGTAGACTCAATGGGCCGAATAGCCTAATTCTGCTCATATAGTCTTACGGTCTCTCAGTTTCTCACCACACATACTGCTTGACTTGCTGAGTTCCTCCAGCACTCTCATTTTTGCTCAGTAAACGCAAGCCCCTGAGGAAGCCAACAAAGTGACAGGAAGAAGGAGTAGACTCCGTACAAAAACCACCACAGGTCGGGATAGAACCCAGGCTGCAGGAGCTGAGGCATTCGCACAAACAGTTGCATTGTTGTGCCGCCCTATCATATATTTCTCAAATCTTAACCACTTTAGATCCAGTAGTACAACTCATTAACCATATTTTTTTGCGCCAATATGATAAATTCCCCTGCCTTCGGTAATTTTGGTTGCAATATTTTCTGTTCGGCCTATGGCTGGTGTAATGACTTTAGACATTAGAGATACTGCATGGAAGCAGGGCAATTGGCCCACCAAGTCCACGCCGACTAGCGATCACCCCGTACACTAACACTATCCTACACACTAGGAACAATTCACAATTTTTAACCAAAGCAAATTAATCTACAAACATGTATGTCTTTGGAAACCGGAGCACCTGGAGAAAACCCACGTGGTCACAGGGAGAATGTACAAACTGCATACAGTCAGCACCTGTAGTCGAGATCTCCGGCGCTGGGAGGCAGCAAGTCTACCGCTG
This sequence comes from Malacoraja senta, assembly GCA_038087875.1. NCBI lineage: Eukaryota > Metazoa > Chordata > Chondrichthyes > Rajiformes > Rajidae > Malacoraja > Malacoraja senta. The sequence goes on from CM075978.1 coordinate 44,664,652, forward strand.
CGCCACTGTTTCACCCTCTAATGGATACGGCCAAACAGTAACAAAATGCACTGTTTCACATTGAGCAGATTTCTACCGACGATTTCGATCAGTCATCAAAACTGAAGTCGGCCTAGGAATCCCACGTGCAAAATGCCAACTCTCCACTCTGATCCAACAACAGGGCGGCACAGTGGCGCAGCGGTAGCGTTGCTGCCTTACAGTGCCGGACACCCGGGTTCGATCCGGATTACTTGTCTGTACGGAGTTTGTACGTTCTCCCCGTGGGTTTTCTCTGAGATCTTCGATTTCCTCCCACACTCCAAATACGTACAGGTATGAAGGTAAATTGGCTTGGTATAAATGTAAATTGTCCCTAGTGGGTGTACGATAGTGTTAATAGAAACATAGACATAGAAACATAGAAATTAGGTGCAGGAGTAGGCCATTCGGCCCTTCGAGCCTGCACCGCCATTCAATATGATCATGGCTGATCATCCAACTCAGTATCCCGTACCTGCCTTCTCTCCATACCCTCTGATCCCTTTAGCCAAAAGGGCCACATCTAACTCCCTCTTAAATATAGCTAATGAACTCGCCTCGACTACCCTCTGTGGCAGAGAGTTCCAGAGATTCACCACTCTCTGTGTGAAAAAAGTTCTTCTCATCTCGGTTTTAAAGGATTTCCCCCTTATCCTTAAGCTGTGACCACTTGTCCTGGACTTCCCCAACATCGGGAGCAATCTTCCTGCATCTAGCCTGTCCAACCCCTTAAGAATTTTGTAAGTTTCTATAAGATCCCCTCTCAATCTTCTAAATTCTAGAGAGTATAAACCAAGTCTATCCAGTCTTTCTTCATAAGACAGTGCTGACATCCCAGGGATCAGTCTGGTGAACCTTCTCTGCACTCCCTCTATGGCAATAATGTCCTTCATCAGATTTGGAGACCAAAATTGTACGCAATACTCCAGGTGTGGTCTCACCAAGACCCTGTACAACTGCAGTAGAACCTCCCTGCTCCTATACTCAAATCCTTTTGCTATGAAAGCTAACATACCATTCGCTTTCTTCACTGCCTGCTGCACCTGCATGCCTACTTTCAATGACTGGTGTACCATGACACCCAGGTCTCGCTGCATCTCCCCTTTTCCTAGTCGGCCACCATTTAGATAATAGTCTGCTTTCCTGTTTTTGCCACCAAAATGGATAACCTCACATTTATCCACATTATACTGCATCTGCCAAATATTTGCCCAATCACCCAGCCTATCCAAGTCACCTTGCAGTCTCCTAGCATCGTCCTCACAGCTAACACTGCCCCCCAGCTTAGTGTCATCTGCAAACTTGGAGAAATTGCCTTCAATTCCCTCATCCAGATCATTAATATATATTGTAAATAGCTGGGGTCCCAGCACTGAGCCTTGCGGTACCCCACTAGTCACTGCCTGCCATTGTGAAAAGGACCCGTTTACTCCTACTCTTTGCTTCCTGTTTGCCAGCCAGTTCTCTATCCACATCAATACTGAACCCCCAATGCCATGTGCTTTAAGTTTGTATACTAATCTCTTATGTGGGACCTTGTCGAAAGCCTTCTGGAAGTCCAGATACACCACATCCACTGGTTCTCCCCTATCCACGCTACTAGTTACATCCTCGAAAAATTCTATAAGATTCGTCAGACATGATTTACCTTTCGTAAATCCATGCTGACTTTGTCCAATGATTTCACCACTTTCCAAATGTGCTGCTATCCCATCTTTAATAACTGACTCTAGCAGTTTCCCCACTACCGATGTTAGACTAACTGGTCTGTAATTCCCCGTTTTCTCTCTCCCTCCCTTCTTAAAAAGTGGGGTTACGTTTGCTAACCGCCAATCCTCAGGAACTACTCCAGAATCTAAAGAGTTTTGAAAGATTATTACTAATGCATCCACTATTTCTGGAGCTACTTCCTTAAATACTCTGGGATGCAGCCTATCTGGCCCTGGGGATTTATCGGCCTTTAATCCATTCAATTTACCCAACACCACTTCCCGACTAACCTGGATTTCACTCAATTCCTCCAACTCCTTTGACCCGCGGTCCCCTGCTATTTCCGGCAGATTATTTATGTCTTCCTTAGTGAAGACGGAACCAAAGTAGTTATTCAATTGGTCCGCCATATCCTTGTTCCCCATGATCAATTCACCTGTTTCTGACTGCAAGGGACCTACATTTGTTTTAACTAATCTCTTTCTTTTCACATATCTATAAAAACTTTTGCAGTCAGTTTTTATGTTCCCTGCCAGTTTTCTTTCATAATCTATTTTTCCTTTCCTAATTAAGCCCTTTGTCCTCCTCTGCTGGTCTCTGAATTTCTCCCAGTCCTCCGGTATGCTGCTTTTTCTGGCTAATTTGTACGCATCATCCTTCGCTTTGATACCATCCCTGATTTCCCTTGTTATCCACGGATGCACTACCTTCCCTGATTTATTCTTTTGCCAAACTGGGATGAACAATTTTTGTAGTTCATCCATGCAGTCTTTAAATGTCTTCCATTGCATATCCACCGTCAACCGTTTTAGAATTAATTGCCAGTCAATCTTGGCCAATTCATGTCTCATACCCTCAAAGTTACCTTTCTTTAAGTTCAGAACCATTGTTTCTGAATTAACAATGTCACTCTCCATCCTAATGAAGAACTCAACCATATTATGGTCACTCTTGCTCAAGGGGGCACGTACAACAAGACTGCTAACTAACCCTTCCTCATTACTCAATACCCAGTCTAAAATAGCCTGTTCTCTCGTTGGTTCCTCTACATGTTGGTTGAAGTAGATTGAAGTTACCCATTATAACTGTTTTGCCTTTGTCGCACGCATTTCTAATTTCCTGTTTGATACCATCTCCAACTTCACTACTACTGTTAGGTGGCCTGTACACAACACCCACCAGCGTTTTCTGCCCCTTAGTGTTTCGCAGCTCTACCCATACCGATTCCACATCCTCGAACCTAATGTCCTTCCTTTCCATTGCGTTAATCTCCTCTCTAATCAGCAACGCTACCCCGCCTCCTTTTCCTTTCTCTCTATCCCTCCTGAATATTGAATATCCCTGGATGTTCAGCTCCCAGCCTTGGTCACCCTGGAGCCATGTCTCCGTGATCCCAACTATATCATAGTCATTAATAGCTATCTGCACATTCAACTCATCCACCTTATTATGAATGCTCCTTGCATTGAGACACAAAGCCTTCAGGCTTGTTTTTACAACACTCTTACCCCTTATACAATTATGTTGAAAAGTGGCCCTTTTTGATTTTTGCCCTGGTTTTGTCTGCCTGCCACTTTTACTTTTCACCTTGCTACCTATTGCTTCTACCCTAATTTTACACCCCTCTGTCTCTACGCTCACACATTTAAGAAACCCTTTCCCTTTAACTCCATCCTCCACTATCCCATTCGACACCCCACCCCCCTTATTCAGTTTAAAACCACCCGTGTAGCAGTGGCAAACCTGCCTGCCAGAATGCTGGTCCCACACCTGTTAAGATGCAATCTGTCCCTTTTGTACAGTTCCCCCTTACCCCAAAACAGATCCCAGTGATCTAAGAATCTAAATCCCTGCCCCGTGCACCAGTTCCTCAGCCACACGTTCAGGTCCCGTATCTCCCTGTTCCTGCTCTCGCCAGCACGAGGAACTGGAAGCAAACCGGAGATAACAACACTGGAGGTCCTGCTTTTCAGCATTTTTCCGAGCTCTCTAAAGTCACGCTGCAGAATATTCATCCCCTTCTTTCCGACATCGTGTTAATGTGTGGGGATCACTGGTCAATGCTGACTCGGTAAGCTGAAGGGCCTGCTTCCATGCTGTATGTCTGAACGAAACTAAACAGGCTGGGCATTACATCTGGGCATTGATCTCTGCAAACCAGTGCCAGTTCAAAGCCGACAAAGGTTCTGAGGGTCTGTGTATTTCAGTGATCAAGGTGGAGCAATGACATTGAAAGCAAAAATATGCTTTTAAAATGACCGTGCTTTACTTTAGATGTAATTTGTTCAGTGTTTATGACTTTGCTATGTTTGCTTTTTAAAACTTGGAATTAAATTTGAAATTTCTTAATTGCTGATTTCAATGTTAATAATACTTAAATATCAGAGCCATTTAATAAAATTACTGACAATGTTTACAGCTGACAGCAAAGACCATGTCACAGTGACAAGATACCAACATTCTTGGACTCAATTTTCCCGTTAATTGGCTTCCCACTTAGTGACAGCAACTTTCTCGGTAATTTTGTGCTGCCCCTGAACTCCACCGTGATAAGAGCCAGATAAACAGAAGCTGCACTTATTTAAGAAAGAGTCGTGCAAACGTTTGCATGTCCTGATTAGCTCACGTTCCAGTCAAGCCAACAATGACTAAAGAAACTCGTGACTGGGGTTGCCCGGGCCTTTAACTGCTGAACAAGAGAATATAGTTCAAATTTAACTCGCAGGAAACCTGCAGTCTCCCACAGTGTGATAAACGCAATGCCTCTGACATTTGAGTCAGTGGGAGATTATATGTCTTTCTGACTGGTTAGTGCTATAAGTGTCTTCCAGCGACAAAAAGAACACTGCTCAAATTCTTATAATATAATTAATTAACCCTTATCCCAACTCTCCAGAAACATCAGTGGGCTTGCTGCAACATTCCTACAAATGTTGATGCTGATTGACATTCAATATCTGAATCTAATTCTATTTAAAACTCCTCTCTTGCAAACTAAAGTAGGAACAAGGATTACAAGGCAATCAGCTTTCTCAGCCTCTTCATTCACTAAGGCCATAAGTGGCTGTTATTTTACAATGTGTTTGCAGGATCTGGGCATCACTGATAAAGCCTTTTATTGACCACCTTTTATTGGCAGTCTCTCTTACCACCTATTTTAGAGGACACTTCACATCTCTGTGCCCAGAGTCATAATCATATAGCATGGAAATAGGCCCAATGTGTCCACGCCACATTAGATGCCCCATCTACATTAGTCTCACCTGTCGGCGTTGGGCCCATATCCTTCTAAACCTTTTCTATCCATGCACAGTACCTATCCAATTGTCTTTTAAATCTTGTGATAGTACCTGCCTCAACTACTTCCTCTGAAATCTTATTGCATATACCACCCTATGTGTGAGAAAGTTGCCCCTCAGGTTCCTATTAAATCTTTACCCCCCTCATCTTAAACTCATGCCCACTTGTTCTTGATTGCTCTACTCTGCGTGAAAGATCATGGTTTTACCCTTTCTGGTCCCCTCATGATCTTATACACCTCTATAAGGTTACCCCTCATCCACCTGTGCTCCAAGATCATCCCACATTTTCCTGCACTCCCAGATCACCCTTCATCCTCCTGCGCTCCAGTTACAAATATTGCAGGGTGGATAATAATGGCAAGTTTTCTTCCTTGAGGAAGATTGCTTTACAAAAAACAGCAATTTAATGCTCGCCATTATTAAAAGTAGATTTTTTATTCCAATGTAATTAAATTCTTCAGCTGCGGCAAAGGGATTTGGATTTGTGTCTTCATATCCAACTTAATCCTTCCACTGTTATGTCACATACAGCTAGCCTACCTCCACATCTTCATACTGCCTTATATTAGTTAACATAAATCAAGCGCTTTCAGACAAAATCCCATAATTGACATTAAAAGAGATTAAAAAGAGATTTCCATTTTTTACTATCATCTACACATGGAATATTAATAAACTAGAAAGACCAATTCAGAAGCTGATCATATCATTTCCCATTACTAGCGAGTGAATGGTTGGACATTGCGTTATCTTTAGAAGAAAAAACTAGATTGAGTAGATCATTTAAAAACTATTTATTAATCAAACACTGAATCACCACTTTAGAAAAGATTCCTGCATCTTGGTCCATGCTTAATGCAAAATCATTCCCCTTGGGCTGCCGACACATTGCGGACATCCTCTCAATGACTTCATCCAGCCTACACATGGTCAGCGGAGGATCATGCAATCTGGTTGGTTTCACTACAATGAAATGCAATAATCAGCTGGTTAGCCGGTGCTGTTCCTTGGTAACGTCGTGTTCCAAATTCCCATGACTCTCCTGCTTGTTGGCCAGTGCATTAATGGAGTATATACAGCTGGAGAACAAGATCAACATTTTGTTCAGCTTACTACATTGTTTAGTCTTTAATGCCTTCATATCTACTGAGGAAGATTAATCTACTGGTAAAGAATGAAAAAGATATTTACATTAATAAACTGTTTCATCAATCAAGCTGACCTTGTGTCACCAGCAAACTGTATAATAGGTTGCTGGATTTCACAAGCCCCGAGATAACGCTAAAAAAGACACAAAGTGCTGGAGTAACTCAATGGGTCAGGCAGCATCCCTAGAGAACCTGGATAGGTGACATTTCAAATTGGGACCCGAGACAACAATAGCATTTTTTTCCACTCTAAACAGTAACAATAAACCATTGCCTTAAGAGTATTCTCGCCTATCCAATCTTTCCCCATAGCCATATTTTCCTGGTTTTGCAAATATCTTACCAAATCTCTTCGGACCCTCCCCAGTGAAATGGCTTCTTGTCTGTAATGTTGCCAGAACTGCATACATGACAAAAGCTGTGTCTGAACTAATGTTGTACACAACTAGGGTGTCAGGGTGATGCAGGGGTAGAGTTGTTGCCTTACAGCACCAAAGACCCGAGTTTGATCCTGACAACAGATGCAGTCTGTACGGAGCGTGTAAGTTCTTCCTGTGACTGCGTGGGTTTTCTCCATCTGCTCAGTTTCCTCCCACACTCCAAAGACGTACAGGATGGTAGATTAATTGGCTTTAGTAAGTTGTAAAAAATTGGCTCTAGTGTGTGTGAAGGTTAGTGTACGGGGTGATCGCAGGTCGGCATGGACTCAGTGGGCCCAAGGGCCAGTTTCTGTGCTGTATCTCTGAAGTCCAAAGTAAGTCTAACTCCATGATTGTGACAAAATCCATGATTGTGACAAAAGAATCACACAAATCAAAACAAGAGGTTTTGGATTTTTCTCCATACATTCATTCCTACAAATCCAGCCCTCACTGACCTCCTCCCGGGAAGAACATCAGGTCTGTTGTATTGGAAAGAATAATGAGGGCTAATAATAGCAATGTTACAAAATTTTGAGATTTAAAAAATCAAGTCTGTAATTTATCCCATCAGATAAAGCAGATAAAGACGTTTAATTTGACACCTAATTCACTTTCATATCTTCAGTATTAAAAACGTTACAGCCATTTTCATACTCGGAAATTAGCATCTTGTTCCCTATTGCTTTTCCATTGACTTAACACAAAAGCTGTGATCGAGGACAGTCAAAAGCCCATAACTTTCCTAAAAATTAAAAGAAATTTTCAGTTATTATAGATTGAAGCATTCTGAAACAAATATGAAACAATCTTACTTAGATTACATGAAATTAAAGCATATAATTAGTTAGTTACCTAATTGTAGCTAATTACAAAATTCAATTACTAGATCTAAACATCTATCAATTTCTTAAGAATAGATTAACATTCCAAATAACATTCACACAAGAATTCATAATATAACATAATATAACATCATTTTTAAATCTCATTGTCATGGATTTATAGGCCAAATGGAAGGAATTTAATGTTTAATACCTGTAAATTAAATCATCTTGCGAGTGCGTTTTTCTGGAACGCGATCATTTGGAACGTTGCGGTTGCGGTGAATTTAAACCCGTATCGGCATGAAAAATACTGCCGGTTCGTTCGGGGAAAAAAATCACCGTTTCGCAACTTAAAATGTGAATTAAAGGCATCTTAAGGAGCACTTTTATACATAAAATAAACGGTTTTGTTTACCTGTCCCGTGCGTGAAATCCGTCCCCGTTGTCGGCGTTGACGGCTTTAGAAGCTGATTTTAAAATTGCTCCAGCGCTGACATTGTCGGGCGAATAAAAAGAAAAATACACAGAACGCCCGTCGGAACGATTCTTCAGCAAAAGCTTGCACTGCAACAAAATGTAATCCAGGACAAGGTAGGAGAAACCCACGTTTTAACCCCGCCCGCACCCCTCCCTCAAAGGCGCCAAAATCGCGCACACGGCCAGTGGCAGAATTGCAGCGCCACTGAAGGTAAGTATTGTAACATACCTACTAATAACTAGTAAATAAGATGTGGATTTTGCTTGTGTGGTCATGGGGAACCACAGACAAAGTCTAAAAGTAGAGACATGGAATGCAGCAGTGACGACATTAATTATGTTATAACATGCACCCATTGTTGTAACAGACAATTGGATCTACAGTCAACCAAGTTAGATTTATGGATCATTATTTTATTCTGTAATCAAGACCTAGTTTGTTACCTAATTCCATAACCTCCATTCTGTAATCAAGACCTAGTCTTCTTGTTAATCAAGTTTCCGTGTAGTCTTGTCAGTTGAGAATGTAAAGGTTGTACCAATGTCATGCTCAGGACATCAGCTTTGATTGGTCTCCTGGTGTGCACCACTTTTGACTGGTCTCCTGGTGTGCAAATTGCTTGTTACTTCGAACACCAACTCTGTGTGACTTTCCATTTGTTCCTACAAGGTCAAAGAATTAGTTCTGGGAGACAAACTCCACCACTGCTCCACTGGGCAGTATCTCCATTGATTCTGGATTGAGCCAAGCCAAAGAAGCTCTGCCACACCAGGTTAGGTCATTGTCTGGCCCATCAATGTGGCAAGGGTCTGTCTGAACAGATGCGGTGATCCTTTGCTTTTGTCACATCAAGTGTCAAACTGTGCTCTTCCCAGCTCCACCAGTCAAACTCAGCTAAGATTCAATCTCGCACACAAGACAGCAGAGATACACTTGGAGATACCTGAAGGATACCATCACTATGATTTGCGCTTGGGGAAATCTTTCATGCAAGAGCATCAAAGTGCCTCCCAGTAAAGCAATTCTATTCCATTTTGCACAGCCTCCCTTAGATAAAAATCATTCTCTATGACTATTAAAGGCACCTTATTCTCATCCAGCTGTATCAACCCTTTCTGCTATCCAGTCAAATCAAACCATATATGGGTACAGTCAAGCAATGCACAAGTACAACAGGCAGTGCAAAGAGAAAAATTACCACAATGCGGAATATAGTGTTACAGTGTCATAGCACCAGAGAAAGTGTAGATATAAAGTGTAGATAATGTTTAAGGGCCGCAATGACGTTGGCTGGGAGACTGCCCTGCACATCTCCTTTAAACGTTTCCCCCCTCACCATAAAGCTATGCCCTGGATTCATAATCTGGATCTTACTGTCTGCAGGACAGCAGATCAAATGAGGCTTTCAAAAGGACATTTTGATAGGCACTCAAGTAAGAGTAATATTTCAGGTCCATTAGGAAAGAGCATGATATGGGATTAATGAAATTGCTCTATCTAATCTGGTACAGACTCAATGAGCTGATGCCCTCGTTTGGTGCACAACAACTTAATTCTATGGATTGAAAAAGTGGCACCAAATGATTGGCAAAAGATGCAGTGAAGTCAGCTTAAAGGCCAGGTACACAAGTCAAAAATAACTGCTAGCTCCCATTCTTGTGACGGTCTGCTGTTGCATTGTTTCTTCCAACTAGTACTTTTATTTCCATCAGTCTTAACCTAAACTTATGCCACATTCGAAATGTCACCATTCATCTTGTTGACCATTGTTGTGACATCTTTAAAATACTCCAGTGAGGGAGTTATGGCAAGACCGGGTTCAGATCGTTATGTTATGTTGTCAAGTATCTTACAGGCATTTTAAACTGAAGGGCCGGTCCCACAGGCAATTTTTTCGGCGACTGCTGGCGACTGTTACAGTCATAGCAGGTTGCAGAAAAAGCGGCGACTGGACCTCCCCTACGACAATGTCTACAACAAGCTATGACAACCTACCACCTAGTCGACGTCAAGCTACGGCAAGCTACCGACAACCGTCGACCCAGTCAGACATTTTGTAGCTCTGCTGAGTGGATCATCTTCCACTAGGCCCGTAATTCCATCTGTGCTTCTGAAATAGCCTCTGCTAAACACGGTGCACAAAACTCTGCAGTCATAGATCACTGATCATCACGCTCGCCATTTAAAGAGCAAACTGTGTGAAACTGAAGCTGTTTATTAGTTGCCTCTCTTTCAGGAAATCCCAAAGTCCACTTTGGACTCAGAGGCTGAACATGCGGAATTTCCCACCACACTCAGGCCCAGATTCACTCTTGAGTTCAGAAGATTACTTGCAGTCGTGTCTGGTAATGTTTATCAGGAACACCTCAGGTCAAGTGGGAAGAGGACGGGCATTCCAGTGGATACGAAGAGATAAAATATAAATTTAGTATCTACTCAACAATTCAGAATGGTGCTTCAGAACAACATGCATTGAATCCACTCCTCCTCTGGGGCTCCTCCGGATGACCTTTAAACCTTTTTATTGCTAACTTCCGGCGTGACATCAACTGTCTCAACTTATCCTATCCCCTTACCTACTCTAACCTCGCCCCCTCTAAACGTACAGCCCTCCGCTCACTCTGCAGCAACCCTGAGGAAGCGTCACCCATTCCTTCTATCCATAGATGCTGCCTGTCCCGTTAAGTTACTACAGCATTTTGCATGTATCTTCGGTGTAAACCGACATATGCAGTTCCTTCCTGCACATGCCAACTTTTGCATTCATCTCTCATGAAATCTTGCATTAGTACTTACTGTCTTGCAGCTCCCAGCGTGCTGCTGACCTCACTGCTGTTGCCATTCCTGGGGGCAATGGTTGCAAGTGATGCCAAGACCACAGATGGCATCGGTACCCGGACGGGACGGCGAAGCATGAGAAGCCGAAGCCGAAGCCAAGAAGTCGAAGTCAAGATGACGAACGGACATTACGGCGAAAAGCTGAGATGCCGAACGGACACGATGCCGAAAGGGCACGAAGCCGAACAGACAAGACGCCGATAGGAAATTACGTCCAACGGACATGAAGTTGAAAATTTATGACACCAAACTGACATGAAGCCGAAATGATAAATAGGTATGAAACACTTTAAAAAATCTATATTTGTTGCAAGAATTGTTGTACCTTGTTACATTTTAAAATAGTTAAATTGTTGTACCTTGTACGTCTCTGGGGACGGGATTGGTCCGACACCTTGTCAGTCATCAACAAAGGTCAGCGATTGGTCCAGACCCGCGTGTCCATCACATCACTGCCTCTGTGGCAATCGCAGCAGCTTGGAGTCACTGCCACCATTTTACAAATGCAAGCTCAAGCTCCACCCCCCCCCCCCACTCTCCTGTCTCCCCCCAGCCAGTGATGTGATGGACGCAGGGGTCAGGACCAATCACTGACCTTTGTCGATGACTGACAAGGTGTCGGACCAATCCCGTCCCCGGAGACGTCATGTCCGTTCGGCGTCATTGCTTTTTGACGTCATGTCCGTTCGGTAGCTTTTCAACATCATGTCCGTTCAGCGTCTTGTCCGTTCGGTGTTGTATCCGTTCAGCTTCATGTCCTTTCGACGTCGTGTCCGTTCGGTATCTTGGCTTTTTGCTGTGATGTACATTCGGCATCTTGGCTTCGGCTTCTTGACTTCAGCTTGTCGTCCTTCAGCGTCCTGTCTGTACACGAGACCACAGATGGCATCACCCAGGCTCACATCTATGCAGTCAGAGGCCTTTCCCACTGTACCTCAAAATTTCTGGTAAGCTAAAGATACAGAATTCTATACTCTAAGGTTATTTGTTCCTCTCTCTTTCTCTGACTTGTATACTTTACTGTTACACACAGTGCTTTTAAGCTTCAACATATTTTATTTTGGATCTTCAAACAATATTTTACCGTAAGTAGTTTATATTGTAGCGTCTGAATTATTTACTGTATTTTTATCTTGTCATCCAAAGTAATAACACTACCCAAGAATCATTTTCTTTGAAACTAGACACTCATTGTAAATTATCACAATTGAATTAACCAAAACATTAACATTTCCTTGTAAACACCCACTTCTAACTAATTTACCTCTTAGCTTTGTAGAAGTCAAAGCCATGGAATTATAATCTCTGAGTCAATGTTTAGACTATCAATGCCTTTGTTTTATCTTAGTTTAGTTTGGAGATACAGCATGGAGGCAGGCCATTCGGCCCACCGAGTCTGCACCGACCAATACTTCTACTTCTACCGTACACTACTTCTATCCTACATATTAGGGACAACACCGATTTGACTGTCCTTATATCTACTGCCAACAATCCACAGCAGCAATGGAGTATGATTGAGCCATCCAACCTGCCAAATACGAAGGAAACAAAGAACTGCAGATTACACAAAAGGACACAAAGTGGTGGATTAACTCAGCCAATCAGGCAGCATCTCTGGAGACCATAGACAGGTGACCTTTCGAGTTGGAGCCTTTCTTCAGACTGATTGTGTGGAGGTGGGGTGTGGGGGGGGGGGGATTGGAAGAGAGGAGAGGCAGGACAAAGCATGGTAGGTAATAGGTGGATGCAGGCGCAGGTGGTTTTGGATAGGCTGGAGATTAGAACACAAGGTGTAAAATGAACAGAGTTGCAAATTTTCAAACCAGAGGGACAATGAGAAAACGTGGTCCATTCAGGGCAAAAAAACACGAATTAAACTGAATGTGGTTTGGTGACGTATAATTCTGAATAGGTCAATGGTGTAAAATATAAATGCTATTTTTAAGCACCTTTGTAATATACCATATTTAACATATTTGAAAACTTTCATGAAATGTCCAAATTTTGAGTATAAAATAATCCAGTCACAATGTCTGGACAATTTCAGGAACAAATCTTTTAAACGGTCCACCTTTATAGATAAAGCAGATGAAGAAGCAACCAAGGGTTTCACTCTTAAGTAGTAGAATTTCATAAACAATGAAAGAGTTTGAGATCTACAGAGCAATGTCTGTTGTGAAAACAAGGAACTGCAGATGCTGGTTTACACAAAAGGATATAAAGTGCTGGAGTAACTCAATGGATCAGGCAGCATCTCTGGAGAATATGGATAGGTAACGTTTCAGGCTGGGACCCTTCTTCAAACACACTTCAGAAGAAGGGGCCCCAGCAAAAAAAGGTAGCGTCACCCATCCATGTTCTCCAGAGATGCTGCCTGACCCACTGACTTACTCCAGCAATTTCTAAGCAATGCGTGTTGCTTTGTATAGAACTGTCACAGGCCTGAGGTGTTCCAAAATATGACCGAGAGTACACAAACAGAAAATATGTGCTGACACATTAATAGTATAGAGCAGCCTTTAACATTAAAGGCTTTTGTTTTTGAAAAGGCCTGGTGAAAGCCATTTCAGAGACAGAGTTTCAAATATCAAAACCGGAGGGATGAGTTTCTTTCAACGCACTCTGTACAGTAGAAGGGAAAAGGAGTTCTGATATGCATGATGCTGCTCACATAATATATAACTAAAAATTCAAAATACTCCTGTGCGGTGAGGAATGGAGAAGGTTCTGAGCGCCAGAAACGTCTAGGTCTAAATGACTAAAATGTTCACATATCCAGAGAAACCTCTTGTATTTACGAAACACATTCATGGCGCCAGGCTGTAACTGCATGCCTCAGAAACAATAATTATTTTTGAAAAGAAAAGGGGTAAAAGTAATAATATGCATTTCTGTAGATCCTTTCTTGATCTCCTTCGTTTCTTAAGCTTCAACATATTTTAGTTTGGGTCTCCAAAAAATATTTTACCATAAATAGTTTATATTGCAGTGTCTGAATTCTTTTCAGTATCCATTGGAGAAATCCCAATTCATCAAAGCTAGTTAACTACTTGTCATCATCAAAGTTTGTTCTTCTGCAGGATAATTTTCTTTTATACATTTTATTTTCTGCATATCTTGATTTTCATTTTCATCATGAAGAGATATTGATGGCAGCACCCACACAGCTTGTGTCTGCTCATTGGCACGGCAGTAGAGTGCTGCCTTACAGCGCCAGAGACCGGAGTTGGATCCTGACTATGGGTGCTGTCTGTAAGGAGTTTGTACGTTTTCCTTGTGACCGTGTGGGCTTTCCTCCAGGTGCTCCGAATTCCACCCACACTCCAAAGACGTGCAGGTTCGTAAATTAATTGATTTCTGTAAATCATCCCTCAGGTAGGATAGAACTAGTGTATGGGTGATCGATGGTCTGTGTGGACTTGGTGGGCCAAAGGGCCTGTTTCCACATGTTATCCCTAAAAACTAAAACTAAAAAAATGAACATTTATGGTCATTACTTCAGTGACTTCTGCACTGGTTGGTTTTTAACAAACTAAATCAAGATTCATGCTGTCACTACCTTAACGTGAAGCCTTCGCTAGTTTATTTACTTCATCCATCCTTACAGGAAGTTGCATAACTGAAATCCCAACATTAACAACATTTTGGCCTTTTCAGTTAATCGTATATATTTTTATCTTGTCATCCAAAGTAATAACACTACCCAACAATCATTTTTTTCAGACCAGACACTCATTCTAAATTACCATAATTGAATTAACCAAAACATTAACTAGCAATGTTACAATATTTTGAGATTTTAGAAATCAAGTCTGCAATTTATCCCATCAGATAAAGCATAAAAAGAAGTTTAATTTGACACCTAATTCACTTTCATATCTTCAGTATTAAAAAAGTTATGGCCATTTTCATACTCGGAAATTAGCATATTGTTCCCTATTGCTTTTCCATTGACTTAACACAAAAGCTGTGATCGAGGGCAGTCAAAAGCCCATAACTTACTTAAAAATTAAGAGAACTGAACAAAATTTTCAGTTATTGTAGATTGAAGCATTCTGAAACAATATAAAACATCTTACTTGGATGACCTGAAATTAAAGCCTATAATTAGTTAGTTACCTAATCGTAGCTAATTACAAAATTGACCGTTGTGACGGAAATAGTAATAAACACCCAGGCTGCCTTGAAAATTCAAAAATGTGATATTCTCAAGATCAGAACATTAATATTATTATATTATATGCTGTAAGTCCGTAACAGATAGGTAAATAAATTACAATTTCTAGCAATAGACCAAGTCTTTATGGAGAAGATCAGTTGCTAGCTGGTACATTGGCATATCATAATCAGTAGCATCATCATACTCAGATTGTAACCAATAAGCAACTCTGTACACCTTGTTTTTCCTCAACTTTTCAATTTTGGCATTGTAAACTACAAGTTTTTGCTCTTCAAACCACGCATGACATGCCTTTCTGCCCACTACTTTCCCATTAAGAATGTCCTGTAGATTCCATTTCTTAAGAAAAGGATATTTTTTTTAAATAGCTTAAGTATCCAAATAACAAACTAATCCCATTCACACAAGAATTCACAATATAACATGATTTTTTTAAATCTCACTGTCATGAACATATGCCAGATGGAAGGAATTTAATGTTTAATTCCCATAAATTAATCTAGATACATCCACTTTCAATATAATTAAAATTATAATTTTTTGCACAATAAATGTGGCTAAAGCTGTTGTGTATATTTAGTATAAAATACTGATTATGGATGGACAGTTACACAAAATATAGACGATTTAGAAGCTCTTATGACATGATTGTCCAACAAAAAAGAGAATTTTAATCATCTTGCGAGTGGGTGTTTCTGGAATGCGATCGATTGGAACGTTGCATTTGCGGTGAATTTGAACCCCATATCGGCAGGAAAGACACTGCCGGTTCATATGGGGCCCAAATCACATTTTCGCAACGTAAAATTAGATTAAAACCACCCCAAGAAGCAAGATTATATGTAAAATAAACGACTTGCCCTTTCTTTTGTCCTCATATTGCGATCCGTCACGCTGTAGGCGTTGAGGG
The DNA here is from genome assembly GCA_038087875.1 of Malacoraja senta. NCBI lineage: Eukaryota > Metazoa > Chordata > Chondrichthyes > Rajiformes > Rajidae > Malacoraja > Malacoraja senta. The sequence goes on from CM075978.1 coordinate 44,680,488, forward strand.
CGTTCGAAGTCGCCTTTTATATTAATCAAACTATTAAATTATACAGCGATTTTTTTTAAAACGGGAACGGAGGTCCGATCGATTTTTCTTCATCGACTCGCAGCCCGAGGAAATCCCTCTCCGATAAGCGATACAAACATGCATTTTAATCCCGCCCCACCCCCCCAAAGGCGCTAAGGTCATGCACACGGCCAGTGGCAGAACTGCAGCGCCGCTGAAGGTAGGTTTTGTAACATCGCTACATTAACAACATTTCCTTGTAAACACCCACTTCTCTCTAATTTACCTCATCGCCTCGTAAAAATCAAAACCATGGAATTATAATCTCTAAGTCAATGTTTAAACTATCAATGCCTTTGTTTTATCTTAGTTCAGTTTAGAGATACAGCGTGGAAACAGGCCATTCGGCCTACCAAGTCTGTGCCAACCAGTACTTCTACTTCTACCGTACAGTACTTCTATCCTACATATTAGGGACAACACCGGTTTGACTCTCCTTATATTTACTGCCAACAATCCACGAAGCACATTCATGGCGCCAGGCTGTAACTGCATGCCTCAGAAATAATAATTATTTTTGAAAAGAAAATGGGTAAAAGTAATAACATGCATTTCTGTAGTTCCTTTCTTGATCTCGAGTTGTCCCAAAGCTCTTTAATCAGCAAGGTCACAACTGAACCATGTAATAAGCTGCTTCTCTCATTGATATTTGTGGGAGAATAGATAAAGGCCAGGACAGAATTGAACACCCCAGCTTTACCTTATTGCGGTGTACAAGATCATGACCATGGATAAAATGAACGCACACAGACAATTTTCCCAGGATAGAGGATCCTAAAACTATTGGCTTAATGTGAGAGGGGAGAGATTTACAATCGATCTCAGGGGCAACTTTTTCACTCAGAGTATAGCCTGTCAGAGGAAACTATAGAAGAGGATTCAATGATGACTTTTCAAAGACATTTGGACATATGTGGATAGGAAGGGTAGAGGGATATGGCCAAATGCAGGCAAATGGGACTAGCCCAGCATGAGAACATGGTCGGCATGGACAAGGTGGGCAGGACCTGTTTCCGTGCTGTACAAATTTATGACAAATGGTGCTGAGGACCTTTCTCCATCTAAAGGACAGAACAGACATGGTCATGGTTCAACATCTCATCTGATGGATAATAACTTCATTAATGCGTCACTCCCTCATTAAAGCACTGGAAGAAATATTAAAGCCCACCCTTCTGATTCAAAGGTGAGAATATTATCACTATTCCCTTCCAGATTTGGAAATGGCATCCTGAGTGTGGGGCCAACTAATACACAAAGGCTTGTCTCAGAATGGCCAGGCAGTGATCATGACCTCAGGGGAAGGCTAAATATTAGTGTCAAGTGAAGGAAGAAATAAAAAGGACACAGCAGCATACTAATTATCGTAGTAGGAGGGTGAGTCATAAATTTGGTATGGTTCAGTAAAATAAGAAAAAAATAAGCTGAGTGTACATCACGTTGCTAACAACAGGACATGAGAGAAAATAGTTCACGGGAAAGATTCAAAACTGATATTCTTCTATATACTTTGCCAAAGTTATTTTTGGGGGGGAAATGTTGCAGCTACAACAAATGGAGCACCACAAATTGAACACTGCATCATTCCATCAAAAGAGTTACGTTAGCAAATTGTGTTATTATTTACTGGACCAGGCATGATTTTTCCCAAAATGATAACAAGTGCTGGAGTAACTTAGCAGGTCAGGCAGCATGGATAGGTAACATTTCGGGTCGGGACCCTTTTTCTGAAGGGTTAGAAGAAGGGTCCCGACCCGAAATGTCACCTATCCATGTTCTCCTGAAGTAACTCAGAGATGCTGCCTGACCTGCTGAGTTACTCCAGCACTTTGGGTCCTTTTGTGTAAACCAGCATCTGCAGTTCCTTGTTTCTCCTTTGTGATGTTCCCCACTTGCTATCAGAATGGAGCTTTTCCTTGGGGTTGTCAGGATTAATCCAATGCCATTGTTCTGTCAATCCAAAGGAGTCAGAGAGGATAGTGGCTTCCACCCAGCCAAAGACTTGGCCAAATCCATCTTATGGGCATTTAATTGATGCAAACACCTCCTCGGCTTTGAGGACGCTGGATTTATCCCATTCTGATTCTGAAATGCTGCAGAATTCAAAATGACATTATGAACGTGCGAGGGGACAAAGTTATTAAGTCAAGGATCTTTTCACTTCAAGATATGAACTAAAGCACAACAAAACCTGAAATTGGAGAACTCTGAAATAGTAGCCTGCGGGGATGGGAAGCGAGGAGGAGGCAATGCTTTGGAGAATAATGTAGTAACTGACAGATTTCTCCCAAATGAACCAAATCCATGCTTGTGTCTGCCACTGAATTATCTTACCATATATGGAACAGTGAGGGATACTAGGAAGCTTCCATGTTTGGCCTGCTGGGGAGGTTTGTGTGACACACATTCCCTCTGCTCCATGCCTGACCTCCAGCTCTCTGCAGCGGAAACAATCCTTCATAAAACGTCAACATTTCTCATCCCAGCTTAGTCCTTTCATTGCGTGTTTTCAACATGCAGAAAGAACTCAGTGCATCAGACCTGACGCAGTAATGCCTCACCTTACTTCAGTGTTTAATTACAGGTATTATGCTCACATAAAGATATGAAAACATACAATCTGTAGATACAGTAATAAGTTATTTATGAAATACCGATTAAAAAACATTTCCAATGACTGTTAAATATCAACCAGAAACACAAAATATGCACAGCGCAGTGAATCTTTAAACTATTTATTTAGCAGTCAGAGGATATTGCAGCACAGAAGTTTAAGTTCATGTTGTATGTGCAAACAATTTCAAGTGCCCGGCCAGTAAATATTTCATTCTTTTACAATAATACTTTTATTTGCCCTCTTTTTTTGTTGAGGAACCAAACGGAGGGAAAAATAATAAATTAGAAAACAAAAATGTAATAACAGAGAAATAATTAATTCTGTTGAACAAAGATTGCAAAGGTGAAATTTAGAAGATGTATCCAATGAAACAGCAATGAGGCTAGCCACAAGTTTAATGAAGGAAATAAAATGTGTTTCCCGACACTGGAAATCTTTGGAATGATTCCACTGATTTCCAATCACGTTGTTTTGCAGGTCTGCATGTCTTCACAACTCCCCCATGCTCACAACCCGACGGGTCTAATCATCCATTAGGAATCCAGCAGAGGACATAGAATGGTCATGATGGTAGTGTGGCGTTAGGGAACAAATTGCTCACTTCAGCAGATGGAACCGTTGAGTTTCATTAACTCTAAATGTGCTGCAAAGAGAAAAATCACTGTTCCATTGTTCCCACCAAACTTTGCTTATTTGTGTAGAGTGTATGATGAGAGTTTGACGGCACTGGGCCAGTACTCGCTGGAGTTTAGAAGGATGAGGAGGGACCTCATTGAAACTTACCAAATATAAATAGACCTGGATAGAGAGAATGTGGAGAGGATGTTTCCACTTGTGGGAGAGTCTAGGACCAGAGGGCACAACCTCAGAATAAAAGGATGTACCTTTAGAAAGGAGATGAGGGGGAATTTCTTGTCAGAAGGTGGCAAATTTGTGGAATTCACTCCCACAGACAGCTGCGGAGGCCAAGTCATTGGGTCTTTTTAAAGCGGAGATTGACAGGTTCTTGATCAGTAAGACTACAAAGGTTATGGGGAGAGGGCAGGAGAATGGGGTTGAAAGGGAAGGATAGCTCAGCCATGATTGAATGATGGAGTAGACTCGATGGACCGAATGGCCTAATTTCTGCTCCGATGGTTTACGAACTTACAAAATGTCAAACTTTCATTATAGTGTAAAATTCAGAGGCACTGAAGAGGCATAACATAAACTGAGCAACAGTGAATTGGCAGCCACGTTCCTAAGTTGTTCACTTTTCTTTCTCCAAGGACAAACCTATCTCCATGGTATCAGGTGCATTAATTGTTGTGCTAATGTCTATCAAAACAATGACAGCTGCCGAAACCGATGAAAAGTCTTTGAAGCTCCCTTATCTTGGGACGATGCTTCTCTCTGACATTATAACGATTGGCCAAAAATCTATTGAAAATCCACAGGGGATATTTCTCCACATTGTTTTACTGTAAACGTCAATAACAGTTGTAGCTCGAAGAGTGCACAAGGTTTAGTTTAGTTTTGTTTATTATTGTCACGTGGAAATCGGGGTACAGTGAAAAGCTTTTTCTGTTGCGTGCTATCCAGTCAGAGAAAGGACTACACAGGATTGCAATCAAGCCATCCACAGTGCACAGATACAGAGTAAAGGGAATAATGTTTAGTGCAAGATAGTCCAGTAAAGTCCAGTTAAAGCAGCAGATCTGAGAGGTGAAGATCATAGTTATAGAGTAAGAAAAACTGCTGTTGATATAAAGATTTAGAAGATTGGAGCGATTGTAATGATCCACTTCTGGGACCAGCTCGCAGAGAGCCGTCTGGCTTTGACGCCATCTTGGAAGTACAGTGGTACATGGGTAACACATGGGAATCAATCCAATAATATTGAACACACCTAGGCGAGAGTTACAACAAGTCTGCCAATGCAACACAACCTTTAAGAAGGAGTCCATCAAAGTTCCATCAGAAACATATATCACAACTATGCTCTTGGGTTCTGCCTGAATCAAAGCTACAACAGGTCCCCCTCCTCAGCCTCTCCTCAGAGCCATGCAAATTATTTTCTTTCCAACACTTACATTTGAATTCTACAATAACATCTGCCTCCAACACATTCCAATTATCTGGCTGTATAAGAAAAACTTTTGATCTTTTATCATTTGGGTGGCACAGTGGCGCAGCGGGTAGAGCTGCCTCCTCTCAGCGCCAGTAACCCGGGTCGATCCTGACCTCGACTGCTAGCTGTGTAGAGTTTGCATGTTCTTCCTGTGACCACGTGGGTTTTTACGGGTGCTCTGGTTTCCGCCCACATCCCTGAGACGTGCAGGGTTTTAGGTTAATTTGCCTCTGTAAAATGCCCCAAATGTGTATGGAATGGATGAGAAACATGGATAACATAGAACTAGTGTGAATTGGTGACTGATGGTCGGTGTAATCTCGAAGGGCAGAAGGGCCTGTTTCCGTGCTTTATCTCTAAACTAAACTTAGCTATATCCTCTGGTCCTTGAGAATTGTTTCTCTTGACCTCCTCTGTCTAAATACGGCATCATTTTAAATACTTCTATCAGGTTCCCCAGTTATTCAAGCTTCCCCAGTCTATCCACTTTGCTAAAATCCCTTATCACTAGAATTATTCTAATAAACCCCTTCTGAACATGCACAGTGGACTTCATTACTTTCTTCAAGTGTGACATTCAGAAATGAGCATAACATTCCAGTTTCAGCCAAACCTATATTTAATAAATAAAAGATCGACGAAAGTGCTGGAGTAACTCAGCAGGTCAGGCGGCATCTCTGGAGAAAAAGGATGGGTTGTGACCCTTCTTCAGACTGAAAGTAGAGGGTGGGGGGGGGGGGGGGGAGACGGGACGTGTAGAGGCGAGAAAAGACCAGGACCAATCATTGCCAGTCCAAATGACCCAAGGCAGGGTGGTGCCTGGTAGATCCATTGTTGGATGGGGAAGATGTGATCTCAAGAGAAACAATTGAGTTACTCTAGCACTTTGTGTCTATCTTTGGTGTGAACCAGCATCTGCAGTTCTTTCTTTCAATATTTAATAAACATCCATTGTGGTTTCCTTGCTTGCCCTCGTACTCGTGAGTTTGCGGCTTTGCTTGGCTCCAGTCTTGTTGCAGACCTGAATGCCAGAGGATAGTGAGAATCATGCTTCTTGGTTTCAAGATCAAAACTGGAAATCTTATGACTACAAAATGCCCAAACAAAGACAGTCAGTGAATTAATTCAAAGGGAACTTCCTACCAATGTGCGATGAAAAATAAGTTGTGCATTAGATATCACTGTTTCATTATTCCCACCAAACTTCGCTTATTTGTGAAGAGCGTATGGTGAGAGTTTGACGGCGCTGGGCCGGTACTCACTGGAGCTTGTATACTCTGTATACAAGTGGCTGGGCTTGTACACTCTGGAATTTAGAAGGATGAGGGGGAATCTTATTGAAACCTATAAGATTATTAAGGGTTTGGACACACTAGAGGCAGGAAACATGTTCCTGATATTGGGGGAGTCTAGAACCATGGGCCACAGTTTAAGAATAAGGGGTAAGCCGATTAGAACACAGATGAGGAAAAACTTTTTCACACAGCGTGTTGTGAATCTGTGGAATTCTCTGCCTCAGAAGGCAGTGGAGGCCAATTCTCTGGATGCTTCCAAGAGAGAGTTAGATAGAGCTCTTAAAGATAGCGTAGTCAGGGGACATGGGGAGAAGGCAGGAATGGGGTACTGATTGTGGATGATCAACCATGATCACAGTGAATGGCGGTGCTGGCTCGAAGTGCCGAATGGCCTTCTCCTGCACCTATTGTCTATTGTCAGTCATCACAAGCTCAGGGTATTGCCATTGAATTCCTAAGAGCAGTGTCTTTGTCTTTGCTAACTAACCAGCAAACATTGTCCTCCAGTCAAAGTTTTGTGGGGAAGGGGGGTGGGAGGAACCACTCACCATTTTGATCACAGCTATTCTGAGTCCAAACTACCATCCACAGAACTGGCACAACACTCATATTCAGGCTGGAGACTCAAGAGACTGCATATGGTGGAATCCTGAGCAAAACACAAAGTGCCGGAGAAACTGAGTGAGTCAGGCAGCATCTGGGGAGGGGATGAACAGATGACATTTCGGGTTGGGACCCTTTGGTTAGGGATCTGATTGAGGAAGGGTCCCAACCTGAAAAGTCATCTGTCCATTCCGTCCCCAGATGTTGCCTAACCCATTGAGTTCCTCCACCACTTTGTGTTTTATCCCAGATTCAAACTAATAGATGGTAGATAGCATTTACTTAACAATGTTTTTATGCATGACAATTCATGAAGTTGACTGATTAATCTTGTTATGACTCCAATTTTTAGATTCGAAGTGAAACACGATATTCGGTTCAAATGGAAAAATAGATGAGAGGATCTCATTTACCAACAGAACTGACTCAAGGGGCTACACAGCTTACCTCTTCCCCCATTTCTTATTTTCTTTGCTTTAGCACAGATGTATCTGCAAATCATTAGTTCAATTTTGTGGCCAGTAACTGAAACATTCAGCTCAGAATCTGTTTCATATCGTTGGTATTCTGCAAAAAATAAAAAAATGATCCCAACTGAACATCTTTTAGCATGTAATTAAAGTAGGTAATGAATTCTCGGCCAAATATCCTTCTATATCTCAACAAGTTCACTGGGCAGGTCAGACTCCCAAATGGCCTTTGGGATCTGTTGAAGCCAAACTCAAAAATGAAGCAAACGCCCTTGGGCTTTGCAATCGCTTTATACTGGACATAAATTGCTCTGTAAGTAAAGGGCTAGACGCATATGTCTCCACCACAATCCATGGAAGATTTAGTGAAATGGGTTTTGGAATTTGATACGGTGACTTCAATGTAAATGAATCTCAGATTGATGAAAAGTTTAACACCTCACAGCTGAGTATTTGGTGAATCTTTCCCAAGTCATCCGATCCCTTAAGGTTATGGGGCTCTCAGTCCTGCTTTTTAAATAGCAATCGCATTAAATCATTTGAAGAAAGAGGTTTTTCGTAAAAAGCCACAAGAATGGATTCAGAATAAAAATCAGAAAATATGAGAACAATAATATGTTTGCATTATCAGGAGAGGTGGGTAAGATTCTGTCCGTAAATGAATTATATTTAAAAGTGAAAAGTAAGTTGCACAATAGTAGAATTCCCTTGTAGAAACAAGGAACTGCAGATGCTGGATTACAAAATAATATACAGAATACTGGAGTAATTCAACCGGTCAGACAGGATCTCTGGAGAACATGGAAGGTGATGTTTCGGGTCAGGACCCTTGAGGTTACTCAAGCAACCTGCTGAGTGCCACTCCAGCACTTTGTGCCTTTCGACTTTACTTTAGACTTTAGAGATACACCGCATTTTAGAGAAACAGGCCCTTCTGCCCAGCGAGTCCATGCCAACCAGCGATTACCCCATCACTCTATCCTACTTCATGCATACCCATGATAGACACAAAAAGCTGGAGTAACTCAGTGGGGCAGGCAGCATCTCTGGAGAGAAGGAATGGGTGACATTTCCGGTCGAGACCCTTCTTCACCTACACTACACTTAATGTAAATTGAAAAGTGCAATATTTAATTGACAGGCCAAAGAAAATGCCATATAAAAGCAAAATCTTTCTTTAAACAAAATAATTATATTTTTCCATAGCACATGTGACAACTTTGCAACATCGCCCATACCTCCAGATTCAGGAACAGTTTCTTGCCAGCTGCTATCAGGCAACTGAACAGTCCTCTCATCAGCTAGAGTATGGTCATGACCTCCTACCTACCTCATTGGAGACCTTTGTATTACGTTTAATTGGAGTTTATTGGACTTCATGTAAACTCATTATAATTCAACCATATTATTGTGGGAAAATGCAGCAGAAATTTGATGCTAAACAAGATATCATAAACAGAAGATCATCCAATGCAGTGTTTTTTAAGGGATATTGGCCAGGATATGCAAAAGTCTCAACAGCTCTCCTTGAAAGATCTTTGACCTCAATTTAAGAAACCCAAGAAGATTATATACACAAGTTTCTTATGAGCAACTTGAATCCATGACCTTTTGGCCAAAGAGAAACAAATGCCATCACTAGGCCAAGCCTGATACTTTTATGGAAGCACACAATGAATCAGTCAGATAAATAAATCACATTTTATACAAACAACATCCTACACTGATCCACTGGCACGGTCAATGGGATGGCACGGTGGTGCAACGGTAGAGTTGCTGCCTTACGGCGCCAGAAACCTAGGTTTGATACTGACTACGGGTGCTGTCTGTGCTGAGTTTTTACGTTCTCCCTGTGACTGCATGGGTTTTCTCCGGGTGTTCCTGTTTCTTCCCACATCCCTAAGACGTGCGGGTTTGTAGGTTAATTGGCTTCCGTAAATTGTCCCTCGAGTGTAGGATGGAGCTACAGTAGTGTGAACGAGTGATCAGTGGTTGGCGCAGGCTCGGTGGGCCGAAGGGCCAGTTTTTATGCTTATCTCTAAACTAAACTAAACTAAAGTACAGATGCTGCACATCAATTTGCAAGACTCAACACATCTTCTGATATCCAAATAAAAAGTTAAGCACAGGAAAGGACAGAAAGTCCTGTTTCGTGACAGAATTTGATCTGAGAATTTACAATTTTGAAACACGGGTGTTTGGGGAAATCAGCCTTTACAACTCTGGAACACACACCATGATTGAATGGCAAAGTAGACTTGAAGGGCCGAGTGGCCTCATTCTACTCCTATCACGTATGACCTTATGACATACTTAAAAATTCTATGGCAAAGCGTATACTAAAATGCGTAGGTGGTATCATAGACAGTGAAGACTGTTATCAGGAAATTCAGCAGGATCTTGATCATCTGTGCAAGTGGGCCAAGGAGTGGCTAAAGGATTTTTATTCAGATCATTTAAAGGTGCTGTATTTTGCAAAGTCGTACCAGAGCAGGACATTCACGTGAAAGGTAGGACCCTAGGGAATGTTGTAAAACAGAGGGATCTAGCAGTACAAGCACAAATACTGAAAGTGGCATCACAGTCGGATAGGGTGGTGCAGATGACTTTCGGCACTCTACCCTTCATCAGTAGGAAAATGAGTATGGAAGTTGGGATACTATGTTATATTAAATCAAGATGGTGGTGAGGCCACAGTTGGAGTATTGTGTTCAGTTTTGCTCACCATTGTGTTCAGTGCAGTGGTCTCTTCTACAATGCAGGCTCAGTGCAGATAACCAAGGAAGAACAACCTTTTCACATCCTCTTCAGCTGCACGTGCTAAATATGGTTTAAATCTACTTCTACTTGAATGTATATCGTTGCCAGTAACAAATAAATCTGCAAAGATTACTGAGTAATTTAATCTCATATATCATAGAATAAAATATGAGCATTATCATTGCCAAGAAAATAAAAGTGCAGGTGGCCTGCTGAACTTTGGCATGTAAGATCCATCTCGACACACAGATGGCCACATGCACTATTTCTGCTAAATCTGTTTTCCAGAACAACTAAATCTTCTAAAAAGAAGATTCCTCGTAAATAGTTTTTTAGGCGGGGATAAAAAAGAGGGAAACATGGCATCGTCTCATTATGTACAGTTCATACAAAGAGGGAGTTTTCCCACGCAGATTGCCAATTTAAACATCGCAAGTGTGCTCTTCACTGCAGGGAATCCGACTGCACTTCAGAAAAATGTCTTTCCATTCAGATGGCACTGGTGGAGATGGAGCCAAAGGAAAGATTATTTACTCCAAACTAGTGGCGCAACAGTAGAGTTGCTGCCTTACAGCGCCAGAGACCCGGGTTCAATCCTGACGAGTGATGTGGTCTGTATGGAGTTTGCACGTTCTCCCCATGACCACGTGGGTTTTCTCCAGGTGCTCCGGTTTCCTCCCACATTCTAAAGGCATACAGGTTTGTAGGTTGATTGGCTTCAGTAAATTATCAAATTGTCCCTAGTGTGTGGTTAGTGTATGGGGTGATCGCTGGGGGGGGGGGGCATGGACTTGGTGGGCTGAAGGGCCTGTTTCTGCACTGAATCTCCAGTCCCAAGTCTAAAGTCTGCTTTCCTCAACATCCAGGCCACGCCATCTTATTGCTGGTACCTTAGGGCAGGAGATACGGAAACTGAAGTCGCACACTATCAGGTTTAGGAAAAGCTACTTTCCTACAGCCATCAGTGCATGAACCAGCCTGCACAACTGTAAACCGACCTCAGCAATGGGACACTATGGCCACCTCTTGCACTATCACAGACTTGTTTTCTAGTTGTGTTTTTGCACTAATATTTTTTTGTTTTTCATAGTCATTTTCTTTTTGCTCTCTTGGATAATTTATATATAATTTATGTTCATGTGTGTTGTCTGGGTCTATATGTCAGTGTTGCTGCAAACAAGATTTTTTCACTGCACCTGTACCTCACCATTCCTGTGCATGACAGTGAATACTTGACTTCAATACATACATTTTTTTTCTCCGTCTTTTGGGTAATATGGATGCTTAGAAACAAAATACGACTAGCATTTCTACTTCATGTTAGAACATTTCATGGAAATGTCTCAAGATGCTTTAACTAAAATTAATTTGAAAAGCAGAAACATAATCAGCAAAGCATAACTTGCCACAAGTTGAAATCTCGATGTTCAATAAGTAAGTTCATAAGTTATAGAAGAAGATTTAGGCCACTTTGCCCATCATGTCTAGTCTGCCATTTCCTCACAGATGGTCTATCTTTCCATCTCAACCCCATTCTCCTACCTTCTCCCCATAACCCTGACACCCGTACTAATCAAGCTATCAATCTCTATCTTTAAAATATCGATTGACTTGGTCTCCACAACCTTCTGTGGCAATGAATTCCACCGATTCACCACCCTCGGATGAAAGAAATCCCTCCTTATCTCCTTTCTAAAGGTACCTCCTTTTATTCTGAGGCTATGGTCTCTGGTCCTAGACTTCCCCACTAGTGGAAACATCTCACCACATCCACTCCATCCAGACCTTTATAAGCTTGGTATCCTTGTGCTCCCACAGAAAACCAACTGACCAAGCTTGCTGGGTGGTGTTGACCTTCAAAATACACTTCTTCTGACAGAGAAGTGTTACCCTAGCAGTACAATTACTGATTATAAATGTTGAGAGATACCAGCAGAATAAAGTTAGCATCCCCATCCATGTTCAGAATTTAAGTGGTGGAATGAAGGATTCCAACTGCAAGGTTAGAGTGGAGAAGCTGGAGATCTCCTTGGGGAAACAAAAGCTGAGAAGAGATGTGATTGATAGATGTAAGATCATGATGATTTAGATCAGGTAAATGGAGGGAGGTGGCCAAAGTGTTCCAATAGTGGATGGTTCAGTGTACCAAGGACACCGATCTGGAGTAATGGCAGAAAGAAATACAAGGGGAATGAGAGGAAAAGCTTGTGTTTACATAGAGAGTGGTTACGATCTGGACCTCGCTGCCTGCAAACGGGTTGGAAGCTGTCAATCAGGTCTTTCAAAAGGAAAGATAGGTTCTTGATGGTGAATAACCTGCAGGGCAGTGGGGGAATAGGGGTGAATGGAACTATCCGGGTATCTCCATGAAAGGCCAGTGCAGGTTTAATTTAGAGATAGAGTTATAGCGCGGAAACAGAGTCCGCGGTGACCAGCGATCCCCGAACACTGCCATTATCCCACAATTGTTAAGAACAATTTACAATTTTACCAAAGCCAATTAACTTACAAACCTGTACTCCTTTGGAATATGGGAGGGAACCGGAGAACTTGGAGAAAGCCCACGTGGTCACAGGTAGAATGTACAAATTCTGTACAGACAGCATCCATGGTCAGGATCGAACATGGGTCTCTGGCGCTGTAAGACAGCAACACTACCGCTGAACAATTGTGCCGCCCTCAAAGATTAGATGGACTGAATGGCCTCCAAGGGCTCACCATGAAAATCGTGGAGCAGAGGTGAATACCATTGTTTGATGTTAACAATAGTCGTCAAAAGCCAAGCATTCCAAATCCAAGCATTCATGTTCAAATAACTTGGTTGAAATGGCTTCCATGCCGATTGGAAGTTCCACATCTCGTTTTCATTACAGCAAGAAATAATTGCCAGGAATCAGAAAATAATGATCTACAGGCACAATGGAGCAATCATATGTGCATTTGTTTCTCTTAAAACTAAAAAGTAAAGATTCGTTAATGAGATGTGAGCATCGGTATTCAAATTGAAATAGTCCAGAAGAACCCATTAAAATTCTGTCACAGAGCACTTTTTATGTGATTAGATTTAATAAGAAATCAATCACAGGCTGCAATTGGGAATTTGGATATGTATAGTATTTCCATAACTTCTAGCAATTGTTCCATGCACATGGGTCATGTACACCCAGAAGACATTGGAAGTTTCTTCTCAGCTGTCATCAAGCAACTGAACCACCTATCAACAACTAGAGAGTGGTCATGAGCTACCATCTATCTCATTGGAGACCTTCACACTATCTTTAATCGGACTTTACTGGACTTTCTCTTGTACTTTACGTTATTCTCTTTATCCTGTATCTGTACACTGTGGACAGCTTGATTATAATCATGCATAGTCTTTCCACTCACTGGACAGCACACAACAAAAAAGCTTTTCATTGTACCTCGATATACGTAACAATAAATGAAACAAAACTAAACTAAATTAAACTAAAGTGTGCAGTGATATCAATCTGCACACAACACACAATTGACATCACTTCATTTTTTAAATCTTCCGTGAGCATTTAAAACATGGCATGGGCCACAGACACAGGAGAGAGTATCATTGAGTATCATTGGAAGGATTCAAGATAGACAATAAACAATAGACAATAGGTGCAGGAGTAGGCCATTCGGCCCTTCAAGCCAGCACCGCCATTCAATGTGATCATGGCTGATCATCCACAATCAGTACCCCGTTCCTGCCTTCTCCCCATATCCCCTGACTCCGCTATCTTTAAGAGCCCTATCTAGCTCTCTCTTGAAAGTATCCAGAGAACCAGCCTCCAGATGATTCTTATTTCTTGATCCTATGGGCCTTTAAACTTCTTGAAAGTTATTCATTTAGTCTGACTCCTCTCCAGGCCAAGCAGAGTTTCCCTCTTTGAGCATGGACTTAATTCCCTTTTGAGAGTTACTATTGAAGCTGCTTCCACGCTTTCAATCAATGTGTTCCAGATAGCAGGAGCTCGCTGCACAAAGTGTAAACATTTATTCATTTTTCTTTTAGTTTCTTGCCAATTATCTAAAATCCAGATATGTCCATTCAATCTGGATGAACATGAGCAGTCCAAGAAACCACCTATTTTTACTTTAAAAAAAAGAATTTGTAGTTGCTATGCAAGAGACAGTGTTTAACTCTTAGTGGCTGTCTTTAAAACCAGAACAAGCCATTCAACTGTCATGAAGAGAGCTCACCCCAACCACTCCAGGCCAATAGAAGTGGACAATAGCTGCCAGCTGTGACACACACATACTATAGATGAATCAATGAGTGCATATCCTTCGTTGTGCTGTGGTCAAGGTATTAACTGCAAATAAGTGGTTTGCAAACATGCACACAGAAGGAGACGAAATGTAATCAAAACAGGATTCCAACACATTGTTAATATTTTTGATAAAAACACACCCGTGCACATGCAAGCATACACACACACACTCTCTCTCTGAAATGCAATTCACACATTTTCACAAAGTGCTTGAATAACTCTGCGGTCAGGCAGCACCACTGGAGAAAGAGGATAGGTGAGTTTTCAAGTCAAAACCCTTCTTCAGACTGATAGTAGAAGTGGGGGTGGGGGGGCGGGGAGGAGGGAAATAAACTGAAGGTGAGAAAACTTCAGAACCAATTATGGCCGGCAACAAATAACCTCAGGAAGGGTGGAGCCCATAATGGCCCATTGTCGGCTGGGAAAGGTGCGATAACAAGAGAGATACAGGGATGCAAACAGTGGTACTGGTAAGATCACTAGAGTGTGGGGCGGGGGGGGGGGGGGGAGAAAGGGGAGGGGAGGGAATGTAAGAGTTATTTGAAGTTAGAGAAATAAACGTACATACCACTGGGTTATCAGTTGCCCAAGCAAATTATGAGGTGCTGTTCCTCCAATTTGCATGTGGCCTCACACTGACAGTGGAGGAGGCCCAGGACAGAAAGGCCAGTGTGGGAATGGGAAGGAGAGTTAAAATGTTTGGGAACCGGGAGATGGCGTAGGCCAAGGTGGATTAGACTCTGAAACATGCACATACTGGCTCTGTCCCACTGTTTGCATAAGTAAAAATCAGATAAACCTGCAGCTGTAGCCTACGGCAGATAAAATGATGAAATAATGCAGTGGCGATTTTCAAACATGTTCATGTCAGGAATGACTGCACACTCAGAAATGAATGTTTTCTTCTTCCAAGGCAAGCATTCAAACTCTTCAATTACCAGCCTTGCTTAAAAACAATCTTCTACATACTGGTGACCATGTTGAAGAATGTGATTAAATGGATTTGTGTTATTTTTTTCAACACCGATAACACTGAATCTCGTAATAACTTAATGAATAAAAAATAAATAAATAATGTAGCATTCGATTCTCCCCTCCACTACCACTCCACAGAAATATCATTCAAATACAATTAGGTTTTATAATATGTACAGAGTTTTCTTGAGGTAAATTAGCACACAATTTGTTCACAGATAGTAAATCATAATGGCAATTGGGGTTTCTTGTCTGAACCACAAATGCTCATGGTTTTGGGATTCTTTTCTCAGGGGAAACTCCTATTTTGAGTGTGGCTTAATCTTTAATATATGTAATCAATAAAAAGTAAAGACTGAGAATAAAAAAAACTCTCATCAATATCTGAAATAAAAACAGAAAATGCTGGAAACACTCAGCAAGCCAGGCAGTATCAGTGGAAAGGAAAACAATCAATACCTCATCAGAACTAAGCACTGTAGCAAAGTTCAGCATATCCAGTTCTTGATGCTGGATCAATAGTCTATCAACTTAAAACAAGTAAATAGCTCAAGAGAGAATATAGAGACAAGGAACTGCAGATGCTGATTTACCAAGGAAAGACACAAAATGCTGGAGTAACTCAGCGGATCAGGCAGCATCTCTGGAGAACATGGATGGATGATTTTCGGGTGGAGACTCTTCTTCAGTCAATAGAGCCTTGCAATGAACTCTAAAAGGGATTGAATCAAAAAGATGCATTTATGTCATGCAGTTAATCATACAAATACGTATCCATTAGGTGTTACTCAAATCCATCTGCCTAAGAGCCTGTTTTTCCTATTTAGTCACCTGTAGGAAGAAAAGTGTCTTAATTGATGACAATAATTTATGTAGACTTTATCAAAGCCTCCTGACTTTTAAATTCACCACTGAAACCAGCACTAATTTAATGAATAAAAAATATATAAACTATATAGTTTTCAATTTCCACCTCACTCTACAGATATATCATTTACATGCAATTATGTTTTATAATATGTAAAGAATCCTCTTGAGGTAAATCAGCACACATAATTGGAATTGGGGTTTCTTGACTGAAACACAAACTCACAAATGTCCATTAGGTTATGAACAGTAAAAGGGTTTCAACGGAATCAACAATGTTGTTAAAGAACTTCTGTGAAAACGTGGTTATTTTTTGTCAAACCAGGATTTGCACATGTTTACATTTAGCAAATATACCTAATCACATGCAATCATGTGGAGAAACATGGTTAAACTTTCTAAAGTGTGAGTTTAAGAATGTAATTATTCAAGTAAAATAAAACTAAGTTAAGATATTTCAATAAACCAGAAATATTTAGAAAATCGATAAATACATTGTATACTTTGTGCAACTGTTAGAGCTGCTGCCTCACAGTGCCGGAGAAACGGATTCAATCTTGACCTTCTGTGTGGAGTTTGCACATTCTCCCTGTGATCACGTGGCATCTCTCTGGTATCCTCCCATGTCCCAAAGACGTGTGGGTTTGTAGGCTAATTGGCCTCTGTAAAACTAGCATGAATGGATGATCAATGGTCGGCATGGACTAGGAGGCTGAAGGGCCTGTTTCCATGCTGTATCTTTCAATCAATTAACATATTCAAAGGCGTTTACCAAGTGTAAAGGATACTTACACCTGGAAGCTCGGCAATGCAATTTGGACTAAATAGTAGTGTCAATATGCTGCAGTCTCCCTCCAGAACTTCATTCCACTAGCTTCAATAGAATGAATTTTGGAGGTAAACTGGTTTATTCTCAGATAGCAGTCTCTACCATATCACTGCCTCACCCATTGTAACCAATACATCAGTGGCTCCACGTACCAACTGATCAAGGGCACACTCCTTGGTGTTAATCATTAACCAAGCATTTCACCGCAGAATCAGCATGTTTTCACACAAAGGATTCTTCTTTTTCAGCATTGCGCATCAGTTAGTCTTTAGAGTTACAGCGCAGAAACAAGCCCTTCAGCCCACTGAGTCCACACCAACCAACAATCACCATGTACACTAGCACTATCTGACACAATAAGGACAATTTACAATTTTACCAATGCCAAATAACATACAAACCTGCATGTATTTGGAGTGTGGGAGGAAACTGACACAACCCATGGTCAGGATTGAACCCGGGTCTCTGGCGCTGTAAGGCAGCAACTCTCCCGCTGTGCCAGTGTACCGCCCCAAGGAGCAGGATGCTCCTTGTTTCCAGTAAGATTTCCAAAGCATTTCTCAGCAATCCGCAGGATTACCAACAAGCTGTCAATCTACTTCAAAAAACATTAGTTTTACTGACATTTTGCCAGGTAGTTTTCTGATAATGACAACCTCATTTATGGAGCACCTTTAATTAACCAAAACATCACTAGACAGGCAGCAGAGTTTTTGGATGATGTCTGATTGCTAGAATAGAATGAGGGAGAGCTGCCTGTTGGAATAGTCATGTGTTGAGACAGCAAAAGGCGTTAAGACAGGGCTGGAATCGTGCAGTATTAAGTGTTGGAGATGGCAGTGGGGATAAGAGTGAAAACTCAATCTGAGCATATTTGATATCCTGTTTATAATAAAGCATATTTGGAAGCTCTTCATGATCAGACTATTTCAGATTTAAGCTATTACCAGATGACGAGGGAATGATTTTCTAACCATGAGTGACATTCATGACTTCAGTTTTCCCAAATTTAGTTAAAGGAAAGTTCATCTTATCCATTACTGGATGGTGGATAAACAGTCTGACAATTTAAAATATGTAAGAGGGTCAATAGGGGGTTGCAGTACAAGTTGTTCCACATCCCGTAAATTTGTACTACCACCAGAACTACTTATCCATAGAAATTCCCAAATTCTACTACTGGCTCAACCCACTGCTTATGAATTTCTTATCCATAAATGTGTTACCTCCCAGTGAGATGATTCCCATACAATACTGGCCAACTTATCTTATTCAACTCTCCTTTAATTCAAAGATATTCAAATATGGTGCCATGGGCATGCAAATATCTGGCCCCATACTTAATGAATAAACAAGGAACTGCAGATGCTGGTTTATACCAGAGATAGACACAAAGTTCTGAAGTAACTCAGCGGGTACGGCAGCATCTCTGGAGAAAAAGGTTAGGTGTGGTGTTGGGTCTGAAGAAGGGTCTCGAACTGCAACGTCACCCAGCCTTTTTCACCAGAGATGCTGCCTGACCCATTGAGTTACTCCAGTATTTTGTAACTATCTTTGGCCCTATACCATGAGAAAAAGCCAAGACATACGATTTCATTTCATGTTCCAAAGTTAATGTTTACTGTTCTATAAACACATTTAAAGAGCACAACTTAAACCAGTTAACATACCAGAAGAGCTTGTCAAGATAAATCACCCACATCGAGATATGAATTAGAGACCCAGGCATTGAATATGCAGTCAACCGGACAACTAAGTCACAACAGTTTTTAAGTAATTATTTAAAAATCCTTGACCTGAAACATCAATCTTCCTCCCTAGGTTCTGCCTACGCTTTTGAAGTTTTTTGTTTTCATTTCATATCTGTATTATTTTGATTTTTGGTCAAATAAATCTAGCTGCGGCATTGTTAAAATGATCAGATTTGATGCCTCAGCCACCATTACTAGATTTACTAAAACAAGTAATTTGTCAAAATTCTATATAATCAATATATGCCCTTGATTTCAATTTCAACTAAAATCTTAATTTCTCCATACTCAACAATAATATCTGAAGGGTCAATCTGTAAAGTTTCCGAGCAAATTTTCTTAACTTTCTGGACAATTGTTTAAAAGCCATATATGTGCAGGTAAAGTGTACATGTAGTAACAGAAGTAGAGAAGTTGTCCATTGACTAAATTGAACAGAGGAACAAAAGGTGCTGTGAATACAAATACACAAACCATGGAAAGCTAAGACACAAGTTGTTAAGGCCGTAGGAATGCAAAGCAACCACTGTGGTTAATTTCCAGAAAATTAAATAAAGTAAAGTTGTGTTGAACTTGCTTTGAACCTTGGTCAGATCACTCGGAGTACTGCATTTAGTTTTCTCATACATTCTCTCATTTTGTCCTGGACCAGCCACATGGCCAGGACAAAATGAGAGAATGTATGCAGAAACACTAAATGCAGCTACTCCGAGTGATCTGACCAAGGTTCAAAGCAAGTTCAACACAACCTACTTTATTTAATTCGCTGGAAATTAACCACAGTGGCTGTTTGCATTCCTACGAGCATTAACAGCTTGTGTCTTGAGCTTTCCATGGTTTGTGTATTTGTATTCACAGCACCTTTTGTTCCTCTGTTCAATTTAGTCAATGACAACTCCCTTCCACTGACTCCATGTACACTTCACACTGCCTCGGCAAGGCAACCAGCATATTCAAGAGCCAGTCTCACCCTGGTTACCCCCTCTTTTCTTGTCTCCCATCAGGCAAGAGGTACAGAAGTTTGAAAATGCATACCTCCAGATTCAGGAACAGTTCATTCCCAGCATTTATCAAGCAATTGAATGGTCCTCTCATCAGCTAGAGAGTGATCCTGACCTCCCATCTACCTCATTGGAGACCTTTGAACTATATTTAATCCAACTTATACCTTGCACTAAATGTTGTACCCTTTATCCTTTATCTGTGCACTGTGGACGGTTTGACTGTATTCGTGTATAGTCTTTTCATTTGCTGGATAGCACACAAACAAAAACTTTTCACTGTACCTCAGCACACATGACAATAAGAAATTAAACTTAACTAAACTAATTAAATATAGGTAGAGGCCATTTGATCTTTTGAGCTTATGCCAGCTCTCACAGCCTCCCAATCAATACATTCTCCATTTATTCCCTTGCAACTTATTCTCTCTCACGTGCTCATCAACTCTCCCCTGATCTTCCTCTGATCTTCCACTGCCCGCCTTGGCTTGATGCATCAGTGTGGTGACTCTTTGAGTGCTCTTCCCAGAGAACAATCTATTGTCATGTAATCTTTAAAATCTATTTTCTGATTGTAAGATATAACTAAATTCTGCGTTCTGTATCTTCCCCTTTACTCTATATATTGTACTTGAGTTTGACCATTAGATTTATGTATATATGCTACCATTAATCAGACTTTACACTCTCTTTAATCGGATTTTACGGGACTTTATCTTGTGCTAAACGTCGTTCCCTTCATCTTGTGGACGCCTTAAACACATGAGGTCTTTTGTCCGACTGATTAGCATGCAATAAAAAAGCTTTTCACTGTACCGCGTACACATGACAATAATAAACTAAACTAAACTAGCATCATCTGATCTGAATGGACAGCATACAAAACAAAGCTTTTCACTGTACTTCTGTACATGTGATGATACTAAACCTAAACCTAAACCTAATTCTAAATCACCTATACTAAGGTAATTTTGAGTGGTCAACTAATGTGCCAGAAGATGGACATAAAGTGCTGGAGTAACTCAGTGGGTCAGGCAGCATTTCTCGAGAAAAGGAATAGGCAACGTTTCGGGTGGAGACCCTTCTTCAATTTGAGAGTCAAGGGAAAGGAAAACTGGAGAACCTGTGCAGTTCCTTCCTACACAATGAATGTGCCAGCATGCCTCAGTAGGCACCTGTAGAAAGCCCAAGCAGTGACAGAGAATTGCATGCTGCATACTAACAGAACCCAAGGTCAGTATTGAATCTGGGACATGAGAATTGTGAGGCAGTAGCACTATTTTCCCGTCAAAGTTGAAGTGTGAAGGGCGACTCGCAAGACTCTTTAAAAGCATGAAATGTTTTGATCGAGACACAAGAGACTACGGATGTGGGAATCTTGAGCAACAAAGTGCTGGAGGAACTCAGGGGGTTGGGAACTCAGCGGGTCAGGCAGCATCTGTGGAGGGAATGGAGAGATGAACATTTCAGGTGAATGTTTGGGGTTGGGATCCCTCTACCAGCTGATTGTAATAGAGGGGGAGAGAGCTGGTAAAGAGAAGTGGGGTCGGGACAAGGCCTGGCGAGGGATACGTCATTTCAGGTGAAGGGGGGGTGGGGTGTTTGGCAGATGGGGGGGGGGGGGGGAGTAGGTTTTGCTCCGGTAGACAAGTTGGAAGCAATCAACTCAAAGTGGTCACCTAAAAATTAAAAAGGAAACTCAGAAGAAAATCTTTAGCCAGTGAGTAGAGAGAATATTTAATGACTGCTGAAGGATGTTATAAAAGCATAAATGATTTTAATGGAAAGCCAGATAAGAACTTGTGGGTAGAGAAATAAAGGGATTATGCTGAAAAAGACACAAAGCGCTGGAGTAACTCAGCAGGCCAAGCAGCATTCCTGGAGAACTTGGATAGGTTAAGTTTAGGGATCCAACCTCAAACGTCACCCATCCATGTTCTTCATGGATGCTACCTGATCCCCTTATGTTACTCCAGCACTTTGTGTCTTTTTTTGTAAACCAGCATCTGCAGTTCCTTAATTCTGCAAAGGATTATGTTGACTGAGATGGAATTGAAAGAGGCTCAAGTGGACTAAAAATGTTGAAATGGTTGGGCCAAATTGTGCGTGTCTGAATTAAATTAATCTTTGACACTTTATGTAAACTGGGTTTATGTAAACCCTCAGTTTTCCATTCCCAGATTTCATCATCTCAAAAATATGTCAAATTGTTTACGAATCAAATAATATCAACAATTCCCACCAAATGTTTTCTGCCTCTCCCCAGTGTCAAAAGATCTGAAATAAATTGGGTTTAATTTTTTTAATCATATTAAAACATTTTCTCCAGGTGATCCAGTTCCCTCCCACATTCCAAAGATGTACAGGTTTGTAGGTTAATTGCGTTCGGTCAGATGTAAAACTGCCCTTCGTGTGTAGGATAGTGCTAATGTACGGGGTAATCGCTGGTCAGTGCGGATCGGTGGGACGAAGGACCTGTTTCCACGCTGTATCTCTAAAGTCTAAAGTAAAGTAAAGATGAGTATACAACTTCCTTTTGGCCAATTTAGAATCGGTTTTGCAAAGAGCATGGTTTCCCATTTGTTTGGAGAACTATATGAAGTTGGAAAGACCAGTGGAATTAGGAGAACAATACACATTCTCTTATAGTGCTGCATAGCAAATCTGGGCCCAAGAATAATGTTCTCGATGTTTGGCCAGACCTTGCTGCAGCTTTAATTTGGTGGCCATTTATCAGCATTACAAAATAAGAAATAACTGAAGCAGTTTTCAATGAGCTGACAGGGCTTATTTTACTGATTCTGATGGATTTCGAGCTCACAAATATGACTGTAATGAAAGAAAAGCATAATTTCCTTCAAATTGCGACATTTAACTGATTTGAAATAGGATAAGCTAAAATATTAATATGGAAAACATTTGCATTGAAGAAGAAAAAAGAAGACTGCAAAAAATATATTTTTTAGTGCAATAACATAATGAGAAAGTAAAGTCCATTGTAATGCAAGAGATAGATTGTGTGTTCCATTGTCGAGGTTTGATTAGGGTTGTGCAGGTTGGTTCAAGAATCTGAGAGACGTAGAACAGTAGCTATTTCTGCACCTAGTGGCATGGAACTTCAAGCTTCAATATCTCCTGCCCAAAGGCAGTTTTTAGAAGAAGGCATGGCCTGGAGAGTGGGGATTTTTGATGATAGATACTGGGAGGGGAGGCCTGTGTCCAAGATGGACCGGGCAATGAGGTATAATGGAAAATTGGAATTCATGGTTAGCATATGGCATGGGGGAATTGAAAAGGACCAAAGAGCTGGAATAACTCAGCGGTCAGGCAGCATCTCTGGAGAACATGGACCTCCTCTAACCTCATCTACTACATCTGGTGTTCCCAATGAGTTGTCCTGTACATCAGTCAGACCATTTTACATGGCAACCATTTTACTGAACATTTGCACTCTGGCCACCAAGGCCTATTGAATCTCCCAATATCGAACCATTTTAATTCTCCTTCCCATTCCCATACTGACCTTTCTGTCCTGGACCTCTCCATTGTCAGAGTGAGGCAACATGCAAACAGGTAGAAATGCTTATTTTTCTAAGCATGTTCAGCAGATATGCTGCCTGACCCATTGAGTTACTCCAGCACTTTGTCTCCATTCATCTCTAGCCTCTTGTACTCAACCAATGACTCCATCTACATTTCAGGCTACCTCAGTAAGGCCCCCAGCATAATCAAGAGCCAGTCTCACTGCCGACATTCCCTCGTCTCCCCTCTCCCATCAGACAAGTGGTACAGAAGTTTGGAAATGTGTACCTCCAGATTCAGGGACAGTTTATTCCCAGCTGTTTTCCGGCAACTGAATAGTCCTCTCACCAACTAGAGAGCAGTCCTGACCTCCCATCTACCTCATTGGAGACCTTTGAACTATTCTTAATTGGACTTTATCTTGCACTAATTGTTATACCCTTTATCCTGGACCTGTACACTGTGGATAGTTTGATTGTAATAATATATAGTTCACATTTGCTGAATGTATAGCACACAACAAAAAAGCTTTTCACTGTACATCAGTACATGTGGCAATAATAAACTTAACTATACTAAACCTCTGAAAGAAAATCACTTGTGCGCATTTGGTTCAGATAAAATCAAAGAAAGGTTTGTCCGCAACATTTCAATGACCAAATTGTGAAGGGGACATAATGATTAGAAACAACATCGCCTTAGAGTTTTGATAAGCCAGTCCAAGGAAAGGCAATTAGATCACAGAGGAGTTTTTATTTTGCTGATTGCTCCAAGTTACCTGCAAATATTGGATGGAGTTGTTGAACAATTTGTCCTGACACAGCTTGGACATTGAAGAGATTTTATTTCCACAAATGCCTGAAAAACTGGGACAAAGTGCAAACATTTCTCTCTGAAACAACAGAAGCTGTTTCTAGAAGAACAAAAATGAGAAGGGATCACTAATGTTTTCAGAGAAAAGAGAGAAAATTTTCATAAATGTGGCAGAAAATCCCAACTAAATATTTGAACTGCTGGTAGTAGTTCACCTCAACAACATGGTACTGGATTCTTGTAACATTTCTGCAGTGTTTTATAAGGGAAAATAACAGATTGTTCCACATTCAGTGAGCCAAGCTAACTACTAGAAAATGGAAATGCAACAGTTGCTACCTCTTGGAGATCTCCTATTATTTTAAGAAGGAACTGCAGATGCTGCAAAAATCGAAGGTAGATAAAAATGCTGGAGAAACTCAGCGGGTGAGGCAGCATCTATGGAGCGAAGGAATAGGTGACGTTACAGGTCGAGACCCTAATGTTTTAATCCTTGTAGCTCAGTGCTCTTTCATCTAAGATCTTCAATATAAGGCAGTCCCCAGGTTGTGTGAGAGTTCATCTACACTTCACGCTGCCTCAGCAAGGCTACCAGCATAATCAAGGACCAGTCTTGCCCGGTCACTACCTCTTCTCCCCTCTCCCATGAGGCAAGAGGTACACAAGTTTGAAAACGCCTACCTCCAAATTCAGGGACAGTTTCTTCCCAGTTATTATCAGGCAACTGAACCTTCCTCTCACCAGCTAGAGAACAGTCCTGATATCTTGCACTAAACATTATACCCTCTATCCTGTATCTATACACTGTGGACGGCTTGATTGTAATCATGTATAGTCCTTTCGTTGACTGGATAGCACACAACAGAAAAGCTTTTCCCTGTACCTCAGTACACGTGACAATAATAATAAACAAAACTAAACCAATCTAAACTAAAGATCCATTCTGACAACTCTCCGTAAGCTGATTTCTCCACATATCAGAGGCGTCCATACCTATGCCTCTCATAATATTTTACACTTCTATCGTCTCCCCTCAACCTCTGACATTCCAGATAAAAGAGAGTAAGTTAAGGAGTTTCAGAGAACATCTTTTATTTAGTCGTTGATGTGCCACTAAAAACTTGAACAAGCACAAGTTGCCTCCGTTAAAATAAAAAAAAACACACCCTGGATATTGAAAGGGTTTTCCTTTCCTGACTGCCTGGAAATCTGGCACCAAGTGGAAATGTTTCAGTGTATCAGCGGTAGATCTGTTCAGAGGAACTCTGCATAAGAGGAAAGTAGCGTTACTAGTTCCAAGAAAAAATGCAGATGATTGTAGATATGGCAGAGAGCCAGAAATAAATGTTTGAGTTTGAAAGTTAAATTGCTTCCCGGAAGTAGTTCAGATCAAACACCCCGTCCCTTAATGACATTATAATAAATTGCTTTAATACTTTCACAGGTTTCAGCTGAGAAAATGAAGTCAGGAGGTCTGAGCTTCATCTGCAGAATTCAGCTACAGGCTTTTATGTCTCAATAGAGGCGGGCTCAACTTTCTCACTGGGCAGCTTATATAAGCCAAGCATAACTTGCTGTCAAAAATATATTGGTATCAACACAGCACTCTATGTACTCTCAAAACTTGATAAGAGATGAGAATATGTTTTACAAAATTGTACTTCTTCGACTCGGCATCTTCTTAATTTTAAGTTCCTAACAAAATCTCAGGATATTGCAAAGTACAGGATATTGGGCCAGCACAGTGGCGCAGTGGTAGAGTTGCTACCTTACAGCGCCAGAGAACCGGGTTCAAACCTGATTACCGGTGCTGTCTGTATGGAGTTTGTACGTTCTCCCTGTGACCACGTGAGTTTTCTATGGGTGCTCCAGTTTCCTCCAACACTCCAAAGGCGTATGTGCAGGTTTGTAGGTTAATTGGCTTTGGTTAAATTGTAAATTATCCCTCATGTGTAGGATAGTGTTAGTGTATAGGGTAATCGCTGGTCAGCACGGACTCAGTGGGCCAAAGGGCATGTTTCCGCGCTGTGTCTCCAAAGTCTAAAAAGTCTACTTTACAACTAATAACTTACTTTGCAAGCATAACCACAGCCATAATGGCAACCCAAATGTCTATGCAATTAAAACTATTTGTCTGTTTTAGTGGGGTTGATTGGGAAGTGGAAATTACAACATCAAACAAACCTCTTTCTCTTCTTCGGTATAGAGCCATGTGATGTTTTGGACCAGTCATAGAGAGCCAAATGGAGTCAGGTTATCTTCCTAGGCAAAAGATGAATGCATATCAACTTCAAAAGCAGCTTCACTATTTGTCTATCCACCCAGAGTTTGAAGACCAAGTATGATATAAAGTAGCATGGAGATGAGGCGGAAATTCTCTAGCCAGAGTATGCCAATGGTAAATAAATTATATTCAAGCAGTCATATTGACATAATAAAAGTACCCACTTTGTTAGAAATTCAAACTTCTTTGTGAAACTATCAATCACAAACAAAAAGCATCCAAATGCCAGAAAGACTGTAAATGAAGCACCAACTTTACAGAAAGGGAAAATGTTGGAATTTCTACCACTGTTAGGACTTGCAC
This sequence comes from Malacoraja senta, assembly GCA_038087875.1. NCBI lineage: Eukaryota > Metazoa > Chordata > Chondrichthyes > Rajiformes > Rajidae > Malacoraja > Malacoraja senta. Next base: position 44,707,037 of record CM075978.1, read on the forward strand.
TTGGAAGTTTTCATTGAAGAAGGCCAGAGGACATTTGCTCATTTTTTTACCTTTAGATGGAGAAATCAGTGTTTAGGATAGAGCAGAGTAAGAATTTAATTGTGCTGTTTTTGGACATAAAACACTCTTGACTTTTTAAGCATAAAGAAGCCAATGAATGAGGATGAAAATGCAATTCTTGCTCAAAGGGTGATCATGGGCTCAATATAAAAGTCGAACTTAGACTTTTTGTGTCCAACAATTTACCGCACTATATTTTGCTTTGGATAACATCAAAATATGGACCTCCATGAATCCCACGCCTGCCCGTGGGATTTCCACTCATTAGCTCTGCCTTAATCCCAGGCCATTTCTTAGGGATGTTATTAACATATTGAGAGCTGGCAACAAGAGCAGTTGACTGACAGTATGAAAGAGAAAATCATCAGTACCTTTTCAAACCTTATCAATCAGCACAGCCCAAGTTGTCTCGTGAACCCTTGTACTACTTGATATTTCAAATAACTGATTCCAAATTTTATTTATCGAAGAAATTGAACACACTCTAAAGAAGCGCCACTCAAATACATATTTTTCTAGCTGGATAGACCATACTCCTAAGGTTTAGCTAGCTGTCGAAACACAATTGTTCCTGCCATTCACCAAATGTTCAAAAACTACTTAAAACATTTAAAGCATTATGAACTTCAAAAGTTATTAGAAAATTGAAGAAATGTAAAGACACCTAAAATCTCCAGAAAAACAAGTGCATAATGCAATAATTGAAATTAGCTCAATTAATTAAAATTGTAAATACCCTGGTTTTTACCTTTCTCCCTCACAGCCACCCTTCTCCAATGAAATGAATGAAAGCATGATTCCATGTGCAGTTGTTCCAGTGTAACAGTTGAGGAAGTTGCAACTCTGTCAAAGAGCCTAGTATGGCGTGCAGTTGGAAGATCATTGGCAAGGATCCTAGAGGAAGACTTTAAACTTTTGAGATACAGCGCAGAAACAGGCCCTTCAGCCCACCAAGTCCACACTGACTAGCGATCACTCCATACACTAGCACTATCCTAGACACTAGGGACAATTCACAATTTTAACAAAGCCAGTGAACCTACAAACCTGTACGTCTTTGGAGTGTGGGAGGAAACTGGAGTACCCGCAAAAAACCCATGCAGTCAAAGGGAGAATGTACAAACTCCATATAGACAGCACCCGTGTCTGTATTGCATTTAGGTTTTTATAACAGTAATCAATTATTCACAAATATTCTGGCTTGCAAACTTGAAAAGTATTTGAATCACTTAAGAGTGTTGCAATCACTAAACATGTCAATGATCAGAAAGCCACCAGATCAGATTTACTTCAAGTTAACGGGTTACAGAATGTGCCAAAGGTAAATCAATCACAACTTTTACGGTTTTCAAGGGGCAGCAGAGTGGCGCAACGGTAGAGTTACGCCCTCACAGTGCCAGAGACCTAGGTTTGATTCTAGTAAAATTTGTAAATTATTCCAGGATTGTGCTAGTGCACGGGGTGATCGCTGGTCAGCAAGGACTCGGTGGGCTGAAAGGACTGTTTTCACACAGTATGTCTAAAGGTTGAAATCCAGCAAAGAATGAGTTTGCAGAAATCTTCAGGAACTGAATTGCGATACTTTGTTTCTTTTTTCCTCTCCAATCTAATCCTACTTTGGTTTCACCTGATTTGTCACTAATAAGCCAAGTGTAGATCTGGTATCTGTAAATTACTGTAGACTTTGGACATTAGTGATACAGCGTGGAAACAGGCCCTTCGGCACACTGGGTCTGCACTGACCAGTGATCACCGCATACCCTAGCACTATCTACTCACTAGGGACAATTTACAGAAGCCAATTAACCTACAAACCTGCACATCTTTGGAGTGTGGGAGGAAACTGGAGCACCTGGAGGAAACCCATGCAGTCACAGGGAGAACATACAAACTCCGTATAGACAGTCAGGATCGAACCAGGGTCTCTAGCGCTGTAAGACAGCAATTCTACCACTGTGCTACTGTGCCGTCTAATAAGCCTGGGTGTGGGTGGATAGTAGGACAATCAGACAGAAGTTAACAGGCATGTAAGGGAGAATAGGTTATGGGAATGTAAAGAGAGGAAAGGAAGTGATGGCTTTACTCTGAAATTCAGCATGGGCTCTATGGGCCAAATGGCCTATTTCCATGTTGTAATAAAATATGAGAAATATCATTGTTCATTCATCAATTAAACTTTATATTGTAACTTCAATGAACAAATGACAAACAAATCCAGTTGGATCAAGAAAGGTACGGCATGATTAAGGGGAACAATACTATTGTTGTCACGCTGACAGTAAAGTGGCACAAATTGTCCACCAGTTGGCAGCAGTTTGGAACTCATAAATGCCACAAGTTACGGGCCAATTTGTGCATTAATAATGACACGTGTCATTCGCACATCATTATTTTTTAACTAAATCTGGGCAAGTTCCAAGGCCATTAGATTATGTCATTTTCATACATTTGCCAAGAACCTCTGCATAAACAGATCAATTGTGTTTACCCATAAATAAACGTAAAATGTAAAACGTAGCCTTTCATGTTTTTTGCCAGTTCAATTTTGAAAAAAATAAGTTGAAAATCCATGAAGTAAAACAAACTTTCTGCAACATTATATCCACAGCTTGATGAGTGAAATGGGAAATATATATATATATATATATATATATATATCTGGCAGTGGGGTAGAAATAATCTATAAAACAGGAAGAGAATTGTCAAAGTTGGCAAATCCGGAGAAGAATTGAGGAGATTTTTTTTTCTCTCACGGACAGAATGCCTTTTCTGTTGAGGTGGTGTAGGCTAACTCCATGAGTAACTACAGAGGGAATTGGGAAGTTACCTGAGGAGGACATAGTGGGATGTCTCCCTCTCCCTCACTTGTCTGTGGCTCCCTGCTTACATGGGCTGAAATACTGACAGAGACGTGGGATGGTAGGAGGAACGACCGGTGAAAAGTTAGTCAGCATCAGAAAAATACAGACCTAATGGAAAAACCATCTTAAAATAAATCAAGGCAGACTTCCAGCTTTCTGGCTGGTATGATTGCCTGGCTAGGTATGGGCGGTGTGAAGTGGTGGCTGCAGTAAGGAATCCATAGAGATGGTTGTCGGTGGTTAAGCAGTTGTTGGTGGCACAGTGGCGCAGCGGTAGAATTGCTGCTCAAAACGCCGGAGACCCAGGTTCGATCCTGACTACATATGCTGTCTGTACAGAGTTTGGATATTCTCCCCGTGACTGTGTGAGTTTCCTCTGGGTGCTCCGGTTTCATCCTGCATCCCAAAGCCGTGCAGGTCTAGAGATTAATTGGTTTCTGTGAATTGTTCCTAGTGCGTAGGATAGAAATAGCGTACGGGTGATTGTGGTCGGCACGGACTCGGTGAGCCTAAGAACCTATTGCATCTTTACACTAAACTAAACCAAATGCAAAGGACTCATAGCCACACTGGGGTTGTCAGGCTTCCTTGAGAGATTGGGAGGTCTTTTGGGGTTCTTTGAACCAATGAATAGTCTGTAATTTTGTAAAGCATACTTGAACCTATTTAGACCAGGTGGCACACACTCACCTTGAACCATTTGGATGGACCAGTGCAATGTAAGTTAAACATACATTTGTGCAATCTGTCTGCTGTGTAAAATATTCCCATGTCATTCTTAAAAGCCTGAATACATATGGGGAGACTGCGAGCCTCAGCTCTTTTCCTGCTCATGGCTCCAAACATAATAAAAAGCTCTTTGTTAAATAAAGAATTAGAAGAAAAAAAAGAATGAGCAGTTAGACTAGCCAGGTTTAGTACTGTACCCCCACCATTGCCGTTCATTACCAGTATGGAAAAGGCTGAGAGTGGTATGAGGAAAGTAAGATTGCAAAACTAAAGATGTCTCACAGCTCTGTTGGGGTCATATACAGTGTGGTTACTTCAGGGTAAAGCCAGTTATTTAATTACAGGTGCCTTCAGGCAACCTTGAATCAGGCTGCACCCCATGTTAATCAGACATCCTCATCAGGAGGCATTCTCAAATAACAAGCTGCATTCCAAAAATTTTAATTTAAAAAATCCCTTTGCAACACATTCCAATCATCTTGCCTCAGCTGCAATATTTGGAGGAGAACGAATGTGTGTGAATAAGAATGATAAAGAACAAATTAATTACTTTGCCACAGCTGAATGATGTGCAATCACAAGCAACTGTCTTAAATGTAGTCAATGAGTTTTAAAAAAATCAAAATATTCTGGTGATGCATTGTTTGACCACAGATTTGGTTAAGAACAATTGGATGTCCTCCAAAAAGTGGCTAATCTACACCACATTCAGAGCTCAGACAACAGTGAGTAAAAAACAGCCAAGCCAATCATTTTGAAACTGTGACTAAAATGACTCTTCTTGCCTCTGCCAAAGGAAAGGTCACTTGAGATCAGCAACTCAGCTGAATATTCCTTGCCTCCTTCACGAGGTTTTATCAACTAAAATGGGAAGAGTGACTGAAAGTAAAAACAAATAGTAATAATAATAATAATAATAGATTTATTTTATATAGCGCTTTTCAGGACTCAACCTTCAATCTGAAGCACAAAAGGAATACCTTGTGAAATGGTACATTTTTGTATTCGCTACTGTATATTTAAATTAATTATAGTTTCCTCAATTATCAAGAAAATGTTATCAGTTTAGTTTAGTTTAGTTTAGTTTATACTGTCACGTACCTAGGTGCAGTGAGAAGCATTTGTTTACGTGCTATCCAGTCAAAGAAAAGACTATACATGAATATACATGGGAATAAAGGAGAAATAATTGAGAGCAAATGGTGAAGAATGTCAGAATAATAACTTGTTCTTAGTTTGTGTGTTTAAAACGCTGTTAAGAACACAGTGGCGCAGCGGAGGTGGACGGTGGCACAGCGGTAGAGTTACTGCCGTACAGTTCCAGAGACTGGGTTCGAGCCTGCCGGGTGCTGTCTGTGTGGAGCTTGTACATGCTCCCTGTGATCACGTGGGTTTTCCCCGGGAGCTCCAACCACTCCAACACTCCCTAGATGCACAGGTTTGTTGATTAATTGGCTTCAGTAAAATATATAAATTGTCCCTTGTGTGTAGGATAGTGCTAGTGTACGTGGTGATCACTGGTCAGCATGGACTCAGTGGGCCGAACGGCCTGTATCTGTGCTGTATCATTAAAGTCTAAAGTGAAGTTTAAAATCATTCTTAAATTGTGAACCCTTATTTTGAAACAGTGACCTCTACTTCTATATTCTCCTGTAAGAGAAATCATCTTCTCCAAGTCCACTCTGTCAAGACCCCTCAATATATTGTAGAAGTCATAGTCATGGAATTGTTCAAATCAATTTACCATCATATCCATGCCAGCACTTCATACGAGCTGCAGAGCTCTGCATTTGCTCCATGTTTTCCCATTTCAAGTCTATATCTAATTCTCTTTGAAAGTTACTTCTGAATCAGCTTCCACCACCCTTTGAGGGTGATTTTTTTCCTAACAACGACCCAGGGGATGATAACATTACTTGCCCTTTTGATTGCCCTGGGGGAATGGTAGTGAGCAACTTTCTGTGGTGAGGTAAACCCACTATGCACATTAACTAAAGACGTCAAGGATGATAACCAAGTCAAGTCAAGTCAAGTCAAGTCACTTTTATTTATATAGCACATTTAAAAAACAACTCTCGTTGGCCAAAGTGCTTTACATTGGTGGAGGTACTAACGTTATACAATAGTGGTTCATAGATTAAATACATACATAAATACATACATATAGCCCTCACTCAGAGGACGTCAAGAAAGGCCAGCAATGTTGAAAGAATAATGATATATTTGCATGGTGTGGGACCTGAAGGCAAACTTGTATTGTGTCTGCTGTTTAGTTTAGTTATAGTTTAGAGATAACAGGTGTATACAGTGGTTAACATATGATGAGCGTTTGATGGCATGAGGCCTGTACTCGCTGGAGTTTAAAAGAATGAATGGACACGTCATTAAAACATACAGAATAGTGAAAGGCTTGGATAGAGTGGGCGTGGAGAGGATGTTTCCACTAGTGGGAGAGTCTAGGACTAGAGGTCATAGCCTCAGAATTAAAGGATATTATTTTAGGAAGGAGATGAGGAGTAACTTCTTTAGTCGGTGGTGAATCTGTGGGATTCTTTGCCACAGAAGGCTGTGGAGGCCGTCAGTGGATATATTTAAGGCAGAAATAGATAGATTATTGATTAGTACTGGTGTCAGAGTGGGGAGAAGGCATGAGAATGGGGTTAGGAGGGAAAGATAGATCAGCCATGATTGAATGGTGGAGTAGATTTGATGGGCAAAATCACTTAATTCAGCTCCAATCATGATTCTATGATCCCTTGAACAGGTCGTTCGGCCCCACCAAGTCAGCACCGACCAGCAATCCCTGTACACAAGCACTAGGGAGAAATTTACAATCTTTATCAAAGCCAATGAACCTACAAACCTGTATGTCTTTGGAAGGTGGGAGGAAACCGGAACACCTGGAGAAAATCCACGCGGTCACAGGGAGAACAAACAAACTCCATACAGACAGCACCTATAGTCAGGATCAAACCCGGGTCTCTGGCACTGTGAGGCAGCAACTCTATCAGTGCGCCACCGTGCCACCTTGCGGTGTCTTTGATCTTTTTAAATAGCATTGAGAGCCTGTATGAGAGAATTCCAGATCGTAGAAGAGACTTGCTCTCTCCCAGAATCCAAGGGATCTAGCAGGGTTAACTGAATCATCATCAGGGTCAGTTGTCAAATCCCATATTGTTACCTAACGCAGGAATACAGGGAGCAAACCCATGCGACCTATTACAATGCTGATTAAATGTAAAAACTAGCTGTGGGCCAAAGATCAAAGAGCGGACGTTTCTGGTCTGTTTAATTCAATATCACATCACATGGCAGCATTGGACTGCTAAGCATTCGGAATCCATGAAACACTTTGAAATATGTTTAGCTTTGATGGATTTGACACACCTTTACCACAGAACTGCTTCTCTTTGGGAGGCCTGGTATCACAGGTGGTACAGCACCTGCCTCCAAGCTAAGTTTATGTTAGTTTATCTCAAGTGCTAGTTTACTTTAATACTCCAGGCTTCACGTTTGAACTTTGCAGATGCTATCAGATTACCTCAGCAGCAATTCTTTCACATGCTAACATTTCTATTTTCCATTTTATGAGAAATATGTAGCGTACCTTATGAAACAAAAGTTAAATTAGAATTGGAGCAATCGCCCTGCAGGTTGAAGGATGGAGGTAAAAAGCTTAGCAGTAAATGCTTTCAAATCCTTTTGAAAGAAAGTTCAGGTTCTCAACTAAAATGACATTCCAATTAGGTGTTCTGCTTACAATCTTTATGCGTGATGTGCAGTATAAACAAGATATATTGGCTGGTATTGGTTTATTACTGTCACGTGTGCTGATACACAATGAAAAACGTTGTTCTGTGTACTATCCGCAATGATCATACCATACATGAGAACAACAGCCTCCATATTATTCCTGTTATGGGATGACAAGAACTGCACACAATACTCCAGATGCGGCCCAACCAAAGCCCTTTAACAAAATGCAAGTAAAAATCGTATTCCAAAGAATCCTTCCCAATGGCTTCCCAAGAACTGACTCGAGGTTCACTGGCCTTTAATTCCCGGGATATTCTCTAATACCCTCTTAAACAAAGGGAATAACAGATGACATTAAAGATAAAGCGTTATCCAATAAATAGGCGTCTGATGCAGGTGTCCTTATTATCCAGATGTTCCAGGGATGAGTTGCTTGGCCAGGAGATAGTGTCTGGCCTGTTGTGACGGTAAAGGAATGGCAGTAGAACTACACTGTCTGCGAGGCTGGAGTTGCTGTATGATTTGACAAGTTTCTCAATTATGGTTGTTGGCAATGTAGTCATTAAGCACATTATCCTGTTTTCTTTTGGCCCCAGTTGTTAATGAATTACACAGATTTACCACCCTCTGACTAAAGAAATTCCTCTTCATCTCCTTTCTAATGGTACATCCTTTTATTTTGAGCCTATGACCTCTCATTCTGGATTCTCCCAATACTGGAAATATCCTTTCCACGTCCACTCTATCTAGGCCATCCATTAGGACATCAGTTCATTCTGTCCACACTGGGAGGTTGGCACTCAAAAGGTTAAATTAGCCCAAGCAGCACAGGATGGCTGCCTTCCTGTTACCTCTGGCCTATGTCAACCATGTGCCTCAGAAAACCCCTCTCATCTATATCAACTTTGTCCTGCCCCTACTCTCTTCCAGCTTTCTCCCCCCACCCCTCCCCACAATCAGTCTTAAGAAGCGTCCCGACCCGAAAAGTCACCTATCCATGTTCTATAGAAATGCTGCCTGATCCACTGAGTAACTCCAGCACATTGTTTCTTTATTTTGTAACCCAGCATCTGCAGTTCCTTGCATCTACATGCATCATAGTCAGTTACCAGATGCACCCTAGCTGAGATGTTCATGAACTATGGGCTCCCTCTTAGAAAGGAGATGCGAAGGAATTTCTTGAGTCAGAAGGTAGTGAATCTGTGGAATTCATTGCTACAGACGGCTGTGGAGGCTGTCATTGGGTATTTTTAAAGCGAAGATTATTAGGTTCTTGATTAGTAAGGGCGTCAAAGGTGAAGGGGAAAATGGGTGATTTTATATAATGGGCTTGGAACTAAATTCACTTTATTCATGGTGTTGGCTCAGTCTTATGGCAATGTATGAGCCTTGACGAATTTTACTCACTACTGGTGCTGTCAGTGCAGAGTTTGTACATTCTCCCTGTGACCACGTAGGTTTTCTCCGGGTGCTACAGTTTTCTCCCACACTCCAAACATATACAAGTTTGTAGGCTAATTGGCCTCTGTAAATTGTAAATTGTTCCTAGTGTTTCGGATAGTGTTAGTGTACGGGGTGATTCCTGGTCGGCGTGGACCTGGTGGGCCGAAGGGCCTGTTTCCATGCTGTATCTCTAAAGTCTAAAGCCAAACAGAAAGCTTCAGGCCAACCCCAAAATAGATGTATGAGACAAATACCTGGAATGTGATGACATATCACAATGTTTTTGCGGCCAGATTACGTGGAATACTTCAGCTGGGTGCATGCACAATATGATTAAAGGAAGAACTTCAGAGGAAGGGTGATAATGCTCAGTTTGTGACAAGACTGTCGCAACCACTGACAGAGCAATTCCTGCAGATAAATTTGGGTGGATGTCTCTTTGCTGGAGGCAATATTGCCTCCATTTTGAACTTTAATCAGTCCAAGTGCACAGAGTCATAGGGTCATGGTCATAGAGTCATACTGTTCAGAAACTGACCCTTCAGCCCAACTTGCCCACAATGACCAACTAGTCCCATTTACCTGCGTTTGGCCCGTATCCCTCTAAACCTGTCCTATCCACGTACCTATCTAATTGCTTCCTAAACGTTGCGATAATCCCTGCCTCAGCTACCTCCTCTGCCCACTCATTCCTAACACCCATCACCCTTTGTGTGAAAAAGTTAGCCCTCAGATTCCTATAAAATCTTTCCCACTTCACCTTAAACCAAAGTCCTCTGGTTCTCAATTCCCCTACTCTGGGCAAGAGACTCTGTGTGTCAACCCAATCTATTCTCCCTATGATTTTATACACCTCTATAAGATCACTCCTCACCTTCCTGTGCTCCGGGGAATAGAGTCCTAGCCTGCTCAACCTCTCCCTACCTCTTCTAAGACTTGGTGAAACTTGGTGAATATCACACTGTAACTGCAAGAGACAGGGTTCAGTTTATCATTGGGGCCATCAAAGCTGCCCTTGCTCCTTCTTTTGATCCTTCTTCCCTTTCTCCAAATTTGCAGAGGGGTTTCTTTGAAGAACCCTGTTGTTTAGTTCAGGTTTAGATTTGTTATTGTCATGTACACTGAGATGCAGTGAAAAGCGTTTTTTGGTGCTATCCAGTCAAATCTGTTCATACTAATCATGAAGACAAACAAGAGAAAAATACCAAAGTGCTGAATAGTGTGATGCAACTTTGGAGCAGGAATCCAATATTTAAAAACAAAGGTTCTTCAAGCTAAATGAAAAGAAATATATATTTTTAAATGTATATAAAGAAGTTAACGATATTTCAAAGACGTTTCCTCAATTACGGCCTAATAATGACGAAAAAATTAATACTTACATTTTGGAAACAGACAACAGTCCCCACACTGAAGATGTGGATTACAGATATGTCCAAGACACTACACTTGGCTTGTCTTGGCGGAAAAACCAGATCAATTTCTTAAGACATGGATACCCTTTACTGAATTTTTACAACAATAGTATGGTGAAACACAAATTTAAATTTAAATCCGATGCTACGATGGGTGGGGGGGGGGGGGGGGGGGGCAAGGTATATCTCCATCTTTTCTCTTCTTATTTCTCTTTCTTTCCACTGCACTGCTTTGGTAGCTTAGGGGTCTTTTTCTTGTTCTTTTCTATTTTATCTCTTCATTTTTTCTTTTCTTCTTTTCTTGCTTTCCCTTTTTTTTCTTTTTCCTTTTTTTAAATTTAGGTTATAAGGTTAAAAATGAAGCTGTACAGTAATTGTATAATTGTAGATGCTGAGCGTTTTATCCTTGTACAATTGCTTCTAATAAAAATAAATTAAAAAAAAAATGTATATAAAGTATCGTATAAAGGGTGAAGAAAATCATTTCTGATCCCTCCCACCCAGCTCACCACATCTTCCACCTGCTGCCGTCAGGAAGGCGCTACAGCTCACTGCCTGCCAAAACATCACGATTTAAAAACAGTTTTTTACCCATATGCAATTCGAACTCCGAACACTCTATGACAACATCACATAGCCACCTCGTGCATGTACTGTATACTGTATGTTGTTGTGTTTTATGTTATGTTTGACGGGAATCAGCCTATTGTGTAACAACCTGTACTGAACATGAATTCCACCAGCTTGACTGTGTGGTCATTAAATAATCTGATCTAAATAATCTGATATCAACCAGACTGTGCATTTTAAGGAGAGTTTGTGCAGAGACGAAGCCTGGCAGCTGCAGATGCTACTTCTATGGATATGGCAATGATTACCCATTCATATCAGTGGGTGATAGTGTGAAATATGACCATATGTCAATTCCAGAGTGAAATAATTCAATCAAAATGAAATATTGCCACAAACTGTTTGTGGTGCAAGGTAACCAGAAAGTTGCCATGACAATATCTACCCACATTTGTTTTTCCAAGTGAAACCAGTTGGAGAATTGAGGGTAAAATCATCTCAACCGCTCCCCCCATCCAATAATATGATCATAGTAAGTCACAATGATCTGTGACTTAACAACTGGGGCGTGGATTGGACTTGGACAATGGCATCAAACATGGCGCCTCTTGCATGCAGGCTCAGTAGACTATTTGTTTCTGTGCTGCATCTCTAAAGATAAAAGTTAAATCTAAATTATTAAAGTCTAAACACAGAATGCCAGTGGATCCACTTGGAACTACTCTCTCCAGCCAGCATGCTTCTCCCCTGTGTCAGGAAGGCAAGCGACTTGTAGATGCTAGCAATCTGCTGTGTTGTCCTTGACAAAAGATTACATTGCAGCATTCAGCTGCAATAAGATCAGTCACAGTCATAACAAGAGCAATTCAACAAAGTAACGGCAGAGATATACCAACCATGTGCATATCTAAGAACAATAAAACAATATGTGTTTCCCTCCTTTGTAAATTAATGATGCCTTTTTATTTGTCCTTATCTGGGTCCTATTCTGATCCAGCTGCAGTTTTATAATTGATAACCAAAGCCATGACACTCTTTGATTACAATAGAAAAATATGGATTATTGGGAGACCGCACATTGAAAGTCGCTGAGGTTCCTTGATTCTCTGGTGGGGCAGGGTGTGAATGGATACCAAGAAAGTGTAATTTCAATATGAACTGCTTTTGTGTAGTATGAGAGGAAGAGCTATACAATGAAGCACATTTAATATCCTCTCTTAGAGTCATGCAGTGTGGAAGCAGGCCATTTGGCCCAACTTGCCCACACCAACCTGCATGCCCCATCTACACTAGTCCCACCTGCCTATGTTTGGTCCATATCCCTCTAAACCTGCCCTATCCATGTCCTCTATATGTCCTAAAGATCTTCCATGATGACTCTGAAATCCCAAATAATATGGTCATTAACTTAATTATAATTTCTCATTATAATTCCTCCTAATTCATTTTTGTTTTCACCTGGGACAATTTACAATTTACAGAATCCAATTAACCTACAAACCTGTACGTCTTTGGGGTGTGGGATGAAACCGGAGCACCCGGAGAAAACCCACGTGGTCACGGGTAGAACGTACAAGCTCTGTACAGTCAGCACCCATTGTCAGGCTCGAGCCCGGGTCTCTGGCGTTGTAAGGCAGCAACTCTACAGCTGCACCACTTTCCTGCCATCTTTTTACATTAATATGTTCACAGTTCCCACATTGGGTTTTAGACTTGAAATTTGCTCCACAAATTATTTTCAAGGAAAGGTTATATTAAGTCTCCTCGCATGGATGCAGATATAATTTCTCCTATACAAAACATAAATACTTTTCCATGAAAATTATTATGAATACATTTTACAAAATGACTAGAACAAGGCTGAACCTTATAGGCAACATACAAAAACAAACTCTTCCAGGAAAACAGCCTCGATACTTGAGTTCATTACTTTGGAAAGAATTCTCCTTGCACAAACACCTAATTTCCAAGATCTGTATTAGCCTATCGAGCAGAAGCTGGACAAATGAGATCTGGACCACCCACAAGTTGTCCCAGTGCCCCACAGCTCAAATGGATAAAGCAATTTTGCAATCTCAAACAGTAAACAAGTGAATTGAATTATTCATTTTGTTTGAATCAAGCAATATTTTGACAGAAGTCATTAATGACTTTCAGTGAATGTTGCAGAAAGCAGCAGCATGATCATATCCTTACAATTTGTGACCTTAACAGCAGTCAGACAATCAAATCGGAACTGCACAAAATGCTATTCAAGCGTGACTTTTCACCTTTTCAATCTGCTTACAATTATTGTTCTTTTTAACCTCAGCAATCTTTTCACTTTGGGTGACGTCAAACTCCCACTTTGCCTAGAAAGAGCACGAACATAGCCACAACTTGAAATCTGCCTCTTTAACTCACACGGTGCCCAAACCCTCCAAGTTTGCCTTTGCGTCTCTGTGGTCAGAAATGTCTTTTGGGCATTCAGTTAGTCAATTAGCAGGCTCACCCACAAGCATTCGGCAGCACCATCCAAAACCACAGGGGATGTGTTCAGGATTGTTTCTCTGACAATTCAACTGCAATGAATGGGGGGGGGGGACTAAAAGTGACCATTGATTCTTGTGTTCACCCATTATAGCTAAAATTAGTTTTAAATGTCAAGAATAAAGGAAGTCTCTGTATGGAAAATGTTAAAGGAATCATTTTACTTCCGGCATGTTCATGTTTTTTTGTCAAACCTCCAAGTGGTCTTTTTTTCCTCAGATTGCAGGCTTTTGCAATCCTCCATCAGATCCCACCTTCCCTTGACCCAACCACCAGGAGCGAATCAAGACCAATGATGGCCCTGGCAGTTTACAGAGACTCATAAGCTATCACTCCCTATGAATTATACCTTTGTACCCATGTTGTTCTCACATCAACATCCATTCTTTTCTGAGAAGCAGGGCAGGCCTGTTGAGGTTATCTTCTTGACATAGACACAAAAGGCTGGAGTAACTCAGCAGCTCAAGCAGCATCTCTGGACAAAAGGAATAGGCGACGTTTCAGGGTGAGACTTCTTCACTCTGAGAGTCAGGGGAGAGGGAAACTGGAGGACTGAGGAGGTACAGAGATCAAAAGAATGAAAGGTATGAAAAGAACAAATCAAGGCCAGCAAGGATGATCAAGGAAAGGATGAGCGCACAATGGGCCATCGTTGGAAGAGGGGGTACGAACAGTGAAACTAAGCAGGATGATGGTGAAACTAGAAGGACGACTAGGATGGAGGACGGAGAGAGTGGGAATGCAAGGCTTACTTAAAATTAAAGAAATCAATATTCATACCTGGGTTTGGAAGCTTCCTGACAGCCTGTCAAATATTCTGAATTGTGCAAAATCCACAGACACTTAATATAAAAGTGTGAAACGACCCAGAGATCAGATCATTTGACTAATCCTTGTCTGATATTTATATACTTTCCTCCGAAAATAAATTTGAGCATGTGCTTTTCCACCTTTGGTCAGCTGTCCTGTCTCATGAAGTACACATGGTGTAGATGATTCCTGCGTCTGGTATAAAACTGAGCTGCAGTATTTATTCCCACAACATTATCATTGTAAAACCCCAAACTCGCACTCAAATTTATCTCACTAATTGACTCCGTGATGGCACCCATGGGCTTTGCTCTTCACAAGTATTAGCCAAGAGCTCTTGGCACTCATGACCTTTGTCAGTAAGCATCACTCCAATTCCTACTGATCTCCACGAGCAACCTTTCCATCACTGGTTTAATTTTTAAAAGCTGCGCTCCCTTCTATGCTATGAAGCCTTGTCCAAAATGTCATCCCACTCACACCACTCCTCTGCTTTCAAATTATTCTTTCATAAGATCAATGATTTGGATGAAGGGATTCAAAGTAACATTAGCAAATTTGCAAATGACACAAAGCTGGGTGGCAGTGTGAATTGTGAGGAGGATGCTATGAGAATGCAGGGTGACTTGGACAGGTTGGGGGAGTGGGCAGATGCATGGCAGATGAATTTTAATGCGTATAAATGTGAGGTTATCCACTTTGGTAGCAAAAACAGGAAGGCAGATTACTATCTAAATGGCGTCAAGTTGGGAATAGGGGAAGTACAACGGGATCTGGAGGTCGTTGTACATCAGTCTATGAAAGTAAGCATGCAGGGTCAGCAGGCAGTGAAGAAAGTGAATGGCATGTTGGCCTTTATAACAAGAGGAATCGAATATTGGAGCAAAGAGGTCCTTCTGCAGTTGTATAGAGCCCGAGTGAGACCACACCTGGAGTATTGTGTGCAGTTTTGGACCCCTAATTTGAGGAAAAACATTCTTGCTATTGAGGGAGTGCAGCGTAGGTTTACAAGGTTAATTCCCGGGATGGCGGGACTGTCATATGCTGAGAGAATGGAGCAGCTGGGCTTGTACACTCTGGAGTTTAGAAGGATGAGAGGGAATCTCAGTGAAACATATAAGATTGTTAAGGGTTTGGACATGCTAGGGGCAGGAAACATGTTCCCGATGTTGGGGGAGTCCAGAACCAGGGGCCACAGTTTAAGAATAAGGAGTAAGCCATTTAGAACGGAGACGAGGAAACACTTTTTCTCACAGAGAGTGGTGAGTCTGTGGAATTCTCTGCCTCAGAGGACGGTGGAGGCAGGTTCTCTGGATGCTTTCAAGAGAGAGCTAGATAGGGCTCTTAAAAATAGCGGAGTCAGGGGATATGGGGAGAAGGCAGGAACGGGGTTCTGATTTGGGATGATCAGCCATGATCACATTGAATGGCGGTGCTGGCTCGAAGGGCCGAATGGCCTACTCCTGCACCTATTATCTATTGTTTATTGTCTATCATAAGATTATAAGTGATAGGAGTAGAATTAGGTCATTCGGCCATTCAGCCCATCAAGTCTTGGTTTCAATGTTTTTATTGGAAGCATTTGTGCAAAAAATCTGACAATTTTACAGCTCAGTGAACAGCTTCAATTTTAACATTTTCCAAAAAGGACATTAAATTAAAAAGAGAGAGAAAGAAGGAGAAGAGAGACAAAAAAGAAAATGAAAAGAGGGGAGATATACCTGTCGACCCACCCGTATGCCCGCTCACCCAACACTACGAGTCATTTCGAATTTGTGTTCAAATATTGTATTGTTCAAGAAAATCAATAAAAGGTGATCATATTTTTAAAAATTGCTTAAGTTTATCGTTCAAGATCAACTTAATTCTCTCTCGATGTAATGTATCTGTCATTTCTGTAATCCACATCTTCACTGGAGGGACCAGCATTTTTCCAGAATTTAAGTATGAGTTTTTTTGCTGATATTAGTCCATAGGCAACAAAGCGTCGCTGAAAAACAGTCAATTTACAACATGCCTCTGATACTCCCAGTATTATCAGTTTTGAGTCAGGCTCTAATGGGATTTTCAGTACATTGGAGAGGACTCTTAATACTTCAGTCCAAAAACGTTCTAACTGTGAGTTAAAATGGCTTGTCGCAGAGAGGGGAAACACTGGGGAAAATTTTGTTCAGTTTGTTTTTTGAGTAGTATAACCTGTGCAGCACTTTGAACTGTATCAGGCAATGTCTGGCATTCATGGAGCACAGCCCATCAAGTCTACTCCACCATTCAATCACGGCTGATCTATCTCTCCCTCCTAACCACATTCTCCTGCCTTCTCTCCATAACCTCTGACACCTATACTGATCAAGAATCTATCTATCTCTGCAGTAAAAATATCCACTGACTTTGCCTCCACTGCCTTCTGTGGCAAGGAATTCCACAGATTCACCACCCTCTGACTAAAGAAATTCCTCCTCATCTCCTTCCTAAAAGAATGTCTTTTAATTCTGAGGCTGTGACCTAGACTCTCCCACTTGTGGAAACATCCTCTCCACATCCACTCTAAACAAGCATTTCACTATTCCAGACAAGCCTCTATCCAAGCCTTTTACTTTGTCCATTCCACCCTTCAGAGGTCATTTTTCAGCCACCATCCATTGCAAGCATCTATCACTAGAGCATCATTGAACAAATCCCAATTTTGACTCATTTCTCCATCAATACTATCAACAGTACAAGACTCTTGTTTCATATCAGTATATATGTCACCGATGTATTAGCTCCTGCAGCATTATTAGCTTGGGTTGAGAGCAATATGCTAACATCTGAGTTAGAGGATCATTGGTTCCGTTCAAGGGCTTCATTTAGATCAGCTTTACAGTTCTGGGAGAATGCTGGATTGACAAAGGTGCCTTTTTTGGATGACCTTTAAGTCAAGGTTCTTTCTCCCATCAAATAATCTCCTGGACATCTTTATCGTAGGCAGTGCCTTGCAATGATGTTGAGGATGATGTTGTGGGCCCTGTGAAGATGGATGAGGCTAGTGTTTGAACGTTAGACTCTTGCATAGATGGGACAAGAGATGTCTGAATGGGTGGGTGCATGGTAGATTGTAGGTTGGTATACTCCCTCTGCCAGTCACCCAGAACTTCCAATTTATGGCCTTCAGGTTCTCAGCAATATCCTGAATGCACATGGGAGTTCAGTAGAAGCAAACAGAATTCCTAGAGGAGATTCAAGCAATTGCCCTCAAGACAAAAGTGACTATATTCACGAATAAGGAACTGCAGATGGTGGTTAATACACAAAAGGACACAACGTGCTAGAGTAACTCAGCAGGTCAGGCAGCATCTCTGGAGAACATGGTTAAGTGACATTTTGGGTCGAGACCTTTTCATTGGTAATTAGTGTTTAGGATATGAAATGAAATACAAAATGAAAAGAAAAATGGTGAGCAGATCATTAACAAAATTATGCTCTTCGTTACATTAAGAAAATAATTTACTCTGGCATTACAGGACAATGCTTCCCCTTGACAGTTCCTATTTCATGTGAAGCTCAGATTCCCATCTCTTCAGTGGGGAGGGGGTACGGAATGTGTAGAAATAATAAAACAGCAGTAAGGACAAACGTCACAGTAATCAAATGCTGCCCCGGATTTAAACAGGAATTCATTGTGGCATGCGGCATGACCACCACGTTAATTCTGAAGAAGAGCAAACCGTACCTCCAGCAGAGATTTTTCTAACTAGATTGTTAGTGATGGGTCATGAAGAACCTCTTGACCCATCTCCTGAGACATGAGGAGAACAGTTTCCCAGTAATTTATTGGCCAAATAAAAGAACTCCTGCATTGTTTCCACCCAGTTCATTTTTTAATTCTTAACATTTTTTACTACCAGAGTTCTCCTGGGAGATCTCGGACTACAGGCATTTTCATTAATTGCTAATATTGTTATAGAGTCACAGTCATACAGCATGAAAACAGGCTTTTTGGCTCAACGTCTATGCCGACCAAGATGCCCCTTCTACGCTAGTCCCACCTGCCCATGTTTAGCCCATATTCTTCTAAACCTTTCCTTTCCATGTACCTGTACATATGTCTTTTAAGTGGCAATTCATCTTAAATTTTAAGGTGGAAATAATATATGGTGATAAATAATTGATGGTCTAAATAAATAAATAAATTATGCTATAAATAAATTCATAATGTGCTTCCAAAAGGGAGATTTGACACTTCATTATAATAACTAAGCCAATGTTACATGCATTCAAGTGCTTTGTTAAGTTTCTAATTTCACACACCATTTATACAATTGAAACTGGTCCTTCAGCCCAATTGGTTTGCGTTGGTATTTATGTTCCACATGTATCTCCCATTTCCCACAACCTTCCATAAGGATAAAAAGTTACCAACGGCCACAACAAATTGCAGATAGTTGTGGCTGCAGCCCAGTCCATCCCTAAACCATCGGCACCATCTACACTTAATGCAGACTCAGGAAAGCAGCCAACATTAATCAAGAACCTCTCACACACCAGTCATTCTCTCTACTCCCCTCTCCCATCGAACAGAAGATACAAACCAGATTCCCACCAGATTCCCCAGCCAAGTTGTGTGCAGGGCGCCTCATTGCTAAACTGGAATGTTTCCTGTCCATTGTACATCCAAAGTATACAGATTTATTACTGTTTTTCAGCAAACTTTTGAACACAACATGATTTAAAATAATTCCAAATTTATTATTAGTTTTTGAATGATTGAAATATACAGCGTGGAAACAGACCCTTCAGCTCACTGAGTCCACACCAACCATCAATCACCCATTGACACTAGTACCATGCCATCCAACTTTCGCATCCACTTCCTACACACTAGGGGCAATTTACAGAGGCCAATTAACCTACAAACCCGCACGTTTTTGGGATGTGAAAGGAAACCGGAGCACCCGGAGGAAACTCAAATAATCACAAGAAGAACATACAAATTCCACATCGTCTGCACCTGAGGTCAGGCTTGACCCCGGATTTCTGGTGCTGTGTAGTTAATAGTGTTTTGTGAAGGAGATGCCACATCAGTAAACAGAGTTTACTCATTCCTACTGTGTCCAATAAAGCCTCCATCATATTAATGAAAGGCAACCCTATCTCTTCATTTATGATGAGTTCAATTTTGTGTTAATGTTCATGAAGATAAGTTTTGTTACATTCAGGAAACCATTGACAGGATGCCAAACATGTGCCAATTATTTTCTTCCCAGCACCCTTATCTGCTACAAAGAGTTGCAAAATAATTATTTTTGACCTATACCAAAATTGTCTCGAAGGCTCATTTACACAGCTTCAGAAATATTCATCAGGAAGCCAAATGACAAGAGTGAAAAGGTTGCAATCTCCAGTATACAGAACCCTAAAAGACCCCTTGACAGCTTCATAAAAATGTTCATCAAAACCTTGTCTTTTGTTTGGCAAACCCATGATGCGGTGAAACATATGGAGAACAGAGGACTTTTATCCTGCTTATGAAATAAAACAAGAAATGTCATCCAAAACAAACACACTTCATGTTCAGTAAAACGCCTCAAAGGTACCTCACTGGGGTTTCACATTTCATTGGGGTTTTACATTATAAGCTCAAAATAAAAGCAGCATGATTTAAATTATTTTGTATTCTTTTTGTGTTTAGCTTAGTTTAGTTTAGTTTAGTTTAGTATAGTTTTCCCGCCAAATAACAATCACCCTTACACTAGTTCTATGTCTTCCCAGTTTCACATCCTATAAAGTAAATTATAAAGTCTGCTAATTTATTTTCACGATCTTCTAGCAACTTAGTTTTAGTTTAGTTTAAAAATACAGTGTGGAAACAGGCCCTTCGGCCCATCTAGTCCACGCTGACCAACGATCACCGGTACACTGGTTCGATCCAACACACTTGGGATAATTTACAGAAGCCAATTAATCTATAAACCTGCATGTCTTTTGAAGGTGGGAGGAAACAGGAACGCCCAGAGATAACCCACGCAGTCACAGGGAGAACGTACAAACTCCGTACAGACAGCACCCGTTATCAGGATCGAACCCGGGACTCTGGCGCTGTAAGGTAGCAATTCTGCCGCTGCGCCACTGTGCCACTTTATCATAGAACAAGGAATATGTTTTCATTTTTTTAAGATGTACATAATCAATACATTTGAAGTATATTCGCAGAATATAAGCATGCCTATCAAAGCTAGCATTTGTGACTCATTCCCTTTGGAATGCAGCAGTGACCCACCTTATGGCACTGTTGCAGTATATTTAAGTCTTTATGTAGGGTTACAAGAGTTTGACCTCGAGACAATGAAAAAACAGTGACATTATTTAAAATGAGGTGGAATGTGACCAGTAGGTTAACGTGAAGATGAAGTAGTCTGATGCACCTGCTGCCCTTGTTCTTCAAGATGGTAGAGGTCACAAGTATGGGAGGTTTAGTTTAATGTAGTTTAGTTTAGTTTAGAGATATAGTGTGGAAACAGGCCCATCGGCCCACTGAGTCTGTGCCGACCAGCGATCACACACACTAACACTATCCTACACGGTAAGGACAATTTACAATATTTACTGAAGCCAATTAACCTACAAACCTGTACGTCTTTGGAGTGTGGGAAGAAAGCGGAGCACTTGTCAAATTAAGTATCTGTCATTCTTTTGAGCAGCATCTCTTTGAACACATGCAGCATCCCAAGGGCTTAAGTAATAACAAGTAATATGAGTCTAAGGAGATCTTTTTCAAAGCAGCATGCAGCACATAATTTGTAACTAATAACCACACACATCAATCTCATGCGTCCCTGGAAAACACCAACAAATTACCAACTCGAAAGCTGATGACCTATAATATCCCTATGATGATTAGTTTAGTTTAGTTTAGAGATACCAATCTAGGATGCTAGAGGTTTAGTTTAGGAAACAGGCCCTTCAGCCCACCGAGTCCACACCAACCACAATCACCCATACACTAGTTCTTTCGTACACCCTAGGGACAATTTACAGAAGCCAATTAACCTATAAACCTGCACTCTCTGGAGTGTGGGAGGAAACCGGAGCACGCGGAGAAAACCCACGCGGTCACAGGGAGAACATGCAAACTCCATACAGACAGCACCCTTAATCAGGATCAAATCCGGGTCTCTGTTGCGCCACTGTGCCACTGGCCAATGATACCCCTATGAAGCACCTAGAAATAATAATGCCCTTCACTTTCCTAATTCTCACAAATATGAGTAAGTATAAAAGATATCTGGGAGACCTTGGGAGGAGGAGCACTAACTTGATCTGATATTAGGCAGGTAAGATGTGTATATCTCAGCATTACGTGCAAATAGGACATTGTGAGCCGAAGGGCCTGTTCCTATGCTGTACTTTTCTATGTTCTATGTTCCATTAAAAATTAATTCAGGAAGTGTTAATGAAGATTGGATGTTTGTTAAATTGTCTGGTCCTGCACAGTTAGGAATCTTTTTTTTGCCATCAACAGATATGAAAATCAAGATAGGGAGAAAAATGACTTACTGATCAGATAACTTGCTTACTATGCTGATACTGACAGCCTAACCTAGCAGTAAAATCAAGCTTAGATAACCACCGCTTTATGGGCGAGAGGGTTTATGCTCCTTGAAAGCCGTCCATTCACCATTTTCCACAATGTGTCATTTAAGCGTGTGTCAAGAAGAGTAGAAAGAAGATTGTATTTATTTATTTACCTTTTTTTCACATAAATTCTGTGACTGCAAATTTTTTTCAGCATGTTACATTTTTGAGTAGTGATTTGCGAATGCTGTAAGAACAAATTTCTGTTACCCAAACAATTGTAACGTAAGGGTCACCTTTAATAGATATTTTGCACCAGGATAAAGTGTGCGCCAGCAGCTTTGACCAAAGGTATGATTTCAATCTAACCATGGAGGTTAAGTGGTCTGTTTAATTTAGTTTAGTTTCGGCCCACTGAGTCCACGCCGACGATCCATCAATGGTTTACATACCAGGTCTATGTTATCCCACTTCCGCATCCACTCCCTACACACAAGGGGCAATTTACATAAGCCAATTAACCTACAAACCCTCATGTTTTGGGGATGGGGGAAGAAATCAGAGCACACGGAGGAAACCCACATGGTCACAGGGTGAACATGCAAACTCCACACGGATAGCATTCAAAGTCAGGATTATTCCAGGGTCTTTGGAGCTGTGAGGCAGCAGCTCTACCAACTGCACCACTGTGCCCGTGGGTTGATATGTGTCAAATAGCATTTGCAAGGCACAATTGTCAAGCGATTGCCATCTACAAAAAAATGAGTCCACCAGCCAACGTAGCATTACCATTGCATCAGTAGCATTACCATTGCACGGCTTGGCATGGTAACTATTGACATTGGCGTGTTTGGGTATCCTACACCATCTAACTCCCCCAAACCTATCCATTCTTTACAAAGCACAAGGCCAGATGTGCTTTGTAAAGACCTCCACTTGCTCAAAAGTGTGCGCCTCCAATAAAACTCATCAAACTCAAGATCATGAGGGGCAAAGCAACCTGCTGATTGCAGCCCCATCCATTAGGCAAAAACGCATTGAATCCCATACCATCATACGATATGACTACATTGTGCACCCTAAAGATCTCATAAGACAAATCATCAAGGCGTCTTAATAACAAATCCTAAACATGCAAACTCTGAGACTTAAAAGCATAAGGACAGCAGATGCATGGAACACATTGTTTCCAACTACGCAACAATCTGACTGGGAATTGTTCTTTCATTGCTATTGAGTCAAAGCTTTGAAACGTTCTAGCTAACAACTAAGCGGTATTTTAAACACACAGATTGCTTTACTTCAAAAGGGCAGCTCATTACCACATACTTTGGGGCAATTAAAGATGTGTAATAAATGTAGGCCTTGCCAAAAATATCCAAGGCCCATGAATAATAATTTTCAAAAAAGATAATTCAGAGCAGTTTACTGCCCGAGAGCATAGATACCAGGCTTATTGCAATGTAAACCAGACTGGTATAAGTGATGAGGAGGGGAAGCAAAAAGACAATATTAAATGCCAGCCTGAAACAATTACTGGCCAAGGCAATAGCAAGTCAATGCAACTGAATAAGTCAAGGGAGTGAAACACCCCAAAGATAAAGTTGAGAATAAGGAATGTGCACTGCTCCAGAAAGGACATGACTCTGACCTACCACCTGGCCAGTGATTCACAAATGATGTACAAGCCGCGCTACTTTTTCTTGAGAAAAACAACACCAAAGAAGTGCATAAAAGTTGAAAGCTGCTATGGCATCAAGTATTTTTAGATGTTGATCTGAACCTGCAGCTTACTGGAAACATGCTGATGCTGGGCAAAGCAATCCAATAAACAACACACAAAAAAAATGCAGATACTGGAAAGGTGAAATAAAAACAAAAACTGTCTGCAACGCGCAGCGGGTCTTGCTGGCAGACCTGCTAACTACTTACAGCAAGTTCTGTTTTTACTGAAGGCAATCTAGTCAAGGGGAATGTGCAGGGAACATTCCCACTTTAATTTAAAGTCAGAAGCAATGCCGACATCCGGCTTACAAATATGGCCGTGTTATCAGAAAATTGATTGTGACCATGTATCAGAGAGTTGTTACACGTTTGCATTCCCAACAGTGACCTCCAGAGAGGTTTCAGATGTCTTCAAAGCCACAAAAGACATCTGGCTTGGTAGATCACTAGTGGCTTCGCCATACAGCTCAGAGAAGTGGTGGAGGGATGTTTTTCTGACTGGAGGTCTGTGATCTCTGCTTTGTATATACAGTGGCTTGCAAAAGTATTCATACCCCTTGAACTTTTCCACATTTTGTCACGTTACAACCACAAATGTAAATGTAATTTATTGGGATTTTATGTGATAGACCAACACAAAGTGGCGCATAATTGTAAAGTGGAAGGAAAATGATACATGGTTTTCAAATTTTTTTACAAATAAAAAACTGAAAAGTGTCGCTTGCAAAAGTATTCAGGCCCCCTTTACTCTGATACCCCTAAATAAAATCCAGTGCAACCAATTGCCTTCAGAAGTCACCAAATTAGTAAATAGAGTCCACTTGTGTGTAATCTAATCTCAGTATAAATACAGCTGTTCTGTGAAGGCATCAGAGGTTTGTTAGAGAACATTAGTGAACAAACAGCATCATGAAGCCCAAGGAACACACCAGACAGGTCAGGGGTAAAGTTGTGGAGAGGTTTAAAGCAGGGTTAGGTTATTAAAAAAAATCCCAAGCTTTGAACATCACACGGAGCACTGTTCAATCCATCATCCGAAAATGGAAAGAGTATGGCACAACTGCAAACCTACCAAAACATGGCCGTCCACCTAAACTGACAGGCCGGGCAAGGAGAGCATTGATCAGAGAAGCAGCCAAGAGGCCCATGGTAACTCTGGAGGAGCTGCAGAGATCCACAGCTCAGGTGGGAGAATCTGTCCACAGGACAACTATTAGTCGTGCACGCCACAAATCGGGCCTTTATGGAAGAGTGGCAAGAAGAAAGCCATTGTTGAAAAAAAGCCATAACAAGTCCCGTTTGCAGTTTGCCACAAGCCATGTGGGGGACACAGCAAACATGTGGAGGAAGGTGCTCTTGTCAGATGAGACCAAAATTGAAGTTTTTGGCATAAATGCAAAATGCTATGTGTGGCGGAAAACTAACACTGCACATCACCCTGAACACACCATCCCCACTGTGAAACATGGTGGTGGCAGCATCATGCTGTGGGGATGCTTTTCTTCAGCAGGGACAGGGAAGCTGGTCAGAGTTGATGGGAAGATGGATGGAGCCAAATACAGGGCAATCTTGGAAGAAAACCTGTTTGAGTCTGCAAAAGACTTGAGACTGGTGCGGAGGTTCACCTTCCAGCAGGACAACGACCCTAAACATACAGCCAGGGCTACAATGGAATGGTTTAGATCAAAGCATATTCATGTGTTAGAATGGCCCAGTCAAAGTCCAGACCTAAATCCAATTGAGAATCTCTGGCAAGACTTGAAAATTGTTGTTCACAGATGCTCTCCATCCAATCTGACTGAGCTTGAGCTATTTTGCAAAGAAGAATGGGCAAAAATTTCAGTCTCTAGATGTGCAAAGCTGGTAGAGACATACCCCAAAAGACTTGCAGCTGTAATTGCAGCAAAAGGTGGTTCTACAAAGTATTGACTCAGGGGGGCTGAATACTTTTGCACGTGACACTTTTCAGTTTTTTATTTGTAAAAAAATTTGAAAACCATGTATCATTTTCCTTCCACTTCACAATTATGCACCACTTTGTGTTGGTCTATCACATAAAATCCCAATAAAATACATTTACGTTTGTGGTTGTAACGTGACAAAATGTGGAAAAGTTCAAGGGGTATGAATACTTTTGCAAGCCACTGTACATGTGTGTGTGTGTGTGTGTGTGTGTGTATTGGTGAGGTACTAAATGAGTACTTTGCATCTATGTTCATCAAGGAGAGGGATGTGGAAGACAGTAAGATCAGTGTGAGATATACTAATATGGTGATGTATACATATATTGTCCTTTGGAGAGCATCAAGGTGGATAAGTACCCAGAGCTTGGTGAGATATATCCCTGGTTATTGAGAGAGATGAGAAAGTAGATTGTTGGGACCTTGACAAAGATCTTTGTATCCTCCCTAGTCACAGGTGAGGCCATGGAGGACTGGAGAGTAGTCAATGTTATTGATTTGCTTAAGAAGGGAAATAGGGAAATCCAGGAAAGTATATGGAGATGTCACACATCAGTGGGAGGGAAGTTGTTGGAGAGGATTCTACGGGATGGGATTTATTCACAATTAGCAGGGAATGGATTAATTAGGGCAAGTCAGAATGGCTTTGTACAGGGCTGCCAAGAACGTAGATGGATCAGTGGACTGCCCTTGGCCACTTGCGGTGGCAGGCCTGGTTTGCCGCCGTGAAGAAGGATCTGGTGGGCTGCTGCCTGCAGGAGAAGCTCGGAAGCTGCCGAGCTCAGCACCGAAGACCGGTGAGTGGAGGAGGAGGGAGCCACTGGCGATAACGGACATGAGGAATGACGTCCTCAAGGGCGACGGAGGAGGCCCTGCAGCAGCCTGGGGCTTACTTGGTCTAAGCTGGATCGGGGGCACTGCAGTACATCCAGCATGTGGACGACTGTGCCTTTGGACATTTTCTTTTTGTAAATGGTGCCAAAATATGGTGACTGTGCATGTGTGAGCTACTGTATGCAAAATAAATTTCACTGTGCAGTGCATATCTGACAATAAAGAACCATTGAAGGCAGGTCATGTCTTACACACATGATTGTGTTTTTACAGGAGGTGGAGAAGATGATTGATGATGGTACGGTAGTGCATTTTGTTAGCAAGGATTTCAGAGTGGCATTTGTCAAGGTTTCACATGGTCGGCTGATCCAGAAGAATAGGATGCATGGGATCCATGGTGACTTGATAGTTTGGATTCAGAACCAGCCTGCCTAATGTAAAATTTACATACCAAAGGTTTTATAAGTGTAACTGCCCCAGTATTGGGCTTGTAGGGGTTCTGGTTCCCTTTACTCAACTTCGGGCCCAAATGCCTGAAAAAGGGGTTCCCCTAGGTTCTAGACCTCGGAATTATGGTGGGATATGATAAAAGGTTGACTTGAGCAGAGCGTGCTGATGAGAGAAAACAGAAACCAAGACGGACTCAAAGCAAGTCTAAAATTTACAGGCTTTATTAAACAAATGAGAGATCGAATCTCACCAACACTACATAATATGTGACTAAACTTATGCTTTAAACTAAGACTATGGGAGAAAATTATCGGGCACGTCGTAAAACTTATTTTACACAATTTTACTTACAAGTACAGTACACCCCCTTTCCCCTTCTTCTCTCAACCTTTATCCTATTTCCGGGAGCTTCACCAGGTCGTCTGGGGTACTTATAGCTAGGTTGATGCAGGCTCACGAGCCGTCCAGCAGAGCAGAAAGAGAGGGAGTTCTGGCTTGACGCCTGCTTTTTATACCTGAGTTTCTCCCTTGAAACCCCCCCCCCCCCCAGGTGGTCCTCTGGACAAAAGGGTCTTTTGATGATTCCCAGTTTCGATCTGGTATGAGCAATAGGCTTCCGATGATAAGGGGTTTGCTGATGTCATGATCCTCCAGCCTGATCGTTATCCCATCGTCTGGATGGGCTCCTGTTGTCCTGGTGGATGAGCCATTCACGATGGTGATAGAGGTTGCTGGGCTGTTTACCCCTGTCTGCTGGGCTCTTTTCCTTCCTTTGTGTATTCCAAGATAATGTCATTATCTCCGTCTCAGCCTTTCCTGCTCACACCATTAGCATAGTGGTGTAATGCCCAGGCCCACAGACAGGTTCGAAACTGGTTCTTCCTTTGTGGATTGGGGGTTTTTCCGTTGCAGTCAGCATGTCTGTTTTAAAAATGTCCATGGTCCTCATCCCCGAGTTCTTCCATAATCTGAGGATTTGCCACAATAACTTACAGGCTGCTGTCATTGTCCTGATGAAGAGTTTACAGATGAATGTTTATGACTTGTCTAATTGTACCTGGATGTCAGGTGATCTGTCCAGTTTTATTCATTGACCTGAAATGCCACAGTTTGATTCAACCAAGACATTATACCTTGGAGCGCAATAGGATGAGGGATGATCTTATAGAGGTGTATAAGATCATGAGGGGAATAGCTAGGCTGAATACACAGAGTCATTTACCAAGAGTAGGGGGATCATGAACCAAAGGACATAGGTTTAAGGTGAGAGGGGAAAGATTTAATAGGAACCTGAGGGGCACACAGAGGGTGGTGAGGACATGGAATGAGCTACCAGAGGTGATGGTTGAGGGAGGTACTATAACAACATTTAAAAGACATTTGGACAGATACATAGATGAAAAGAGTTTAGAGGGATATGGGCCAAATGCGGGCAGGTAGGACCGGCTCAGATGAAACACTTTGGATAGCATTGGCAAGTTGAGGTTGAATGACCTGTTTCTGTGCTGTATTCTACAATGCCATGACTCTAAGACTCCTGCTACATTTTTTCAGAGAACAGTTTAAAAGGAACCACAATGAATCACAGATAGATCAGTAATTTTCTTCACTGAAAGGACCTTGATAAATCAAAAAGTATTCAGAACAATTCTGTCATTTATTGATGTAAGTGGACAGTTTAGGAATAGGAATAGGAATAGGAATACTTTATTGTAACATGTGACTAAGCACAGCAAGATTCTTTGCTTGCTTACACAATGTATACAAATAGCAGCCACCTACGGCGCTGACAAAGTTACAAAGCACGCCGGCTCCTCCTTTTGTCCCCCCTCCCCCCCACCACAGGAGTTCCCCCACGCCGGGTCCCCATTGTCCTTTGTCCCCCCCCCCCCATTGTCCATTGTTCTTCCCCTCTCCCCTCACGATGGTTCTCCACGCTCTCATCGATTGTCGACCATGGGTCGACCTGCGAGGCATTGCCGCTGCCGCGAGGTTTCACCGCCACCGAAGCCCCATCGTCGCGAGGCTTCACTGCTGCTGCTGCCGAGGCCTCTCCACTGTCAACGCCCCACTTCATGCCTCCATGGTGCCGACCTGGGCCCCATCCGCGGGCTCCTTCGGCCGCTTCGCCCGATCTAGGCTTCTACCCACGAGGCCCCAGCCGGGCCCCGACCTGGGCTTCTACGCGGTGATCCAGGAGGCATCGAGACCGTAGCGTCTCGATAAAGGCCTCCGGCTGCATTCCCAGTCCATAGCCGCGGCCCGTCGGGAAGCCTGGCCGCGCAGCCCGTCACGAATACCAAGTGATTTAATACCAAGTGATTTAATTAATTGAATCTAAATTTCACATCTGCTGTGGTGAGACTTGAACTGACATATCTGGATCCCTTAGTCCATGCTTCGGAATTGTTCTTCCAGTAATTTCAACAATAAGCTGCTGTTCCCATCATTGCTTGGGTGACCATATGAGTTGGCGTGTTACGTTAGCAGGAAAGAATTCTCTGTTTATATACAATCACACTTGCTTTTTGGTAAAATAGATAACCATAGAGACCAGCCTAGAATCCAAGAAATAAACATATGCGGGTTAAGAGAAGACCATAAAAATAATTGATAGCGGCGGAAAGCTGATGATCTCAAAGTGAACACTTTAAACCGTCCTGATCAGATATTTTCATATATTTAATTTTCCAACTGTAGCTGAAATCGGTTAGAATGTAATCTCACAACATGTAAGCAAATTCCAGTGAGTTAGGCAACACTTGGTTTGGCCAAGACTTAAATCTTGAACCTAAAATTATTAACAGAAGGCTCCAATTCAAGATTTATTAGCATTCCATCACTTCAAATCAGAATATGTTAGATTTATTGCCAAACATATGTTACGGTCCCTATTCACTATTCTCTTTCCCACTGATGGATCCTGGGTGGAAGCACAGCTGTATTCTTTGTATCTGTCCCCCTGAAGTCAGGTGTCCTTGTTAAAAGTCATCTCTCAACCAGAATTATTTAACTAGATCAAGTGGTTATTCTTATATTGCTGTTTGTGAGATCTTGCTGTGCACACATTGGCTACTTCATTTCCTAAACTGCAATGGCGACCACACTTCAAAAGCACATTATTGGTTGTAAAACAAATTTGTAAATGGCACCATAAAATGCAAAAGCCTGTCGCCACATCATTCACTGCACTACTGGCCAGAGGAGAAACAATCATAGGTTTATTGATTGGGATATTTGGTTTGACGGATTAGGGTTAAGGATATGAAAATATACAATTGTACACACGTTACTTTTATTAACGTAGAACATAGAACTGGAATGGGCCCTCCAGCCCACAATATTTGTGCCAAACATGATGCCAAGCTAAACTGATCTCATCTCCCTGTACATGATCCATATCCCTCTATTCCCTGCACTTCCATGAAACTATCCAAAAGCCTTCTAAATGCCACTATCGTATCTTATAATTCTTGTCGAGTCCACACACAAGTTTAGAAGTTGTTCAGCCAGAGCTGAACACACCTCTCAGCATCTGCATGCAATGGTGTCTGTCTTGCGTTTCTTGTGCGTGGTGGTGGAAAGATTAGTGGAAACAGGGCCGCGACGTGAACGCTCTTTTGCTCTTATAATTCTGTTTTGCATTTCATCCTATCACACATGACAATTTATTGCTCACTTATGTTTGGACTCTAGGCTTTAGACTTTAGACTCTAGAGACACAGTGTGGAAACAGGCCCTTCAGTCCGCCGAGTCCGCGCCGACCAGCGATCACCATGTACACTAGCATTATCCTACACGCCAGGGACAATTTACAATTTTTACTGAAGACATTTAACCTACAAACTTTGGAGTGTGGGAGAAAGCCGGAGAAAGCCCACGTGGTCACAGGGAGAACATGGAAATTTTGTACAGGCAGCACCCGAAGGTAGAATCAAACCCGGGTCTTGGGCACTGTAAGGCGGCAACTATCCCATTGTGCCACGGTGCTGCCTCATCTCCAATTAATTTTACAAGATTAATATATGCATTACTTTCCACATATCCCAGACAAAATATGATGGTGGATTTCAATGTGTAGCATTTGCAAGGTTTGGAGAGCATTGGTAACATTGGGAGCATTATCCCCCACCCCCCCACTCCCAGTAACAGCTTCACCAAGAAATCAGTCAATTGAAGGTCTCATTGTCTTATTTCTTCCAGTCATTGTTCACCAGAATTTTTTGCAGGAGAGATATATTTAAAAAGAGCTCACATTTTCATTTTCTTAAGGCTAGCCTTCTCTTCCAAGTTCTGTCAGATTGACGATCAGAAACAAAGTGGTCTGTTCTCCAGAGGAAAGATACTGGTCCAGATTTTCCTGAGACTTGCCAAGGGTTCAACAAAGAGCTAATTTCCTGCAATTCCCCCAGCAGTTGCACTGGGGAAAGTGCGGCTGAGCCTGTGCCAAGTTAGAACTGATGCAGCTAAAGCAGACCCTTCCCATTCCCCAGCAGCAGTGGAAATGGGGAAGTTATAGACAAGATACTCTTTTTTTAACTAATAGTTTATGTTTCTTCAGACTTTAGACTTTAGAGATACAGAGATACAGAGCACTGCCGATCAGCGATCACCCTGTACACTAGCACTATCCTGCACACTAGGGACAATTTACAATTTTACCTAAGGCAATTAACCTACAAAGCCATCTGTCTTTGGAGTGTAGGAGGAAACAGGAACACCCAGAGGAAACACACGCAATCATGGGGAGAGCGTGCAAACTCCATAAAGGCAGCAGCCGTAATCAGGATTAGACCTGGGTCTCTGGCGTTGTAAAGCAGCAACCCTACCACTGCGCCACTGTGCCACCATTTTCTTTTCATTTTCTTTTCAAATCATTTTTAACACCTTTTGACTATTCCTAAATATCTTACAAATGATCCAATTGTTTGATCATTTTCTAAGAACCAGAAAGCCAACTGATGACGTTTTTCATCAAATCTTCTCTTTAGGTGTGATGTGTTCACACCCTACCATGTGGTGCCATTTACATCTGGAAGACCCACACTGGCCTTCATTGACCAAGGTGGATCTGGCTTTGCTGCATTCAAGTGCAGGGTTGGTGTGAAGAATGAGCAGAAAGTGCTGGCACCTCCCCACTGCTGTAATCAGATTGAATCGTTGATGCTTTTATTAATTGTGTGTTTCGGGTGACCTTAAGATGTGTGTCCCCTGAAATCTTGTCACGCTGCTATAGGTTCAGCCAGGGTGAATATGGACCTTTTCACGAGTGCAAAATGGATGATACTGTATTTTCTCTCCATTAAACCACCCATGCATTTCCAAACTAGCATTTCTTCCTTTTAGTTTAGTTTAGTTTAGCTTGGAAATACAGTGGGGAAACAGGCCCTTCGACCCAACGAAACCACGCAGACCATCGATCATCGTTTTGCACTAGTTCTATGTTTTACTCTCTAGGGGTAATTTACAGAGGCCAATTAGAATTTCATTGTCCTATCTGGGACACATGACAATAAACTCTCTTGACTCTTGGTTTCAAGTCTTGACTTGACTTGAAACCCACACGTCTTTGGGATATGGGAGAAAACCAGAGCACGCAGAGGAAACCCATGTAGTCACAGGGAGAAGCTACAAACTCTGCACATATGGCACCTATAGTTTGGATCGAACCTGGGTGTCTGGCGTTGTAAGGCAGAAGCTCAACTGCTGAGCCACTGTGCCGCTCTGAGCTTTTATCCTTTCACCAGACTCATCAGCCCCACCATGAATTTTTGCCTGTCCCCTTAGCTAATTTACAATCCAACACTGTGGCACTGAACAAAGTCTCTTTGGACTCTTTCCTTGACAAATGTGTTTGTCTTCCTTCATTTTGAACTGCTCTCATCGATGGTTGAACGATACTTTATTGTCACATGTACCCAGGCACGGTGAGATTCGTTAAAATCTTACATCAGCACAATCATACCCAAGTACAAGAGTGTGAGAATAGTTGATTACATTGAGGCAGTGCACGAGTCGCCACCTTTCCGGTGCACTTGTATCCTTTAAGTTTCAGAGTTCTTAAAACTGTAGAGTCATTACTTGGCCTTAAAAGCCCATTATCCTGGTGGGGGCACTGGGTCATTGTTGGCCTGGCTAGGGCCTGGGGATATTGTCGGTGTCCTCCACCGCCGCTCCTGATCCACGCCTGATCCACGTGATCCCCGGCTGCTGCATGGACTCCAGCGGCCCACTCCACAGACACCTTGACCCTCGACTCCCGCAGCTACCGCTCGGCGCCTCCCGTAGACGATGTCAGAACCCCCAGAGCACATCCGAGGGAGCGGGAGGCGTCCCCATTGCCTGTTCACTGGCACCATTCCTCTCCTCCATCCAACACCGCCGCCATCTTGCAAGGGTCAGGATCGTTCTTCTGTCTTCCCACGCAATCAGGAATGCACACAAGCCAGGCAACCCTGCGTGCTGGTCCCAGACACGAATCTGCAATCACTCATTGCAGTCTCTCCACTCTTTTCGCCGTGGACGGCTTGATGGTAATCATGTACAGTCTTTCCGCTGACTGGATAGCACGCAACAACAACCTTTTCACTGTACCTCAATACACGTGATAATAAACTAAACTAAACTAAACTAAACTAAACTAAACTTCTCAGACTTCAATCTGAATGATGGACCTGA
The DNA here is from genome assembly GCA_038087875.1 of Malacoraja senta. Lineage (NCBI taxonomy): Eukaryota > Metazoa > Chordata > Chondrichthyes > Rajiformes > Rajidae > Malacoraja > Malacoraja senta. The sequence continues at coordinate 44,740,412 of CM075978.1, forward strand.
CCTGAACTGCCACCTATCCATTCCTTCCACAGCCTGACCCGCTGAGTTCCTCCAGCACTCTGTGTTTTGCACAAGATTCCAGCATTTTAAGTTCCTTTGCGTGTGCAATGTGGCCTTCATCACGATACATGATTCCTCCTTGAACATTACACAAGGTTTGACCCAGACAGCCAGCCATCCACCAGCATCCACCTATCCAGGGCGGGGCTCCCTAGTGGAACTTGCTGATGCATGAAATAGCTCAGGTAAGTAGCTTATAAAGAAAACAAACCATACATGAGAACGGAAACAACATTGTACATTGCTGACTAAGGTGTGAGGAGGTACATTTGGAGCATGAACACCAGTAAGCACCTATCGAGCAGAATGCCGCATCAGTGCACTAAATTCCATCTTAATGTTTTCAACATGCCTTCTGAAACATCTACTTCTCCTGGAATCAGCCAAGTTCACTCTGACATGTCAATCCCTTTCTATTAGTTTAGTTAAGTTTAATTATACGGCGTGGAAACAGATCCTTCAGCCCACCGAGTCCGCGCCGACCAGCGATCACTCGTACACTAGTTGTAACCCACACACTACTGCCAATTTACAGAAGCCAATTAACCTCTACAAACCTGTATGTCTTCGGAATGTGGGAGGAAACCGGAGCACCCGGAAAAAGCCCGCGCGTTCACAGGGAGAACGTGCAAACTCCACGCAGAGTGGTCAGGATTGAACCCGGGACTCTGGTGATGTAAGGCAGCAACTCTACTGCTGCACCACCATGCCGACCTCATTTGGTGTCGAATGAGGGAATGGCATGTTGCACGGGGGTGGGGCAGACAAAGCATGAATCTTAAAGAATACAAAGGATGTATTTTCACGTTTAACGAACTGATTCTCACACTAAGTAATGAGAAACAGAATCAGTATGGGGGAGGGGGGGGGAGGGGGACCTCCACTGTGAACCAAAATCATAGAGCTCTAGTATCTTTGCTGTGTTGCATGATGTTAATGTGGATCAAGCTGAGTTGTGATGTCTTGTTTTGTCAAGCAAGCTGTCATTCATTGTCAGTTCATTGGTGAAGTCCAGCTGCTCTTGCAGGCTGGGGAAGGAGCATAATCATTCTGCTAGTGCCACTCAGCCAAAGAGCAGCGAAATGAGGTGCCATTCCAAGTGATGTCATTATAAAATCACTCTGTATGGTATTGCTTCGTTTAGTTTTGAGATAGCGTGGAAACAGGCCCTTCAGCCCACCAAGTCCGCGCCGCTCGGTGATAACCGCGTCGCTAACATTATTCCACGTGATAGGGACAATTTACAAATTTTACTGAAGCCAATTATCCTACAAACTTGTACGTCGTGGAGTGTGAGAGAAAACAGGATCACCCGGAGAAAACCCACACAGTCATGAGGAGAACGTACAAACTCCGTACTGACAGCACCCGTGATCAGGATCAAACACTTGTCCCTGGTGCTACAACTCTACCACTGCACCACTGTGCCACTAGATATTGGCTCAGTATTGTGAGGTGTACCAAAGTACTATCTCTCAGACTATCTTTAATCAGACTTGACTGGACTTTATCTTGCACTGAATGTTATTCCCTTTATCTTGTATCTGTACACTGTGAACAGCCTGATTGTAATCAGTCTTTCCGCAGACTGGATAGAATGCACCAAAAAAGGCTTTTCACTGTTCCTTGGTACACGTGACAATAAACTAAACTAAAGTACAGTGAAAAAACTGTAGTTTAGAGATACAGCGTGGAAACAGGCCCTTCGGCCATCCGAGTCCGCACAGACCAGTGATCCCCACAAATTAACACAATCTTACACACACTAAGGACAATTTACACATACACCAAGCCAATTAACCTACAAACCTGTACGTCTTTGGAGTGTGGGAGGAAACTGAAAATCTCAGAAGAAACTCACGCAGTCACGGGGAAAACGTACAAACTCCGTACAGACAACAACTGTAGTCGGGATCGAACGCGGGTCTCCGGCCCTGCAAGCGCTGCATGGCAGCAACTCTACCGCTGCGCCACCGTGGCCACTTAAATCGGTTCGTACCATATATGAGTGCAATCAAGCCATACACAAGTACAACAGGTAATGCAAAAAACAAAGAATACCAGAGCACAGAATTATGACATGATCGCCTCAATTTCGCATGATAGTTTTGCATGTTTCAGTGCAAGAGGCCAGACTGCAGAACGGCGAAGTAGCCGTGTTGAGACCCGCAGAGCCGACATCAACAAGTCAACACACTAGCAGAGGCAATTAGTATCTGCAGTGGGGACACTTCAGGCGGTTGACCTTCTTTACATGTGCAGTTGAAGGGAGAGCACTTAAAGCCAACTGGCCAGATCTTGGGAAAAACAACATGGATTCGACCTGATTCTGGCTGTCTGCTGCTACAAACCTAGCTGGGATACCAGTGTCGCCCTGTTTGTGGACTGGATCACTGAGTTGCATTGATGTCACCCTGGCTCTTGGGATTCACATAAAAATCACTGGTTAATTTATCAGGGCACGTGACAATAATAATCGAAACTAAACTAAAGTGTTTCTCTGTCAACAAAGCACTTTTCTACGGTGTGGTCACTGCTATAGTGGAAGAAGGGACATTCACATCAGTGTCTCCGGGAATACAAAGAAAAATGATTAAAGGTTGTGCTTAGAGTCCTCTCGCAGAAATGCAGCATCGCCACTGGGAATCTCTTACCCTGTCCACTCTAAATGGAGAAGGAATATTCCGTATAGTATCGGGGACCTATATCCGGAGCACACGGAACAGACCACCTCACAACGCAGCCACCCATCCTGCCTGGCATCTCCTGCCCAACCTGCAGAACTGTCTGCAGATGCCACATGATCCTAAGCAATCGCCTCAGAAACCCCTAAAAATAGGCTAAGCCCATGGATCCTGACAGACTGCCTAAAATGGAGAAGAAGGGCACGACAAGCACACTGTTCTGAAATGTATTGTTTAATGGTTTTAGTAGAATTGAGGCATTGTTCCCAACAAAAGCAGACATAAGAGTTCTTGGATTATGCTCAGAAGAGTAAAAATATATAATTTGATGCCTTTAAAATGTTCTTTTTGATTTCTCAACTATATTGGTTTGGAAGATTTTCCAATTTAAAGAAAAGAATAACAGGAGGCATAAAGATCGGTCAAAATACGTTTCAACTTTGCACGTAACTATACAGCTTCAGCAAAAGTTACTACATCCGGAGATAAATTGGTAGCAATTTCACCTATGTCAGAGGATTCAGATTTCACTCCAGAGACACAATCTAGGCTGACATTCCAGTGCTGTAATGGGAGGTATTTCATTTTGGATGAATTGTCAAAGAAAGGCCTTTCCTTGAAAGGCATTATATGGATTTGGAGACTAGCTGGGTGCCAGATGGCCTGTCTAGTTTTATTCCTTCTCGGTTTCAATGGACAATTGAGTGGTTTGCTCTGTGTGTTGAGAAGCAAAATTGAATGCTTGTTGTACACTTCAAGCATTTTCTGTTCGCTTTCCACATTTACAGCACGTTTGTTCCTTTCCCTAAGTTGCAGGTCTACTATAAATGTGTTATGCACCTAGTTACCTCTGTGACCCACACCTATGGTATTCAATTATTTCTTCATGCATAGGGGCGCAAATGGAGCAACAAGGCACATTAAAGTCACGTGCTGTTTGTGTGTGTAACTGCATGTCTAGCATGCCTTTTCAAAAGCAGTCAAAGTCTGCACTTGCGCCTTTTCGAACTATTTCCAGAAGCAATGAATCACACCATATTGTCATAGTTTCCAATCTCCAGATAAGAATCGTGATGGAAAAGGAATCAACAAGCTAATTGACACTTGGGTGTATCCCAGGTGCGGATGTCCTCAGCTTCACAAGACTCCTATTTACACAGAAGCACTTAAAGGTTTCAAAAGTCTTTTATGGTCACGTGTACCAATTAAGGTACAGTGATATGCAAATTACCATACAGCCATGCGAAACAAAAAAAAGCACAACTACATAAAAGTTAACATAACCATCCACCACAGCGGATTCCCACGTTCCTCACTGTGAAGGAAGGCAAAAAAGTCCATCTTCTTCCTCTTTATTCTCCCGCGGTCAGGACAGTCGAACCATCCGTCAGGGCGATCAAAGCTCCCACAGCCGGCGGTCGATGTACCCACGTCAGGGCGGTCGAAGTACCCACGTCAGGGCGGTCGAAGCTCCCGCGTCGGGGCAATCGAAGCTCCCGCGTCGGGGCAATCGAAGCTCCTGCGTCGGGGCAATCGAAGCTCCCGCGTCGGGGCAATCGAAGCTCCCCGCGGGGTGATCGAAGCTCCTGCAGCTTGGAGTTTCTGAAGTCGGTCTCTTAAAGGATGAAGACAAGCAGCTAGTGTGACTTGGGTGGGGAGGGATAAAGAGAAGGAATGCCGGGGCTACCTGAAGTGAGAGAAATCAATATTCATACCACTTGGCTGTAAGCTGCCCAAGCAAAATATGAGATGCTGTTCCTCCAATTTGCGTTTAGCCTCACTTTGACAATGGAGGAGACCGAGGACAGAAAGGTCTGTGTAGGAATGAGAATTAAAGTGTCCAGCAACCGGGAGATCAGGTTGGTTCACGCGGGCTGAGCGAAGGTGTTCCACGAAACAATCGCCGAGTCTGCGTTTGGTCTCGCCGATGTATGTCCGCATCTTGAACAGCAGATACAATAGATGAGGTTGGAGGAGGTGCAAGTGAACAGTTGCCTAACCTGAAAGGACTGTCAGGATCCCAGGACAGAGTCGAGGGAGGAGGTATAGTGACAGGTGTTGCATCATCTGCGGTTGCAGGGGAAGGTACCTAGGTAGGGGGTGATTTGGGTGGGAAGGGATGAGTTAACCAGGGAGTTGTGGAGGGAGTGGTCTCTGTGGAAGGTGGAAATGGGTGGAGATGGGAAAATGTGGCCAGTGGTGGGATCCCGTTGGAGGTGGTGGAAATTTCAGATAATGTGTTGTGTGCAACGGCTGATAGGGTGGAAGGTTAGGACTAGGGGGACTCTGTCTCTGTTGTGACTAGGGGGAGGGGGAGCAAGGGCAGAGCTGCGGGGTACCGAGGAGACACAAGTGAGGGCCTTATATATGATGGGAGAGGGGAACCCCCGTCCCTAAAGAATGAGGAATTCTCGGATGTTCTAGTATGGAATAACTCATCTTGGGCGCAGATGCAGCGTAGACGGAGGAATTGGGAGTAGGGGATAGAGTCTTTGCAGGAATCAGGTTGGGAAGAAGTGTAGTCGAGATGGTTGTGGGAATCAGTGGGTTTGTAATAGACATCAGTCAATAGTCTATTTCTCTTGATGGAGACTGTGAGATCAAGAAAGGGGAGGGAGGTGTCGGAGATGGTCCAAGTAAATTTGAGTGCAGGATGAAAATTGGTGGTGAAGTTGATGAAGTCCATGAGTTCTGCAAGGGTGCAGGAGGTAGCACCGATGCAGTCATCAATGTAATGGAGATAGAGTTTGGGGATAGCGCCAGTGTACACCTGGAACAGGGATTGTTCAACATACCCTCCAAAGAAGCAGGCATAGCTGAGGCCCATGCGGGTGCCCATAGCTACGCCTTGGACTTGAAGGAATGGGAGGAGTCAAAGGAGAACTTGTTGAGGGTGAGGACCTTTGCATACTACTTTTTTGCATATCTTTCATTCATTGTTCTTTATCTCTCCACATTACCATCTATAACTCTCGTTTCCCTTATCCCTAACCAGTCTGAAGAAGGGTCTCAACCCAAAACGTCAGCCATTCCTTCTCTCCAGAGATGTTCCCTGTACCGTTTACTCCAGCTTTTTATGTCTATCTTCGGTTTAAACCAGCATCTGTAGTTCCTTCTTACAAATAAAGGATGAAAGCAATGGGCAGTATTTTTTCTCCTTTCATAGTCTTTAGATAAATGGTGAACTCCAAAATGTCAATGACTGAAATTGGATCATACATCGCCTTCTTAAGGGCTGAACCAGCCCCCATTCTGAGTCTGACGTCTGATGAAGGGTCTCGACCCGAAATATCGCCCATTCCTTCTTTCCAGAGATGTTGCCTGTCCTGCTGAATATTTTTTTGCATTTTGTGCTCATATTCGGTCTAAACCAGCATCTGCAGTTCCTTCCTACAACCATTCAGAGTCTGGATGGGTCAGCAACATCACACAAAGTGCATTAAACGTTTTTATTTAGTTTAGTTTAGTTTCAAGATACAGCGTGGAAACAGGCCCTTCGGCCCACCGAGTCCAAGCCAATCAGCTATCCCCACAGACTGGTTCTATCCTACACACTTGGGACAGTTTACAAGCGAACTTTCCTACACACTTGGGACAGTTTACAATTTTACCAAGCCAATTAACCTACAAACCTGTACGACTTTGGAATGTGGGAGCTCCCAGAGAAAACCCACGCAGGTCATGGGGAGAACGCACAAACTCCGTACAGACTGCACCCGTAGTCAGGATCGAACCCGGGTCTCTGGTGCTATAAGGCAGCAACTCTACCGCTGCGCCACTGTGCCACCCCTATATCTATCCTTTCCAGGGATGTGGTTACGACTGGGAAGGAGAGTATTGTTGTTACCAGTTCCATATGAAGATGAAGTTAGCTAATTTCCTAAAAGATATGGCAGTCCATTTGTTGCCATTTGATACAAATAAGTGGGCAAGTCAGAGAGCAGTGAGCTAAACGCATTGGCCTGTAACAGGTGTTATTCAAAAGTTAATCCCTGTTATTATGTTACCTTTTATTTTCTAAACTAGCATAGTGAACTTGTTGGGATCTTGTAATAAATATTTGGAAGATCAGCGTTTTGATGGGAAAGCTCATAGTTGCGGTTGTTTTGTCATAGAGCCATACAACACGGATACAGGCCCTTCAGCCCACCTTGCCCATGCTGACCAAGATGTTGCATCTACACTAGTCCCAGCTGCCCATGATTGGCCCATATCCCTCTAGATATTTCCTATCCATGTTTCTGTCCAAATGTATTTTAAATATTGTTATAGTACTTGCCTCAACTACCTCCTCTGGCAGTTCATTCCATATATCCACCACCCTCTGTGTGAAAAGTTGCCCCTCGGGTTCTTATTAAATCTTTCCCCTCGCATAGTAAATCTACGTCCTCTGGTTCTTGATTCTCCTACTCTGGGTAAAAGAATCTGTGCATTCACCCTATTCACCCTCTCAAGATCACCCCTCATCCTCCTGCGCTCCAAGGAAAAAATTCTTAACCTGCCCACCCTCTTCCTGTTTCTCAACCTATCAAGCCCTGGCAACATCCTCATTATTTTTTTCTGCACTCTTTCCAGTTTAACAACATCCTTCCTTTAGCAGGATGACCAAAACTGAATACTATCGTCCAAATACGGCCTCTCCAGTGCTTTGTGCAACAGTAACATAACATACCAACTTCTGCTCGGCTCGGGGGCAGGTTCGGCGCCCATGTCGGGGCAGCCCAGCCTGAGGCTGAAGATGGCACGGTACTCATGTGAGGGTGGCTGGGACGGTGTTCTGGCGGTGGTGGCCTGAGTCCGGGGTTCGGTCGTGGGCCAGTGGCTGTGTCTGCAGGACTGGTGGGCGGCAGCTTCGACCACTGAGCCGCGGGACTGATTTATAACATCGCCCGGGGGGTATCGCCTCAGCGCAGAGGGAGAAGAGGAGGGAAGAGACTGCAGACCTAAGACTTTTGCCTCCATCACAGTGAGGAGATGCTGGGTGGACTCACTGTGGTGGATGTTAATATGTGTTTATTGTTGTTTTTATTGTATTATATGTATGACTGCTGCAATTTCGTCCAGACTTCGGTCTGAATGACAATAAAGGCATATCTATCTATCTAGATGGACACAAAATGCTGGAGTAACTCAGCAGGTCAGGCAGCATCTCTAGGGAAAAGGAATAGGTTATGTTTTTGAGTGGAAACCCCTCTTCACCTGAAATGTCACCCATTTGTTTTCTCCACAGACCCACTGAGTTACTCCAGCATTTTGTATCTATCTTTGGAGTAAACCAGCATCGGCAGTTCCTTTCTACACATCCCAACTTCTACACTTAATATCCTGACTGATGAAGGCCAATGAACTGAAATCCTTCTTGACAGCCCTGTCTACCTGTGACATTACTTTCAGGGAACGATGTACCTGCACTCTACTACATTCCCCAGGGTCCTGCCATTCACTGTGAATGTAATTTCCAGATTTAAAAAAAAATCTGAATTTACGTGTTCAAAATCATAGTTCATTGAGGTAGAGATGTGATTCTGTACATACACAGGAAAATCTGACTCACCAAATACCAAATGTCTAAGGTCCAACTATTTGTTGTTTTAAGTGACTCCAAAAATACGAGTGACCTTATTGCATTTTCACAGGGAATTGGCGCCAATAATGCTTTCCTTGCCAGTAGTTACCGCATCCTGGTAGTCACATCAATACAACAACAATGGCTTTGTTTGCCTTTCATGGTAATCAATCTCTAACACAAAAGTAGGAAATGCTGGAAATACTCGGCAGATGTGGCGAGAGTGAATCAAAGTTTCAGAACTGTCCAAGGAAGGGTCTCCAAAATGAAATGATGACTCTCCCCACAGACGCTGCCTGATCTGCTGAATATTTTCTGTATTTCCTCATCTTCTTTTTGATTTTCAGAGTCTACGGTTTCTAATAATCAATCCCTAACAATTGCCATCCGCAGACCCTGGCAGATAAGATGGAAAACTGCACCAATCGAAAACAGCGACAACCATTGTTCTGATTTTGTTCTGATTATGCTACATTTACCCAAAATCATTTTCAAATTACTCACACACCATGTCATAATTTACCATTTCCAGAAAGGAGTCCAACAAATTTTTAATTCATCTAATTAACACATTGTCCGATTCTATTTTGACCCAGTCATAGATTTAGCACTTGTTCACTGAAAATAATATTCTGGTAAATTAGGTTGAATTTTACCTCCCATCAACTGTTGACAGTGTCTTTGTTTCTGTACTTTGTAGAAGAAGCCAAGATCTACATATTATCACATTCATTTAGTTTCCTATAAACAATACCCTCTTTGCCTTTTCATGTTTGATCCATAGAAAAGTTCCTCATAATCTAATCTCTCCATCTCTTGCGTCATTTTTCCCTTTCTCGTGGTTATAATTGCACATAGTATTTAAAATATAATTGCACCAAAGTTTTATAATGTTTAAAAGGAACTGCAGATGCTGGAAAATTGAAGGTAGACAAAAATGCTGGAGAAAGTCAGCGGGTGAGGCAGCATCTATGGAGCAAAGGAAATAGGTGACGTTTCGGGTCGAAACGACCGCAACCAGTCTGAAGAAGGGCCTCGACCCGAAACGTCGCCTATTTCCTTTGCCCTAAAGTTTTATAATGTTTCAGTTTTACTTCATTATTGTCATCTCCTCATGAATTTTGGTGGGGTTTTTTGTGTTTATGTAAAGCAATATCCCAAATTTATTGACAAATAGGGTTGCCCCCTCCATTTCAACCATCCCTCTCTCCATAGCATCCATTTTATTTTCCTTATGAATTGTTGTATTTCCATTTAAATAATGTACCCTTTCTTCATATACTTCAGAAGATGTGGGGTTGCAAGAAAATATATGGCTATTGTCACCCTGCTGAGTTTTTTGGTACATTTTCTAACATTCTTTATTACAGGCTGATTGGCTAATCTCAGGCGTCCTTGGTAGACTTGCCTCTACTGACGTAGAATCAAGATGAACATAGAGCATATATAGAACAGCGCAGCACAGGAACAGCCCCTTTGGCTCACAATGTTCCTGCCGAACATTATGCCAAGATAAACTCAGCTCATCTGCCTGCGCATGATCCATATCCTTCCACTCCTTGCATTTTCAGTGCCTAGCTTTCAGTGCCTATCTGAAAGCTTAAACGCCACTATCGTATCTACCTCCACCACCACTCCTAGCAGCACATCACAAGCACTCACTCCACACTCTACATTAAAAGAGACTTGCACACTGGATCAAACTTGCGCCTTGGATAGCACGTGGCACAGAGGTAAAGTTCTGCCATACAGCACCAGAAATCCGGGTTCAATTCTGACTACGGGTGCTGTCTGTATGGAGTTTGTATGTTCTTGCCATGACCTGCCATGACCGGTGCTCCGGTTTCCTCCGACACTCCAAAGACATACAGGTTTGTAGGTTAATTGGCTTGGTAAATTTGGAATTTGTTCCTAGTGTGTGTCTGTAGGGATCGCTGGTCGGCGCAGACTCGGTGGGCCGACAGGCTTGTTTCTGTACTGTATATTTAAAACTAAACAAAAAACACTCCTGCAGCGCATTCCAAGCACTCACCCCACCCTCTGTGTAAAAAAACTTGCCCCACGCATCTCCCTCCAACTTTGCCCCTCTCAACTTAAAGGTATGCCCTCTAGCCTTTGACATTTTCACCCTGGGGAAAAAAGGTTCTGAGACTTGTTGAAGGTATACGTTGAGAGAAAGCTGAGTTGTACATGCTAGGGTAGGGTCATTTCCAGGGAGCACACATTTAGAGCTGGCAACATTACTCACTCCACATTCACACACACACACCTATCCTTTACACTGGGTGGCTGCACACACACATTCATGGATAGACATACAATGATGAGGGGGACACCACTCTGCTCATTGCCAATGTGGCATGTGAATCGAGCCAACCAGCGGCATTTAAGAGGGGTTACTTGAGGACATTGATACACTGTGAACTATTTACTTGCTCCCCCCTTAGCCCCATTCACTCCATTACTATTGTCCGCACCAACACTTGGCTGGAAAGAAAAGTCTCAGTGCTTCTGTCGAGATTTGTAACCTCTTGACAAGGTTAAGTAGGACAAGATATTCACACATACTGTGGAGTAAAAGTGTTTGCCTTTGGTAAACATTTCTGCATGGTGCGATTAATCCTCCTCTGTGCGGGTCGGCGAGTGCATAACGGCGCTCAGAAACCCAGCTGCATGTGATCATATATTGAAGGAAGGAATTACATTGAGAAAAGGTTTGCTGCGCATAAGGCTTGGGGATAAGTGTTCGACGCGGGGCATTGATACAGTGGGAAGAGGGGGTGGTGGGAGAAGACATACACGCTGCGCCATAACATTCTGATGAAGCAGGTCTGCTCTGGCTCCGTCTCCGCTCCAAGCGCCGAGCAAAAATGCACCGACGTCAAAAACTATTTCCTGAATCAGTTTTCTTCAATGACGTATCGCACAACTGGAAAACCAAATAAGTAGAATAGCAAAGAATTGAAATTTATGTGATTGATTCCAGTTGCGTACGCAGAATTACATATTGCTTGAAACGTGGTTTGCACACCTATAAAGTAAAGCCGATTATAAAGTAAAGTTGCTCTGTGATTACGAAATGCATTGAATACTCTCATTTCTTTGTCTCGCATTGAATTAATTTTTTTTAAACGTCAAATACAAAGTTCTATCTGCTCGACGTATGTATCAGGTAGGAACAAAGACAACGTGTAGTGCGAGACTGGTGAAGTAGGTTTTGGGGTCTCGCACTGTCTGACTCGGAGGTGAGTCACTTCACCTCGGGTCAGGCACCGGGCTCAGCTTGAAATCAGGAGCCGCACTTCCCCCTGCTGGCTGCTTAAACACGCTGGATGAAGCCGCCAATTCCAAGTTTTTGAATTATTCAACACATTCATAATTTACTTGAAAAACACACAAACTCATTGATACATTAAAACCTTTCACAACATTGAACCGCAGTTCGATGATAGAGCTTAAATAATTTTAAAGCAAGATTTTAGTATTGAAATTAAACCTGTGTGACTGTGTGTGTCTGCGTGTGCGCGGCTGCTGAAGATGACTGTCTGGGTTAAGGTGAAAATATGGATCAATTGAGCAGGGCAGAGGCTGGCTCGAATCTTTCGGTAATATTATTTGAGTATTTTGGCTCCGGTCCACTGGAATCCGCCTAATTGCTTTCCTCGGCGCGGTCTGCCTGCCTTTGGAACTGTATATCCCTCTTGTTGTGAGGTAACTGAACAAACACAAGCTCGCTTCCTCCCAGGCTGCTGGTGATTGGCAGATGCTGTATGCAAGGAATGTGAGAGAGTATTTAAAGGAACGGCACTCGGGCTCCACGGTAGTAGCGATCTCCAGCATCCTCAGCTTCAAGTGGCAAGCACCGCTTCAAGTGCCCGATCAGTCAGACTACCCGCTCTGCACTAGGATCTCGCTCCATTTAGGATTTGCCACTGGCACCTCTTACCTTCCGCGGAATATTTTACAGTGATACCTTTCAATCCATCCGGAGATTACAGGGGTACTGGTCAGTAAACGTTAAACTGTAATAACACGCCAGCAAATCCTATTTTTTAAAAAAGTTTAAACCTGATTTCATTGTTTGGAAACTATAAGCGGCTAAACCAAACTCTTTTTATGCTAGGTAGCGGGACCCTCTACTAAAATGAAGCTTCCACAAGTACTCTTCCTGTTGTTAATGATCGCTGTCTGCTCCGCAAAAAAGATTCAGGGTGAGTTGGGGTGCGTTTTCTACACTGGTTGGGAAGGGTAAGCGGGCGATTATGTCTTCTGGGTTCCACTGCCCACCTGAAGAATTTAAGATTGAATTTGTCCCCTTCTCCCTCTCCCTCGCCCCGCCAACTCTTTTCTCCCTCCACAGACACGGGAGCGGATGGCGTGTTCGACCTGTTCGATGTCACCGGGCTCACTCGCAAGCACGTTGGGGTGCACATGGTCAGGGGTCCTGAGACCAACAGCCCAGCTTATAGGATCGTCAACGCCGACATCATCGGGCCGGCTTCGGACACCAGCTTCAGGGACCTGGTCGACCACATCCAGCATGAGAAGGGATTCATCTTCCTCGCCACCCTGCGCCAGATGAAGAAGACGCGCGGTACCTTGGTGGCCATCGACGGCGTGGACGGCACCCGGATCTTCGAGATCCTTTCCAATGGGAAAGCCAACACCCTGGATCTCACCATCACCATCGAGGGCAAGCAAAGCATGGTGTCCATCACCGATGCCCACCTCGCCAATGCCCGCTGGAAGAACCTGACCCTGTTCGTTCAGGAGGATGTGGCCACACTCTACGTGGGTTGTGATAAGATCAACCAGGTGGAACTGGAAGAAACCATCCACAAAGTGCTGAAGTACGGCGACTACAAGCTGAGGCTTGCCAAAGGGGGGAAGGGTCTCGGGAATAACTTCCAGGTATGTACGAGGTGGGGTGGCAACTGAGCTGGTTGCGGACGGATGGTCAGTGGGTGGCGGAGAGCGGTGGATAGCGGGGCGGACAAAGACCAGTGAGAGGGAGGTGGGAAATGAGCTGCGCTCACGTTGTGTAGATAGATTGAACACGGTAGAAAGCTGGATGAACATTTGCTTGCAGTGCGCTGAAGAGGCTTGAAAACGTTGACCAGTCAACTAAGAAAGTGCTCTCTTCGTCGATGCACATAATGCTGGTGAGGGTTCTCAAGTTGGGTTTGCATGCATTCAGTCAGAGGAAGCTCCACGGGTGAGTTTTGAAGCCGCTCGCTCCAACGATGTTTGTTCCTTCTTTCTGACAGGGAGTCCTGCAGAACGTCCGTTTTGTGTTCGGGACTAACACGGAAACCATCCTGATGAACAAGGGCTGTTACAGTTGTAAGTATTTGACACGAACCCAGTCCAGGCGACCTCTTTCATGCGCGCCGTTCGCCTAATTGTTTGCAGTGTTGCCGCCACACTTTGATCTGCAGTCCGTGAACCGCCTTGTACATTGCCCAAACTGGCCAGCTCTGGGCTGTTGTTAGATCAAAGGCCAATATTCAGGCCAATATATGGAGCTTGATCAAACTCCATATTCAGGAGACGCAAGGAACCGCAGATGCTGGAGACTTGAACAAAACCACAAAGTGCTGGAGTAAATCCGCGTCTGTGGAGGGAATGGATAGATGACGTTTCGGGTTGGGACTCTTCTTGGACTGATAGTCGTAGGGAGGAGAGAAAGCTGGAAACGACGCTAGGGGGACAATTGCGAGACGAGTCGTGCATCAGTGAATCCGAGCCTGGGCTTGTGGTAGTTAATAAATGCTAGGAGTCCAGGTTCATCCTGTGAGAAGTGTGAGTGTGTGAATCGGATATATGTACCCGACACCAAGTTTTCCGTTGAGACCTTAATAAAAAAGACCTTGCGTTGGCTTTGCTGAAGTGTTTGACTTTGGCTTCCAACGTGCCTTACCTTTACTGAAGTATTTGGCATTGGCTTAGCCATTTGACATTGTATTTGACATTGCCTTCGATCTTCTCTTCCAGCCACACGCGGGATAGTGTCTTTACCAAATGGGGGCTCCGAAAGCCCAGCGATCCGGACCAACTTTTATGGGCACAAACCCAAGGATCTCCAGACGATCTGCGGCATCTCCTGCGAGGAGCTATCCAACATGTTCACTGAACTTCAAGCTCTCCGGACCATGGTCACGCAGTTGGTAAACAACGTCCAAAAATTGGTAAGAAAAGTAAAATAATTCGGCGGTTTTTTTGGGGAGGGGGGGTTGCCCTTTAAGTCTGCAGGTATTTATAATTACCTCCGTTTGCTCCGCCTTCAGACTGCAGAGAATGAAGTGATTGCGAAAACCATTGGGATCAGACCTATTGGAGCATGTGTTCACAATGGCATGACTTACAAGGACAAGGACCAGTGGAAGGTGGACAACTGCACTGACTGCACCTGCCAGGTAAAAGCATGCAAATGGCAGACGCCAGTCTCAATGTCACCGCCTTTAATTTTCTAAATGAAAGTCCCCTAAAAGTTTGAGAGTAAAAAGACTGAAGCAACCATTTAAACCAAAATGGTATTACTTGAAGAAAAATGAAGTAATTCAGAGATGACTTTAGACTTTAGAGATATAGCATGGAAACAGGTCGAGACCATGCCGACCAGCGATCACCCAGTACACTAGCGCTATCCTACGCACACAAGGACAAATTACAAAGGCCAATTAGCCTACAAACCTGTATATTTTTGGAGTGTGGGAGGAAACCAGAGCATCCGGAGAACGTGGCACAGGGAGAACGTACAAACGTGTACAGACAGCACTGGTAGACAGGATCGAACCCGGGTCTGTGGTGCTGTAAGGCAGCAACTTTACCGCTGCGCCACCATGCCGCCCTTAGCTCTGTGCAGCCCTTAGCCGTGCTGCTTATGCTCCCAGATGAAAATCTACAGGTTTAGCAGGAGCCAGCTATTCCTGAGAAGCAGCTCCAGCCATAATGTACCATGAGAAGTTCTTTAAAAATAAATACCCATAGTGCTGGCTACGTGGATTATTTGTAAGTATGAAATGGTTTATTAGTGTTTATGTTCTGCAGCATTGGAGTGTGTGCAGGGAAACTCCATCTGTCAATTCCCTGGAGGACTAGGGGGAGGGGGGGGGGGGGGGGGGAGGCCAGTGCCAAATATCAGCATTTTTATATTAGCTTGGAACTAAATAAAAACTCCAGCTCTCCCAAAAGAAGTTGACGTTCTCATTTCTATGGGAGCAGCTTTAACAGTTTTGTTCCAGTTTGCTTCCAAATAAAGATGTTAATCACCAAGAGTATGTCAGATGGACACATCAAGCGCACTATTTCCAAAACACTCATTAGTAAGTTGTGTGCTTGCTGGCGCCCAATATATAGAAAGACTTCCATGCAGTTCCTGTAGTCACCCTGCATTCCCTTTCTGTCACATGACATCACTCAGTCTCCAGCACGCTCCAACTGAAGGCCAAAGCAACTCGTAATGCACACTTGGGAAATAAAAACACACATTTTAACCAGCTGGTATTGTATTTGCTCAGTCAGACACTTGTTTGCAAACATTTGTTGTCCCTGACGTTGCTTGCTAACCTTATTTCTTTCCTTCTTTTCAGTCCTCCGTCACCTTTTGCCAAAGGATCTCCTGCCCCACCGTATCCTGTGCTGACGCGGTGGTCCCAGATGGGGAATGCTGTGCCCGATGCCCATGTACGTGATATTAACCTGAGTTATTATATGAAACCATAAGCTAGGTATGAGTACAGGAGGTTAGAGCTGGTGGGAGACAACATTAAAAGTGATCGACATTAGCTGAATTCCATTTTGAATGAATGAATATAGACACAAAATGCTGGAGTAGCTCAGCGGGACAGGCAGCATCTCTGGATAGAAGGAATGGGTGATGTTTCGGGTCTTGACCCTTCAATTAATGATACTTTATTGTCACATGTACCTGAGTACACTTGCCCATGCTGCAATATGTTCATAAATCATAGGAGCAATAGTAGGCCATTCAGCCCATCGAGTCTACCCCGCCTTTCAATCATGGCTGATCTATCTTTCCCTCTCAACGCCATTCTCCTGCTTCTCCCTATAACCCTTGACACCCTTAAAGGCCTGTCTCACGAGTCTGCGGTCATTGGCGGTGATACAGGAAGTATCTACCGCTCGTGGACCGCCAGAGAGCGCAGGTTCGGTCAAACGCACACTGCCGAGGCCGTGCGGCGTTGGTCCCAACACCGCACGGTGCTCACAAAAAGTCAACACTGTCGAAAAATAATTTCTTACCGCACAGCTGCCGCCAGTGAGGCACGAGTGCGGCACGGCCGCCGCCACAGCCGGCGCCAGTGAGGCATGAGCGCCGTGAGTCGAACTTTCACCGCCACAGCCGCCGCCAGTGAGGCATGAGTGCGGCACGGCCGCCGCCACAGCCGCCGCCAGTGAGGCACGAGTGCGGCACGGCCGCCGCCACAGCCGCCGCCAGTGAGGCACGAGGGCGGCACGGCCGCCGCCACAGCCCCGCTATCCGAAAGACGTCATCGCGTAGCGCGTCACGTTGCGCGATGACGTCATCGCGTAGCGCGTCGCGTTGCGCGATGACGTCATCACCCGATGCCGCAAGCTCGTGGAACCGGCCGTACGGAGATCACTCGGCCCCCGCGCAGCATCCGTGCGGCGCTCTCGTGGTTGCCGTGCGGTCCCCTCTTCCGGCGACGCCGCGCTTCACCGCCAATGACTGCAAACCCGTGGGACAGAGCCTTTACTAATAAAGAACCTGTATTGGATAGAATTGGGAGTCATTTATAAAACAATACCATGAGTATTTCTATAGTGACATCCCCAGCAGAAATGCTGCATACATGAAACATAGGAACATAATTGGAGTTAAAGTTCCACTTGAAATAGTGTCTAATTTCTGCAGATCAACCATACTCTGATTTGAATAATCCCAAACTTTTCAGAAATTATGAAAATTACTTAATATTTAATGTGAAAGTTTGGCTTCTCCATGAACTACAGACATTGTGGATTGAATCTAGATGAAATTAAAAATCAAGATGTTTCTGTTGCTGTTAGCAGCTGGCACAGTGGCACAGGGGATTGGGCACAATGGCACAGTGGTAGAGTTGCTGCCTTACAGTCCCAGAGACCCGGGTTCAATCCTGACTACAGGTGCTGTCTGTGTGGAGTTTGTACGTTCTCCCTGTGGCCGCATAGGTTTTCTCTGGGTGATCCGGTTTCCTCACACATTCTAAAGATGTGTGGGTTCATAGCTTATGTAAATTGCCCCTGGTGTAGAATGCAAAACTGGGATAACATAGAACTAGTATTTAGTTTTGTTTTGTTTCATTAGTTTAGTTTAGTTTATTGTAGGTACTGGAGGTACAGTGAAAAGCGTTTTAAGTATGGGTGATTGTTGGTCTGCACGGACTCAATGGGCCGAAGGGCCTGTTTCCATGCTGTTTCTCTAAATCAAACGGAAGTTGCCAGAGGTTCAGGAAAATAAATTAGCAGACTTTATTAATTATAGTTTATACACTGGTTGATGATATTCCAGAGCACAATACCTTTCATTTTTTGAGACTGCATTTAACATGCGCTTAACTTCCGACAGCATTTCCCAATGAATCCGAGGCTGGCTGGTCTCCGTGGTCTGAATGGACTCATTGTTCCGTCACCTGTGGGATTGGAACACAGCAGCGAGGCCGGTCCTGTGACCGGATTAACAACGACTGTCACGGGACCTCTGTTCAGACCCGCAGTTGCCATTTGGAAGAATGTGACAAGAGATGTAAGTTTTCTTTCCAAACTCCCACCCCTCCTCTCCACGATGTCAGGGGTGAACGTTAGACGTAAACACACTTGCTCTTGCAGGTGCATGGTTATGTTTCTTCCCCCTTGCACAGAGCACAGACCTCGGCTAACGAAACTGAGCAAGCTTGGGAAATGCTTCTTAACAAAGCAAACTGAATATGCTCTGGCCAAGTTTCACTGTGCAAAATGTCAGCTGACACTCACAGAGAAATGGAGTAAGAATGATCAATACCGCCAAAAATAGTGCTCTATAAAATGGGTATAAAAGTATTACTATAATGACACGCATGTTAACTTGTACTTCTATAGAATGCTGGTTTAATTCTTGAATATAGTTCACTTCCTACTGAATCTAAGTGCAGCCTAGAGGCACAGCGGCAGAATTTCCGCCTCACAGTGCCAGACCTAGGTTCGATCCTGGCCTCCAATGCTGTCTGTGTGGAGTTTGCACGTGGGTTTTCTCGGGGTGCTCCAGTTTCCTCCAATATCCCAAAGATGTGCAGGTTTGTAGGTTAATCGGCCTCTGCAAATTGCCCCTAGTGTGTAGGATAGAACTAGTGAAAGGCTAATCGATGGTCAGCGTGGAGTCGGTGGGCCGAAGGGCCTGTTTCCATGCTGTATCTCTAAACTAAACTATCTCTATAACTAAACTAAACTGAGATAGTGAGCAGCCCACTGATCTAACAATGTTGTTGATATTTTATCTCTTCTGTTCCAGTCAAGCAAGATGGTGGTTGGAGTTATTGGTCACCTTGGTCTTCTTGCTCAGTGAGCTGTGGTATTGGAGTGATCACTCGAATCCGCCTGTGTAACTCGCCAATGCCACAAATGGGCGGCAATGAATGTGTGGGGAAGAAAAGAGAAACCGAAAAATGTGAACAGGTCCAATGCCCAAGTGAGTATTTGCTCGGGGTGCACGGTCTTGCACGTGTAATTATTGATCAAACCTCGTACGTGCCAAGAAGTTGAACATAATCTTGAAAACATGTAACCATGCAAACATTCCTTTTGTTCTGTAGTTGATGGAAGATGGGGTGTCTGGTCACCTTGGAACACCTGTACCATTACCTGTGGAGGAGGAATACAGAAGCGCACACGTCTTTGTGACAGTCCAGCACCCAAGCATGGAGGCAAGAAATGTGTGGGTCAACCTCGAGAAACGCAGCTTTGCAATGAACAAGAGTGCCCAATTGGTAAGCTTGCAAATTGGTCCACAGTTCAAAAACATTAATAAAGTAGTGGTCTTTACTTTATTCCAACTAAGTGTCTTTACTGTATTTTTACACACATGTCAACAAAGAGTCAATGGTTCATGTGCAAATCCACTTATATTACAGACGGATGTCTATCCAATCCATGCTTTGCTCAAAGCAAATGTACCAGCTTCCTGATGGCTTCTGGAAGTGTGGACCATGCCCCCCTGGTTATAAAGGAGATGGTATTCACTGCAAGGACATTAATGAAGTACGTATTTACTATATTTCAATCGTATCTGTACATTTTAAGCATTTAGAATTCTTAGCGGGATATTAATTTTTGAATCTCTTGCAGTGCGTGGATGTACCTGATGCCTGCTTTCAGATCAATGGAGAGCACAGGTGTGAAAACACAGTCCCAGGATACAACTGCCTGCAATGCCCCGCACGGTACACTGGCAATCAACCATTTGGCAGGGGCATCGAGGAGGGCTACAAATAACAAGCAGGTGAGGTTAAAATTAAAATGTAATGATGTTTAATCAGGGCCACTTCTTTAGTTTCAAAGAAATGTCCATGCATCCATACAATATAAATTATCTGTAAGACAAGATATAACCAGAATTTGGGCCCCATATCTGAGGAAGAATGTGCTGGCTTTGGAGAGGGTCCAGAGGAGGTTTGCGAGAATGATCCCAGGGATGATTGGGTTAAAATATGATGAACGTTTGATGGCACTGGGCCTGTACTTACTGGAGGAAGAAGAGGGACCTCATTGAAACTTACCGAATAGTGAAAGGCCTGGATAGAGTGGATGTGGAGAGGATGTTTCCACTAGTGGGAGAGTCTAGGGCCAGAGGCCATAGCCTCAGAATAAAAGGACATACCTTTAGAAAGGAGACGAAGGGGAATGTGTTTAGTCAGACGATGGTGAATCTGTGGAATTCATTGCCACAGAAGGCTGTAAAGGCCTTCTGGATATTTTTAAGGTGAGGATTGACAGGTTCTTGATTAGACACAAAATGCTGGAGTAACTCAGCGGGACAGGCAGCATCTCTGGAGAGAAGGAATGGGTGATGTATGGGTGTCAAGGGTTATAGAGAGAAGGCAGAAGAATGGGGTTGAGAAGGAAAGCTAGGTCAGAGTAGACTTGTTGGGCAGAATGGCCTAATCCTGCTCCTACAACATGAAGTATTGCAAAGGAAAGGTGTGATTTATGTGAGCAGCAAGTGATCAGACAATATGTGTTTTTTATGTACAAAGGTCTGTGAGCCACGAAACCCCTGCAAAGACAAGACAAACAACTGCAATAAACATGCCAAGTGTATTTACCTGGGTGTCTTCAGTGAGCAGATGTTCCGTTGTGAATGTAGGCCTGGTTTTGCTGGCAACGGCATTATCTGTGGAGAAGATACTGATCTGGACGGCTGGCCAAATAAAGATCTCACTTGTGTTGCCAATGCAACTTACCACTGCAAAAAGGTAAACTCATTAACTTGTCTCCTTAGATCTGACATTGTGCTTCAGTCCATATAGTGTATAGCCTAGACTTTATCTTGCACTAAATGTTATTCCCTTTATCCTGTAAATGTACACTGTGGATGGCTTGAATGTAATCATGTATAATCTTTACGCTAACTGGATAGCACACTACAAAATAGCTTTGGGATGGCAGGGTGGCATAGCGGTAGAGTTGTTGCCTTACAGAGCTAGAGACCTGGGTTTGATCCTGACTATGGGTGCTATCTGTACGGAGTTTGTACGTTCTCCCCGCCTGGGTTTTCTCCGGGTACTCCGTTTTACTCACACATTCCAAAGACGTACAGGTTTGTAGGTGAATTGGATTTGGTAAAGTTGTAAATTGTCCCTAGTGTGTAGGATAGTGTTTGTGTACGGGGATTGCTGGGCAGCATGACTCAGTGGGCTGAAGGGCCTGTTTCTGCGCTGTATCTCTAAACTAAAGCTTACACCGTACCTTGGTTCACATGACAATAAACTAAACTAAAACATAGACTTTATACTTGGAGCAGAAAGCATATTGAAGTAACACAAATTTGAGGAATGAAAAATATGAAATTATCTCGCCAGTTAATGATGTAATGAATCTATGTAATGACATGAAAAGGACAGGGTGTGGTTCATATATAAAACTTCTGTCAGTCTGTCGATTAGAATTAGTTATAATTGTCTGTTCTGCTTGGATGTGCAAATCCATAACATTCTTCTTAAGCAGCTGTTTTTTAAAAAGGAATCAAACAGAATCAATCTGAAAACATGAATTCCCCTAGCAGCATCTTTCTGAAATTAAATTGACAGATATTTTGTTATTTTGCACATCTGAAATGCCACACTTCTTGATTTGTAGGATAACTGCCCATTCCTCCCCAACTCTGGACAAGAAGACCACGATAAAGATGGAGTTGGAGATGCCTGTGATAAGGACGATGATAATGATGGCATTCCAGATGAGAACGTAAGTTTTGAATAAAAGATATTCTACACCACACCATTCTGTGAGGACAGACAATACTAAAAGAAACACTTTGCCCTAAGACATTAATTCCTAGGGGGTGGGGGGATAATGCGCAGAATGAAAACAAGATTCACTGGGAGCTCTGTATTCTGAACACATAGCACACAGTTGACAAAGCTGTCTGGGTCTCATCTCGGGTACCTGCGAAACCCATTTGCAAAGTGCAATGCCATTTAAAAGGGTGGTTTTCTTCTGACTCTATAGGCTTTTGTGTTTTCATAACCACATACGCACAGGCAGATTCTGTGAGACAGTAACAGCTTCACAAGCAAACACTAGCTATTTAGGCAATGTGACACCTGTGCGTCCAAAAATGCCTCGCTGGATTTCATTTCAATAATGGAGTGTTTGGAAGAACACTTTTCCAAATTGAATTGAAGTATTTTGTATTTGAGTGAGCAATGGGCTTTCCTTTTGTTTAAAATGTGTATTTCAATCTGCTCATGAAACTGCTTTTCAGGACAACTGCCCATTCTTGTTTAACCCTCGCCAATATGATTATGATCGGGATAATGTTGGAGACCGCTGTGACAACTGCCCGTACGACCATAACCCTGACCAGACAGATACTGATGGAAATGGGGAAGGAGATGCCTGTGCCATTGATATTGATGGAGATGGTAAGAATGCTTGACCTGCACGTTGAAGACCACAGTAATGCTTTAATATTAGTACTTAATCACCAAGGAGATCATATAGCCCAGCCTGTATGCACTGGCTTTCAATACAACCATCTAGTTGGTTCCATTCTTCTGCTTTTCCGGCACCACTCTTGCCGGTTTTTTTCTCAAGCATTTTTCCAAATCCATTTCCTAAGTAAGCATTGAATTTGCATCCACCAAGCTTTTAAACAGTGCACACAAGATCATAATACAATTCTTTCCCTCTCATTAAGTTGTGTTTGCCAATTACCTTGCGTATTGGTTACCAACCTTTCTGTAAATTATGACACTTTATCCTTATTCATGCAACCTAAAGCGAATGAGAAATTTTGAAATGACTCAGAATGTCTTCTTAGTCTTTGCTTTCCCCCAGAGAAGCAAACTAGTTTCATTAAGTCACTTCCTCGTAACCTTATCTGTTGTAAGGAGGACAATCTCAATTTCAATTGGCTCGGTGCTGGGATTTGGTTGAAGGGATTCAAAGTAACATTAGCAAATTTGCAGATGACACAAAGCTGGGTGGCAGTGTGAACTGTGAGGAGGATGCTATGAGAATGCAGGGTGACTTGGACAGGTTGACTTGGTGACTTGGACAACGGGATCTGGAGGTCCTTGTACATCAGTCTATGAAAGTAAGCATGCAGGTACAGCAGGCAGTGAAGAAAGCGAATGGCATGTTGGCCTTTATAACAAGAGGAATCGAATATAGGAGCAAAGAGGTCCTTCTGCAGTTGTACAGAGCCTTAGTGAGACCACACCTGGAGTATTGTGTGCAGTTTTGGTCCCCTAATTTGAGGAAGGACATTCTTGCTATTGAGGGAGTGCAGCGTAGGTTTACAAGGTTAATTCCCGGGATGGCGGGACTGTCATATGCTGAGAGAATGGAGCAGCTGGGCTTGTACACTCTGGAGTTTAGAAGGATGAGAGGGTATCTCATTGAAACATATAAGATTGTTAAGGGCTTGGACACGCAAGAGGCAGGAAACATGTTCCCGATGTTGGGGGAGTCCAGAACCAGGGGCCACAGTTTAAGAATAACGAATAAGCCATTTAGAACGGAGACAAGGAAACACTTTTTCTCACAGAGAGTGGTGATTCTGTGGAATTCTCTGCCTCAGAGGGCGGTGGAGGCAGGGTCTCTGGATGCTTTCAAGAGAGAGCTAGATAGGGCTCTTAAAAATAGCAGTCAGGGGATATGGGGAGAAGGCAGGAATGGGGTACTGATTGGGGATGATGAGCCATGATCACATTAAATGGCGGTGCTGGCTCGAAGAGCCAAATGGCCCACTCCTGCACCTATTGTCTATTGTCTATTGTCTATTGAAGTTTGGTTTATAATAGCATAAACCAAGTGATAAAACATTTATCCTAATACTACAATATTTTTTTACTTTCCAGGCATTTTAAATGAGAAGGACAACTGTCCATATGTATATAATTTTGACCAGAGGGATACAGATTTAGATGGTGTTGGTGATCAGTGTGACAACTGCCCACTAGAACACAATCCAGATCAAGTAAGTTTTTTAAAATAATGCACACCAATGAACGCACTACTGTAATATTAGAATATTTTGATAAAATATTCTTTCAGAATTGCTCTAATGTTGTTTACTGCTTTAAGTAAAGCACAAATATCTTAAATGATAAAAGGGATATGGGCCAAATGTGGTCAGACAGGATTAATATAGTTGGGGTATCTTAATCAGCATGGGGAAGTTGGGCCGAAGAGGCTTTCCCTGCTGTATGCCTCTCATCCTGTTTGGCATTGCAAATATACATTTGGGTTGTGATTGTGCATGGACTGTTTCATCATCAGTGATATTTTTGGTGATGCCTATATTTAGTTATACAGAATGTTTATTCAATGACCAGAGCTCTCCAATGTGGACTAATATGGATCTGTTACCCAATTCCAGGCTGATTCAGACTCTGACCTTGTGGGTGACAAATGTGACAACAATCAGGATATTGATGAGGATGGTCACCAGAACAATCTGGACAACTGCCCCTATATTCCCAATGCCAACCAGGCTGACCACGATAAGGACGGCAAGGGTGATGCCTGCGATTACGATGATGATAATGATGGTATTCCTGATGACCGGGATAACTGCAGATTGAAATTTAACCCCAACCAAACTGATTCTGATGGTGAGTAAATATTACACGTTGATACAATGATTATTTGCTTCATTCATTTTAAACTGGGTGAGAGAGAGAAATAAATAATGGAAACTAACGGGGGAAATACTTTTCAATGGATATTTTTACGAAAGATATCACTTCTTTTATTCAGGTGATGGTCGAGGTGATGCTTGTAAGGATGATTTTGATGGAGACAATATCCTGGATATCTATGACGTCTGTCCTGAAAACTTTGACATCACGGAGACTGACTTCCGCAAATTCCAAATGGTACCGCTGGATCCAAAGGGAACGTCCCAAACTGATCCCAATTGGGTGGTCAGACATCAAGGCAAAGAGTTGGTGCAGACTGTTAACTGCGATCCTGGCATTGCTGTTGGTGAGTGTTGAGCTGACCCAAAGCATAAAATTAACTACGTTGCCAGAGTGGGTGGGAAAACAGGGATTCTTCATGCCAAAGGCACTCAAGCCAAATGCAGCTCTGGGTTTTATTTTAAAAATTTCAGCACCCACGAAACACAAATTACATTGAGGTAGGGGCGGCATGGTGGAGCAGCGGTAGAGTTGCTAGCTTACAGCACCAGTGACCTGGGTGCTGTCTGTACAGAGTTGTATGTTCTCCCAGTGATCTGTGTGGGCTTTCTCTGGGAGCTCCGGTTTCCTCGAACACTCCAAAGACACAGCTTTTGTAGGCAACTTGGCTTGGTAAAAAATTGTAAATTGTCCTTAGCGCCTGTAGGATAGTGTTAGTGTGCGGGGATTGCTGGTCAGCTCAGGTGGGCTGAAGGGCCTGTTTCCGCACTGTATCTCTAAATTAAATTAAACTAAACATGTATAGGGATGGCAATAAGCACACTCAAATTCTGGCCACCTCCGAGTTGGGTTAAAGGAGAAAGGACAGAAGCCTCTGAGGAATTATCAGCAGCAGGCCAAAGGTATTTTTTTTCCTATGGGCTCTCTGAAGTCACCAGCTACCTTGGACAGTGGATAGGGTACAGCTCGCAGGACATCAGCTCAGTTAATCTCAGACTTAAAATTGGCAAGGCATCTCTTTGCATTTTTAAAACAACCTTTCTTTCTTGTCCAGTTGGCCAGACAGCTCTGCTATTTTGAGCCATGCTTGAATATGGTCTTCTTCTTCTTGCGTATGCCGTGCACAGCCCAAAGTTGTAGGACAACTTGTTCTATTTGATCTTATTTGATTGTGCTTGAATATGGTTTAGGAGGGCCTTTGGTACCTCACGAACATACCACCATATTTTCCCCCTCTGGTGCATTCAGATCAAAAAATCTCCAGACATGCTGCCTGAGCTGCTGAGTTACTGCAGCACTTTTCATATATACAGCATATAACATTCAAATTGGTGAGAATAATTAGAGAAACATTTTAATTAAAGGACATTTTTTTTTAACCAGGATATGACGAATTCAATGCTGTCGACTTCAGTGGGACTTTCTTCATCAATACTGAGCGGGATGATGACTACGCCGGGTTTGTTTTTGGATACCAGTCCAGTAGCCGCTTCTATGTGGTAATGTGGAAACAAATCACACAGACTTACTGGCTCGATTCACCAACCAAAGCTCAGGGCTACGCCGGACTCTCCATCAAAGTGGTGAACTCTACAACTGGCCCAGGAGAGCACTTGCGTAATGCACTCTGGCACACTGGCAATACAGCAGGACAGGTACAAGAACTTTGAATACATCTACCAATTATTATGACGCTGATATTTTGGAAACAAAATGTTATTTATGTCTCCCATCACGGGTACAATTTTTTGTGAGGCTACTGCAAAAATTAGGGTGGCACAGTGGTAGAGTCGCTGCCTTATAGTGCCAGAGACCGGGGTTATATCCTGACTACGGGTGCTGTCTGTACAGAGTTTGTACATTTTCCCTGCGACCGCGTGGGTTTTCTCCGGGTGTTCTGGTTTCCTCCCACATTCCAAAGACGTGCTGGTTTGTAGGTTAATTGGCTTCAGTAAATTGTTCTCGGTGTGTAGGATAGAACTTGTGTAAGGGTGATCGCTGGTCGGTGCGGACCCAGTGGGCCGAAGTGCCTGTATCCACGCTGCATCTCTGAACTAAAACTATACTAATTATCCTTCCAAGAGTTTTTGAATCTGAAATCTTTAATTCTTACTTTCCTTGTCAAGGATTAGAGCAGTAATTATAAATTTCAGAATATGTTTCTTCAGTTGTTCTGTTGGGAATAGGAAGGTGCCCTTCAGCCCTTCAACCCTGTTTTCCATTCATTTAAATCCTCCCTAATTTATTGGGAAAACAAAGAATGGCAAGGAATGGCAATCAAGTTTACACTCTCCCATTCTGGAGATGATGGTGTTAATGGCTGAATTATTGACTAATTATAGCAATTGGTCTTCATCAACTCTCAATGGAAACTCCAAAGATGAGGAGGATTGGGTACCTTAGTTTCAAAGTTGCAATTAGCCTTGGCATATAAAATTCCTCTTACACTGGATGAATTGTGATGCTATTAGGAAGCAATTAAATAATGCATTTGCTTTTTTTCTTCATTAGGTTCAAACTTTGTGGCATGATCCCAATAACATTGGCTGGAAGGACAAGGCAGCTTACAGATGGCAACTAACCCACAGACCAAAGACAGGATTCATCAGGTAATTACTTCACAACTGATATTTTCACATCCTACTATACTATTGATCATGTTGCTTTAAATACGCACAAGAGGTATAGGAATCACATGATGGCAGAGAAAATGGGTTTAACCTGGCATCATGTTCGGCACAGATACCGTGGGCTGAAGGGCATGTTCCTGTGCTCTACTGTTCTATGTAAATAACTGGGATAACGTGAGGTTTTGAGTCACAAGAATAAATTGATAGACACAAAGTGCTGAAGTAACTCAGCAGGTCAGCCAGCATCTCTGGAGAAAAAGGATGGATGATGTTCCGGGTCAGGATCCTTCTTCAGTCTGACCCGAGACATCACTCATCCTTTTTCTCCAGAGATACTGCCTGACCCGCTGATTACTCCAGCACTTTGTGTCTATCTTCAGTATAACCCAGCATCTGCAGTTCCTTTCAACACAAATTAAGGATTGAATTAGTTTGGACAGTGATAAACCCTGCAATAAGTTTTCCTGTACCAGATTAATGAATATGTTTTTGTTCATATTACAGAGTTGTAATGTATGAGGGAAAGAAAATCATGGCAGACTCTGGAGCAATCTATGACAAGACCTATGCTGGAGGACGATTGGGACTCTTTGTGTTTTCTCAAGAAATGGTTTACTTTTCTGATCTTAAATATGAGTGCAGAGGTAAGATTTATATTTGTATCAATGGAAAAACAGAACGGCCAAATTTGTTAACTAAAGCTTCAGGTTCTGTACATATGTACAAATATGCTTGTTCCTTGTTAACACCACATGGTTAAAGTTAACTAACAAAAGGTGCGAGTTAAAACTTAAATCCTACTTTTATGAATGGGTCATATTGGCAAAATTGTGCAAAAACGAAGGAACAATGCATATGTAATTGTCTTGGATTTAAAAAAACAAGCTCTTTCTGGTTTAAATTTTGACTGACTTTGCATTTTTCCTCTACAGATTCCTAATGTTAACATTCCTTGATGTGGAAATGTTTAAAAGCTGGTGTTGCACCTATCTATTTTCTTGGAACAAATCCTGGGGCCATCGTTTCCTTCTTCCTTGTTTTATTCATGGAAAGCACATGACCTGCATTGGCCGATACAACTCATTGGATGTTATCAACATCAAATACAACAATTTCTGCAAGAAAATCATTCCCTAGATCACGACTGACTCTACTTAACTGTTTTTCCGTTTTTGATAATTTCAAATTGCAATTACATGGAAACAAAAACCTCTTACATCTGTGAAAGGTTTAACTCGACACGTCATTAACCATATCAGTCCTACTACATCTCATAGCTGGAGGTCCCCTGGAAGGAGATTGCATGCTGCTCATGCGACTATCTCTGCTGTGGACTAATATTAAAGAAAGAAATGAGGGCTGTTTTATGGTGAAAGGATAACTGAGGTTTAAATGAAAATAAAGAAGGATTTACAAAAGGGGTGGGAGAACCATTGTAGTTTTTTCTTTATGTGAAATTCATCTGGAAGAAACCATGGAGGAACTATTACCTCTTTTTGTATTGGACCTTTATTTGTTCCTTTTACTAAATGTATTTAGTGTAAATACTTCCAGAATTAGCTAGATGATTACACGCAACATGAGAATCTAATTCCATTGACCCCATCCCACCCCGAATCAGATCAACACAGGCCAGCTCTCCAGATACGTGCTGACCAGACTAAGGCAGAGGCTGGAAAATGTATCTTCAGGTCTTGTTGCCAGGAAGAAATATGGAAGATCAAACATAACTCTGGCTCCTTTAGGATAAGATTGCTGTCATCCTGCAACGTTTTGCTCTCAGTGAAGCTAGTCTGATGGCAAGTTGAGTTAGAAGAGCAGTCTGTGAGCGTTCTCTTCGACGCTGATACTGGCCACCATGGAGGGAGCTTCTGCTTCAAATACTATGGTTAAAAAAAAAGGCGCAAGCAGACAGTTGAGAGACTGCTCTTCTCTTTAACATTTGCCAAAGGGGCAAATCGTTGTGCCTGTAGATATTGATAAAAAAGTCATAAATTATTTATTTTCTTATCCTGGGAGAAATAAGATTGAAGGACACTTTAAAAAGTAAATGCGCAGACTATCCATGAGAGTTTATCATAGTCTTTGTATGCATTCTAAGATTGTAAATACAGTGATTATTTATTAACATTGTTCTATATTAATGCTAGTTAGTTTAGGATTATTTTTTCTTTGTTTAAACATTATCCCACTGCCCAGGTAAAAGGGCAACCCATAGGTGAAGCTGAAAGTGGGAGACTCGAGAATTAGTCTGTAATTGTTGTCTTTTGTAGGCTTTTGGGCCTTGTGAGGCAGTTGTCTTTAATCAGCTCATGATAAAGTAGCCCTTTTAGAGCCTAGAACTTTATTTTTCTTCAACCATGTGGTACACATGGGTCTATATGGTTTCCAAAAAGTGAAAAAGGTGAAACTTCTATGTACAAATATTACCTCATTGTTGTTTGATCGATAAGAACCTTTGGATCAAGCAGCGGAAAACCTTGCTCACGTATCTAAAGTCTCTTGAAGCTACTGTAGTATAAAAAAGGCTGTGTACATAGTCAAAATTTTATTTTTACAAAAGAAAAAGGTATTGCCCCAGTAAAGAAAGACATGAAAAACAACCAGTGTTGTCAAACTGGCTGGTGTTCTTTTCCCCAAAACTAATTGTATGTCATTCCTCTTTTTTAAGGAAAGTGTTTGTATAAATTATTGAGTTTTTCTGTTGCAACTTGTAACTTTAAGCAGGTAAACAAATCTCATTATTTTGTAGATACGCTATTTAAGTAATTTATCAGGAAATGCTACCTAGAGTTAGTGTTTCTGTCGGTATGAAATCTTTTGCACACGGAATTGAAGATGTTGCTTTTTTACATATTGTTTTTATCAATAGGGGTTCCTTTTTGTTGTACATCTTTCTAACCATTTTGCATTTAAATCTGTTCAAATCAAACCGTGTTGTTTATAACAAACATGAAATGACAATAAAACATATAGAACCAACCTCTTGCTCATTGTGTCATGATTGATAATCTTATCAAGACTGAAGATATTTTATCCATTGGGTTGATAAGCACAGGAACAGATCCATCCGCCCACAATGTCTGCAAACTTGATGCTCAGACCAACCGTACCTGTCTGCACATAATCCATATCCCTCCATTCCATGCATATCCATTGACTTATCCAAAAATCTCTAAAATGCCACGATCGTATCTGCTTCCATCAGCAGTGCGTTCCAGGCATCCACACTCACTGTGCATATTTTAAAATAATGATAGAGTGGCACAGCCGGTAAAGCTGCTGTCTCACAGCGCCAGAGACCTGGGTTCGATCCTGACCTCAAGTGCTATCTGTGTGGAGTTTCACGTTGTCCCTGTGACCATGTGGGCTTCCTTCGGGTGCTCCAGTTGCCTCCCACATCCTAAAGACGTGCAGTTTGAAGGTTAATTCGGCTCTGTAAGTTTCCCCTAATCTTTAGGGAGTGCATGAGGAAGTGGGATAACAGAACTAGTGTGAAAGGGTGATCGATGGTTGGCTTAGACTCGGTGGGCTGAAAGACCTGTTTCCAAGTTCAAGTTACATTTATTGTCACATGCAGCAATTGCTACAGTGAGATTTGAGTTACCATACAGCCATACGAATAAAAAGAGCACAATACACGATAGAATTTAACATGAACATCCACACACAGCAGAATCAACGTTTCCCACTGTGAGCGAAGGCAATATGGTTCAGTCATCTTCCTCTTTGTTCACCCGTGGTCGGGGCCTTTGAGCCCTCCGCAGTCGCCGCTATGGCAGCCCCTCTCGTTCAGGCCCTCTCGCCGGGATGATCGGAGCTCCGGCGTCGGAACGGATCAGAACACACTCACGGCTTTGAGTTTCCGAATCGCCGCTTCCTGCCGGAGACCGCGGCTTCCGAGTCCACAGGCCGAGCTGGGCGGAGATTCCACACTGGCGACCCTCAGTAAAAGATCCCAGGATTCGGCGATGTTAAAGTCAGCGCTGCCCATGGCTGGAAGCTCCACAAACCACAGCCCCATGGTGTTAATTAGCAGGCCCAACGCTCCGGAGCTCCAACACAGGCGATCCCCGCAAGGCATCGTCCCGCTCCACGATGGAATTCAGTGCTGCGCCGCTGCTGAAGCTCTGGCTGGTCTCCGGCAGGAAAGGCCACGCCAATCCTGTTGGTAGGCCGCGAGGGGGGGGGGCGAAGATGCGACTCGGAGAAAAGACGCATCTCCGTCCAGGTAAGTGATTGGGAAACGGTTTCCCCCTATTCCCCCCGCCCCACCCACCAAAAAAAACCTAAGAAACCTTTAAAAACATACTTTTAGACACACAAAAAATAACAAAAAGGGTGACAGGACGGACAGCTGCTGGTGAGGCTGCCACACTCGATGGCGTCACCCGATAGGACGCATTGTACCGCTAAACGAAACTCCCTGTCTAGAGGAAACAATCCATGTCTAGAGAAGTCTGTTCAACCTCTCCCTGTACCTAATACCCTCTAATCCAGGAATCAATGTGGGAAATATCCTCTGCATTATTTCCAAAGTCTCTACATCCTTCCTGTAATGGGGCGACCAGAACTGCACACAATACTTTAAATGCAACCTAACCAAAGTTCTTAAAGCTGCATCATGACTTTCTGACACTGATAATCAATGAAGGCGAGCATACAAAATGCTTCACCACTCCATCTACTTGTGTGGCTACTTTCATGGGGTTATGGACTTGGACCGAAAGATCCCTCTACACATCAATGCAGTTTAAAGTCTTGCCATTAATGATATATTTTCTCCTTGAATTCGACTTTCCAAAGTCCAACATCTAACACTTGCTCGGGTTAAACATTAACTGCCATTTCTCCATCCATTTCTGCAGCTGATCTATATCCTGATGTATATTTTGTCAGCCTTCCTCACAGCCACCCTTACTATGTATAGGAAGGAACTGCAGATGCTAGTTAAAACCGAAGATAGACACAAAAAGCTGGAGTAACTCAGCGGGACAGCCAACATCTTTAGAGAGAAGGAATGGGTGACGTTCAAGTCGTGACCCTTCCTCAGGTTAGTAAGGGGAAGATTGAGGAAGGGTCTCGATCCGAAACATCACCCATTCCTTCTCTCCAGAAATGCTGCCTGTCCCGCTGAGTTACTCCAGCTTTTTGTGTCCATCTTCCCCTTACTTACTAACTTACTTACTAAGACTTAAGTCAAACTTACTAACCAACCTGTCTACATTTAGTTCAAAGTAATCTACATATATCACAAACAGAGGTCTCAGCACAGATCCCTATGGAACTCCACTGGTCACAGCCCCCCAGCCTGAATATTGTCCTTCCATCAAAACACTCTGTCTTTTATCAATGTCAGCAAGTTGGTTTTGAATCCATACAACCAAGTCGTTGTTAATCCTGTGCATCTTAATCTTCTGGATTAGCATGGGAAATTTATCAAATACCTTCCTAAGATTCATGTACACAACATTCACATCCCTATCCTCATTGATCAACATCAGCAACTCTCAAAAAACTCGATCAAGGTAGAGACCTGTAAATCAACATCCTTGTTCACAATCCAAGTTAACATCTCAGTGCCACTTTATATATTAAAATACATTTTACACCTGATGTTTAAGTTGATTGTGTAAAATGTAAAATACTTTTTTTTACATCCCCCTCCTCCCCACCAGCTTCCAGAATAAAAATGGAAATTATGAAGACGTTTTCACAGAAATTCACACCTACATTAAGCCTTTCCTAAATGGAACAAAGTGATGGCCACTTTGCTTGTAGATCTTGTCAGTCATTTTTGTGTCAGATATTAGGGCTGAATGGAAGAAGAAAGATTTGTTTTCTGGTTGTCAGGGGAATGTTCCTTTCAGTAATCATTTAGCACAACAGTCCACCTATGTGAATAAATTGTGTGCATAAACTTTAGTTTTCTTAGGTTTAGTTTTAGATATACAGTGTGAAACAGGCCTTTCAGCCCACCAAGTCCGCGCCAACCATCAATTACCCATAAACTAGTTCTATGTTATCTCAGTTTTGCATCTTATACAATGGGGGCAATTTACAGAAGCTAATTAACCTACAAATCTGCACGTCTTTGGAGAGTGGGAGGAAACTGGAGCACCCAGAGAACCTATAGTCAAGATCGAACCCGGGTCTCTGGCATTTGTAAAGCAGCAACACCATGCCACCCTATCCAAACCTGCCCCTCCAAAATAGAACATTTAAATTCACGTGCAAGTCTGTGCACTTGCTCCAGTTCCATTGCCTTTACAAGTGTGAATCCAATTGCAATCAGACTAGTCAAGTTGAAAATGTGAAGCACAACATTCCACCAACAGTGTGCAAATATACACCTTAAAGGTTCAATGGTACTTAATACTCACATGTGCCTAAGTACAGTGAAATTCTTTCTTAGCCTACAGTTTAGTGACAAACCTGCACCAAATTAGGCACAATCATAAGAGTGCAAGATACTAGACCATGTTTTAGGTGCCGTCTTGTACCCTTCAAGTCCAAATTTTATTTTAAACTAGACTAAGTGGGATCCGTTGGGTCCCAGCTTCACACGGGAGGGCTGGTCCCACAACGCAATATTCCACCTCTTCACCAATTCCAATATACACACACTCAGACACACACTGACTCTCACACATACACTCACCCACATACACTCGAACTCACACACACACATACACTCACACACACAAATACACTCACACACACACAAATACACTCACAAACATACACTCAAACACACACACACATATACTCACACACATATACACTGACACACACATACACTCACACATATACACACACATACATGCACTCACTCACACACACACGCATTCACACACATACACATACACTCTCACACTCTCATACACACACTCACACTCACTCACACACACACACTCACTCACTCACTCACACTCACACATACACTCACACACATACACACTCACATACACACACATACACTCACACACTCACATACACATACACACTTACACTCACACACCATATATACGACAGTAAACTTTCTTGAATCAACTCACATGGCTGAGCGCGGCCTCTCCACTGTGGGGCTTCCGCAGTCAGCGGCACTTCCCCAATCAGTATGACCTCTGCACTTACAGGAAATTACGCAATCAGCGCGACCTCTGCACTCACCGGAAATTACGCAATCAGCGCAACCTGTCCACTAAGCGGAAGTCACGAAATGAGCGGGACTTTTGGACTAAACACAGTCGGACCTAATAAAGCATTTATTCCTTCCAAACACATGCGGACCTAATAAAGTATTGCAGTTTCAAGCACAGGCAGGGCAGCAGGCCAAACAACTCATGGCATTGTCATTTCATTTCCAATTAAGCATTGCACTTTCAAGCACAGGCAGAGCAGCAGGCCAAACAACTCATGGCATTGTCATTTCATTTCCAATTAAGCATTGGACTTTTAAGCACAGGCAGGGCAGCAGGCCAAACAACTCATGGCATTGTCATTAAGGGCTAACAAATCATTTATTGCAGACTCACAGTTCAGTTGATTCACAGCTTAGAATGACAGTCGTGGCCTCTCCCTCGCGATCTTGCAGAGTGACTGGCTCACGTCCAGGCACCCGGGGTTTTATACTCCTGTCCCCCCCCCCCCTGGAAGGGGTGTTACCTTCATCATGGTGATTGACATGCAAGAGGACCAATCAGCTGATCTCAAGGTTTTTTAAACAGTCATAACTTTTTTATTTTTCATCGATGGGAAAAATCCTCGGGACTGGCTCAGCGGAGGAGGACTGTAATATGGCCAAATATCACAGCGATACAGGGTAACGTTTTTTATAAAATCAATATACAGCGCAGATAGGAAGTGGTCAAGATGAGACTTTTAATTATATAGATGTAAGGGTCTTAACTTGGCAATGAAGGCCGGTTGACCTGGAAGTGGCACTGGGTCAGAGTTGTAGGGGTCGTCCTGGCCAGGCGATGGGTCGATGTCCTCTACCGCTGCTCCGTCACTCTGTGCCACTGTAAGCCATGCCCAATCCGTGGGCTCGGCTACATGGAGCGGTGCAGGATCTAATCAAGCTCCAGGCTGCTTAGGGCCTCCAGTAGCCTATTCCACCAACTTGACCACTCCGACACCTCAACATTTGTCTGCGATCATCATTGCCCCACTGACAGTAACCCAATGACTAAACTAAATTAAACTATACACGTTGTTTCTCTGCTCCAATGTCTGAAGTAGTAATCTTGCTTGTTTTTCTTTCTCAAAGATCTTGCTTCAGTGCTCCCATCTCTTTCCATTCAACCTTAATCCCTAGCCACATATAATAATGCATCTGTTTCAAGCTACATCATCAAAATATATAGGGCAGATATGAGTGCTTGAGTATTGGACGCTATTGTTTGCTGCTCGCATTCAGGTTCATTGATCTGAATCAGTGCCAAATGGGAGTACAATTCCATAGAGTCATACAGCATGGAAACAGGCTCTTCAATCCAACTTGCCCATGCAGACAAATATGCCCCATCTACGCCAGTCCCAGTTGCCTGCATTTGGCCCTCTAACCATGGGGCGGAAATCCTGGGGGGGTGGGGGGGACCTGTCCCCCCATGTTTTGAGAGGTGGGGGACAATCCCCCCCATGTTTTGTGAAACATGTTGCAGCAAAACCGAAGCCTCCGGTCGAGTCGCAGCGTCACCACAGCCCCCAAAGTCAGCCAGCTCCGTGATGGTAAGTCCACAGGCTCTGCGACCGGAGCCCTCAAGGTCGATTCCAGTTGGAGGCCGCCAGCTCCTAGCTACAGTTCCCAGGTCGCCTATGTGCTCCAGGACAGTCTGTAGCGCCCAGGTCGCAAAAACAAATTGAAAAAAAATACGCCTGCGGGCCGGATGATTTCGGGTTACGGGCCGGATCCAGTCCGTGGGCCGTTGGTTGCCAACCCCTGTCCTAGATGTCAGACCTCATTGTGTCCCCCCCATTTTAAAAGCGATTTCCGCCCCAGTTAAAACCCTTAAAAGGTTTAAAACCTTTCCTATCCATGTGCCTGTCTAAATGTCTTTTGAATGTTGATATAGTACCTGCATCAACTACTTTCTCTGACAGCTCATTCCATATATACCCACCATTCAGCCTACATATTCCTCTCATGATCTTACACACCTCCCTAAGATCACCCCTCAGCCTCCTGTGATCCAAGGAATAACCTGCCCAAACTCTCCCTAAACCGCAGGCCTTCAAGTCCTGGCAATAGTGGTTAATGGATGTTTTGGTGTCCATTTGCTTCTGGTGATATTGTGCTATGGCTTTTGCCATCTTAATTAACTGTTCACAATATCCTACTTGGATTTCTAATGTATTGAGATTTGAATCATAATTTGCTCATTAGTCTCAAATACAGTATCTATGAGTTCTATATCTATAGAGTAGATGGAAGTGCTTCATCTGGTGATATTGAAAGTAAAATCTCTGACATTTCAATTAGGCAATCAGACAATACTGCTTACTGTCAACCCATATATACTTTTAGATTGTATGATTGCTGTATCACTTTTACCTACCACATTTAAAGGAACACAGCCTGAATTCATGCAATGAAACAATAACATTGTCTCTTAAAATTTACAGATGGAATAGTTCAACTTTATTTATACAGACACCTATACCTGGTTTTCAGCCAACTCCATTTTAAAAGCCACAATTGCTTCTGTTTCCATCACCTCATTAGGCAATGGTATGGAGACATTTTTCTCCAAGCTGTTTTTGGTTCTTTTGCCAATCACTTGGGACCTGTGTTTTTAATTCTTAATCCTTCAGCTAAATGGAACATTTCCCTTCATATATTTGTTTAGGCCCACATGATTTCGAAACTTCATCTTAACTCTCCTTGTTCCAATGAAACCAATACCAGTTTCTCTGGTCTATCAGAACAACTTCATCTCTGGAACCATTCCAGTAAATCTTTTCTACACCCATCAAAGGGAAATATTATGCATAATTGGACACTAATCATATTATGGCCATCTTTTAAAAAAGGGATTAAAGCAAACTTTTATTTGTTCCTCGAGATATGCATCCCTAGATAACAGGTTTCTCAACCTGTTCAATGTAGACACATAAAACTGCAGTTGCCAGTTTACAAAAATAGATATAAAGTGCTGGAGAAATTCAGCTGGTCATGATTTGTAAGTTTGCAGACGATACTAAAGTAGGTAGTATCGTAGACATTGAAGATGTTTATCAAAAATGACAGTAGGCTTTTGATCAGCTGGACAGGTGGCCTGAGGGAATGGCTAAGGGAGTTTAATGCAGATAATTACGAGGTGTCGCCTTTTGAGAAGTCAACCAGGGCAGGACCTTTGCAGTGAATCGTAGAGTTTTGGGAAGTTTTGTAGAGCACAGGGATTAGGAATGCAGGTATATAGTTCCCTGAAAGTGGCATCACAGATAGAAAGGTTGTAAATAAAGCATTTGGTACATTGGCCATCATCAACCAGAGTATCATTAGTCCCCTTCAGTTTTCCCTTCAGCATATAAAAGGCATGCTCCATTGGGTTCAGATCAGGTGATTGACTTGGCCACTCAGAAATTGACCATTTTTTAGCTTTGAAAAACTCCTTTGTTGCTTTAGCAGTATGTTTGGGATCATTGTCTTGCTGTAGAATTTGTTTGAACTTGCTGTGAGGCATTTGTTTGAACTTGAGCAGATAGGACATGTCTATACACTTCAGAATTCATTATGCTACTACCATCAGCAGTTGTATCATCAATACAGATAAGGGAGCCAGTACCTTCAGCAGCCATACATGACCAGGCCATAACACCCCACCACCGTATTTCACAGATGAGGTAGTATGCTTTGGATCGTGAGCAGTTCCTTCTGTCCTCCATATTTGGCTCTTGCCATCACTCTGATATGTTAATCTTCATCTCATCTGTCCACAAAACCTTTTTTCCAGAACCGTGGTTACTCTTTTAAAAACTTCTTGGCAAACTGTAACCTGGCCATCCTATTTTTGCAGCTAACCAGTAGCATCTAGTAGTGTAGCCTCTGTATTTCTGTTCATGAAGTCTTCTGCAGACAGTGGTCATTGACAAATCCACACCTGACTCCTGAAGAGTGTTTCTGATCTGTCGGACAGGTGTTTGGAGATTTTTCTTTATTATAGAGAGAATTCTTCTGTCATCAGCAGTGGAGGTCTTCCTTGGCCTGCCAGTCCCTTTGCGATTAGTAAGCTCACCAGTGCTCTCTTTCTTCTTAATGGTGTTCAAACAGTTGATTTTGGTAAGCCTAAGGTTTGGCTGATGTCTTGTTTCTCAGTCTCATAATGGCCTCTTTGACTTTCATTGGCACAACTTTGTCCTCATGTTGATAAACAGCAATAAAAGTTTCCAAAGATGATGCAAAGACTAGAGGAAAGACTAGGTACCGAGAGCTCTCTTATACCTGCATTAAGGAGGCATTTAAACACACCTGAGCAATTACAAACACCTGCAAAGCCATGTGTCCAGAACATTATGGGCCCTGAAATGGGGGGGGGGGGGACTATGTATAAACACAGTTGTAATTTCTACATGGTGAAACCAAAATGTTCAAAAATACCCTTTAATAAAATCTGACAATGTGCACTTTAACCACGTGATTTCTGCTATTACAAATCTCAAATTGTGGAGTACAGAAGCAAATAAATAAATGATGGGTCTTTGTCCCAAACATTATGGAAGGCACTGACCATCTCAAACAAAAAAGAATGTAACCACCTCTCCTTGGCAATTAATGGCATGACCATCACCACACCCCCACTATCAATATCCTCGAGATCACCATTTACTAAAAATTCAACTGGAGCAGCCACATAAATACTGTAGGTACAAGAGCTGGTTTTCCTTCTATAAGTAACTTGCCTCCCAACACCACAAAGACTTGCCAACATCTACAATGTCAGGCTCCTCCTCTACACCCTGCACTTCCTCGCCCTGGTCCACCATCCGGACACCAATTGGCAGTCGGTGTTGCCTTCCGGTCACGAGGGGGGCTCCCGGTGGGGGTCCCTCAATGCAGGGATTCTCCTCCTCTACATTGGGGACCTGGCGTGGAGGGTATTGCACCGAGGAGATCCCTGCAACCTGTTTCTCTCGCAGTTCACAGACTCGCCAGCCGCCTGCCACTTTTGTGGGCTGGAAGAGTCGGTGTACCACGTGTACATGGAGTGTGTGAGGCTGCAGCCACTGTTTCAATACCTAAAGGGACTGGTCCTTGCCTTCTGGCTGCATTTTTCACCCACCATCCTCATCTTTGGACACCCTGTGCGTAGGGGAGAGAGTAGGGCTGAAGATGTCCTGGTAGGGTTGCTCCTGGGCCTGGCCAAGCTGGCCATCCACGAGTCACGGCGCCAGGTGGAAGAAGGCTCTGCCCGAGCCAGCTGCCTGACCCTTTTCCGGGGTTATGTCCGTGCCTGGGAGGTACTAGAGAGGGACTACGTGCTGTCCATGGGCACCCTGGGGGATTTCCGGTACCGTTGGGCACCGAGGGGGGTTGAATGTATCCAGGACAAGGATTGTAATATAGTTGTTTAGTAGTATATTTGTTTTGTCTTGTACTATGGTGGTGGGTTCTGTTTTGTTTTATTGTGTTGTAAATACTATTTTAATATTTGAATAAATATTTTTGATTAAAAAAAACATCTACAATGTGCATGAAGCAACACTCTACAGTTCCCTGGATGACTGCAGTCCTAGCAATTCACAAGCACAACATCATATGGGACAAAAAAAACTGTTTAAGTGGCACTCCATCAGCTACCCTAAGTATTCATTCCCTCTGCTGCTGGCATATCTGTTTCATACATTCCCATGATTATATGTGCTCTATTAAGTCAAAACAATATACATAATCAAAGCAATCAAACTTTTTCAGATAATTTATTTTCCATTCCAAATTCCTATGGTAATTCAACTTTCATTTCACTTATGCTTTCCAAAACTTGTGCTTTCCAAACCTTAAGCTGTTTAGTCTAAAGTAGCCATGAACATCCCATTCAATCAACAAACAATGCAAATCACTGCCAAACCAGATGAGGCAATAAATACACATTTGAATCATAATTCCATGCAGAATCAGAAATCATGATGTATACCGCACAGAAAAGCACTTTGGCAAAATTACTTCAAGATGATGATTTGTGAATGTCATACAGATGTCTTTCGCTTGATATAATTAATGTTATTCAAAATATTCCATTCTACATCTGGCAAGCTTTTTACTTTGATCCTTCCATTGAGTATTATCAATGAAAAAATATTAATGGAATCTATGGACAAGGAAATAAGAATGATGAGCAATCTTGCAGGTTGCCGTTATGTAACACCAACTTTTGAGATTGTTTCCAAATCCTAGTCTCAATGTTAGAAGTCTTCAGATTAATTCTGTATCTCTTTTTCAGATCTATATTAGAGCACTGTCTCTGTTGTGGGTGATAGTACAGTAGAATCTTCGCATTGCAGCCCAGTGTAACATCTCAATAATAGTCTTGTACTGTTGCAGATGCTTCCTATTGGGAACAATTTGGGTACTGCTTACAGTTCATATTTATCAAACTTGATGGCTGATGTTACATAGATCTAAGATGGATCTGATTAAAACATTACTTAAATTTCCTTCAGAATTATGGTTAGCATGAATCATAATTCTTCATATGTGACGTAGGAGGTGTGTCCAAGAGTATCACTGTATTATCATTGGTTATATTCTGGACTTCAACACTGCCAAAATAGTACAAACATGCTTGGAATCTGAGCCATTTCATAGAAGTAGCATTATAAGATAATTATCCAATATTGATAATTAAAGCACTCGTAATATTTACGACCAACAAACTTAAATATTAACAAGTAATAAAATGCAGTTGTTATAATTTTAATGTATGAATGTGGAGAATACATTTTATAATACTTTCTTGACCTTTTTTGCCTACAGTGCAGTACTTAATTCCTATACTTTTTATAATGCACTGAAAACGAAAAACAAATCAGCAACAATAAAACACGGAACTGGAGAGAGGGATTGAAAACAAAGTTCAAAACAAATATGCAACAATGCAACTGTCTCCAAGAATGGTGGTAAAATCAGAAAATGATATGTTGCTACTAGATTGCACGCGTTCAGGCATCCAGTTCAGTCTATGGAAAACTGTGTCTGAGGGTGGCGTCAAATCCACCATGTAACTTATTTTTACATTCCCCTTCCAGCTTGGGAATGTAAAATAAGTTAATTAAACAAAAAATCTGTAGTAAAAAGTTAGTCTCAGTAATAATAATAATAAACATAAATCTATGGTATAAAAACTTACGAGGATTGCTAACGTTTTTTTATGAAAGGAACTCTGTTATCACTGTGCACTCAGGTACATATATGACTTCAGAATCACAGTCATGTAATTAACACTTCATCACTCTCCAAAATGGGCAACGGTATTAAAAATGCTCATTCCCAATTGAGCCGATACTGTAACGTGGTTTGAATATCCTCAACAATCATGTTTTAAGGAGGAGGTTCTTTGCCATCTTTTCACAAGCAGACAGCGATAAATCCAAAAACAAAAGACCATATAGATCTATTGAAAAAGTGAACAGTCAAACCACTCATAGGAATTAATGTAATGGAAAACACATATTTATTCTATGAAAATAAATTTAAGTGAACAACACCAGATACTTGAACCAAATGTTTGAACCAAGGCTCACAATGTGTAGTTAGTTTTATTAGAAATGAGACTATTGACACTGAATCTATTGCACTAACATTCTTCAACATCATTATTATGTTCTAGTTTTCATTTCCACTAAATGGCACAATAATTAAAGAGGATTAGTTTGTATAAAATTACTTCCAGCATAAATATTGAGATGGAAATGATTTCACCATCATCTCTTGTGACTTAATTTCAACCAACAAGCATTTAATTAGTTTTACAATTATGTTTTCGGCCAGGATACCAAAATCTC
Organism: Malacoraja senta; assembly: GCA_038087875.1. Lineage (NCBI taxonomy): Eukaryota > Metazoa > Chordata > Chondrichthyes > Rajiformes > Rajidae > Malacoraja > Malacoraja senta. The sequence continues at coordinate 44,782,719 of CM075978.1, forward strand.
AAATCTCAATAAGCTTGGAGTGAGAATATATTTAGGGAGGAAATGCAGATGCTGGTTTATACCGTAGATAGACACAAAATGCTGAAGTAACCCAGTGTGTCTGGCAGCATTTCTGGAGAAAAGGAATAGGTGATGTTTCGGGTTGCGACCTTTCTTCAGACTGAAAGTCAGGGGAAAGGGAAATTAGAAGTGTGAACAAGTACAGAACAAATCAGAGCCAGCACCGATGGCCAAGGAGCCCACAATGGTCTAATGTTGGCTCACTGTTTTTGACCCTTTTATGTTCTGGCCTTTTTGTTCTCTATTTTTCTGTCTGAAGAAGGGTTCTGACCCAAAACATCACCTATTCGTTTTCTCCAGAAATGCTGGCTGACCCAAAGTTACTCCAGTAATTTGTGTGCGTCTTTTTGGAGAGAATAGTTTGATATTCATGCTGTTCTACTCCGCTTAGCCAGAAAGCTCTTCTTCTGGATCTCCCAAATATGATTTTTGTGGAAAAAGCAAATTTCACTGCAAGAAATTATGATCATTGAAAAAATTAAAACAAAATTCCTTTGCAAATTATTTCCTTTAAATCAGCCACTTCTAGTATATGACCAAAGATCAGAATATCATAACAGACAGAACAAACAATCTTAGAAAAATCATCCATCTTTAATAATGACTACTTCAGAAAGATCTGAAATGCGACCAGAACATTTCTTCTACTTTGATTTCACCTCATTGTCAGCAATATTTAAATCTTCATTCCCAGCACCATTTTCATCACCTATTGAAAATAAAACAATATTCACAGTATTAATTGATTGTTCAAATTTAGAACTTTTCAGTGAGCATTGAACTGACAGACCATACATTGTTCTCTGCATTTTGTGATCAGGAAGGCCAGAAATCAGTCTGGGTTCATAGCGCTAATGATTTTCCAGTGACCACTGCCAGAAACAGCTACAATCCTTACATGGCTGAATAACGTCCGGACAAAAATAGAAAAACTTGTCTTTATTACCAGCACTATACAGGGGTGAGAATATTGACTGCCAGTTATACTCACTCTGTGTTCTCAAACCTGTTTAGTTCCACCAAACAAAGACAAATTTCTCCTTTGTGCTATACATGCAGAAGCTACATTTGAAGTGCAGGCAGTGTCTCAAAAGACATTTGTTTGGGGCGGTGCAGCTGATAGAGCTTGCTGCCTCACAGCACCAGAGACCCAGGTTCGATTCCGACCTTGGGTGCTGTCTTTGTGGTGTCTGCATGTTCTCTTGTGACCATGTGGGTTTCCTCCGGGTGCTCCGGTTTTGTCCCATATCCCAAAGACTTGCGAGTTAGTAGGTTAATTGGCCTCGGTAGATTACCCCTTGTGTCAAGGGAGTAGATGAGAACTTGGATAACATAGAACTAGTGTGAGTGAGTGATCGATGATCGGTCTGGACTCTTTGGGCCAAACAGCCTGTATCCATGCTATATCTCTAAACCAAACTAAACGACAGAACTCTAACATATTTTAGCTGTGTTTCAGTCTTCAGGAAAAGATCGATACAAAATGGGACAGAGATAGCATAAGTATTCTGTGAGCAAAATAGTTTATAAGAAGCAACAGTATATTACATATAAAGTTACTAAAAGTGAAGAGTGATGAATGATTGATCTCCAGAGAGAAACCAATGTAGGTGCTACCTGATGAATAATATTAGGCATATTAAAGACTTGTCCGGACATACGAGGCAAATTTCCAATTTAGTAAAAGATACAACCTCAGAAATGCAGTGTATACACAGATGGTGGCTGAATTTAAGTCAAAAACTGATTTAAAAAAATAAACTAACAGATGGCAATGAAGCTTTCTTGCTTTCTTTTAAGTGAGTTTTTTTGTATTTACATCATGTTCACATCACAGTAGCACAAAGTGTACAAAGAATCCAACCTATGTTGCAACCTCTGGTGCATTGGTCCGCACATTATCACCAACATGATCTATGCATCCACTCACATCAGGGATATCAGCATAAAAAAACTATGCCTGTCAGTATTACAGAGACACAAGAAACAGCAGTTGCTGGATTCTTGAGCAAATACAAACTGCTGGAGGAACTCAGCAGCAGGCAGCATCTGGGGAGGGAATGAACAGACAATGTTTTGCATCAGGACCCTTCTTCAGACATGACCTGAAACATTGGCTGTCCATTGCCTTGCCAGATGCTGCCTGACCCACTGAGTTTCTCCAGCATTTTGTCTTGTATGTACGTACCTGTGCAATAAATCAGCGGGGAAAAAATAACCATCAAATATTAAGTACTGCTCTGTGAACTTGATGGAAGTGTTTGGAGTGAAGAAATCTAGAAAAAAGTGTAATACAACTTTAAGTTTCTATCACCTTTCAGAATGACTTTAGACTCTAGAGATGCAGCGTGGAAACAGGCCCTTCAACCCACTGAGTCAATACTGACCAGCGATCATCACATACACTATATACTGGGGACAATTTACAATTTTGACTGAAGTCAATTAATCTACAAACCTGCACGTCTTTGGAGTGTGGGAGGAAACCGGAGCACCCAGACAAAAACCATGCAATCACAGGGAGAATGTGCAAACTCCATACATACAGCACCCGCAGTCAGGATGGAACCCCATTTCTCTGGCGCTATAAGGCAGCAACTGCTTCGCCACTGTGGCGCCCTTGATCTTTCCTATTGCATGTCCATACCTAATAAATAGCAGAAATTATATTAAAAGTGTAATTAAAATTCTAAAATGATACAATGTCAAAGAGGTTGCTAAATACATCAAACTTGTATCTGGTCTTTCAAAAATCTTTTCAATCAATCTTATAGACAATAGACAATAGGTGCAGGAGTAGGCCATTCGGCCCTTCGAGCCAGCACCGCCATTCAATGTGATCATGGCTGATCATCCCCAATCAGTACCCCGTTCCTGCCTTCTCCCCATATTCCCTGACCGCTATTTTTAAGAGCCCTATCGAGTTCTCTTGAAAGCATCCAGAGAACCTGCCTCCACCGCCCTCTGAGGCAGAGAATTCCACAGAATCTCCCTGATTTTTCCCCATAAATGGCTGAGAGCTTCAAGTTCCTTGGTGTTCATATTATTAATGATCTACCTCCTTAGAAGACTTCCATTGGAAATTCAGCTTGTTTCCTGTGATTCGAACAAACCTCTCCAGATGCACCATAGAAAGCATACTGTCAGGCTGCCTCGCAGCTTGGTTTGAGAACAGCTCTGCCCAAGACTGCAAGAAAATGCAGAGTTGTGGATACGTAGCCCAGTCAACTCACAGACCAGACTGACCATCACTGACTGCATCTGAACTTCATGATGCCTCAGAAAAGCAGCCACCATCATCACAGATTTGTCCCAGCTCGGCTATTGCTTCTTCTCCCCACTCCCGTTGGGCAGAAGATACAGAAGCTTGAAAGTGCACACTACCAGACTCAGGAACAGCTTCTTCCCCTCTGTTATCAGGCTTCTGAACTGTCTTTCAATAAGCAAGTGTATTGTCCGATTCACCTCCATCCCTTTGTGGACATTGGATTTTGCCCATGGAACAATGCTGAGAACTATACTCTGCACTCTGTATCCTCCCCTTTGCTGTAACTATGGTACCGGAGTTTGACTCAGCTACATTTATATATCGCAAAAAAGCTTTTCACTGTACCTTGGTACACGTGTCAATAATAATAAACCTAAATTCTAAACCTATAGCTCAATATTTTTTTCAATTCAAATATTTATCCAAATTTCTGCTGAATTTGCTTCCAGCAATACTTCAGAGAGCACCTTCTATATCTAAAGGCTGCCTACGGATCTTCTTCTAGTTGCCTATGGCTCTTCTCCCAGTCACCTGAAATACACATCTTCTTATTGCTGACCCACTGCCATTCTTTATTCAACACCATCATAATTAGTGATATTTCTACCAATTCTCCTCTTAACCTTTTTTCTTTGTAGGGAGTAACCGCCCTTTCCTCAGAACTGACATTCCTTATGCCTTGTACCAGTGCAGAAATTTGTTCCGTAACCTCTCTAAAATCCCAATAACCTTGTGACCAAATTTGAAAGAAATATTCCACCTGAAAGCCAAAAAAAAGTGTTTAAAAAACGCTTGGTATAAATGTCTTACTTTTTGAGTTGATTTATAAAATTAAAAAATAATTATGCTTTTAACAGTGTTCTCAGCCTGTCCCCCATCTTCATGATTATGTGTGGGTGAACTTGTATGTCTTTCTGTTCCTACACAGCCTTTAAAATTGTACAGTTTTGTTCATCTTGCTCCTTTCTATCAACATGCATCACTTTGCAACTCTCTTCATTATTCATCTGCAATGTGCTTGTCCATTTCACCTACTTGTCAATGTTTAAGTTGCTACTGTCCTTCTCTGAGGAGCCAGTGGAACCTTCCCAGTACAGAAGGTTATGCCATTGAATAAATTTAAGGAGGAAGTCAAGTAATTTCTAAACACTGGAGGAAAGTGCAGAGGAGATTCACCAGGATGTTGCCTGGATTGGAGGCTTTTTAGTTATGGTTCAATGGTCACTGATGCACAGCACAGTGAAATTATTTTTGCAAGGCCTATTTCTCCTGGAGCAAAAGAGGCTGAAGTGTGACCTAATAGTAGTATATAACATTTTGAGAGGTATTGATATGGCAGATAGTCAAAATCTTTTTCCCATGGTAGTGGTAGCATAAATAAGGTGAGACTTAGGATCTGAGTGGTGTTTTTTTTTTACACAAAGAGTAATGGATAACTGGAACTTGCTGCCAGTGAGGGTGGTAGAATCTGACACAGTTTTGTATGTTTAGAAGGCATTTAGACAGACACTTAAATAGGCTGGACACAGCAGGATACATTCTTAATATGGGCAAATTAGATCAGTGTCAATGGGCATGGACATTTTGGGCTGAAGGGCCCATTTCTGTGCTGTATTACTATGACTCTATGACTTAGAAGATGTCAAGTGATTATGGGGAAAGAGCAGGGACCTGATATTGTAATAGAAGATCAGCCATAATTGCATTGAATTATTGAGCAGGCTTGAAGGGCCAAATGACCTCCTTCCACTCTGCGTTTCTCTGCGTTGCATGTTTCTATGTAGAATGCAATGTTATAACTCAGTTTGTCTAGCCCCTCTGGCCATGAAGGAAATGGAGGATAATTAAAAAACTTAACTAGATGATAAATAATTGTCAACAGAAATAAGAGGATGTAAAACAATCAGCACATGAGACAGAGGGGATCAGACAAGCTCTACTGCCCAGACTATGGAGCTCTAATGAAATGTAAACCGAGGGGGAGAATTATTGTGAGCTTCTCACATGGACCAGTAACATTGTGATAGTGAAGAGACATTCTTTGTACAGTGAAACATGTGCTAGATATTAGTTAACGGTTTGGAAAAGTGTGTTGCAATGGAAAGAGCGTATATTGTGGACCTCAGCAAACAAGGACCTGCCTTGGGTACATGTCATCGCTTGAATGGGAAATGGGATTCCACAGGTGCATTTGAGATTGGTTTGGCAAAAGTTCTTGTGCTTTCTGTAAAATGTGCGTTTTAAGAAAATGAATCAGAAAGCAGGAGCAGAGGGAATTTCACAATTTAAAGAAAATCCTAGAAATGAACCATAAGATTGAGATGAGAGCCCGGATACACATAATCTGACAATTATCCAGTGCTACTTCTTCTGTCGTATGTCTTTTAGACCTGCAGCTCCGTTGATGTGAGCCAGGCCAATGTGTCAATCAGACCTCGTTCACCATTCGGTGGCCGGTGTTTGGGACATCCAGTGCAATATAGCATATATCCTAACTGTCAACAAGACTTCAAAGAATGCTGCTCTGATACTATAAAACTGTTTATAATGTATAAACAGTACAGGTCAATGTTAAATCATTGAACATTAGAGCTCAAATAAACACAATGCTCCACTTTATACAGTTATATCCGACACCATGTACTCCTCATAACTACCTTGCTAGTATTTTCTTCTCCAAATGATGCTTATTTATTACTCCGAGCCATACCCTCTCTGCCTGTGCAAGATTCTTTTGGCCTTTAAGTGCACCCGCTCTTCTCTTTACTTCACTTTACAATTTATTTGCTTATAATAATACCTCAGTTCACTCGATGTTATATATGTTGCTGATTTAATTCAAATTAAAGCAAAGTTGCCAAGAGAACAGAAAATTAATTGTTTTCTAAACATATTCACATATCCATTATCTACTGAGGTTCACTCAGCTCTGAGTGAATATTTATTACCTCCGTGCGATTTCCATGGAATTGTTGGAATGCTGTCCTCTGCTGACTGCTCCCGGTCCATTGACCCGTAAAGATTTGAATCCACAAGGAAAATGGGCTTTTTCCCTTGCTTGATCTCCAGTGCCCTAGTCAAATAGGACACCTCTCTGTTGCATTGCATCCATTCCCCATCTTCAACATCTGATTTATCATCATCCGCTGTTGGAAAATCTAGCAATCTTTCTGACAGCCTACTGATGTTAGCCAGGACTTTGCTGCGATAGTAATTTGGGTCCTCACTCTCGACACCGATAACTAATTCTTTGCTACCTCCTTCTGTTCTACCAGAAGCTGGGGAAATGCCTGATCGGTATGCATCTTCCAGAAGCTGAGAAAGGACAGAGTCTGACAGCCGTTGCGGGTTAAATACAGTCGTTGCCTGAGAATGTCGAGAACACAAAGAAACAGAAGTGTTGGTGCCAGCATCCAAAACATCACTTTCACATAGTCTCCCTGAACTTTGACATCGGATGCAATCGTCCAGTAAGGAGGTCGATGTGGCGTTTGGTAGGTTTGGCACAGCATCAATCTGTAAACAAAGATTAACTGAGTAAGGCACACAATTCAATAAACCTATTGAAATCTATTTTTGGATTGAGACGCAAGGAACTGCAGATGCTGGTTTACCAAAAAAGACACAATGTGCTGGAATACCTCGGACGGTCAGGCAACATCTCTAGAAGACAGGGATAATGGCGTTTTGGATCAGGACCCTTCTTCAGACTTTAGTCCTGACCCGTAATGTCACTTATCCATGTCTTCCAGAGATGCTGCCTGACCCATTGAGTTATTCCAGCATATTGTGTCTATTTTTGGATAGATTTCAAATTGTGAGCAATTTCTGATCACATACAACACAAAATTAACTTTAAAAAGTTTGTAGACTTCTAAAAAAGACACTCACTGTAAAGTGGGAAAAGCCACAACTTAATGTGTTATAAATCCTGCAACAAGCAATATTGTTCCTTATACTTTCTTAAAATGCAAGAGTGGCATGTACAGAAAATTCAAAATTTTGCTAAGTTTACTAAAGAAATCATAGTTTAAACCTGTCCAGATCTAAGCTTTGCCAGATTAAACCTTTACAATTTATACATTTCCAAAAGTAAAAATTACATGAACTAAAGTGCAGTTAGAGCTCTAGTTTCCATGTGGTAAATGAATGTGCCTTTAATATAATCCAGTTGCATTCCGTAATTTTGTTACTGAAAAGTTCAGGATCACAGACAAAGAACAAACCAAAGAATGAAGAAATCGGTAATATATCAAAAAATATCTCTTATATGTACGAATGTTTAGACGGAGTCTTCAAAACACACAGTTATTTAACATGAAACATATTTAGTATATGTGAGTTACACAGGCTTCCTCGCACAGCTGATTTAGATCATAAAAGACATTTTTACAGAGTAATTGGCAATGCTTGGATAGGAATTAGCCCCTAAAATATGTGCAAAATGTAAATATTTTACAGTTTATGAGGCAGCGATAAATTATCTGAGTTTTGTTACATTTGTTCCATGTTTTAGTTACTTTAAGAAGGAATGTGCTGGGAACTACAACACACAAAGCAACATATGCTGCATGGCAGTTAATAGAAACTATATATATTTATTTATATATATATTGATTGTGATTTACTTTAACATCAGTTAGCATGGAATTCTAATCCAATATATTTGTGGTCCTGTAATTTACCCATTCTGTAACCATAAATATGAATAGTAAAATAAATAATCTTCAGTGAGATTCCTTCTGTTCTACATTCTTGTGTATTAAAAAAATGCCTGACCTGTGTTGTTATCTTTGATATCTGTTTATTTTAGACCAAGAAACTGGTGGAAACAGGAAATTGCTGATCCATGAAGTTGCCCTGTCATATCGTGACACAGTATCCATTTCATCATTACATAAAAGTAACAGTGATTTGTATTGAGACTGAATTACCTGCTGTGTTAATGTAACAGCACACTGCAGATTATTAGCAAACATATGCAAGGCGAACTGTTGTACAGATTCCAATGCCCTTCGAGGAACTAAGCAATTCAAGGCCTTTTTCATTTTACGCTTCGACAAATAATGATGGCACAATTACGATAGTGAAGTGAAATTTATAATGTTTAAACAATAAGCTTTTGTAACATTATATTTACAGCCTATTATCACCAGTTCAGTAGCAGGGGATGACCTCCAGTGACATTATTGGCTCAGCACAAACATACTTTGGTTTCCCACACCACTTCTAACTGGTGCTTCATTGTCTATTGGCAATAATACAGTGTAAATAGCATGATGAGCTACACAATTGGGTCGAGAAAGTTTCTATGTTCAGTAGATCACTTGAGAAACCCACAGATTTCTTAAGTTGCAGATCTGCAACCCAGTGATTTGTTATCTGTGCTCTATGAGAGAGTAATTCATTCCATCAATTAGGTCTATGTTCCTCACCAGAGCTCCGTCACATTAGTTCAGCAATTTTACAGGCTTTGTGTGCTAAAATACTTAAAGCTATCTCCCCATAATTGCCTTTTTCAAATAATCAAAACTGACAATCAAGATTTCAATACAAGATGCTAAAATTCTCTATTTCTTTGAATGTTGCAGAACAGACGGAAGGAAGCAATTTAGCCTATCTTTACTAATATTTGCTTGGATTTTATTTAATGTTTGCAGGTGCAACGAGTAATTCAGAAAGCAGGGAAAGAGAGGATTGATAGGTCTGTAATTAGTAAGGGTAAGTAAGTAAATAAGTAAGTACTTTTTATTTATATAGCACTTTTAAATCAAAATCATGTTGAAGCCAAAGTGCTTTAATAATAATAATAATAATAATGGATGGGATTTATATAGCGCCTTTCTAATACTCAAGGCGCTTTACATCGCATTATTCATTCACTCCTCAGTCACACTTGGTGGTGGTGAGCTACTTCTGTAGCCACAGCTACCCTGGGGCAGACTGACGGAAGCGTGGCTGCTAATCTGCGCCTACGGCCCCTCCGACCACCACCAATCACTCACACACATTCACACACATTCACACGCAGGCAAAGGTGGGTTAAGTGTCTTGCCCAAGGACACAACGACAGTATGCACTCCAAGCGGGATTCGAACCGGCTACCTTCCGGTTGCCAGCCGAACACTTAGCCCATTGCGCCATCTGTCGTCCCATCTGTGACCCCTCTCCTGTCGACCTTCTGACAGGAGAGGGGTCACGGAGGGAGGGAGATGAAGTGGTGGGTGGGGGTGACGAGTACACACCTTTAGTGCTTTAGCTCACAGGGTGTCAACGTTTACTGGGGAGAAGGCAAGAGAATGGGGTTCAGAGGGAGAAATAGATCAGCCATGACTGAATGGCGGAGCAGACTCGATGGGCTGAATGACCAAATTCTGCTCTAATGTCTTATAGTCTAATGAATGTATTGAGTATTGCATGGAAAACAGAATGTAAAAATATGGAGATTATTCCTCAGTTAGACAGGACATTGGTGAGTCCAGATTTGGAGCACTGTGCACGGTATTGCTCTCTTTATTTAAGGGAGGATATTAATAAGTTCATAGAAAGTTTACTAGAAAGGTTGGGCAATCTAGGCTTTACATCTTAGAAACTTGAAAGAGGATTTCATTGAGACATGCACGATCCTGAAGGTATTTACAGGACAGATATAAAAATATATCAATTAGTGGTGGCACAGTGGTGCAACGGTAGAGTTGCTAATTACAGCACCAGAGGCCCAGGTTCAATCCTGATTATGGGTGATGTCTGTACGGGGTTTGTACGTTCTCCCTGTGACAGTGTGGCTTTACTCCGGGTGCCCCGGTTTGCTCCCACACTCCAAAGACATGCAGTTTTGTAGGTTAATTGGCTTCGGTAAATTGTCCCTCGAGTGTCGGATAGAGCTAGTGTATGTTGGTTGGTATGGACTCGGTGGGCCGAAGGGCCTGTTTCCTCATTGTATATCTAAACTAAGTTAAACTAAAGATATTTCCTCTTGCGGGAGAATTTAGAATTAGGGGACATGTTTGAAAAATTATGGGGTTGACAGCTGCAACAACATGTTATTGATCATAGGGAGACTTTGGAGCTCGCATCCTGATAGGACAGTGGAAGGAGCTCTTTGAATATCTAAATGGCACATGCAGGCAGAAACTTGGTCAGTAAGGGGTAAAGGGTTACCACACCTGGGCAGGAATGCAGAGTTGAGGTTTGCAGTTAGATCAACCATGCTCTCATTAAATGGTAGAGGAGGTTGAGGAGGTTGAGGAGATTTGGCCTACTCCTGTTAATCTCTTCACTCAAATCCTATGGAGTGAATCTATGGAGTGAATCTAGAGACTGCATTATCAGGAGCTTCGTATTGCATTTTCCTACAGTGCAAGACTTCTCTTTTTTGAAAGAGTACCTCTGTGCTGTCCTCAAAATACAACTGTGTATATCTTGACAGTCAGCTTAAACACCTTCCTTTATCAAGACTCTTTTGTCCACGGGTTTATTGAATCGGGAAAGTGTGAAACAACAAGTTCAAAAAAGGCGTAGAAATAAGAATAAAGGGGCTGTCCCACTTGGGCGACCTAATTGGCGAGTTTAGAAGAGTTTGAAAGAATGACGTGTTGAAGACCTCCTTCCACCTCCTTCGACTATGTTAAAGACCTGCTTACGACTAGCTACGACTAACTTCGGGAAAATTGGACCGAATAGTGGAGAGTGAAGACGACCTCCTTCGATCTCCTTCGACCTCCCTTCGACTATGATGAAGACTATCTACGACCACCTTCAACTACCTTCGACTACCCTCGATTACCTACGACTAACATGCCGACCTACTACGACCTACTATGACTAAACTTACGAGTAAAAAAAGTATTGATTTTTTCCATGGTGACCTTTTTTTACTCGCGGGCATTTTTTAACATATTGAAAAAAACGCTGCGTCCTAGCTGAGGCCTTGAGTACGCGGAGACCATTCTCGAGCATGAAGGAGAGTTACGAAGACCTCCGACGACCTCTTGTCGACCATGCTGCGAGTATGAGTCGAGGGCAAACTCACCAGAACTCGCGGATTAGGTCGCCCAAGTGGGACAGGCCCTTTTCGCTTATTGCAAACATACTACAATAACACTGTGAATAAACATTATACCTCAAATAATGAATCCCAAACATAAGTAAACATTAAACATTGCAACACATACTGATGATGCTGTCAAAAGGCATAAGATGATTGCAGATGTTCATAAAATGTATCAGGACCAAAAAATGTGCTGCTACCTCCACTGTTCTGCACTCCAAAGGTCACCTGACAAGATCACAAGGTCAACCAGTTACAAATTAGGTGTATTACCCAACACGGCCACTAGGAGGCACTACATTGTCTGCATTCAAACTGAAACTGTTCCAGAACAACCACACTCCTCTTTCAATGGCCCTTTCATGCAAACCCTATTTTATTTTGAGAAGCGGAAGTAGAAACAAGGACTTCCCTCCCTTTGAAACAGTTTTTAAATATTACTTTTGCTTGAACCTATGAAGGAACATGGATGCTTCTGGATGGCACACTTTTTCCTTTGAGTACCCAGTACATAAATTGAACACTCCCCGAAAAAAAGGTGTTTAGGTGTGGACAAAGGATAGAGGATACTTTTGGATTCTGATGAAAAAAAAACTTTAACTCCCCCTCCCATTCCCATACTGACCTTGTGTTCAAGATGAAACTGCAGATGCTGGAAAATCGAAGGTAGACAAAAATGCTGGAGAAACTCAGCGGGTGAGGCAGCATCCATGGAGCGAAGGAAATAGGTAACGTTTTGGGTCGAAACCCTTCTTCAGACTGATGTGAGGGCGGGAAGAAGAGGAAGAGGTGGAGCCAGTGGGCTGAGGGAGAGCTGAGAAGGGGAGGAGAAACTAGGGACTACCTGAAATTAGAGAAGTCAATGTTCATACTGCTGGGGTGCAAACTGCCCATGCGAAATATGAGGTGCTGCTCCTCCTTAACCTAAAATGTCACCTATTACTTCTCTCCAGAGATGCTGCCAGTCCCGCTGAGCTACTCCAGCATTTTGTGTCTCACTTCTCACTCTGACTGTTTATACCAGCTATATAATGACGCTTAGGAAGCTTATTTGGTACTACTCCAAAACTATATCTGTGCAATAGAATCCGAGAAGGCTTTATAATAATGTTAGAGAATCATACAGCATGTAAACAGGCCCAACTCGCCTATGCCGACCAAGCTGCCCAATCTATGCTAACCCCACCTGCCTGCATTTGGTCCTTGTCACTCTAAACCTTTCCTGTCAATGTACTTGTCCATAGGTCTTTTAAATGTTGTTAGAGTGTCTGGCTCAACTACCACCTTTGGCAGCTCATTCCATTTATGCCCCACCCTTTGTGTGGAAAAGTTGCCCCTCAGATTCATATGAAATCTTTTCCCTCTCACCTTAAACCTATGTCCTCTGGTTCCTGATTCCCCTATTCTGGGTAAAAGACTATGTCCATCTTAACGCGTTGTTCTAATTAAAACAATATTCCTAACATATAAATAATTATGCAAATAAAAGTGTGATTGGTGGAGGATGTGATCGGCATTGTATCCCAATTCAAAATATGAAACACATGTCAGTCCTTTACACTGGACTATTTAGCATTGCATTCTTTTCAGAAAGGTACTGAGAGCCAATGGTTGGAGTTTAGTCACTGTGAAAGACTCAGTTCTAAAGAGGCAATTTATTTCAGTTTTGACCCTGCCTGAATTTGTCACAGTCAGATGAAAGGATCACTTAAGCACAGCACCAATTTACTGATGAAGGCCCGAGGAGCTACATTTGACAACAGTTGATGAAGCAATCTAGCTATACTAGACAGCCCTTGAAGAGTAAACAAGACTATAAAAGCTTTTTAATGACTACATACAATAAAGGTGAAGCAGGCAGAGTAAAAAAAAGCCTATTATTAAATGGGGTTTATAATTAAACTAATGGCACAATGATGGAAATACATGAAAACTTAAGAGCACAACTCTCACTGCCAGTACTGGTCAGAACAATTTCAGAGACTTCGCCTTGACCTTTCAATGGGATTCTCATGCACATTGTTATCAGATGTTCACTTCACCCTGCTTCCTGCTGAACTAATTGACCCCATACTCCTTTCCTCCCAAGGTTTTATCCTTAACTGCATTCCACATACCACACAGGACTCGAGGAGAGATTGAAGCCTCAGCTTCATGCAGCTGGAATTCCCAGTTATCAATGTATAGTATATTCCTGCTGTGAATCCTGGCTTACAGCTGAGACACTCAGGAAGTATCTGTAAAAGAACTGCAGCTGCATGTTTTCTGTAAAAGTCATGCCAAATACAGTGCCCTCCATAATGTTTGGGACAAACAAAAAGACCCATCATTTATTTATTTGCCTCTGTACTCCACAATTTGAGATTTGTAATAGAAAAAAAAATCACATGTGGTTAAAGTGCACATTGTCAGAATTTATTAAAGGCCATTTTTATACATTTTGGTTTCTCATGTAGAAATTACAGCTGTGTCTACATAGTCCCCCCATTTCAGGGCACCATAATGTTTGGGACACATGGCTTCACAGGCATTTGTAATTGCTCAGGTTTGTTTATTTGCCTCCTTAATGCAGGTATAAGAAAGCTTTCAGCACCTAGTCTTTCCTCCAGTCTTTCCATCACCTTTGGAAACTTTTATTGTTGTTTGTCAACATGAGGACCAAAGTTGTGCCAATGAAAGCCAAAGAAGCCATTATGAGACTGAGAAACAAGAATAAAACAGTTAGAGACATCAGCGAAACCGTAGGCTTACCAAAATCAACTATTTGGAACATCATTAAGAAGAAAGAGAGCACAGGTGAGCTTACTAATCGCCAAGGGACTGACAGGCCAAGGAAGACCACCACAGCTGATGACAGAAGAATTCTCTCTACAATAAAGAAAAATCCCCAAACACCTGTCCGACAGATCAGAAACACTCTTCAGGAGTCAGGTGCTAAACATGACTACTTTCATTTACATGACTTTGCTGTGTCCCAAACATTATGGTGCCCTGAAATGTATAAACATATGTATAAACACTGCTGTAGTTTCTACATGGTGAAACCAAATGTATAAAAATGGCCTTTATTAAAATCTGACAATAAGCACTTTAACCACGTGATTTTTTCTATTATAAATATCAAATTATGGAGTACAGAGGCAAATAAATAAATGATGGGTCTTTGTCCCAAACATTATGGAGGGCACTGTATTTTGCATATGCAGGCTTATAATTACTCATCACTATCCCGCTATCATTTAAATTGCTGATACAGACAAAAAGTCACAATGTAATGTCTCCTTAAAACATTATTGGACTTTCTTCAAACTTATCAAAGTACAGATAAGCAGTTTCCTAACATTTCCTAATGATCTAAAATAAACATAACTGTAGAATTTGGTTTGAAAAAGTAATTGAGTCATACATCGTGAAAACAGGCGCTTCAGCCCCTCTTGCCCACACTGTCCAACATGTCCCATCTACACTAATCCCACCTGCCTGCATTTGGCCCATATCCGTCTAAACTTATCCTATCCATGTATCTGTCTAAATGTTTCTTAAATGTTATGATAGTACCTGAATCAACTACCTCCTCCTACAACACATTCCATACACCTGTGTAAAGAAAGGTTTCCCCTCAGATCCTATTAAATCTCCCTCTCTCTATTGGATGTTCCTCCCATTAATACCCAAACACAGAGTCAAAGAGTTGTACTGCATGCAATCAGGCACTTCCATTTCACTTTTCCTACACATTACACAATGGTGTGAAAAATATTATCTGGTGAACCTGCTGAGTTTATAGGGATTATTGGATTTCTGAACTACCAGATGCAGATTAGTAGAGTTTTCCTGTAGTCTGTCACCAAACAAATAAATGACTTTCAGTTCTAGCTGTCAACTAACGGTCACTTGTTGGAGGGTTGAAATTTCTAATTTAAAAAAATCTGAATCTCCATTACTTCTTCTGGATAACGATATATGTCCTCGTAGCTAGCTGAATTGAAGGTCTCAAGCCAAAATGAACCAGAGAAAACAATTAAAATGAATGTTGCTCTCCAACTTTGTCCTGTGATTTCCCACCGAGACACTATGGAGTCGTTTATTAGATATATACACAAAAGTTCAACAGCCTTGTAATTATGACCACAGTAAACATCTTGTGCGAAGTGTCAGAAAAATTGCAAAAAGTGCTGCAATTTGATGTGTAGTGCCGTCAAACAGAACTGTGAACTGTGGTTAATCAGAATAGACCATGATTTGGCAGTAATGTATGTGAAATCTCAATCTGGCCTTGAGCCACTTGTGGCCTTGGGTGGGTTCAGATGGCATAGAAACCGACTCTTAAAAGGAAGAGAAAAGCAAAACCAGATACATATGGTTTGAGGCCTATCAGTCCCGGAGAGTTTCTCAGGTTCAAAACATTGATATTGCTCTTATGAGTGAAGCAAAGCATCTCCCATTATGACGTCTCAAGATTCATGTTCACCTTGTGCCCTGTTCTATCATCTGACATCTTGCCTTGAGCCACTTGCAAGAGTTTGAAGAAGGGTTGCCACCTGAAACATCACCTATCCATGTTCTCCAGGGATGCTGCCTGACCAGTTTAGCTACTCCAGCACTTTGTGACTTAAAAAAAATACACAGCAAGAGTTGTTCATGAGATATCAACTGAGTAGACTAGGAAAGGAACAGCAAGACTGGAGCCAGGGACGGGGGGGGGGGGGGGGGGGGGGGGGGTGGGAGGGGCGGGAGTTGTGGTTGAGGTGGCACTGCAATGCAATTCTACAACATCAAAATCCTATAAGGAATGAAGAGGAAAAGACTCAGAGGTGTTGATAAAGAGCCAAATGTTATGATCTTCAAATATTGTATTCTCTGAATTTATTATAGTTATAAATGATTTGAATATACTGCCACAGTTCAAATGTGTCTTTTTTAAGTTAGTGTAAATCATATTCTTTGGTACTGAGATGTGTGACATCGGTGTGGCAGCTGCGAGCTGACCTTGCCGCCTCACGTAAAAAGGTTGCTAATGAAACTTTGCTAACTGTGTGAAAATTGTGGCACCTAGTGCATGAGTATGTCTATAACTAAAAAAGCACTCGGTTAGCGTTGGAAGTTGGAGAATCTTGCAAAAGCCCACAGCTGCACAGTCTGTTTAGAAAAAGTCAACAGAATGCCCTGTTAAATTCTAAAAGCATCAATGCAGTATAATGTGTTCCTAGCTGTGCTGAAACTGTTCAGCTGGAAGCACATTTATGCCAGTGAGAGAAAATAGATTTTTAACAAATATTCATTTTTGGGGCACTGGCTTTGCATAACCACAGCATTTCTTCTAGTGAACATAATCCTAAAGTGATGGAGCAAGGAACTGGTCTATGCTGGAGATAGATACAAAATGCTGGAGTAACTCAGCAGGTCAGGCAGTATCTCTGGAGAAAAAGAGTAGGTGATGTTTCGGGTCAGAACCCTTCTTCAGACTGGAAGCAAAGATGGGGGGGGGGGGGGGGGGGGGGGAAGACGACGACGACAGGAGGCGGGAAAAGGCCAGAACAAATTACAAATCAGGGCTGGCAACATAATCCTACAGTGGTGTGGGGGAGAATTTTGCCATGGTACAAATTTTCAGACCATGATGTCCAGACATAATTCTACCTCTGAGTGTCAGTGAAAATCGAGATAGACAATAATAGCATTTCAGAGGAGTGGGTTCTGAGCAACACTATGCAGCAAGGATTACCAAGGCAGAGGGTTCGAGATTTAGGCAGAATCACATGGACAAACATAGTTGAGTGAACATAATGGAAGATATCATTGTCAGTGTTATAAAGATTGCAAAACCATTGAAGACGATATATTTGGCTTGTTGTTTAAGAGGAAGGGGAGAAGTAGAAATAAATAAATGGAGTATCTTACCTCCATGACAAACTCCATGTACTTTATTGTCACGTGAGAGCAGAGAATGACATGCTCCAATCTGTTTAAGTCACGGGTGGCTAAACCAGTTGTGAGCCAAGTATACCCATGTTCACACCCATGAACTCAAAGGGACAAAGATACCAGAATAAGGAGTGTAAAGGCTAAAAGTGGGATTTAGACTTGAGATACAGCGCAGAAACAAACCCTTTAGTCCACCAAGTTCACACTGACCAATGATCACCCACCGCACTAACGCTCTCATAGAAACATAGAAAATAGGAGCAGGAGTAAGCCATTTGGCCCTTCGAGCCAGCACCGTCATTCAATATGATCAATGGTTGATCATCCAAAATCAGTACCCTGTTTCCCCATATCCTTGTTTCCCTTAGCCCTAAGAGCTAAATCTAACTCATCTCTTGAACACATCCAAGAGAATTGGCCTCCACTGCCTTCTGTGGCAGAGAATTCCACAGATTCACAACTCTCTTGGTGAAAAAGTTTTTTCTCATCTCAGTCCTAAATGGCCTACCCCTTCTTCTTAAACTGTGACCCTTGGTTCTGGACTCCCCCAAACATCGGGAACATTATTTCTGCCTCTTCTGTCCAATCCTTTAAGAATGTTATATGTTTCTATAAGATCCCCCAATGTTGGGCAGCGCGCTGGCTGATGGAATTTAATCACACTGGTGTGAGTATAATGCTACACATTAGGGACAATATACAATTTTACCACAGCCAATCAACCTACGAACCTGTATGTCTTTGGAATGTGGGAGGAAAGTGGAGCACCCGGACAAAAACCCATGTGGTCACAGGGAGAACGTACAAACTTCGTACGAGACAGCACCCGTAATCAGGATCAAACCCAGGTCTTTGGCACTGTAAGGCAGCATCTCTACCTTATGCCATGGTGCCGCCCTGCCTACTGTTTCTTCTGGAAGCAACTCAGGGTGGAACAGAGTCACAATAGAACACATTAAGGTTTTAAAGTAGAGCTCAGGGGAATGAAAAAGCAAGGTCTTTGAAGGAGAGGAGACCAACAAAGGAGGAATGGGTGATCACAATATAAAGCAATACCTTTTATAAAGGAACATATGAATATGATAAAGGGCAGCTCCAGTAATCAGCCAGCTAAGTATGAGCACTCAGTATAGAAAGCAGAAGAGGGCCTCATTACAAAACATCTCACTGTTGCAGACTGATGTAAACTGCCAACTGCAGCAAGAGTAGATGAGGTGAAAGACTCCCTTTGCAGGCTCAGTTTCTGGCTATGATTCAACATATGGTTGAACTCTATGTTTAATGCACATGTGATGAGTAACTTATTCTGTTTTACCTCAAAGTTCTGTTTTTTTTAATATGCATTTGACTCCTAATATAGCATACAGATGTGAAATTGATTATTTGCTAAAGGAGTCAGAAAAATCAAGTGATTTATGCTACTCGATTAAAAAAAAGAAAAAATAAGTTCATGCCAATGCAATGGCGAAATGTTTAACATCACATTGATTATAAATTCATGGTAGGTAAATGAACTTTGGAGCAGTGTCAATAAATAAAGTATTACCAATTGAAAGTTGAAAGATTTTCCTAGCCACCAACAATGAACAGATTGCTGCCACCTTTTTGTAAGTAAAACATTATTTGTACCAAAATACACAATGTCATTTCAATTACCAGATACATATAGAAGCAGATACCTTGAAGTCGACAATGTGAACCTTTCTTCTCCATGTACCTCTGGTTTCAGTGTGATGACAGTGCATATGGATGAAACCTTTTGAGTTCTGCTTCAGAAGTTTGATATACTATTTCTGGGTCAAGTATCCTGCATGAATGCAAGCTGCTGCTTTTGTGTCGGAAGAAAAATTCCAGCACAATGAGCAAGAGAGGCAGGATATTTCTGCAGTTAATTTGGCTTCTATTCCTCTTAGACCCATTGCATACAAGATGCCTAATTCAATTTAGAGCCATTTCACCTGGTAGGTGGGAACATGAAACTCAATAGATCTGCCCTCAAAGTTTCTTCTCTCAACTTTCGACATCAGGAATGTCATTATTGCTGCTGGATGATGAGCTGAAAATTCACAGGCGGTTTGTGTTTTGGGTTAGCCTCTGACAGATTCATTCAATCACCAGCAGTTCAAATTGTCATTGTTGGCAGGATCAGCCCTAAGCTTTCCAAAATAAAATCAGTACTCACAGGCTCATATCATAAAGATAAAGGTGGATTGTATTCCCTTGAGTATATGAGATTAAAGGTTAATCAGGTTGTTTAAATGTTAAGATTTGATTGCATTGACGTGGATGAACAATTTCCTCTGGAGGGAAGGTAAAGTATAAGAGACACAACTTTAAAATTAGAGGTTAGCATCATAGTGTTATCATAGGCACGGAATCTGGCCCTTCAACCTACCTTCTCCAAGCCAACCAAGTTGGCATATTGGGCTAATAACATTAACTGTATTTGGACCATTTATTTCTAAACCTTTCCTATTCATTAATCAGCCCATTGACCATTCAGGAGCAAAATTGGGAAGGAATTGTTCACAATGTGGAACTCTGACAAAGGCCAAGTATATTTGGGAAAACGTACTTTGGAGTTTTTAGAATAAAACGTAGATGTTAATAGTATTTTAAGAGAAATGGGTCAAAATTGCTATGGTAGATAGGGTGGTCAAAAAGACTTTTGGCGCATTGGCCTTCTTCAATCAGAGTATTGAGTACAGAAGCTGGGAGATCCTGTTAGCTTTGCATATGACGTGGTGAGGTCACGTTTAGAGTATTGTGTTCAATTCTGGCATCATGTTATAGCAAGCTAGAAAGGGTGCCGAGAAGATTTATGAGGATGTTGCCAAGACGAGGGCCAGAGCTACAGGGAGAGATTGAGCAGGCCAAGACTTTATTCCATGGAGTGCAGAAAGATGAGGGGTGATCTTATAGAGACATACAAGATCATGAGAAGAATAGATTATGTAAATGCACAGAGTCTTTTACCTAGAGTAGGGGGAATCAAGAACCAGAGAAGGTAGACAAAATGCTGGAGAAACTCAGTGCGTGAGGCAGCATCTATGGAGCGAAGGAATGGGTGACGTTTCGGGTCAAGACCCTTCTTCAGACTGTTGAGGGATGGGGGGGCGGGAAGAGGAAAGGAAGAGGCGGAGACAGTGGGCTGTGGAGAGCTGGGAAGGGGAGGGGACAGAGGGAGAAAGCAAGGACTTCCAAGACACCTCACCGCTCTTCGTCTCCTCCACGACTTCTGTTTTCTAGACCCCCATTCCCTCATCTTCACCATGGATGTCCAGTAACTTTACACCTACATCCCCCACCAGGAGGATCTTAAAGCCCTCCATTTCTTCTTCGACTGCAGAACCAACCAATCCCCGTCTACCGATACTCTCCTCCGCCTATAGCGTATCTCCTCTGGTCTTTACCCTCAATAACTTTTCATTTCTCCTCCCATTTCCTCCAAATCCAAGGCATAGCTATGGGTACACGCATGGGCCCCAGCTATGCCTGCCCCTTTGTAGGGTACGTCGAACAATCCTTGTTCGAGGCGTGCCGTGTCCCTATTCCAGAACTCTACCTCCGCTACATCGATGACTGCATTGGTGCTACCTCCCGCACCCATGCAGAACTCACTGACTTCATCCATTTCACCACGAACTTCCATCCGACACTAAAATTCACCTGGACCGTTTCCGACATCTCCCTACCGTTTCTAGACCTCACTATCTCCATCGCAGGCGACAGACTTCTGACCGACATCTACTATAAACCCACTGACTCCCATGGCTATCTGGACTACACTTCTTCCCACCCTGCCTCTGTAAGGACTCTATCCCCTACTCCCAATTCCTCCATCTACATCGCATCTGCACCCAGGATGAGGTGTTCCAAACCAGGGCATCAGAGATGTCCTCATTCTTCAGGGAACGGGGGTTCCCCTCTTCAACTACAGATGAGGCTCTCACCAGGGTCTCTTCTATACCCCATAACTCTGCTCTCACTCCCCATCCCCCCACTCGTAAGAAGGGCAGAGTCCCCCTTGTCCTCACCTTCCACCCTACCAGCCGTCACATACAACTGATAATCCTCTGACATTTTCGCCACCTCCAATGGGATCCCAACACTTGCCACATCTTCCCATCTCCTCCCCTGTCGGCTTTCTGTAGAGACCATTCCGTCCGTAACTCCCTGGTCAATTCTTCCCTTCCCACCTAAACCACCCCTCCCCTGGTACTTTCCCTTGCAACCGCAGGAAATGCTACACTTGTCGCTTTACCTCCCCCCTTGACTCCATCCAAGGACCTAAGCAGTCTTTCCAGGTGCGGCAGAGGTCCACCTGCACCTCCTCCAACCTCATCTATTGCATCCGCTGCTCTAGGTGTCAGCTGCTCTACATCGGTGAGACCAAGCGTAGGCTTGGCGATCGCTTCGCCCAACACCTCCGCTCAGTTCGCAATAACCAACCTGATCTCCCGGTGGCTCAGCACTTCAACTCCCCTTCCCATTCCGAATCTGACCTTTCTGTCCTGGGTCTCCTCCATAGCCAGAGTCCCAACCTAAATTGGAGGAGCAGCACCTCATATTTTGCTTGGGTAGTTTACACCACGGCATTATGAACATTGATTTCTCCAATTTCAGGTAGTCCTTGCTTTCTCCCTCTTTCCCCTCCCCTTCCCAGCTCTCCCAGACCACTGTCTCCGCCTCTTCCTTTCTTCTTCCCCCCCCCCCCCCCCCCATACCCTCATCAGTCTGAAGAAGGGTGTCAATCCGAAACATCACCCATTCCTTCGCTCCATGGATGCTGCCTCACTCGCTGAGTTTCTCCAGCATTTTTGTCTACCTTCGATTGTTGCAGCATCTGCAGTTCCTTCTTAAACAAGAACCAGAGAACATAGGTTTATGGTGCATGGGGAAAGATTTAATAGGAACCAGAGGGGTAACTTTTTTTACACAAATGGTGGTGGGTGTATGGAACGAGCTGTCAGATGAGGTTGGTGAGGCTGGTACTATCATAACGTTTAGGAGACATTTGGATAGGTGCATTGATAGGATAGGTTTAGAGGGTTATGGGACAAGCTCAGGCAGGTGGGTCTAGTGTAGATGGGGCATGTTGGTCGGTGTGGGCAAGTTGGGCTGAAGGGCCTGTTTCCATGCTGTACAACTCTATGACTGTTGAGGATCAACTCATGATTAACATATGATGTAAACAAATACTAGAGCAAGGTTACAAAGCTGAATGGCCTTTTCACTTGTCCCTAAAATCTCCAAATCCTAAATAGCTCTCTGTCCTTCACATATCCCTGATTTGCAAATACTAAACTATATTTCTGATTAAAATCATCCACATTAGCTTTATGATAATCTCATGCATTCCCATTCTCCATATTTGAATGTATTTTTTGGTATGATGGGATGTCAAGAATAATCATGAAATGTTATTTAAAGGATGATCAGATCACAGTACTGATGGCATCTGGGATTTCACACATATCTGTCAAAATAAGACTTATTTCAAAAGCCTCAAAGGTATTTCTGTCTAGACTTAACAAAGTTCTTCGCACAATTTCAAAGTCATTCATACTTCAAAGTAACTTTCATATTGGATGGTCAAAATATTTAAACAATTTTCTCAGCTCCGACTATATTCTCATCCTATAGTTACATAATTGCACATCTGCCTGGGCTGTGCCTGTTGCCTTTGAAATATTCTTTCAACAATATTACTTGCTCCACAGAAGAATTTATAATATGCACTGATTGGAGATGGGCAGTGTGGCCTTTTTTGTAAAGAAAGTTTTGGTACAAGAAAATAATCAAGGATTGGTGAAGTACAGGGAAAATCATTTCAAGTCCCTATTAATAAGGGTTCCAAACACTCTAACTGATACCTCTGGTAGCGTCATGTTGTTCTCATCAATTTAAAATATCACGCAACATCTTTTCTTCCATTAGTTCCCTACTTGATAGGCAGGTTGCCATTGGGCCTCTTTTGGTGTGGTTGTTGATCTGGGTGTGTGGAGATGCACAAATGTGTCCTGAGGGGATGTGATATTGTTTATTCTGCTATTTTAAAATAAAATTGAGGAATAGTTTGCATGTTAAAATGTACCAGAAAAAATTACTATATCAATGATTCTCTGAGAATGCTTTTGCAGAAATGCAATATTCTTTTCCTGATTTAAATGCTGGATAAGGATGAATGATAAGGATAAGAATCAAGGATATTTGGATGTTTGTGTACATATGCAACACGTGCTTGCATCCAGTTTGAGGCATGTTATAGACATAATGCAATAAATCAGGCTATTGTGCAGAATGCCCAATAACGTGAACCAGTGAACCAAAGAATGTGTGCACATATTATGTTAGGATTTTCTGAGAAACTGCATTTTGTTTAACCTGCAGTAGTCGCAGAATGCAGGTGTATTTATATTGTCGTTAAATCATTTGTCTACAAGGAACTATTTTATGGTTTGAAGCAATTATTTTAAGGCTTCTTTGTTACATAATTAGTTCAACTATTCAGGCAGCAACAAACAGTGATGAGGGGGGGGACCTCATTGAAACTTACCGAATAGTGAAAGGCCTGGGTAGAGTGGATGTAGAGAGGATGCTTCTGCTTGTGGGAAAGTGTAGGACCAGAGGTCATAGCTTCAGAATAAAAGGACATACCTTTAGAAAGGAGATGAGGAGGAATTTCTTTAGTCAAAGGGTGGTGAATCTGTGGAATTCATAGAAGGCTGTGGAGGCTAAATCAATGGATATATTTAAGGCGGAGATTGATAGATTCTTGAGTTGTACGTTGTATCAGGAGTTATGGGGAGAAGGCAAGAGAATGGGGTTGAGAGGAAAGATAGAT
The DNA here is from genome assembly GCA_038087875.1 of Malacoraja senta. Lineage (NCBI taxonomy): Eukaryota > Metazoa > Chordata > Chondrichthyes > Rajiformes > Rajidae > Malacoraja > Malacoraja senta. The sequence continues at coordinate 44,806,869 of CM075978.1, forward strand.
CAGCCATGATTGAATGGCAGAGTAGACTTGATGGGTCTAATGGCATAATTCTGCAACTATAACTTATGAATTTATGAAACAAAAGATCACCCTCTTAAAGCTGCATTCCATCTATTTTATTTCCCTGGAGGATATTTCACTGCATCCCTACTGTATGGAGATTTCTCAGTCTATCTACATTGCAGGCCAGGCAAAGCAGATTATTGCAAACACACTTTTCTCAAAGAATTTACATGGAGAAATAATATTTCTAATTATAGATAGTGTCAAGATAGACACAAAATGCTGGAGTTACTCAACGAGTCAGGCAGCATCTCTGGAGAAAAATGACAGGTGACATTTTGGATCAAATCATCACCCATTCTTTTTCTCCAGAGATGCTGCCTGACCCGCAGAGTTACTCCAGCACTGTATGTCTATCATTGGTATAAACCAGCATCTGCAGTTCCTTGTCTCTACATTTCTCATTCTAGGTATTAATTAGACTTAGGAACCACATTCAGGACTTGACAGTGTATCCATGGATTCTGATGAGACAGCTACAATCTAAGCATATTTCAAATTGTCTGTAACATTGTTAGTCTCCAGTGTAGCCTGCACCGGAAGGTCAGCAGTGAATTGGGTGCCAGCTGGTTGCTGTATGGTTATGATTCCATCGTGTGGGACATCAGTGACTGCGATAATGTTGCAGATGTTCTGGTACTCTTGATGAATCGCGTTCATCACAGAAAGGCATAATAATACAAGATAAGTATGCAGTTAGTTTGTGATCGATGTAACTAAATTCTATGCTTGAAAACCCAATTTTCTGGCAGATGCCAAGAATCTTTTATCCCTAATTACTGCAATATAGAGAGCTACAAAGAGTGTTTAGTGAAAACATGGACTGCAATTTGTAACAGATGATATGAAAGTTAAATACGCAACACGCTTCCTTGGGTCAGAGTTGAAAGTAAGTGAATACTGCCTGGTCGGGTGTATCAGTAAGAAACTGTCTAATGGAAACTGTACTGGTAGTTTCAATTGGATACGTGAGCAAAACCACCACACTGGTATTGAAATTTAAGTTACTTTCACCCCATAGCTAAGGTCTACATAAACCAGATGCCCAAGAAGGAGCACACCACTGTGGCTTACAGTTAAGATGATTTGGACCAGAGGAGCATGTGGGTGCAGCAGGAAGCAGTAACCAGAGGAAGAAGGGGCCCTGCCTGTGAGTCACATGACTGGTCTATAAAGCTAACCAGTCAAGCTGTAACTAATCAGGAAAGTTATAAAATAGTTATAAAAGACAACATTATTGATACCAGAGCTTAAGATAATGATCTTTGGGGAAAAGAATACTGTTGATTAAGAGTTTGGGGATGTCTTCAACTTTCCCATTCTTCACTGCTACATTATGCTCCCTTAGCTATGTTGTAAATAGCAAGTTTTATTTTCTCTCTATTAGTATAGCCCTGGCTGCTAGGCATGTCCCACAGCCTTGCTACTAACAACTAATAACATACACAAACAAGCATAGTGCTTCAAGTTGTCATATTAACTCCTTTAATCTGACCATATTCTTTGTTCTTCCTCCTCCATCTACTCTGCTGCTAAAATGTGTTTTTCTCTCTTTCCTAGTTCTGTCAAAGACTCGCAGATTTGTAATGTTAACTCTTTATTTTTCCACAGATACGGTCACCACATTCTGTTTTTTTTAAAGTCAATGGCTCCTGAAGTTAGGCAATCCAGTTCATGCTGAACAGGATGAAGCACTGTTCTATTATCCTAATTCTGAAGCTGATTTGAAAGACTGAGAAGAAAGGTAGAACATTACTGATGGCAGAAAGATAAGAAAGTAAGTTGTGAAGAGGACCTAAGGAGACTAAAAATGGAAATTGACAGATTAAATGATTGGGTAGGATCTGACAAATAAAGTATGAAATGGAAAATGGGTGTCTATTTTGCAAGAAAACCATTGGGAAATTTGTTCTAAATGGGAGGAGACTGTAGATTCTGAGATGCAAAGGGTTCTGGGTGGCCAAGTGCAAGATTTGTAAAAGTTAACACAGAAGTAAGCAAGTAATGAGGAAAGCCATCAGAATGTTCTGGTTCATTGCAAAGGGAATTAATTACAAAAGTAGGAAGGTTATGCTTCACATATGAAAGGCATTGGTAAGAAGAATTTGGAGTATCATAGAAAGTAATGTTTTCTTATTTAAGGAATGATATTTAGCTTTGGAAGCAGTTCAGAGAAATTTTATTGAACGGGAAACCATTTTACTAGGTTGGAAAAAGCAGGTCACACACTTGGCCTCTAACTGCTGGAATTTAGAAGTATACAAGGTAACACGATTGAAACCTGAGGGGTCTGTGGTGGAGAGGATTTATCCTTTTGCAGGAGAAACTAGAACTACGTATTTTTTTAAAAACCATAAGGGTTATGTATTTAAGAGAGGTAGAGTGTGATTTTTTCCTGTCAAAAGGATCATGAACCTTTGGAACTCTTCCTCAAAAGGCAGTGGAAATAATGTATTTGAATATTTTTAAGGGAGGGGGGGATTAATTATTGATAATCAAGGAGATGAGAAGTTACTCTGAGTCGAGGTTACAAACATATGAACATAATAAATGGCAGTGTAGGCGTATGGAGGTGAGTGGTGTGAGAAGCCTCGGCCATTACTCAGTTCATTACACATATCAAAAATTGTCCTCCGAGGCATGGTGAAAGACAATCTGGTCAGATGAGCCTTATAGTAGTGACAAATAAAATTAAAACCTGACTAGTAGAGTCATAGAGTCATACAATGTGGAAACAGTGCAACAGCCTAACTTGCCCACACCGACCAACATGCCCCATCTGCAATAGTACCACCTACAGTACCTGCATTTGGCCCATATCCCTATAAACCTGTCCCATCATTGTACCTGTCCAAATGTTTCTTAAACGTTGCGATAAAAACTGCCTCCTCTGGCAGCATGTTCCATACACCCACCACCCTCGGTGAAAAAGTTACCCTTCAAGTTCCTATTAAATCTTTCCCCTCTCACCTAGTATGATATGTTCAAGAAGGTGCAACAAGGCCAAGGAACAGACAATAAATGGGAAGATATTGAACACTGTGGATAAACAAAAACAATATGTAGTTATACAGTAGATCCTTAGAGATAGCAGGGCAGACCAAAGAGGAGGTTCAAAAAAAATATCCTGGATTATTCATTTATTAGCAAAAGTATAGAATATAAGAGCAGGTAAATTAGTTTAGAACTGCACATCATTCCAGTATGTTTTACAGTTAATTAAGGGTTTGAGGATAGTGTGAGTACCTGCACATCAAAGGATGAGTACAGAGTACTTTGCGAGTACTTTAAATAAAAACCTTGACACAGGCAGCAGTACCAGATTGATGGGCACACACAATGAAATGCTTAGGCATTGGAAATCCGCCAAACACCTGCATACAATATCAAGGAACTTGGAGGAGTCCAACAACAATCTGGCACATGGGTTTGTCCAGAACCAGTAGCTCATCCATTCCAGGGTGGGACTGGCAGCCAACTCCATTTGCACATATATGGACACACACAAAATGCCATAACATTGCATCTTCTATTGCTGCCCTGGCAACATCCAACTGAGGTCCGAGTTTTGCCTTGGAAGATCAGAAAGCTGTCATGCATGCTCATTATTATAGTACTGGATTCCAAAGTTCAAAAGGGCTTTGAGGATATTATGCCACACCAACAATCCTCTCTTCAAAAGATTCCTCTTCTTCTAAGGCAGTTTTATGTTAGGCTTTTGCCTTTAGAGATACAGCGCAGAAACAGGCCCTTCGGCCCACTGAGTCTGCTCCATCACAAACACTATCATACACACTAGGGACAATTTAACCGAAGCCAATTCACCTACATACCTGTATGTCTTTGGAGTGTGGGAGGAAACCGGAACACCCAGAGGAATCCCACGCTGTTACAGGGAGAATGTACAAACTCCATACAGACAGAACCCATAGTCAGGCTCGAAGCTGGGCCTCTGGCGCTATAAGGCAGCAACTCTACAGCTGTGCCACTGTGCTGCCCTAAATCAATTCCGTCCTTCGAAATCAATAATAGCTTCAAAAAGTAGATCCCGAGTTGTCTTATGAGGTCAATATGATACCAACAGACTATAGAGGTAATATTCCTGGTAGGACAGGAGGTGCTTGATATGGCAAAGTAGGTGCACACACCTTCGATAATTTATGCTCCAAACAAACGAACCCTAGGTTAGGAATAGGAATACTTTATTGTCACATGTGTCGAGGCACAGTGAGATTCTTTGCCTGCATACACAATGTATACAAATAGCAGCCACCTACGGCGCTGACAAAGTTACAAAGCACACTGGCTCCCCCTTTTGTCCCCCACCCCCCCATAGCGGTTCCCCCACGCTGAGTCCCCATTGTCCTTCCCCTCCCCCCTCACAGCGGTCCTCCTCGCTCTCATCGACAGTCGACTGCGGGTCGACCCGCGAAGCATCTCCGCCGCCACGAGGCTTCACCACCGCCAAGGCCACACTGTCGCGAGGCTTCACCGCTGCCGCCGCTTCAACACCGTCAAGGCCTCGCCGCTGCCGCCACCCTATTTCACGCCTCTGTGGTGCCGACCTGGGCCCCAGCCACAGGCTACGTCGGCTGCTCCGCCGACCCGGGCTTCTGCGGGACATCCGGGTTCTATGCGGTTCTCAGTGCTATCTCAGCTTCATTGCAAGGTTGTAGTGCTGTTTTTATTTCTGCTACCTGCTACTTTTAACAGAATGTTCAGGAATACCTTGGTATTTCAGAAAGACCCAATATTCCCTTAGCACCTCATGTAGGATTTCAAGTCCACCTCCTGAAATCATATTTTTTCTCTCATTGTGACTAACTGCTGCCAATTTGAGCTTGGACACAGTTCCCTATCAAGGGTGATTAGAAGTCCTTTAACATCTGTTGGCCTCCTGCACTTTATGCACTATGCAGAACGGCTGCTGCATTTCATTATTTATTGAAGGAATGCCAAAGATTCCACAAACCTAGCCATTACTACCAGCCTCGAGTTAAAGAAAGTGCTGGAAATCTCCAACATGTCTGAGATAACTTGTGGAGAGAGAGAAACAAAGTTAACGTTTCAATTGGCTTGAAACATTAAAACTATTTTTCTCTCTCTTCAAACGCTGCCTGACCTACTGAGCATATCAAGCATCTTGTTTCATTTCAGATTTCCAGTGTCTGCAGTAACTTCAAACCCGAGTCTAAAAAAGCCAAAGCCTTTGGACAGATATGAGGTCAAATTAATAATCCTTTGCTTTCTAGTAATCAATTTACAATACCCTCTCTTCAACTATGGTGTAGATGGCAATGATAAGTAGTAACTGTTTCACACACCCATATATATTTGTAAGAACTGACCACAGAAAATCACAAATGTAATTTAGTAATTCTATGGCCTGGCATATTTTTCCAGAATTGAATGTATGGCTGTGTTGCCATGAGTATTTTTCTATATTTGACCTGTGCAAACCATTGGCACAGTTTCCTTTCTTGTTCAATTAGCATCCATCCACAGTGGCCTTTATACATGTTAAGCTATGGTATCTGCCATTATCAATATTTAGTCAGAAAAGTAACTGTAAACGTCTAATGGACTTTGCTCAGCTCAATAAACTTCACAATAATTTTAAAGATTTTTTATTGCCAACCAAACACCAGCAGAACAAAACTGCAGAATTTACTCCACCTTATCATAAGAAATGTATCAATACAGTAGCACCTCAAGGCTGTGTGCTCAGTCCCCTGCTCCACTCTCTCCATACCCACGACTGTGTAACTAGACACAGTTCCAATGCCATCTTTAAATTTGTCAATGGTACCGCCGTAGTTGGACGAATAACAGGTAAGGATGAGACAAAGTACACAAGGGAGATTGAAAATCTGATGGCATGACGTCAGAACAACAATCTTGTTCTCACCATTAACAAGACCAAGGAGTTGATTGTTGACTACAGGAGAGAGAAACTGAGGATCCACAAACCTGTCTTCAATGGTTCAATGATGCTTTTATTGTAACATGCGAAGTGCTAACACTGTGAAATTATTTTTCTTACAAAAAGTCATCAATGGGACACCTATGGGCAGAGTCAACAGCATCAGGTTCCTGGGCAAGCGCATCGCTGATAAACTGTCTTGGGCACAGCATACAGATGGAATCACAAAGAAAGTTCAAGGCCTCTACTTCCGTAGAAGATTGAAGAGATTTGATGAAAACTCTATTGAACTTCTACAGGTACAAGGTAAAGAGCACACTGACTGGTTGGATCACAGCCTGGTTCAGCAACTCAAATGCGCATGAACAAAGGAGATTACAGAACGTGGGAGATACTGCCCTGGTCCAGACCAGGTACTAACCTGCACCATCAAAGGAATCTATAGGAGGTGATCTAAACAAGATGGGTTTTTGATCACTCATCACAGACCTACACCACCACCCTGGCCATGGTCTCATTTCCCTCTTACCATTGGGAAGAAGGTACAGGTGCCTAAAAACCGTGAACAGTGGGTTCAGGAATAGGTTCTTCCCTGCAACCATCAGACTTGTTTTTGCATTAGTATTATGGTTAATAATTTACTGAATTTTAGATAATCATATATTATCTGTGTATATTGTGTTTACAGGTCTGTTAGGTTACTGCAAGTAAGAATTTCATTGTTCTAGTGTGGGTAAAAGAACATAATGTGAATGATGAGACCATGTCAAACGCTCAGTTTTGATCAAATGATTCCACCAATTTACAGGGATTTTTTGTCTTGAAGCAGAAGTGCTCTAAATTATTTCTAAAGGTTTGGATATATTCACACAATGCAGGTGGGTCAAATCAAGCAAGGGGTACAAATGTAGTTAAATTGAAATGTGCGCTTGTATCATTGTTGTCTGCCTTATCACTGAAGTGCAGGCAATGGTTCCCACTGTGGCTATGTGGCTTAATTAACCTGGTAAGGAAAGTTCTGTAAACACAAATTGCTGGAATAACTCAGCGAATAAGGCAGCATCTCTGGAGAGAAAGAATGGGTGACATTTCCATTTCCATTTAGACGTACCAAAATGAACAATCATGAATTTTAGCATTTTAACTTCAGCATTTTAAGTGTGACTGATTTTTAAAATGTCTGCTTTTAATTCCGCTTTACTACTTCTCATATAATCTCTCTGCCCAAACTTTAATTCCCTCTCATAATTCTATCTTTTGCATGTTTGCTTTGAATTTAACAACATTAATTTAAAGATCTTTTTGGTCCGTCTATTGATTTCACAATCTTCAATCATTATTGATCACGGGGATACACAGTTAGAACATAGAAAATAGAACAGTACAGCACAGGAACAGGCCCTTCGGCCCACAATGTCTGTGCCGAACATGATGCCAACTATTATCTGCCGGCACATAATCCATATCTCACTATTCTCCAAAAATGCATGTGCCGATCCAAAAGTCTCTTAAATGCCACTATCGTATCGACCTCAACTACCAACCAGAGCAGCACATTCCAGGAACTCGCCACTCGCTATGTAAAGAAACTTGCCCCCACTACTCCTTTAAACTTCGTCCTTCTCACCTTACCTTCTCACCTCACATTCTCACCCCCCTAGTATTTGATATTTTCATCCTGGGAAAAAGGTTCTGACTGTCTACCCTATCTTTGCCTCCCATAATTATATATACTTCTATCAGGTCTCCTCTCCACCACTGGCATCCCAGAGAAAACAATCTTCTCTTCATGTAACTAATACCCCCTAAACCAGGCATTATTCTGGTAAACCTCCTCTGCAGCCTTTCCAGAGCCTCTACATTCTTCCTGTATTCGGCGATCATAACTGCATGCAATATTCCAAAGGCAGCCTAACCAAAGTCCTATAAAATTGCATCATAACCTTTTGCCTTTATACTCAATGCCCCAACCAATGGAGGCAAGCATACCATATGCCTTCTTTACTACTCTATCTACTTGTGTTGCCACCTTCAGGGAGTTATATACCTGGACCCCAAGATTCCTATGTACCTCAATGCTGTTGAGGGTCTTGCCATTAATTGTATATATATATTCTCATATATTCACATAGAGGATGTCTAGATTCTCTTGCTGTAACGTTGCAGCAAACAATTTAAACAAACTCCTATATCTAAAAAAAAGTATAACCTTCATGCTCAAATGGACATCTAACAAAAGGCTGATGCCATTAGACGCCCTGCTACACAAATTATGATCCATAAGCTCTGCTTAATAGTTATCTAAAACAAAATGGACTAAATCTGGCATTGGCAGCATTGTCCAAGACTTTTCCGCTGAAGCGAATACCACATCAACCACAAGCTGTTTTGTGGAAAGCACAAACTTCAGTGTTCTCAGCAGTCAAACTTCAAGCTCGAAGGTAATTGTTTCCTGGCTCGAGTTCCGTAGGTTAGGTGCCCAGGTTGGAAAGATTATAAAGAGAGATAGACTGCTCGTATAAATGATAGAAAGTCTGGTGATAGTTAAATTTTGGTTTTGTTGACTATTCGCTTGACAAATGCTCAAAATAAATTTATTTCTATGACATTTTACAGATAGTTTACCAGAGGAGGATGTGAATTGATAAACAAATTGTGATAAAGGGCTACAGAATGAAAGTTGACCACAGCGAACACCATCTTTTCCAGTATCATCTGCTTGATGCACACAAGTTAAACCAGTACAAGCTAATTTTCCACCATGTGCAATGACATAATTCACATTCGACAGCAATATTTTTTGGGCCTCCCAGTCGAAAATATCTCATTTAAAATTTGACAAAAAATAGTGAATATGTTTTTTTCCCATAATCAATAATTTTAGTGCAAATGACTCGGTTTTGAAGGGCAGGCTGTAGCTTCTCAAGAAGAAGGATGTCTGACTTGTATAGTTTTCAGTATGCAGCTAGTTAGTGCTAAATCAAGAGGAAAATATACATGTTGCCATCTGTTCTGCTTTATGTCAAAAGCATACCTAAATTAGAGTTTGCAAACTTACAACATGACATTTGGGGACAAACTGTCAGCAGGAAGATGTACATTTTTTGAGTAAAATTTCACTTTTAGTGAATAAAATGAATGGTTCTCTCAATTGATCTCTCAATTGAGAATAATTACCCATTCAATTTTTGATCTTGAGGGAAACCATAATGGCGTGTTGGGTTTTAGTTAGACACCTTTTCCTGTCAGATATTTTCACATAGTCAACGGTGATGACCACTTCTACCAACGTCCTTTCTTGGTACTCACTAAATTTTACATTTAATTCCATATTTGAAAACTCAGCAAATTTAACCTTTAATCGTGCTTATATTTATCACAAGTCCCCTCCTAACATCACACCGTGTGTACTGCATTGTGATGTATATTGTATTTGTGATCTTTAAAAGTTAAATGCACCATGTGGTTTAACGTCCGATACATTTTATATCAGTCAATATCATTTGTTCTCTTTTAATAAAAGAAATGTTATCAGAACCTCTGGTCTTGTTACTTGTCTCATTCAGAAGGAATATAGAATAACCTACAGATACTCTACATGAGGTGAGTTTGGATATTTCTGCTGAGGAAACAGCAAGGGAGTATACTGCAGAATTTTAAAGTTTAATTGGCAGGGTACCAATGTGATTAATGATTAGAAAATTAGTAGTTTCATGTTGAACTAATTTTATAACTGCTGATTGAATACATGTCTGTAGATAATTAGTGATATAGTTTTAAATTGCTAGTTGATTAATAATAGATAGAATCATTTTGTGGTGTGGATAGTTGTATGGGTTTCTTCCTTTTTTAAAGGCAATTAAGTGGCATTTACAAGGCTTCTATATATCTTTAAAAACATTGTGGTATAATTTCTGATATGTTGTGCCAACCATGGCAATCAGTGTCGTTCTCCATCAATTAAGACTACCTTCTTGTAAGATAGACACAAAAAGCTGGAGTAACTCAGTGGGACAGGCAGCATCTCTGGAGAAGGAATGGGTGAAGTTTCAGTTCAAGACCCTTTTTCCGACTGGTTAGGGGGGAAACAAGAGATATAAGATATTCTTGTAAGATATATCTTCATCATTTGCCTTATTAAACAGCAATTTAAAACCCACGGACATTACAGTTAAGACTCGTTGTGTGATTTTCCTTTCCTATGCCACCACCCTGATTGCCTTTTTGGCTGCAGTTGAAGTTTATTTTCGAACAGCAACCCACCATAGAGTTTGTTTCATGGTAAGCAAGGAGACCAGTTAAAAAAAAGTCCTTCAAACGGTCAAACTTGCTTCCAATGTTGGATTTCCCTTTTTGACAACTGCAATTGATTACATCTTAAGTCTATCCCTCATCTCACACAACATTGCAATGAACTCACCACACCGTTGCCACGACAAACAAACTTATCACATGACATATTTCCATGAAATGTGTTTCGTTGAATGGATGTATTCCTTGACTTCCTACAGTTTCAATGGAAACATGCAGAAATGGTGGAGTCTGTGGGGAGCCAGTGGAACGGGTCCTTGTTTAATTTTCCTGGCCGCAAGTGCATATCGTAGCCAACGTTGGTACAGTTGAAACTACCAACACACAAGTGCACTGTGTGTACAGTTATAATGTAATCCCATAGTACACCACTGTGTGGTGCTTACTTTGCCTCTCTCATCATTGCATTACTACCTCTTGGACTAAATGGTGTTTGTAAACCAGGAGCCAAACATAACTGAGGTCAAAGCTCAAGTTTCCTACCTATAAAGCTATATTTCTGCATTCACAGCATAAAACGCTTACATAGCCCCACTTACATGGAAAAATGTACAAACAGATTTTGTGAAGGTGAATTCAGATAAAAATAGGCAATGAGACACAAAAAGCTGGAGTAACTCAGCAGGTCAGACAGCATCTTTGGAGAAAAGCTGAGTTACTCCAGCTTTTTGAGTCTATCTTCAGTTTAAACCAGCATCTGTAGTTCCTGCCTACACATTTCGAGAGACACAAAGTGCTGGAGTAACTCAACGAGTCAGGCAGTATCTTTGAAAAATATGGATGTGATGTTTCATGGAAGAACGGTCCCATCCTGAAACATCACCTATCCATGTTCTCCAGAGATGCCTGACCTGCTGAGTAACTCTATCAATTTGTGTCTTTTTTCGTAAACTAGCATCTGAGATTCCTTATTTCTACTTAAAACAGAGAAGTTAGGAGGGATGAACAATGGCTTAAATGAAGTAATAAGTTTTATCAAACCACAGAGTTGGAGTCAGAGTGGTGACTGGAAAGAACTGCAGACCAGGCGACCAAAATGCCTGAAAATACAGGTAGCACTACTGGGGAAAAAGATGCCGAAAAGGCTAGTCAGAAGGTGAGGTGGTGCCAGTGGCAGCAGAGGTTATGATTGTGATTACTGAGATGAAACATTTTAACATGCGGTTGAGAATTTTAGTGGTGGTGATTCAGAATCAATGTAGTTTAGCAAAAAACGGTCTGATTTGTAAGTGTTAGTTGCTGCGAAATGGGATACAGACAGAGTTTTGGACTAGCTGATCAGATGAGAGGATGAAGAATACTTTCCACAGACCATGAGACAGGTAAAGGTTGAAGTAAAAAATGCATGGTGAAGGTCTAAGCAGCTGATAATAAGCTGCTGCCATTGGTATTTTAAAATGAAAATGAATAATAGCCTTTGTCTTTGCATCAGCAGAATTAAAGAAAAGTGCTTTCCAAACTCATTCAGGGGAATGTATAAACAACATTTCCAAAGCAAAAGCTGAGCATGTTTGCCCTGCATATTTTCATATAGAAGAGCCCTTACACTGGAGGGTTGCAAGATATTTAACAAGATTGAGAAAAGAAACATAATACAACATTATCGAAGAGATTTGGTGATAAATCAGACTGTTAAGTCCATAAGCTTAGGACGGATACCAGGGAATGCTCCTGGTGGAACTTAGAGGATTAACACCTCTACTTTGTTAGAAGGCTTAGGAAGTTCGACATGTCCCCAACAACTCTGGTTTGGGAACAGCTATAATCAAAACTGCAAGAAATTGCAAAGAATTGTGGATGCAGCCCAGACCATCACACAAACCAACCTCCCCTCCACTCACTCCATCTACATTTCATGCTGCCTTGGCAAGGCCACCAGCATAGTCAACGACTAGTCTCACCCTAGTCACTCTCTCTTCTCCCCTTTCCATCAGGCAAAAGATACAAAGGTGTGTAAATGCATACCTCCTGGTTCAGTGACAGTTTCTGCCCAGCTGTCATCAGGCAACTGAACCATCCTATTGCCAATTAGAGAGTGGTCTTGACCTACCATCTACCTCATTGGAGACACTCGGACTATCTTTAACTGGACTTTACTAGACTTTAACTTGCACCAAACATTATTCCCTTTATCCTGTATCTGTGCAGTGTGGACAGCTTGATTGTAATCATGTATAGTCTTTCCGCTGACTGGATAGCACACAACAAATTAGCTTTCACTGTACCTCGGTACATGTAACAATAAATTGAACTAAACTAAACATCTAGAGCAGATTGTCAGGAAGGGTTGTTGAAGCCAAGCCTATAGAATAATTTAATAACATATTAATGCTATGCCATGTGGAAGAAGTATTTCAATTTTTGAAGATAGTCATAAAGCAGGTATACAAAGGATACAAAGGATAGAAAGGATACAAAGGACATCTATTATCACATTATCACATTTATTATCACATTCTGATGGTATATGGGAATGCTGAGGTGAGGTTCCATTAGGTCAACCCTGATTTTATTAAATGTTGAATTAGACGAGGGATAAAGTGGTCTACATTGCCTCCTAATTCATATCCTTGTGGGTTTGTAAACATGAAACTATATCTAATTTCTGCTGGTGTAAACAGCTATAACATTTGAGTCAATGTAATGCTCCTAAGAGTCACGCCTTATTTATCTTGATTGTTTACTGAAAAAGTCTAGAAAATATAGGGATCTTGAGACTGTGCAGCAGAAGTCCTTTGTAAGTGATGGAAATAGCGCAAACTAACCACCCGCCCATCCTGGCAGCCGTGACTTGCAGAGTAGTCTGCAGCTCCAACGTTAGCCGCTTTAGAACCCATCAAACTAGAAGCAAATCATCCTCAATCCAGAAGGTCAAGAGTCAAAAGTTAATAGTGTTTTTACTGTCAGATGTCCCAGACAGAACAATGAAATTCTTACTTGCTGCAGCAAGACCAAATATGTAAACATAGTACTTTATAAACAATATAATAAACAAGAAAAAAAAGAACAGTTTGTATATGTGAAGCATAAATTTATATATATATATATACACACACACACACACACATATATATATATATACATATACATATACACATTACACACACACATAAAAATAAAGAATAATAGTGCAAAAAATACAAAACCAATGCCACCAAGTATGTAGTTCATATTTTACAAACTTCATGTGCAGTGCCCAAACTCAGCACAATGTCAACAATCTGTAACTTAAAGGTAAATATAGTCATTAGTGTATAATAGTTGAAAGATCAGCATATGAGTATCTAGCACAAATACACACTTCTTCATCTGTGCTGCAATCACCACAGATCCTGTAGTTACAATGGTAAACCTTCATACACTATTAATCCATGTGGATGGTGGCGCAGCAGCAGAGTTGCTGCCTTACAGCACCAGATCCCGGGTTCGATCCTGACTACGGGTGCCGTCTGTACAGATTTGTGACCTGCATGGGTTTTATCCGAGATCTTCGGTTTCCCTCCATGCTCCAAAGAGGTATGTTTGTAAGTTAATTGGCTTGGTATAAATTGTCCCTCGTGTGTGTTGGATAGTGTTAATGTGCGGGGATTGATGATCTCCGCAAAATCGGGGACTCTGTTCTCGCGGGGAAGATGGGGGACTCAGTTGGCCGTGCTATATGTCTCAACGAAAACAGACTTTGGAGCTATATTCATAGAAATGTCATCAAATAGAATACCAGGCACAGATTTCTAACTGCAGAGTTTAACATCTCTTTTCTGAAACTGTTTTAGTTTGCATTACATATTAGGCAATAATCTTGCTTAGGCTAGTTACTGTTAGCATATTTTATTATTTTGTCTAGATATTTCTTGCAGAATTATTTTGCACGCTTGGGGTGGGCTTTTGGTACGTAGATGGGCGTGACATACATCGGACCAGGCAAGCAAAACCACAGGGAGTGGTCAGATTGACTGGAACCGGCACGGGAAAAGGAATACAGTTTTTATCAGATCAGATAGTAATAACGGAAAGCTACAATTTGTATAAGGAAAAAGAGGATCTGGTATGTTTACTTCCTTGTATGTACAACTATTTCAATAAAGAATCATAATTTCTGCAAGTCATTTTGAACACAAGATGCAATATGTCCTTGTTTGAATGTCACTAACTTCATCCTGCCATGGCACCATGCCTTAAAAGAAATATGTGCAAACAAATAAAATATTTTAAAAAACTAAGTTTATTTATTTTACAGCCCCTGTGCATATCTTAATTAGCACTTCTGTGTTCCTTTTTTGAGAGAAAGATGAATCAGCATTTTTTAATTTATGATTTGAGTAGCGTTGTCGACGCTACTAAAGGTATTTATTAACCATTCTTAATTTCTTGAACAATTGCTGTCCTTCTGGTGAAGGTACTCCCACTGTACGTTGGGTAAGGGTTGAGACCATTGTATGATCTGGACCGAACGATGATGGAACCAACAATATGTCAAAGTCAGTTAACATAGTATGTAGAAGATAGACCCAAAGAGCTGGAATAACTCAGCGGGACATGCAGCATCTCTGGAGAGAAGGAATGGGTGATGTTTTGGGTCGAGATCCTTCTTCAGACAAACATATTATGTAATTAGGGGGGAAGTTATAGATGGTTGTTTTCCAATGTGCTTACTTCCCTTGCCCTTCCAGTTGTCGAGGATGCTGGTTTGGTTACATAACACACACATATAGTGCCGGCCAGGGAGGGAATGGATTCTAATCAACTGGCCTGTTTGTCCTAATGATCATGAAATCACTTGAGAATTATTGGAGTTGCACTCATCCTGGCACATGGACAATATTCCGATATGTTCTATACTTGCAACTTGCAGATGGTGAAAGGCTTTTGGGTGTCAAGTGTACGATTTAGCACAACATACCCAGCCTCTGACTTCCTGTTGTAGCCACACTATTCCTTTGATAATTCCCATGATAATGATGATTCAGCATCGGTGATGCCAATGTATATCAAGTGTAGGTGATAAAAAAAAATTGTTAGAAATGGTAAATGCCTAACAATTTGCAGTACACTTGTTACTTGCCACCTACTAGCCCATCCTGAATGTTGTCTAGGTCTTGTTGCAGGCAGGCATGTTGCCAATTGTGCAATGACATTCCTACTGCTGACACGACATGTTTTAAAAAGGTAATTAATGAAGCAGCATAAGATTGTTGGGCCCAGGACACGTACCTGAGGGACACTTGCATTGGCAGAGTAGAATGAAGAGGATTTTCTTTAACCGCAGGGTGGTGAATCTGTGGAATTATTGCCACAGATGGCTGTGGAGGCCAAGTCATCGGGGAAGTTTAAAACGGAGATTGAAAGGTTCTTGATTAGTAAGGATATCAAAGGTTATGGGGAGAAGGCAGGTGAATGGGATTGAGAGAGTAAAACGGATCAGCCGTGATCGAATGGCAGAGCAGAGGTTTGGTCTGATCAATAAATGTGGCAACATTTTGCCCTATCTATGGCATTCTATTTATTTCCTTAACAAGTCCAAGCAATGCACTGTGGGTGGCTCAATTGTAGGGATCTAGTGGGACAAGAATAATGTAATGAACTCTGGTTAAAGTGCTTCAGTGGATTAGAATAGATATCTGAGGTTATCTGCTTGATTTCAATGTGATTACACCATAACGCGAATTAATGACTGCCAACTTTTTGAGAGAACTGTAGAATGGATTTATCTCAAGTGAATAAGATAATAAAGTGTACATAGTTTAACATTCCATAAAATAAAAACAAATGACTGTGCATTAATAATATCCAGAGCCTGAACTGCATTCATATTGTGGCCTGAATGCTGATCAAGCTCAGTCACATTCTAAATACCAGATGCATTACTGAAGGTCAAAGCTGCACTGAATCAGCTGCTCGTGTACAATTTGATGGCTAACAGACTGCAACCACTCATGATTGATCAATTTTTGATGCCACAATCAAACATTACACATTAGTATTCCTTAATAATGTGATACGTCATCGTGTCTTCCTAATATTGGGTTGAGAAAATTACCACAATTAGTAAATCATTTTTGGAAACAAATTTCTCCCTTGTTCATGGCTGTCGTCCAGAATGAGGGACCACACAGGGAAGGATTTGTTCTGGATACACGTCTTTCAAGATCTGTGCCTGCGGCCATTTCAAGGTCCATCTGTGAGTGGCACTTACAGGGAACTCAATAATCCGATCCAGAATTGTAAAGGCAAGAACAAAAGAAAGGCCACAGACTACATCCAATAGCAAGGCTTTGGTGGAGATCTTTCTCTGTGAGAAACTATTTTGAAATAAGAAGCATTTTGAAATGTCAAAACCTATAATGTAATCTGCCTGCACAAAAGAGGGGACAAAATATCAGACAGAATTCCTGTGTCTGATTGCTAACCACTGCTCCATCAAAGAGAGCGTGGTGTCAGGAATGGGAAAGCATAACTGTGAGGTGAAAAATGACCCTGTTGGTGAAATATCACAGTTGGTTGCATTTGTGGTGTTCTATACAGCTAGAGTTCACAGGAGGGAAAGTGGGAAACAGTGAACAGAATCCTGAAACACATGCTATGAATACTTACTAAATCCACAGAATTAAAAGGTTAAAAGCTGTTTGAATGCAAAATTGGCTCATATACAGAACGCAGAAAATTTGCTTTTGCAGACAAGAGGGATGTCAACAGTGATGTCCCCTATGAGCTGGTATCAGGAACACTTCAGTATTTAATTGCTGAATTTTGCTGACCTTCAGTCACTGGATCTGTAGAGGAAAACTAGCGAGCTGCAGTGAATACATCAGGCTTCCATGCCGTGTAGGAAGGGACTGCAGATGCTGCTTACGCCGTAGACACAAAATGCTGGAGTAACTCAGCAAGTCAAGTAGCATCCCTGGAAAAGGAATAGGTGATGTTTTGGGTCAAGACCCTTCTTCAGTTGACTCTCACTCTCACTCAGTTGTGTTACTCCAGCATTTTGTGACATGTCAAGCTCCCATGCAGGGCCGGATTTACGTATAAGCTAGACAAGCTTAAGCTTAGGGCCTCGAGATCTAGGGGGGCCTCTGCTCGCTCCACCAAGGTGTGTTAAACATTTGAGATAGTGCCGTTGTTACAAACCCTACCATCAGTGGCGCTGTGCGATAGTGGCGTTGTTACAAAACCTACCATTGGTGGCGCTGTGCTTGCGATTCCGGCGGCTTTGGTGGTGTGTGGGGGGGATTAAAATGCAGGTGAGGTATATATTCGTTGTGGAGAGGAATTTGCTCCACAGATCCTTGGAAGTGCAGGACAAAGGAAAAGGTATGTAGTTTATTTAACCCTTTTCCCCCGCCGAACTTCGCCGCCGCACGGAGGGGCCTACACACCTCACCGCCGCACGGGGGGCGGACTCACCTCGCCGCCGCACGGTGGGCCTACCAAATTCGCCGCCGCACCTGGGGCGGACTCACCTCGCCGCCCTACCGGACCCGTCGAACCTCGCCGCCCCACCGACCATCCGCCCACCGGGACCTCTCACGCTTTGCTCGCCACTCCACCGCCCTCCAGCAGCCCGCAGCCCACAGCCGTCGCCTTACCAGCAGCCTGGACTCATCACCGGGCCTGAAGTTTCCACCAAAGATACTAGAGGGGCTCCTCTAGTATCTTTGGTTTCTACGCTGCAGATTCCCACTCCCCTGGGTTTGACTACGCTGGGTCCTAATGCTAGTCCCCTCAACTCTGGTAACCTCAGTGGCTGTTCCACTGGGTCTTCCCCATTCCCCTCAAACCATATGACCCCAGCTCTTCCCCACCCACACTACAGTCCTCATACCCCCCTACCCCCTGACCACCCACCACCCCCCCACCAGACATCGCCTCGGCCTCAGCCCACTCACCTGCCTTCCTCCGGCCCCAACCCCCATCCCTGCCGTGTGTTCACCATCCCCCCTGACCTCCCCCTCTCAGATACCGAACGGTTTGTTCACAGCAGAGGCTTCACCTTTGTCCCTTCCATCGGCCGATAATTAGTAAAGTTTTGAATTGGTCTACCAAACTGCTGTCTGTTTATTCAGAAGTGAACCTGTTTGTTTAGTTATAAGTTAGCCTTTTTCAAGCAGATTTGATTCAGATTTGATTCAGGTTTTGCAATATAATTGTCAATAAGGAACAATTCTTTAAGAAACATTTCAGATGGCCTTCCCTAATGTGAAAGCAATCTTGCAGCTGTTTCTTAGCTTAATGGTCACCAAATGCTCGGGAGAGAGGTCTTTTTCAAGACTCAAAAGAATCAAAAATGAATTAAGGTCCACAATGTCTCAAGACAGGTTGTCTGCAATGAGCATTCTGTGCATTGAGAGTGACAAACTTAGACAAACAGATCTTGGTGAACCTCTGGATGATTTTGCTATGAAGCAAGAAAAAAACATATTTGCTCTCAGGGTATTTGTAGTTTCTTTATTTCTTAATATACCACATTCAATTCAAGAGACACTTATTGTCATATGCACCAATTGGTACATTGAAATTTTGGGATCACCATCCGACGTCGGAATGGGAGAACATTCTCAGCGGCTTGGACTTCCGAATCGGCCACTTCCTACCGGAGACCACAGGCTGAGCTGGGCGGAGATTCACGCTGGCGGCCCTCGGCAAAGCGATCCCAGGGCTCCGCGATGTTCAAATCAGCGCGGCCCGAGGCTGGGAGCTCCGCAAACCACAGCTCCATGATGTTGAAGCAGCAGGCCCAACACTCCAGAGCTTCAAACGGCGATCCAGGCAAGGCATCGCCCGCTCCGCGGTGAATCCAATATGTATTTAAAAACCAACTGTTTAATGACAACATACAGTAGGATCTAAAAGTGTCACACTGTCACTGTCGGGTAGTCATGGTCCTTTAGTCGTGGGGGTGGGGGATTGGGGGGCGGGGGCCTCACAAGTGAAATAGCTTAGGGCCTCTTTTCATCTAAATCCGGCCCTGCTCCCATGCCCATGTGTTGTAATGCAAACGCTAGGAAATGGAGTGCTAATGTTCAGTATCAAGAGTATTTTCTTCAGATCTGACAAGTTGATCTTCACGCTTCCAGCATCTAGCTCTGTTCAATTAACCCATAATGACCCATCTCCTTCATTGATTTCTGACTTTTTGCCACTTATCAGACTGAAATTTTGCATAGAACAGAAAGCCTTCATTTCCAGGTTTTCCATCCAAATATCTCCTCTGCCCACACTTTCCTCATTCCAAAAAAAATGCAATGATGGAGAACGATTGCAATTGTCTACATTTTAGTGTATTGTTCCATTTTTTTTAAAGTTTAGTTTCGAGATACAGCATAGAAACAAGCCGTTCGGCCCACTGAATCCACACTGACCATTAATCACCTGTTCACACTACTCCCTTTATCCCACATGCATCCACTCAGTAAACACTATGGGGAATCTACAGAGGCTAATTAATCTACACAATTTCGCAAGAAACCGAAGCACCCGGAGGAAACCCACACAGTCACAGGGAGAACGTGCTAACTCCACACAGATAGCATCTGAGGTCAGGATCGAACCCGAGTCTCTGGCACTGTGAGGCGTCAGCTCTACCAACTGCGCCACTATGTCGTTCTTTCTTTAGTATGTCAGTATAGATGCGGACTGGCAAAATTGGCAGACACATGGTAGATCAAAGTTAATATAGCAAAGTGTGCTTCCTTACATTTTGAGAGGGAAAATGACAGGCAATACGATCAAAATGGTACAATTGAAAGAACAAAATAAACTGGAGTGGAATGAGCATCTTTGAGGTTAAATTTTAAATTGGATGGGGCTGCTTGTAAAAATACAAAGCTAGTTAAGATAGCGCTGGTGAGTGTCAGCATTTCACCTGAAGATCCTCGCCAACAAACCCATTGTCACTGTGCGTTGCCTCAAGAAGGCTGGAAGTATCGTCAAGGATGCCTGCCACTCTGGCTATTCCCTTTTCTCTCTACTACCTTCTGGGAGAAGATGTAGGACTTTAAGATTTAGGAAAATCTTCTTCCCCACATCTATCAGACTCCTAAACTAATCACCTCCTTCATGCCCTCTTTCCAGAGGTGCTGCCATGTACCTTTATTAACTATTCTACATCATTTGGTTATTCTATTATTGTGCTTTAATAATTTTTTTTACACACACTACCTCGGATTGCACTATAATCTTGCGGCATTCTGTTATTTTATACTCGTCATATTTATTGTTGTATCTATCATTACTGTGTGCATACTGTTTACTCTGTGAGCTTCATGTGAACGAGGAATTTCATTACACCCTGCTGTACATGACAATAAACAAACCTGAATCTCTGAATATAAGAGATCATTGGATTAATGAATTGACACAGAGGACGATGTGTGGTGGCTGATCACCAGCCCATGTGGGGTGGGAGGGTCTGATTCCTAACATCAAGGGAATATTGCATAGGGAAGGTGCCTGAAGGGTAGTGGGCTTGGGGAACAGATCCAATCTAAGAATATTTCTATCCCCTTCCAGTTATCCCAAAGCCAGAGAAACCCAGCCTGGGTTGAAACTGTAAACTAGACTAAATCAGACTGTATTAAAATATTTAAAGTTCCTAGAGTGGTGTTGCTACAACAGTACACAATTAGAAATGGCCGTGGAGTCTGTGACATGGCTGAAATGTTCAATTCTGTCAACTGATATCCTGCAAGACGAATCAGTAAAGTTGCCTGTGGTGTGTAGGAAGGAACTGCAGACGCTGGTTTAAACCGAAGATTGACACAAAAAGCTGGAGTAACTCAGCGGGACAGGCAGCATCTCTGGAGAGAAGGAATGGGTGATGTTTCGGGTCGAGACCCTTCTTCAGACTGGTGGTAAAGTTGCCTGTGGTACTGCACCTTGATGTGGCTAGACATAATGCTGATCAGAGAGAGTGATCGGATCAGTTTTATTGTTATTATTATCATCTCTCGTTGCAAGTTGGTTTATAGGGAGATCATTTCAGAGAACAGTTAAGAACCAAACACTTTGTTGTCGATTTGGAGACATATGGCATCACAGAATTGTTGTGGCAATGGAGAGGATCATTCAGTCCATGAAATGTGAGAGCAGCCAAGGGCAGCCAATTTTATTCCCAAAAGGGCAGGAGAACACGGAGATCTCATCATATCTTGCTTTTAACCTGAGATTTAATGCTTTTGGTATTCCAACCTATTTCTCGTTTTGCCTCCAGGACACAGTAATTCTGTTAAGCAGCAGTTCATGTCATGATATAATCAAGGCAAACTGATTAAACACATTTTACAAAAGAACTTCAATATTGTCATAAAAGTACTTGAACATAATGCCTGTGGTAATTGTACCTTTTCATAACTGATTCTAAGAAAACTAATAACCATGTCTGCCCTTCACTTCTTTCTGAAAGCAGTCATGAGACAACATGAAAGAAACATTCTGATCAACTGATTGCGTATGTTGAAAACAAATGAAGTTTCAAGCTGCATGCTATAACACTTGGATTGTATCTGGAAACACCTCGAAAAGGAAATTTCTATCCTTGTTTAAGAATCCTTAACTTGTATTTATGCAACACTTTTAATGCAGCAAACATTCCAAATTGTTGTGCAGGAACATTATCAAATTAATTTGACACAGTTAGTTTAAGGGATTATTTTAGCACTAGAGAATTGGTGAGTAATGGGAAGAATTATTAATAAAAAATATCCATAAGAATGGATAGCCTGATGCCATTGATTGTAGGAATAAACCTTCAGCAAAGTTATACAGTTATACAACATGGAAACAGGCCCTTTTGCGTGACTTGTCCATGCTTCTACAACACTCTCCAAAGCTCTACTATCACTGTGCAAGTCCTGCCCTGGTTTGACATATCAAAATACAACACCTCACACTTGTCAGAGATAAATTCCATTTGTAAGAGGCTGGCCCAGATTGCTTTGCATTTCTGGAGTCTGGGGATGTTCAGTAAGATTTGATCTGGGGTGGGTTAAAGAATGGAAGGAGTAGGGAATGGTGGGAGCGGGCAACATCACTGCAACAGAAGTAAGAAGTCCTGATGGTTATGATATTCCAAAGCCATCTCATGCTCAGCTTGGAAACCACAATTGCAAACTGGAGAAAATCTAATAACTTTAACAAGAAAGAGTTTTTACACATGCAACCTTGTGTGGCACAACTATGCAATTCGAGCATTTACTTCAAAGAAAGTCACAAATCAAAAGTCAAACGCAAACTGGCGGGACAAGTGTAGATCCGACATGTTAGTCAGTGTGGGCAAGTTGGGCCGAAGGGCCTGTTTCCCACGCTGCATGACTATGGCTCTCTATGACTCGATCTAAATTCATATTACTAGAACTGCTTTTTTTTTTAAACGGAATTAAAAACTCTTTTTGTTTAAGTTTTTAAGCCTTTGATAAAGAGGTGTAAAATAAAAGTCATGAGAAGCACCACATATTGGTTGAACTATCTAATCAAATGGTTAAATTAATTTATTAGTCTTGGTCTTGAAATCCCTGAATATTCTACTCTACCATTTTGATATGATTGACTAAATTCTTTCCCAATGCTCTAAAAATCTGCATTTCTTAGACCTGGATGCATTACAGCTTCTTCTCTAGAAATAATTCATTGCAATCAATAGAAAGGAATTCGTTATGTTGTAATGTCTAAGTTAAATCCTATTTGTCACACATGGGTTGATCTCCCAAGACTCCAGCTGTGAAAAAGGACTACACAAATGTAAACTCCATCTTTCTCTTCCTTCCATGAAATAACAAAATTCAATTAAGTGTCTCTGTCGTGTTCATTTGGAAAAAATGGGAAAGATTCTGCATGAAATTGCAGTGGCTGGATTCCAGGACCAAATTTCTGATTAAATGTATTTCCATGTATATAACCTTCCATGACCCTCCATGTGCAATTGGTTAACACAAATTTAAAATGTTTAGGTGTGGAAAAATATTCATCTGTGTATTTCAGTGTAGTAACTTGGTCTAGGTTCAATAATGCAGCTGAAATTGGATAAATCATAAAAAATTGTTATTTTTCAGAGAATGGAAGTAACAAATTCATATTACTAGAACCACTTTCTTCTTTTTTGAACCCTGTAAGTAACTGGGTTTTAAAAGTCACCAAAAATGATTTAAAGTATTGTAAGTTAAATGGTGTAGAGAAGCCAATCTCTTTGTAAATTTACTACATTTAAAAAATAGCTTAACATGAAAACTCGTTTCAATTGCTTGCTATTGGCAGTAGTTTATTTTGTGACAAGTTTGACTTCAGGATCAATATTTTTTAAGCCACATTAAAGATCACTAAAGGCTTAACTCAGTCTTGACATTCCATAATCTTTTGTGCCAGTTAAATTGATTTCATATGATGGCTAACACAAGTTATGTCAGACTAAAAAAAGTATAAAAAACTCAAGTTGACCCATTTGGATTATTTTTAAATAACATATCATTCTGCCAAATCACACTTCGTCAACCTTTCACACAATAGTTTGTTCCATTACCATCTTCAGCCAAATACCTTTTTAATTGATAAATCAAAACTGTTGGAGTTAGCTAACTATCTGTAATAAAACTTAGCATGGAATGTTCTTGTAACAAATTTTACAAAGGCTTGCATCAAGCAATATAAAATGCAGCAATGCTTCGTAAACTCAAAGTAAATAACACACTCGCAAGTCAGTAGAGCAATAAAGATTTCCTGAGCAACTCAGGGTTGCTGGGTTGTAGAATAGAGAGAGAAATTCAATTGAAAACAAGTGGTCAACATACTGCGTTCAGTGAAAATCCCCAGTGTGCTTAGATTTCCAACAAAGTCTCTGCCATTTTTAATAATAGCCACTGCTGAATAAGAATTGATGCCAGGCAGTTTATGAATATACAGTGATTGAACTTTAAAATTGTATCACAGTGCAATGATTTTATGCACTATGCCAAAGAATTTTATCCAATACTAGGCTAAGTGGGACCGGTTGCGTCCCAGCATCACACGGGAGGGCTGGTCCCCCAACGCAATATTCCACCTCTCCACCAATTCCAATATTGGTGGCCAGTGGGGGGGGGGGCTTTCTGGAGCACTAGTATGGGCGTTGTGGGCTGATGGGACTGGTTTCCAGAGGGATAGTATGGACATTGTGGGCCGAATGGATTCTTGGGCTGGCGGCTCAGTCACTCAAGCCTGTTGTGCTGGCAGCTCATTCACTCACAGCTGGTGGGCTGGCAGTTGACTCACGGCTATTCCTTGAAATTCCATTTCAAGCAGGGTGCAAGGCCACCAAATTCAAGTGCAGTTTCTTACCACTTCAAGCAGGGTGCAAGGCCAACAAATTCAAGTGCAGTTTCATACCATTTCAAGCAGGGTGCAAGGCCACTAAAGATAGCGAGTCGTGAACTCTCCCTCCTCCATCTTGCCGAGACTGAGCCATGCCTACACTTCTGGGTTTTATAGTCCCTCCCCCCCTCCCACCAGAAGGGGCGTGGTCTTCATGGCGTGATTGACAGGAGAGAGAATCTCAACATTTTTAAAACACTAATAACTCTTTTATTTTTCATCGATGGGAAAAATCCTCGACACCTGATGAGCGGAGAGGGACTCTGAGGAAGATGGCCAAAAATCACAGCCGTACGTGGTAGCGTTTTTTTAATAAAATCAATATAAAGCGCAAACAGGAAGTGGTCAAGATTAGACTTTTAATTATATAGAAGGCAAGGCAACTTTAATTAGGCAAAGCACCTTTAATTAGGCAAGGCACCTTTAATTAGGCAAGGCACCTTTAATTAGGCAAGGCAACTTTAATTAGGCAAGGCAACTTTAATTAGGCAAGGTAACTTTAATTAGGCAAGGCAACTTTAATTAGGCAAGGCAACTTTAATTAGGCAAGGCAATTACAGCATTTCCAAAACAAAGGCAACACAGCTTTAGCATTTCCAAACCAAAGGCAACACAGCTTTAGCATTTCCAAACCAAAGGCAACACAGCTTTAGCATTTCCAAACCAAAGGCAACACAGCTTTAGCATTTCCAAACCAAAGGCAACACTGCTTTAGCTTTTCCAAACTATATTTTCAAACCACATTAAGGGCACTGACAGGTCAGTAATACCACTCACAGTTTAGTAGACATGTGTTCAGTGTTATTCACAGCTCAGACTGAGAGACGTGACCCTCTCGCTCCCCCATCTTGCAGAGACTGACAGGCACTCAACATTTCTGGGTTTTATAGTCCCTCCAGAAGGGGCGTGGCCTTCAGGAGAGAGAATCTCGACATTTTTTAAACACTAATAACTTTTATTTTTCATCGATGGGAAAAATCCTCTTGTCCTGTGCAGCGGAGGGGGACTCTGAGTAAGATGGCCAAAAATCACAGCCATAAGTGGCAGCGTTTTTTTCTAAAATCAATATACAGAACAACAGGAAGTGGTCAAGATCAGACTTTTAGTAATATCGATTAATTTGTTAAATAAGGTTGGCATCACCATGATCATGGACTGCATAATATGTTCATGGGTAGGAAGGAACTTCAGATGCTGGTTTACCAAAGATAGATATAAAATGGTGGAGTAAATCTTCGGGTCAGGCAGCATCTCTGGAGAAAATGGTGATGTTTCGGGTCGGAACCCTTCTTCCTGCGCTAAACATCACATATTCGTTGGTCTCCAGAGATGCTCGCTGACCAGCTGAGTTACTCCACCATATTGTCTATCTAGGTGCATGGCTGCTCTTCCACTTTAAACGTTACCTCCATGGCAAGATATCTCAGAGTAAAGTTTGCACTTCTCACTCAACTTTGGCATGAATTTTAAATTATTACATATTGGGCACATTAGAATATCACTCTGAGTCTGGGGGCTCAGCTAAAACAGAGTATTTTCAGTACTGTGATGAAGCTTTAAAGTTCATGTGGGATTGAAGATGGATGGAAAGATTGATGGACCTTGTGTTTTACAAATAACGCTGAAATTTCCAATCTATGGATGATACACCAAGTTAGAATGGCATGTGGGAAACTAAAATGGGGAAACAGGTGATGGTATTTTTAAAATATATAATCGACTAATTAATTTAAATTGTTCATGGTTTTTGGAAGGAAGCCACTCGATGCGATGTTTAGTCTACGTTTACAGTTCTACAAGTATTGAAATGCTGGTGGAAAGCAAATAGTGAGCACAGTGAGTATGAACTTCACTTATATAATCTTATTTTCAAAAAGAAAATCAGTGGCACTGACACAGCTTCTTTTAAAAAATCAGACTGCATCCAAACGAACCGAAGCGTTGCCGACCTGTAATTTTGAAAGTCTGACACCTCCCTGTGTCCCTGCATCTGTGGTATGTAAGAAAGCAAAACACGGTACATCATTTCAAAGAGAAGTGTCAGATTTAGACCAGTTGCAAATGCAATGATGGTTATCTTCATAAGATTTGATTCTTGGGCTGCAGGTGGATTAGTGGCATTGTCTGCCAGTTTTCAACTCTGATGTTTCGATTCAAATACTTTAAAAGGATTTGTAGTAAGTACACAGGGAGATCAGGAATTTCAGCAACTGAGTATACACATAGATTAATTTAATTATTACAATTTTAACACTGCACCAATGCTCTGTACAAGAAAGGACTCAAACCTATGAACCTTACATATAGTGTGCCTAGTAATGTATATTATCCAAGGATTTAGCAGAACATCCTTTTCACTTCAGTTTGCTCATCACAATCATGTGAGCATGTTTTCTCCAAATCTTTGTTTAATGGAAAAATAAACATTCCATTAGACGGCATGAGTTACAGAGTTGAAAGCGAAGACTAAACAGTGGCAGAAGCTTAATCCGATAGACATGACAGACTCTACAACTTCACAATACATGAAGTGAGCAATAATGCAGGGCATTAACCCTCAACCTTCTGTTTTACCATGTTATTAATTCTATATAAATTGCAGGGCTAGAGCCACATTTGTATTCAGAGAGACAAAGTAAACATTCAGAGGCGTCTGTCCAATTACTTGCTACAAACAATCCTTTTCTTAAGCAGTTCCTAAGGATCCAGGACGACTAGCTTCCACTTCAGCTTTGTGGGTGCTGAAGCGACTGATAAGGCCACCCCTTGTAAAACTGTAATATGACTTCCTGAGTCTTACACTCAATGCCCTGACTGATTAAAGCAAGCATCAAAATGTTATTCACCGTACCTTGGTACACGTGACAATAAACGAAATTAAACAAAAACTGAACTTTACCACTATACATGTGTTGTCAGTTTCATAGAGCTATGGACTTGTACCCCAAGATTACTCTGTACATTAATGCTGTTAAGCATCTTACCATTATCTGTACATTACTCTTACATTTGACCACCCAACGTACAGCATCTCACACTTGCTCAGATGAAGTTCCATCTGCCATTTCTCCACCCTTTTCTCTAACTGGTCTATATACTGGTGTATACTTTGACAGTTCGCCGCACTGTCCGCAACTCCAATTTTAATGTCAACTTACAAACCAACACTTGTACATTTATATACCAGTCATTTTCATATACTAACGAACCCATCTACATTTTTGCCCAAGTCGTTTATATACCTATACCCGGGGGCGCCGGGGAGATGACAGCCCTGCCGGCAGTCTGTTCGTTTTTTTCTTTCTTTTTGTTATTTTTAGTTTGTTAAAAGTTTTGTTTTAATGTTCTTTGGTATGTTTTATGTGGGGGTGGGGATCGGGGGGAAACTTTTTTTCAAGTTCTTACCTTCCCAGAGATGTGATCAGTTTTTGGATCACATTCTCCGGGCTCTGCAGCCTACCATCGCTGGAGCTGGAAGCCTCCTCGGACTGTCATGAGCCCCACCACGGGGCGTGGACTTAACATCGGAGCGGATCCCTTGCCTGGGATCGCTCCCACCGCGACCGCCGTGGACTTACCAACAAGGGCTCGCAGTCTCGGGTGAGGCTAGTCGGGAGCTCAAACGTCGTGGAAGGCTCGACCAGCCCCGACGCGAGGTTCGATCGCCCGGTGCGGGGGAGCTGACATCCCCCGATGCGGGAGCTTGATCGCCTCGACGCGGAGGGCCCGAATGCCCGCTGGCTATGGGAGTCAAGATCATCCCGTCAACGGAGGGCTCGAGGCCCCCGACCGAGGAAGAACAAAGGAAGGACGAACTTTATTTCGCCTTCCATCACAGTGAGGAATGTGTAGGAGTCACTGTGGTGGATGTTCATATTAAAATGTGTTTTTGAGTGATCTGTTTACTTTTAATTGTATGACTGACCTGGCCAATGAAATTCCTCGTATGTTGCAAAACATACTTGGCGAATAAAGTGTGATTCTGATTCTGATTCTGATTCTGATACACACAACAGAGGTCCCAGCTCAGATCCTTGCAGAATTCCACTGATCACAGACTCCAGAATAACATCCTTCCACCACAACCCTCTGAGTAATCCAGTTCTGAATCTAAATGAGTAAGACATTGTTGAACCCATGCATCTTAATCTTCTGGATCAGCCTACCATGAAGAACTTGGTGCGCAGAAGGATGAGGGGTGATTTTATAGAGGTGTACAAATTCATCAGAGGAATAGATTGGTTAAACGTGCAGAGACTGTTGCCCAGAGAAGGGGGATCGACAATCAGAGGACATAGGTTTAAGGTGAGGGGGGAAAGATTGAATAGGAACCTGAGAGACAACTTTTTTACACTAATGGCCCTGTCTCATAGTGCGAGTTGACCCACGAGTGACCCTGAGTGAAAGACTCGGTGGTTGTGTACGAGATTCCAAGTTTATGATCAAGAGTTTAACCGAGTTCCCACGGGTATGAGTAAGTTTGCCGTTTACTTGTCATTTCTGCGATGTTCCAAGTTCGTCTCCCGAGTTACCAAGTTCCTCTCCCGAGTTACTCTTGTGCTAACAACGTCTACCGACGTGTTGAAAAATCATCACATGGTAAAAATGACTTGTTTTATTTAACTTTAAGTGTGGATTTATTTTATTCTTTAGTGTACGTAATTTCATTGCATCTCTTTTCTTTAAAAAGTGGTTATCATGCATCTGCTTATCTGATGGTAGATCTCAAAACTTGCCATTGAGTGCTTTGCATTGTCTCTTTTATTGCCTGAATTTAGGCTTGTGCTCCATTTCTCAGCTGAATGAGAGTATATACTGGAAATACGTATTTGTGCTTCATTTGTTGATTTACATGTTTGAGAAGCCCTTTTTCAGACCACTGTGTTGTTTGCTGTGGTGCTCCTTTTCTCAATATGTGCAAAAAAGCGTTTTTTATATTGAACGAGATGAATAAAGACTTTGTTTCACATTCACCGTGCTGTTTGTCTTATTTTCTGATCTACTGAGAGGGGACAATTTTTAACATTCAAAAAGCACAGCATATGAGGCACCTGAGTCCTTAACTCACAAATGATTATGAGAATCAAGATGTGAATATATTGTGCCACTTCCTCAATTTTGTGTTGAAAGGAATATTACATTCAAGTCATGAATGTAACCTAGAGTAAAAATCACCTTTTTTTTACTCATCTTTTTTTTCTCTGTCCAGCTGCCGAGTTCAGAGTGCCCACGAGTTAACACGGTAGACTCAAGAGTCACTAAGTTTAACTCACGGGCCACCAAGTTCTTACGAGTTTAAATGTTTCAATTTTTAACTTCAACAGTAAATTTGACGTGGAAAACTTTAAATATGTTTGAAATTTTTCAAGAGTTAACAAGTTTCACGGGTACCTGCCGTTAGCGCCACGAGTCGCTAAGTTGCGTCCACGAGTTCCGACGTTCCCTGCTACGTTAATCGTATGTGATTACCACGAGTTTAATTTGTTTTATACTCGGGGTCACTCATGGGTCAACTCGCACCGTGAGACAGGGGTTTAAGGGTAGTGGGTGTATAGAATGAGCTGCCAGAGGAGGTTGTTGAGCAGGTACTACCACAATGTTTAAGAAACATTTATACAGGTACATTGGTATGATAGGTTTAGAGGAATATGGGTCAAACGCAGGCAGGACTAGTGTAGATGGGGCATGTTGATCGATGTGGGTAAGTTGGGTGGAAGGACCTGTTTCCATGTTGTATGATTCTATGACTTTAAACCATCATATGCCTTACTAAAATCCATCTGACTTGACTCCAACAGCCAGATGTTGGCTCATTGTTGTCCCCCCCAACCCCCCAGCCACAGGTCGTTGGTTCAAGTTGTTTATTACTTGCTGTAACACAAGAGCCCACCCCTTGAGCGTGTGGGAGGGAATTAGCGTACGTATCTGCTCTTTTAGTAGACCATTCGTACGTTCCACCAGCCCCACTGCTTGCAGGTAATATGGGATGTGGAGGGTCCACTGCACCCCATTATCAGTTGACCACTGTTGTACTTTGTTACCGGTAAAGTGGGACCCATTGTCAGACTGAATTTCCCATGGGGTGTCATACACGGCCATTAGCTGGTGCAGACCACGCAACGTGTGGTCCTGATCGGTCTTACTGGCTGGTACAGCCATTAGGACCCCAGAGTAGGTATCCACCAGGGTCAGTGCATGTCTCTTTTTCTGACACATGGGCATCGGGCTGATATAGTCAATTTGTCAGATACTTCCTGCCCCAGTTCCCCGTTTAATCTGTCCAACTGCCCCAGTTCCCCGTTTAATCTGTCCCACTGCCCCAGTTCCCCGTTTAATCTGTCCTACTGCCCCAGCAGGGCAGCTCTGGTGCTTCACTTCCTGACATGCTGTACATGGATGTACGTACCTCATCCTGGGAAAGAGCTACACCCCGTCCCCCAGCACACCTATGTCTCCCCGCTATGCCCAGGGGGCCACTCTGGCCATGTGCCCAGGCAGCGCAGGGGAGGTGACTATTCAAATACGTGCTACCTCATCTATTGCGGCATTGAACAGGGCCTCAACATCTCCCCCACCAGTGTGCGCGTTAACGTGGTAAAAGATGGGTCTACAGTGGGCCTCTTCCCATATCCTGATCCACAGTGACTGTCCCCACAACGGGCGGCCATGTATCACCCACCCCTGGGACTGCCACTGTGTCATCCCTACAGCCACACCGGTGGCCAACCGCTCAGAAGTCGGTGTACAGTCAGACTGGAGTATGGTCCTCAGACAAGGGAAGGGTGGCGGCCATAAGCTCGGCCAGTTGACTCGAGCCGCCAGTGCCAGAGTCTCGTCTGGAGGGCAGCCGCCTGACAGATGGCCGTACTTGCAAGCCAACGACTAGAGCCATCCGTAAACCATGCCTGTGGTTGTTCATCAGGGGAGAGGTCAGAAAATGGGACCCCCCGAAGCAGTGGGTGGTTGGGCTTGGGTACTGGTCACCTCCCAAGGGGAGGGTCATGACCTCCTCATGCAGACGGCTTGTAAATCCACTCAAAAGCTTCCCTGCCTCTGACGTATTTACCAGCCTATAATTTCCTGGATTATTTCTACTTCTCTTATATTTGTAACTCTCCAGTCTAATCTGGAGGTCCTCTGGGACCAGATTAAATAATCTGCTTCAAAGCCACTGCAATCTCTTGCCCAAAAAAGTCCAAAAGTCCAATAAGCCGCCGCTGGAACCAAGGTTGAGCCTGGGTCCGGGGTCAGGGACAATCCCGGAGATGAAGTCGGGGCCAGGAGAGCCCAGGCGGCGGCAAAGCTGACGGCTGGAGTTTACAGCCAGGGCCGGGCCGAGTACGAGAACCAGGCCGAGTTCCAGGCCCTGGCGCTGCTCTACGACCTGGGTAGGTCCTGGGGCAGGGAATGGGAGTGAGGGGAGGAGGATAAGTGAAATGAGGAGGAGGGAGATGGGGTGGGGAGTGGGGTGGTAGAGGGAGATGGGGGGTGTGGAAGAGGGAGATGGGGAGGGCTGGAGGAGGGCTGGAGGAGGGAGATGGGGTGGGGAATGGGGTGGAGAGGGGAAAAAATCCTCGGGAGGTGAGGAGGGTGAGTGGGGGGATTGAGGGAGAGGAGGGGGTAGGGAGGGTAGTTGCCACGTCTACACTCCCTCTCTCGCCCCCCTCCCTCTCTACCCCCTCCCTATATTTAGGAGATTGAGAGGGGATCTTATAGAAACGTACAAAATTCTTATGGGGTTGGACAGGCTAGATGCAGGAAGATTGTTCCCGATGTTGGGGAAGTCCAGGACAAGGGGTCACAGCTTAAGGATAAGGGGGAAATCCTTTAAGACCGAGATGAGGAAAAACGTTTTCACACAGAGTGGTGAATCTCTGGAACTCTCTGCCACAGAGGGTAGTTGAGGCCAGTTCATTGGCTATATTTAAGAGGGAGTTAGATGTGGCCCTTGTGGCTAAGGGGATCAGGGGGTATGGAGAGAAGGCAGGTACGGGATACTGAGTTGGATGATCAGCCATGATCATATTGAATGGCGGTGCAGGCTCGAAGGGCCGAATGGCCTACTCCTGCACCTATTTTCTATGTATCTATGTATACCCTCACTCCCACCCTCTCTACCCCTCTCCCTCTCTCTCTCTCTACCCCCTCCCTCTCTGCCCCTATCCTTCTCTACCACTTCCCCCTCTCTCTAACTTCCCTCTCTACTCCCCTCCCCTCCCCTCCCTCTCTACCCCCTCCCTCTCTATCCCTCCCCCTCCTTCTCTACCCTCCTCCCTCTCCCTCTCCACCCCCTCACCCTCCCCCTCCTTCTCTACCCCCTCCCTCTCTACCCCCCTCCCTCTCTACCACCCCTCCATCTCTACCCCCCTCCCTCTCTAGGGATTGAAGAGGGAGGGTGAAGAGGAGGAGGAGGGAGTGCTGGGGGATGAGGAGAAATGAGCTGCGCCTGTGCAGTTGGGGGTTGGGGGAACGGCTTGTGTTGGGGGAACGGGTGAGTGGTCGAATCTTGCGTTGGGGGAGCAGACCCAACGGGTCTGCACTGGTCTAGTTTTAGACTATAACTTGAAAAGCCAATTATAAATTATATCTCACTTCCCTCACTGCAATGTTGAAAACAGTTAGAAGATTATTGAAAAGTTGATCTAAACCTTCAAAGAAAACATTTCATCTTATGCAAATACCACATTCCCTTAAGTACATTTGCAGGGATTTTCAATTAAATGAAAATTGGGAAGTTTCTCCAACAGTCTGCTAATCCACAGCAGCAGTATTTTATGCAGCAAGTTACAAATTCGCTCCATAACTGGGCATTCAAAGCTATAGAGAATAGATAAATCCAGTGTGGCAGATAGTTATTTAACCATACCCAAGTCAGTTCTACAATAGAAGTCACTACAAGTAGCAGACAAATAAATTATGAACTTGTTTCCTTGCACTAGAATTCACAGCAGGCACTGTTGATAAGAAATTAATCTGGCATGCTATCCAGACATGACTCATGATGCCGAGCACATTGCATTTAGATTTGTTTTTGCCTATAGTCACTCAGCTTGGCCACATATAAACCTCAGCCATGAAGTATTTATTAATCATTTTCACAACAAACAAATGAACTACAAAAATGAAATTTCCTGATTTTGCCAATTAATGTTGGAGACTTGAAAATGACTTCCAAAAAATGTGACCTTTCTCTGAAAGACTGCAACGAATACCAATGGCAAGTCAGAGGGAGAGAATTTTTTCTTTGCTTCCATGAGAAATTATTAACTGTTACATGTACTCACCTCCACATGTTCAATTTCAGTAACCTCAAAGGAACCAACTTGCAGACGTTGAGCACAACTGGCAGACAATGCTCCCTCAAGCTTTCCATAGCGGTTAAACTAGACAAATTTATCACCCTAAACACTGCCACAAAACCTTATAGATCACCTATTTCAACTCAGAAATGTTGGATATGACAGAGGAGTTGAGGGGCAGTGTTAACACAGTACCAATTGACAATGTTAACTTTAGATAACTTAATAGGAATGAAAATGAAAAATGGCAAAAAAATATGGAAAAGGTAAGTCAAAAGAAAAACTATAACCAGATCAAACTGATGGCCAAAATATTTCAATAATAATTGGAAAGAAAAACAGAACGTAGCGTCCTGAAACAATTTCGGACAGATCTATGGAAATCCTTTCGTAATGCTTCCATCTTTACGGTTTACATTACCTTCTATCTTTCTAACTGGTCGGTTGCAACATAGTCCATTGTTTGAGCTTTAATGATTTTTAGGTTGCCGTTTTAAAAACCAGTAATTTCTTAGTCGAAGCCGGTTGCGATGCTAGTTGAAGGTGGTTGCCGGAGGTTGCAGGTAGTGGAAGGTCTTACCTTCCACTACCTGCAACCTCCGGCAACCACATGCAACCTCCGGCAACCACCTTCAACTAGCATCACAACCGGCTTCGACTAAGAAATTACTGACTTTTAAAACGGCTGCGACTAAAAATAGGTTGCCGTTTTAAACATCGGTAATTTTTTAGTCGAAGCCGGTGGCGATACTAGTTGAAGGTGGTTGCCGGAGGTTGCAGGTAGTGGAAGGTCTTACCTTCCACTACCTGCAACCTCCGGCAACCACATGCAACCTCCGGCAACCACCTTCAACTGGCATCGCAACCGGCTTCGACTAAAAAATTACCGATGTTTAAAACGGCAACCTATTTTTAGTCGCAGCCGGTTTTTAATTTTTTGAAATAATCGCCGGAACATAGAAGAAGCGGAAACCACTTTCGACCATTAGGGAGACTGACAAAAACCTCCGGGAACCGCACGGAAACCTTGGGTGGGGTGCAAAGTCTCCAGAGGTTTCCGTTCAGGTTTCCTAAGTGGGACAGGGGCATTACAGTAGCCAAAAATGATGATGAAACAAAATTCGGTGGGTCATCAAATTTATGAGGAGGATCCAAAGAGCCTGCAAAGGGATCCAGACGGGTTAAATGAGTGGGATGGACAATGGTAGAAGGAGTATAATGTAGGAAAAGATGAAGTTATTCACTGTAGAAGGAAGACTGAAGAAACTAAATACTATTTAAAAGGATGAAACCACAAAATGTTGACGTATAAAGGCATCTGAAGGTCCTAGCACATGAAATACAACAAGTTAGGGTGCAGGTGCAGAAAATTAGAATGGGTAGTAAAATGTTGGTCCTTATCGCAAAGAGGAAAGTATTGGAATGTTTTGAATGCAACTTTATAGGGTGCTGGTGAGACTGCAATTAAAACACACTATGTGTGCAGTTTTGATCTTCATATTTAAGGAGGAAGGTGCTTCCATTGGAGCCAAAGAAAAGATTGGCTGGGTTGATTCCTGGGATATAGAGAAGGATTTAGTATGTAGAAGGATTGAGGAATTTGTTTAGAGAATACAAGATGATATTGAAATGTGTACAATTCTGTGGAGGATTCAAAGGGTAGGTGCTGAAAAGTATCCAAATAGGATGCTTAATTTCATAGATTATTAAGAAGTTATAGAAATAGATAAGACTGCATTTCTTCTCTCAAAGGATTGCAAATCTTTTGAGCTCTCAAATTCCAGGCAGCAGTGGAGGCAGAATCGTTGATTATACTTAACGTAGGGGTTGACAGATAGTTAAACTAAAAGGGAGTAAAAGAGATTGGGGAGAGAATAGTAAAATGGTACAGAGCTCAACACTGAATTAGCCTTGATCTTGTCAACAAGATTATAAATCAGTGCAGAAACATTACTATTCCACTGAACTTTATATGATCTACCAGCTCAAGATTAAACCATGATGCCCATTTACTTTTAATGTTAGGACTAGACTAAGTGCAGACCCGTTGGAGTCTGCTCCCCCAACGCAATATTCCACCACTCACGCATGGCCCCTAACTGCACAGGCGTGGCTCATATCCCCTCATCCCCAGCACACGCTCCCCCTCCCTCTTCTATCCCTTCTCTTCCTCCCCTCCCCAATCCCTCCCTCTCCCCTTAGTCACTCCCTCCCTCCCTCCATAAATCCTCTCCCCTCCCTACCCCCCTCCTAACCCTCTATCCCCACTCCTCACCTTCCTTATCCCCCCCACTATCTCTCCTGACCTCCCTCACTCCCCCTCCTCTCCCTCTATTCCCCACTCCCTCCCTACCCCACTCCCTCTCCTCTCCCTCTATTCCCCCTCCTCCCCTCAATCCCCCCACTCTCCCTCCTCACCTCCCTAGGATCTTTCCCCTCTCCTCCTCCCCTCCCCAATCCTTCCCTCACCACTCCCTCCCTCTCCTTTCCCCTACCCTCAGTCACACCCTCCATAAAAAGCAGCATCTACAGTTCCTTCCTCCACAGGCCATCCATTGTTAGCTGTGCTTTAGATCCTGATGATGACGATTGGACCAGGTTGCTGTGTGTATGTGTGTATGTGTGTGTGTGTGTGTGTGTGTGTGTGTGTGTGTGTATGTGTGTGTGTGTGTGTGTGTGTGTGTGTGTGTGTGTGTGTGCGTGCGTGTGGGTGTGTGTGTGTGTGTGTGTGCGTGTGTGAGTCTGTGTGTGAGTGTGTGTGTGTGTGTGTGTGTGTGTGTGTGTGTGTGTGTGTGTGTGTGTGTGTGTGTGTGTGTGTGTGTGTGTGTGTGTGTGTGTGTGTGTGTGTGTGTGTGTGTGTGTGTGTGTGTGTGTGTGTGTGTGTGTGTGTGTGTGTGTGTGTGTGTGTGTGTGTGTGTGTGTGTGTGTGTGTTACTCAAACTCCACGCAAATTGCTCGGCCACCCCACAACCAGACTCTCGCTCCCTCCCTCTGCCCACTCCGGCGGAGGAGATGGACGGTCGCAGCCATTCACCCGGGGGGACGGGTAGACGGGACCGCCATTGTCCCAGAGGGCGGGCAGGGGAGAGGGGTGAGTGAGGTAGAGACGGGACCAGGGCCTCCACTGCACATCCCCCCCGCCCCCCGCTGCGGCCAGTGGTGGGGGAAACGGTAGACAAGTCAGGGGGAAGAGAGGCAGGTGGGAATAGGGGCCGGGGGAAGAGAGGGGCCGGGGGGGAGAGAGAGGAGCCGACCGAGGAGCCGAGAGAAAGCGCGGAGAGAAAGCGATCCCAGAGAGAAAGCGACCCCCAAGCGTCTTTTGAATAATGGGGGGGAGGAGGGAGAGGTGGGGAGGGAGAGATGGGGGAGAGGTTGGGGGAGAGGTGGGGGGAGAGGAGGGGGAGAGAGGAGGGGGAGAGAGGAGGGGGGAGGGAGAGGAGGGGGGAGGGAGAGGTGGGGGGGGAGGGAGAGGAGGGGGGGAGGGAGAGGAGGGGGATAGAGGAGGGGGGGGAAGGTGGGGGGAGGGAGAGGTAGGGAGGGATGTCACGGCAGCGCGCAGATCCAGGACGGCAGCGCGCAGATCGGTTGTGACGTCATCAGCCAAAGCCCTCCGTTTTTTTTTTCAACGTTTTTTCAGATTTGTGAACATTTTGATTAATAATGAGAAATAATGCATGAATTTTTCAGATAAGGCGATTTTAGATTCCACGGGATAAATCTCTCGGAATATGTCAACATTTTACTGTTAGTGCGTCGTTTTTTCGAGAATGTGATTATACGCACACACACGTCCGTGATCAGAGTTTTAATAGTTAATAGATAGATATCATTTATCACTGCTGAGCACAATTGCACACTCACCTAAAAATACAGAGTCACTCCAGCAGTAATCATGAGGTACCAATCAGTGATCTCACTGAGTATTTCAATCCATTTGCCGTAAATATATATATTTCATGCTATTTGCTGGTTATACTCAAGTTTTATTTACTTCCGCTAACCCAAGGTGACTATGAATAAATTTGATCTTATTGTATGCAAGGTCAGACTCAACTTGCCATCCCTGCCTAATCCTGCACATGTTTTTTATGGTCTAACTACAATAACAACTGTTTATGTTTCTATGGTCTAGTTTCAATTTGAATTTCAATAGCAATTAAGCTCCTGGTAAATACAATTTTAGAACTGCAGAGCGCTTTGAAGCAATGGATGAAATAGCTTTGAACACAAAGTCACACAGAATGAAAGCAAGCCCATCAGCCCCAACTTATCCATGTCGACCAGATTGTCATTCTGAGCTAGTGCCCTTTGCATGCATTTGGCCACATCCTTCTAAACCTTTCCTCGCCATATGTCTGTCATGTTAATGCGACAGCCAAGAAGGCACACCATCGCCTCTACTTCTTGAGAAGGCTGAGGAAATTCGGCATGTCTCCAGTGACTCTTATAAACTTCTATAGACGCATAATAGAAAGCATACTGTCGGGTTGCATCACAGCTTGTTTTGAGAAAAGCTCTGCCCAAGACCGCAAGATATTGCAGAGATTTATGGATGTAGTCGAGTCCAACATAGACCAGCTTCCATCTTGACTCCATCTACACTTCACGCTGCCTCAGGAAAGCAGCCAACATGTCTGGCAGCTCTTGTCTGGCAGAAGGTGAAAGCAAGCACCATCAGACTCAGGAACAGCTTCTTCTCCTCCGTTATCAGATTTTTGAAAGATCCTTCCGTAAGCTAAGATATTGCGCGATTCATCTCTACCCCATTGTATTTTATTGGGCTTTAAGGACTGATGTGCTACAATGCGCTACAATGCTGAGAACTACAGTATATTCTGCACTCTGTATCTTCCCCTTTGCTTTATCTATTGGAGTTACATTTGAACTGATTGTATCTATGTATGGCATATCTCATCTGCTTGGATAGTATGCAAAACAAACCTTTTCACTGTACTAGACGTGACAATAATAAACTTAAACCAAAATGTCTTTTGAAAATCGTAACTCTAGTCATAAACCGTGGCACTGTTAGGAAACAGCACCTTCAGCATCAGTTTGCATTCAGTTTATGATCATAGGAACCTGCAACACTGAAAATATTTGTGCACGTTTTCCATCCAAAATCATTACTCATAAGATCTTTGAACACAATGTGGTTGCAACTGTTACATTACTAACCGTTTGGTTCCTCTTATTATAGTCTCAAGTAAATAGTGAATAATACATACCGGTAGATAAAATGAACGAAGAAATTAACAATATGACATGAATACGTTAAAAGAAAAGTTATGTAGGAAGAAGAAAGATGATTGTAGCTTATAAAATAAATAACTGTTGATAATGTAGTGGACAATTATGTTCTTGTTCATATTTCAAACATTAATCCAATACATTTTTATAATTAACCAATTAGATAATACTTGAGAAATTTTTGCCACGTCTGTTCATCTCAGTACTTGCACTAAAAGCTTTATTCTATAGAGCAGTACATGATTAACAGTGTAAATTCATCATGTAATTACGTACAGGACTCTCCAGGAAGGCAGATTACTATCTAAATGGCGTCAAGTTGGGAAAAGGGGAAGTACAACGGGATCTGGGGGTCCTTGTACATCAGTCTATGAAAGTAAGCATGCAGGTACAGCAGGCAGTGAAGAAAGCGAATGGCATGTTGGCCTTTATAACAAGAGGAATCGAATATAGGAGCAAAGAGGTCTTTCTGCAGTTGTACAGAGCCCTAGTGAGACCACACCTGGAGTATTGTGTGCAGTTTTGGTCCCCTAATTTGAGGAAGGGCATTCTTGCTATTGAGGGAGTGCAGCGTAGGTCTACAAGGTTAATTCCCGGGATGGCGGGACTGTCATATGCTGAGAGAATGGAGCAGCTGGGCTTGTACACTCTGGCGTTTAGAAGGATGAGAGGGTATCTCATTGAAACATATAAGATTGTTAAGGGCTTGGACACGCAAGAGGCAGGAAACATGTTCCCGATGTTGGGGGAGTCCAGAACCAGGGGCCACAGATTAAGAATAAGGAGTAAGCCATTTGGAACGGAGACGAGGAAACACTTTTTCTCACAGAGAGTGGTGAGTCTGTGGAATTCTCTGCCTCAGAGGGCGGTGGAGGCAGGTTCTCTGGATGCTTTCAAGTGAGAGCTAGATAGGGCTCTTAAAAATAGCAGAGTCCGGGGATATGGGGAGAAGGCAGGAACGGGGTACTGATTGTGGATGATCAGCCATGATCACATTGAATGGCGGTGTTGGCTCGAAGGGCCAAATGGCCTACTCCTGCACCTATTGTCTATTGTCTATTGTAATGGTTTGATTACAAAACACTTGTGGACTCCAATCAAGTTGTAGAAACATCTCGAGGATAATCAATGGAAACAGGATGCACCGAAGCTCAATTTTGAATGTCAGTTATTTCTTTTTAATTACTTTGCAAAAATTTCTAAACACCTGTTTTCGCTTTTATATTAAGGTATTGTGTGTAGATTGATGATTAAAAAATGAATTTAATCCATTTTAGAATAAGGCTGTAACGTAACAAAATGTGGAAAGTGAAGGGGTCTGAATACTTTCTGAATGCACTGCAAACAGGTACGAAGCAGGGAGAAGATATGACAGGTGATATCCTGCATGACAATTTCCTCTGTAATTTCTCCAAGTATTTTCAAAAGAAGGCAATGCTCTGTGCAAGCAGAGACAACCTAAACAGAATTATGACGTTGATTAAAATAAGACAGAAGCCTTAGCGGGGATCTCTTCATATGTAACTTCTTTTATTATTTCTAAATAACAAGAAATAGGTAGTATATACTGCAAAATTATGAAACACACTCAATATATTCTGGGAATATAATCCCTGTTGTGATTATCTATCTTAAGTATCTAAACATCAAATCATGTTTGTTGTTCCCATACACTTGTTGTTCCTTTAAGCTTTCGTATAAGGAAGGCTATAGACTGACCACACCCCAATACAATTTTCAAGAGGAATAATACTTGATGGCCCAATGTTTAGGAACTGTACTACAATCCCCTGAGATTTAAAAAAATGCTCCATCTAGTGTTCCTTTGGAGAAATTATGAAAGTAATTCCCCATCTATAATGAACAGTTCTTACAACCACTATTAGGAATATAAATAACTCCATTAAAAAATATTCATTTATTTACTCTACATCCTTGGCAAGAACAGTAGTTATGGGCCTGTCCCACTTACACGACTTTTTTGGTGACTGCCGGCACCCGTCATAGGTCGTTGCAGGTCGGCGAAAATGTTCAACGTTGAAAATTCAGCAGCGACCAGTAAGACGCTACGACTCTTTGGGCTACTGAGGAGACTACTCACGACCATACAGGCGACACCCTGGCGACATGTCGCGGGGTGAAGCCTGTATGCTCGTGAGTAATTGCCTAAAGAGTCGTACCTTGTTCTGGTCGCCGCTGGATTTTCAACATGTTGAAAATTTTCGGCGATCTGTAACGACCTATGACGAGTGCTGGCAGTCGCCGAAAAAGTTGCTTAAGTGGGACAGGCCCATTACTGTATTATCCATCATTAATTGCTTTTGAAGTGTGGTAGTGAGCTGGCTTCTGAAACCAGTCCAGACTGCACAGTAAAGATGTTACCTAAATGCTGATAGTTAATGAGCTCACGGATTTTGATACAAAGATGATAAATGTGTTCCATTAAAT
This sequence comes from Malacoraja senta, assembly GCA_038087875.1. Classification (NCBI taxonomy): domain Eukaryota; kingdom Metazoa; phylum Chordata; class Chondrichthyes; order Rajiformes; family Rajidae; genus Malacoraja; species Malacoraja senta. The sequence goes on from CM075978.1 coordinate 44,848,497, forward strand.
TTCCAAATCAGGATTGTTTATCACTTGGGGAAAACCATGGGACTGCAGGCTTTTTCATGTGAATTCTGGGACTCGATCTGTACACTGTGGATGGCTCGATTGTAATCATGTATAGTCTTTCCATTGACTGGTTAGCGTACAACACAAAGCTTTTCACCATACCTTGGTACACGTGACAATAAACGACACTAAAAAGGTCATGGAGACTGTAATTTCTGTGGGATACAACTGAAAAAGTAAAAAAATACTGCACCCAACGTGTAGTTTTCATTACTAATCCTAATCTTCTAATACATAAAATGTCAACTGAACTGGGCATAATGGAATGGATGGATTCTTTGTGTTATAAGGGTCTATTGTTTGATAAAATCCTGAATGCTGTTTTAAGTCCCACTATATTGCCAGAATCTTATTTTCCACAATAATTCTTAACTACTAGACTGTGGGACCAGTTGGGTCCCTCGCACACAGGAGGCCTGGTCCTCCAACGCAACCCGTTCCCAAATGCAATATTCCACCAATCACCCGTTCCCCCAATGCAACCCGTACCCCCAACGCAATATTGTACCACTCACGCATAGCCCCCAACTTTGCAGGTGCGGCACATTTCCCCTCATCCCCCAGCACTCCCTCCCCCTCCTCTTCATCCTCCTTCTTTCCCCTCTCCTCCTCCCCTCCCTCACCTCTCCCTCCCTCTCCTTTCCCCTACCCTCAGTCACTCCCTCCCTCACTCCTCTCCCCTCCCTACCCTCCTCCTATCCCTCTATCCCGCACTCCTCACCTCCCCCTAACCCCCCCCCCCACTATCCCTCGTGACCTCCCCCACTGCACTGCTCTCTCTATATTCCCCATTCCCTACCTATCCCACTCCTCCCTCATCTCCCTCTATTCCCCCTCCTCCCCCATTTTCCCCCTCTCTCCCCCTACCCCTTCCTCTCCCTCAATCCCCCCACGCTCCCTCCTCACCTCCCCAGGATCTTTTCCCTCTCCTCCCCCAATCCCTCCCTCACCTCTCCCTCCCTCTCCTTTCCCCTACCCTCAGTCACTCCCTCCCTCCTTCCATCCATAAAAAGCAGCATCTGCAGTTCCTTCCTCCACTGGTCATTCATCATTAGCTGTGGTTTAGATCCCATTTACTTGACGACTGGACCAGTTTGCAGAGAGAGAGAGAGTGAGTGTGTGTGAGTGTGAGTGTGAGTGTGAGTGTGAGTGTGAGTGTGAGTGTGAGTGTGTGTGTGTGTGTGTGTGTGTGTGTGTGTGTGTGTGTGTGTGTGTGTGTGTGTGTGTGTGAAACTTTGCACAAACCAGTATCTTTAGCGCAAACTGCTCGGCCACCCTGCAACCCGACTCTCCCTCCCGCCCTGTCCACCCGCCTACATGCCTGCCTGCCTGCTTGCTGCAGCGGGGGGGATGGAGTCGGTGTTCGTCACGGTGGAGCTGGTGGAGAAGATCTTCTCCGATAAGACCGTGAGGGTGAGTTACCGCAACAGCGGCGGTGGAGGAGACGGACCCGGGGGGACGGGTAGACGGGACCGCCATTGCTGCAGAGGGCGGGCGGGGGAGAGGTGTGAGTGATGAGGGAGACAGAGAGAGGACCAGGACCTCCACTGAACCCCCCCCCCCCCATGGCCGCCGCCGATGGTGGGGGAGACGATAGACAAATTGCTGTTAGGAGGGGAGAGAGGAGTTTGTGAGTAAGGCGGGATAGGTTGCTGCCTGTGGGGCAGGAAGAGGCGTCACCATGCCAGCCGTGGCATTGATTGACAGAAGAGACCAATCTGCGTGGCGCTGGCTGAAGGAATCTGCACACGCGCGTTTTATAAGATCTTTAAACCTCGATAACTTTTACAATACACCACCGATCGGAATGAAACTTGTTGCACTCGCAGCACGGGAGAACGGTGAGTAACCTGGTGAAAAATCGTAGCTCTATCGCATATAGTTTTTGCGCAAATAGAAAAACCGGAAGAGCACAAGATCAGAGTTTTAGTCATGTATAGATAGAAGATAGAATAGATATATAGGGAATGAATGGGGAAGAAGGGCATTAACTGAATACATTATGAAAGTGCCAGCACAAACTCAAGTGAGCCAAAATGGGCCATATTGGTCCACGACTCTGTCAGCAACTTACCCCATCTTTGCACATAAAACAGAAGATTGCAGCTTCAATTTCACATGAAGTGTCTGGCATATTTGATGCAACAATGTTGGAGGTCTGCATTTCCATAATGGTTGCCTTTTTTTATGTGGCTTGAAACAGAAGGTATGTCTGCTAGTTTAAGCAAAGATAAAGATCGTGTTCAGAAAAAAAAATCCTGTTTGATTTAATTTTCCTTACATCCTGTCCAATTTATACCTCTCAACCAAACAATCAAGAATGGAATAAGAATAGAAAATGCTGCAAACACTCAGCACATCTGGCAGCATCTGTATAGAGTTAAGGTTGATTACTTCAATTCATAACTATCGATCCATATGGTAGATTATATACTTTTAATATCAAACAATGCTCTCTGAGCATAAGACAATGACTCACAAAATCCATTCTGACGTTCCACATGCTGTATGATAATAAACTAAACCAACTAATCAGATATTTTTTGCTCCAGACATCTTTTATAACCTTGTTGGTAGTGCTCTGACAATTTTAGATACAAGAAACTGCAGATGTTGGTTTATAAAAAAAGACACAAAGTGCTGGAGTATCTCAACTGCTCAAGCCGCGTCTCTGGAGAACATGGATGGGTGACGAGAAATGTTGCCTATCCATGTTTGCCAGTGATGCTACCTGACCTGTTGAGCTACCCCAGCACTTTGGGTCTTTCTAGACAACTTTATTTTGTTTTCTTCCATGTTATCTCATGTTCTACTGTTTGACCTAAAACAACGCTAATTCATTTCTCATTTAACAATAGATATTTTCAAAGAGCAGAACTCTTGATCCAATTAGTGTGGGTTGTATATGAACATAGGTTTGAAATATGAAAGGATATTTGTTTTTATATCGTCTGATTTTTAACCTGCAGAATTTTCATTTGTGGGTTTGTCTCACAATCGTTTTAACATCAGAAATAGTTCAAATAAGGCAATAGTATACAGTGTCAATCATTTTCTAAAGTGCTGACTATGTTAAAAGAGTTCAATATTTTATCCCTTCTCTCATAGTCTCTGGAAACCTTTTGTTTGAAGATCTATCACAATTACAATGCTTTATGAAAGTAAATGAAATTATGAAACAGAAGTCCCTTTTTAAAACAGAACTTTTTTTTACGTCTGTTATTGCCATGTAAAGTTGAAGATCGAGGAGTATAGTAAAATATAACAGAAATATGTGGAAGTAAGTCACAAAGCCAGAAGTGGAGATGCCTGATGATGACTGCACAATACTCAATTGCATTTTGAACTCCTCAGCAAATGAACCATGCATCAAGGCCGGAATGGGATGATCACTCACCAGTAATATTTGCACTGTTAAAGTGACAGGTAATATCCATCTCCAATAAAAGAAAATTTAACCTCTTTGTCTTTCAATGGTAATTGAAAGTCTCCACCATCAACACTCTATGGTCATTATTTACCAGAAGTTCAGACCAAACACTAAAAACTATGGTTATAAAAGAACGTTTATTTGTCATATGTTCCAGATATGAAGCAAAAAAAAAATGGAATTCATTACAACATGAACCTACAAGACCAAAAAGCAAACATGTATAAGTTAATTAAATTGCTGAAGAGATGCAAATAGTGTAGAATGTTATGCAATCTTCAATGAAAATCCCCATTTCTAATCTCCCAACATAATTGCACACATTTGCATTATGTTTTACAATTATCCTCAATGTTCAATTTTACATGGCAAATCTTGGGGATAAAATTTTTATCTTTAAAGCCACATGTCATAAGGTCATAAGAGATAGGAGCAGAATTAGGCCATTTGGCCCATCAAGTCCACTCCACCATTCAATAATGGCTGAGCTATATCTCCCTCCTAACCCCATTCTCCTGCCTTCCCTCCCATAACCCCTGACACCATGTACTGTCGTTGAGTTTAGTTCTTAGCAATCATTTATAACTGTGAGCAACATTTTCCAATCCATATCTGAAAGCCTTACGAATAATTTTGTGTCAACATTTCTACTTCAAATGAATCAGAGACTCAAGTCTTTGACTCGTCTGAATTCAGAAAGTGCTATTTTCATGTCTATGATTTTGCCATAGAGATTGGCCACTATAAACCATCAGCTAAAATAGCTAGAACTGATACGTTTAGTTGTTAAATGGAATTCCAGCATATTGTCAGATTAACGAGTTAATTTCCTTTGCTCCCTCTCAATTATAAAGGATTAAATTGCATAATAATACACTAATGCCACAGGAAGATGAATAGTTTGAATGTACCGTGCCTTTAAGCAACGTTTTTTTTTAGAAACAAGATATGCAGCAAATTTCCTGGTTTAAAAGATACTGTAATAATAATGACTGTAATAATGGAAGTTGCAGAGATTTTTCAATTTGCCCTTTAGCTGTTTCACAACAATCAGGGAGGATATGCAGGAGAAAGTTTGTGCAAATTCCAAGTTTCAACATATGTCTTTTTCATAGTAGTAAATAAATATACAGTACTAATTGACTGCTCATCTGGGTCTGAGCTTCACATCTGCCATTCCAAATACAATGATTTTATTTCCCTGGAATAATCTGCTTAATACAGTAATCAGATTATTTTGGAGAACATTTTGAATCTTGGCTTGGTGAACGAAAGCAAGATGAAAATATGTTTTACATCCTGATGTTCTTCATCATAGAAGTCCAAACAAGAGAAAACTGGTCTCAGTATAAATCGGAAGTTGATTTGCTATTGCATGCTTTTGTTCATAACAATAATAGGCCTTTATATTCATATCATTACTTTTCAACATCCTTGGCTGCAGGCGGGATTTTCTGAAATAAATTCGCACTGACCATCTTTGTTTAGATGTGCATCTATATAAATGAAGGGTTATATAATATGACTTGGTATTGATTCCCCTTGCCAGAGGTTTGGACATCAGCTAACATTGTACCATCCTTTTAAGAGTGGAATGAATAAACTAATTAATTACAGAGGAATTCCACTTTGCAGAGCTCCTCCATTCGCTTTGCAGAGCGCCTTGGGGTGATCCTGAGCTTCCATTTACCTATCACTTCAATTCTCCATCCCACACCCACCTTTAGCTTCTTACACCGTTCCAACAAAATCCAACATAAACTCCTCATCTTCTGAATAAGTATATTGCAGCCACCAGAATTCAGCATCAGAATGTCAAATATTCAGCCTTTCCCCCTGTATCAGACCTAACTATGCCGGTTTTCAATCTAACTTGTGACATTAGTTTCTGCCTCCACGCTTGGTGCTTAACTGGAAGGGTATTTCCAGGGTTCCTTTTATTTCAGATTTCCAGAAAATGCAATAAGTGCCAACATTGTTTACTTTTCAGTCTATCTGTCTTCATTCTTCTTCTTCTATTTATATCTTCTCTAGAATACCAGTGATGAAGGAACATTCAACACTCTCATCTATAACCATCACTTGAGCGCTGTCGCGGAGCGGAGCGGGCGATGCCTTGCCTGGGTCGCCGCGCTGGATCGACGCGCTGGAGCTCCGGTGAGCTGTGACCGCCGAGGTCAACACCTCCGGGCTGCGGGACTGCGGAGAGGATCGGGCGGCGCCGACTTTAACATCGGGAGTCTTGGAGCTCCAAACCGGCGCAGCCTTGTCGGCTTCGGTAGCTGCGGCCTCCGGTGAGGAATGCGGCCGTTCCAGGTGGCCCAGCCGCTGAGAGGACTCTCCCGACGCCAGGGCAACATCACCCGGTGAAAACGGCCAGGAACATCGGGCCTCCGTAGAGGCAATAGCGGAGGCCTCAATAGGCCTGACTTTGGGTGAACTGGGGTTGGGGACTGGACATTGTGCCTTCCTCCACAGTGGTAACCATTGTGGGGGGATGATTTTTGTGTGTTGTGTCTATGTTAAGGCTCTGTCCCACGGGTTTGCGGTCGTTGGCGGTGAAGCGCGGCGTCGCCGGAAGAGGGGACCGCACGGCAACCACGAGAGCGCCGCACGGATGCTGCGCGGGGGGCCAAGTACGGCCGGTTCAACGAGCTTGCGGTTTCGGCTGATGACGTCTTTCGGATCGCGGGGCTGTTGCGGCGGCCGTGCCGCACACGTACCTCACTGGCGGCGGCTGTGCCGCACACGTACCTCACAGGCAGCGGCTGTGGCAGCGGCCGTGCCGCACACGTGCCTCACTGGCGGAGGCTGTGGCAGTGCAGGTTCGACTCACGGCGCTCGTGCCTCACTGGCGGCGGCTGTGGCGGCGGCCGTGCCGCACTCGTGCCTCACTGGCGGCGGCTGTGCGGTAGGAACATATTTTTGGACAGTGTTGGTTTTTATTTAGCACCGTGTGGTGTTGGGAACAACGCCGCACGGCCCCGGAATTGTGCGTTTGTGCGGTCTCTGGCGGCCCAGGAGCGGTAGATAGTTCCTGTTTCGCCGCCAATGACCGCAAACTCGTGAGACAGGCCTTTCAGTCTCAAGATGGCGGTCGGAGGGGAGAGTGGATGCTGGCGCAGTTTAGCTGTCGCTGCTCTCTCCTCACATTGTGTTTCTGATTTTCTTTTTTGTGTCTTTGGATTGAATTCTGTCTTTCATTTGTGTATTGGTGATGTCTTTATAACTTATTTTACCCCGATTATTTGTTTCTTTGTTAAACTCTGTAAGGTGTCCTTGAGACTTTTGTATAGGCGCCCACAAATAAAATGTATTATTATTATTATTATTATCACCATTTGCACTATTCAATTTCTTTGAGTCTCCACATCTTTGCAAATGTTTCCCTTGTTTGCTCTGCTCCTCCCTTTCATCTCCAAATTAGAATGCTTTAAAAAAAAAAGATTTTCCTAATTCTATTCAAAGGTCATCGACCAAAAACATTACTCATTTTCTGTCCTTGCAATTGCTACCTGATTTGGTGCTTGTCTGTTTTCATTTCAAATTTCCAGTATCCACAATTTTTAATTATTTAATTACAGGGCAGTAATTCTGAAACTTTGGTGATAACCAAACTATTAGAATGAATTCCATAGGACATTATAAACCATTGTAAGCCATTGTAAGCCAATTAACCTACAAACCTGCATATCTTTGGAATGTGGGAAGAAACTGGAGCACCCAGAGAAAACCCACACGGTCACGGAGAGAATATACAAACTCCGTACAGACATCACCAGTAGTCAGGTTTGAACCTGAGAGTGGTGAATCTCTGGAACTCTCTGCCACAGAGGGTAGTTGAGGCCAGTTCATTGGCTATATTTAAGAGGGAATTAGATGTGGCCCTTGTGGCTAAAGGGATCAGGGGGTATGGAGAGAAGGCAGGTACGGGATACTGAGTTGGATGATCAGCCATGATCGTATTGAATGGCGGTGCAGGCTCGAAGGGCCGAATGGCCTACTCCTGCACCTAATTTCTATGTATCTATGTATCTATGTGCTGTAAGGCAGCAACTCTACTGCTGTGCCACTGTGCTGCCCCTAACTTTATTGAGGAGTTTGTTCGTTGTGTATAAATCCTCAAAGAAAGGAGCACAAGGTAAAAAGGAGATTAGAAATGCATTTGGGATGCTTTCCTTTATTCGCAAAGGCAGAGAATATAAAAGCAAGAATATAACTCTAGTCATAATAATTCTGTTTACTGCATCACAGGAAAGATATAATGGCACTGAAGATGTTGCCGTGAAGATTTATAATTATTGCTCAATACTTCACCGTTTGTGTCTGCCTGTAGTGGTTGAACTCTGTCACTGTGGGTGATATTTGGGGAGATAGTTTCAGACTGTCTAGGGCAGCTGGTGAGCCACATCAACAGAGAAATCCAAGCAGATAATTTTGCTACATGATCCCTATCTTAAATTTGTTTTATAAACATATTCCTTTATCAGTAATATCTAGTCATACACTTGATATGAAAAGATGAAAGCAATATTTTATACAGGTAGTATATTGATATTATCAGTGATGTAGATATAACAAAATTCCACCTTTTCTGAAACACAGAGGGATGAGCCTTATTTATAGAGACATTACCCACAAGCAAGAAATGTTAAAGTTTTACATCACACAGCTTGAATGTGCCAACTCCTTCAGATTTGACATTCTACTCAGATATAATGGGGGGCTAAATTGGATAGCTCTTGAAAACTAGTATAGGTGCTTCATTAGCACATTCTTCTTGATTGTTGTGTAGGTAGCACACCAACTTCACGCTGTCTACATATTGCAATATTGAGGCAGGTGTAGCAGCTCTCCTGAGGTTGCCGCACACCTGTGCCTTGAAGCTTATTATTCCATCCAGCATGGTCCTGGCATGGTTTCTTGATGAAAGGTCAGTTTTCGGCACAACAGCATAGGGATGAAATGGTTGTCAGTGCTGATGGAAGGCCTTGAGAAGCAAAGAGCTCCCCTGCAACCAGGCTCACCGGCAGTCCAAGCTATTGGCAGTACAGGGTGGCACAGTGGCGCAACTGGTAAAGCCACTGCCTCACAGCGCCGGAGACCCTCATATGCTATCTGTGTGGAGTTTGCATGTTCTTCCTGTGACTGCATGGGCTTCCTCTGGGTGCTCCGGATTCCTCCCACATCCCAAAGACATATGGGTTTGTAGGTTAATTGGCCTCTGTAAATTGTCCCTAGTGTGTAGGGAGTGGATGCATAAGTGGGATAACATAGAACTAGTATAAATAGGTGATCGATGGTCGGTGCGGACTCGGTCGGCCGATGGGCCTGTTTCCATGCTGTATCTTTAAACTTAAATAAATATCCCCGATATTGAATGTGAGTGCCTTAATCATTACTAAACCACTCAGGACCTATTAAATAAAAATATGTCTAGAAATGTTTTATATCTTCAAAGAAATTGAAAGTTCAAAGACAGGTTAACCATAATCTGTGGACATTTGCAATACCCTGTTACATTGCACGAGGTTATCTACCTGCACTGTACGGGTATCCCACATCAGCTGAATGGAAGGCCATGACCCAGTCACTGCTCAGGAATAACACTTGGGAACATATCATGTGCAGCGTTCTACAGTTCCTGATGATTACAGCTAAACTTCCAGCCAATTGGCAGCAGCAGCATGGAGCCTAAATCATAGCCAGCTGGTAATGATTAACGTTAAGCTGTGATGTTTAAGGTTGGTCTGCACCACTTAAAGGGGAGGTGAATAATGGCTGGAAGAGGTAATGGCATTCGTACAAAGAGGTAATCTCTAATCATTGAGAGAATGCACATTATGGAAGAGTGTGGATTCCCAAATGATTGGAATGCTTTTGCGGTGGAGGTGAATATGTGAGAGACCAGGATGCCGGACATATCCTAAGAAAGTGGTGAGCACAGATGGCCATGGAGGCCACTATCTAACCTGAGGGCCAAGATGTAGTAGCTCAAGAAGATCAATACTCTTATATATGTGGCAGCACCAGTAAATGTGATTACAATACCACATGTTACCAACCACATCACTAGTCTCAGCCATTCCTCAATTCATCATTGTCGTATCATTCACCTATCACCAATTTTCATCAATTTGGATGAAGACATCTAATACATTTGATGACACTTTAATATTTCTACAATATTGACTTTTAATTATTAGAATCATATCCTGCCAAGTCTAGTTTTAGTTAATCTCCCATCAGGCCTCATCTCGCATCATTTCCCCATTGCCAGCTATTCAACCACAACAACCGCTTTGCATATTACTGATTGGTACACTTTGCTCTTCATTGGAGGAGCGGCTGGCATACAATGTAGCACAAATCTCTGGAGAACATGTATAGGCCTCAAACCCTTCTTCAGACTTTGAAGATCCCTGAGATGCTACCTAACCCGTTGAGATACTACAGAACTTTTTTCCTTTTTTTGTTAACCAGCAACTGCAGTTCCTTGTATGTAGTATGTAGCAATATAACTACAAGGGCCGAATTGAACTTACGTAGAAGTCTGACAGTTCTAGTTTAGTCTGGGATATAACACATTCAATAGCCAATTAAGCTACTCATTGTGTAGATGGGAATTATTTTGGCTACCCCAAGTCATGATATAAAGTCCCTTTCAATGTGCAGCTCTTCAGCACAGAGAATCCTCCCAACACTTTCTCCATATTCCCTTTGGAATGCTTTCCTCAGGTAAGTTTGGATTGTTACCTTGGTCATCATTAAGCTGTAAATACAGCAATACCACTGTAAGTGATTGCACAATCTGTCAAAATGTAAAATGAAAATATGCACTAAATCAACCATATAGAACCTCAAAAATACGTGGAAACAGGCCCTTCCGCCCACAAAGTCTGTGCTGACTAGCAATCACCCCATACATACATGGGATGCAAGCAGAAGCCTCCACGTGGCGCATCCCGGGCAATGCTGACGACAGAAATTGTACCACAGTGACTGACTGAAGTAGCCAATTCTGCAACCACCGACCGTCAACCGTCACTGACCGACCGGAAAGACGTGATATAGAAGATGGCCGGACACGAGGAAGAAGAACCCCATACACTAGCACTATCACACACACGAGGGACAATTTACAATTTTTACCAAAGCCAAAACCCACGTGGTGGCGGGGAGAACGTACAAACTCCGCACCCATAATCAGGATTTAACTCAGGTCTCTGGTGTTGTAAGGCTGCAACTCTACTGCTGCACCACTGTGCCGCCCAGTTCTGTAAAACCAATTGAAAGTGCAAAAATATTCTGACACTTTAGATTACATTTGCTTCCCCAGAATTCCATGCAATTCTATATAACTACAACATTTGAGCATGTTATCTTCTGAGGAAGCAAATAAAATCATCCAATACTTGTTTAAAACCTGCTTCAGTGGATAACCTCACCAGTGAGGGCCACTCATGCTGCCTGAGTGTAGCTTTGGTGTTCCATTATTTTTAAACATTTTTTTCACTTTTGGTAGTTTCAGATCAAAGTCTTTAGACCTCAGCGTGAAATACTTTGCTCGTCTGACAGCCAATATGGAATGTAGTATGGCTTTCAAAGGCATATTTCAGTGTGCCCAAGGAAGACAGGAGGAACAAATAGCAGTGCCAAGATCAGAGTCTGAACAACTACAGTCCAGTAGTTTGCCCCAGAAGAGTTGAGGTATGTCAAGTTTTTCTAAAACAGTGAAAAATTAATGAAAACTATCAATAGTACGATCTGCATGATTCCATGCCAACATCTGAAAGATGGCACAATTTTGACTGGAACTGGAATAGGCCATATCTCCTGCTCTGCCAAAATCTGTGAGCAGTGGAATGATCTGTGAAATGATCTGTGGCTCCATCACTTCTTTTAAAGTCAAATATTCACCATCGTTTAAATGTCCTTACATCTCAAGTATAAAGCTCTCGCTTAAATACAAAATGTATTCTGCATGTCCTGGAGAGAAGATAATAATAAAATGCATGGCATGGATGGATGCGATTTAGCCCATGATGCCAATACCAGCCAAAAATGGACTTATTTGGGTTATTCTTATTTTCCAACTCTCAGTGTTGGAAAATAACACGTGTTACATGTGAACATACCGGGGCGTGTGCTCAGAGACTGTGCTGACCAACTCACAGATGTTCTCACGGACATCTACAACACCTCTCTGAGCCAAGCCATCATACCAGCATGCTTCAAAGCCACCACCATCATACCGCTACCCAAGAAATCACCAGCCTCAACACTGAACGACTACCGGCCCATAGCACTCACGTCCATCATGATGAAGTGCTTTGAAAGGTTGGTTAACACCCACATAACATCCAGTCTCCCCTCTACACTTGACCCATTCCAGTTTGCATACCGTCCCAACCGTTCCACTGATGATGCCATAGCAACAGTACTCCACCTAAGCCTGGCTCATCTGGAAAACAATAACAGTTACGTGCGGTTGCTGTTCATCGATTTCAGCTCCGCCTTCAACACAGTCATCCCCCAACACCTGGTGAATAAACTCGGCGAAATAGGCATCAGCACCCCACTATGCAACTGGTTACTGGACTTCCTCACCGACAGACAACAGACAGTAAGAGTTGGCAAAAATTCATCAGAGACCACCATCATGAACACCAGGGTCCCACAGGGATGTGCGCTGAGCCCTCTGTTGTTCACGCTGATGACCCATGACTGTTGTGCCAAACATAACTCGAACCACATCATCAAGTTCGCAGATGACACAACAGTGGTGGGCCTCATCAGCCACGATGACGACTCAGCCTACAGAGAGGAGGCACAACAACTCATCAACTGGTGTGACATCAATAACCTTCAACTCAATGTCAATAAAACAAAAGAAATAACTGTGGACTTCAGGAAGAAACAGACAGCACACACCCCACTCACCATAAATGGCAGTGCAGTTGAGTCTGTGAAAAGCACCAAGTTCCTGGGAGTACACATCACAGATGATCAGACATGGTCCACCAACACCATCTCCCGAGTCAAGAAAGCACAGCAACGCCTCCACTTCCTTCGACGGATGAGGAGAGCCAACCTCCCCCCTTCTGCCCTCACAACTTTTTACAGGGGTGCCATTGAGAGCATTCTTACCAGCAGTCTCTCAGTCTGGTATGGCAGTTGCTCTGCTGCTGACCAGAAGGCCCTGCAGAGAGTGGTGAGGACAGCGGAGAAGATCACTAGATCACCCCAACTAGCAATCCAAGACTTATACCTATCTCGCTGTCGCAAGAGAGCAACCAATATCATCAAAGACACCACCCACCCAGCACACAAACTGTTCACCCTCCTACCATCCGGCAAGCGCTACCGCAGCATGCGGAGCAAAACCACCAGATTCAAAAACAGCTTTTTCCCTCAGGCCATCAGACTACTCAACACACTCAAGAAAATTCCATGAACATTACACAAACAAAAACCAACTGACTGTCAAATTAACTTTAACTCAATGTCTGCAGTATGCTATTTGCACTTTTCTATATTGCACCTTTTATTAATGAATATATATATTTTTTTTAAATTTGTATTTTATTAGAAGTACATTACATTACAACCACATACATTAGTACTTGTCATTTATATCTTCTTACAATTAATGTACTCCATTTATTTTTTACACTAGAAAAGGAAAAGATTGAAAGAAAGAAGAAAGTGAAGGAAAAAGTGGAAGTGTAGGAAATGTGACAACAAAAAAGGACAAAGACCCTATAAGAGCAAAATTAAAAACAAAAGAAAAAGAGTTAAGAAATAGACCCTAGGAAAAAAAGAAAGAGAGAAAGAGGAAAAAGAGAGAAACAAATATTTTTATGAGCATTACGCAAATTGGACATACCAACTCTTCAACTATCATCCCCCCTTACCTGACCTCAATTTTTTTTTTTTTTAAGTAATTTTGCACCTTATGTTTGTAATAATTCTATAAATGCAGACCACGTCAGGTGGAAATGATCTGGTTTACCTGCTAGGAGGAGTCTTATCTCTTCTAGGTGTAATGTTTCAAACATATTTGAAATCCACATATTTATAGTTGGTATTGGAGCCTTCTTCCAAAATTTTAGAATTAGCTTTTTTCCAGTTATTAACCCATAGTCCATTAGTTTCTTTTGAAACACATTTAGTTCTGGACCATCTTCCGTTATACCGAAGATAATCCATTCTGCTTTGGGTATCAGTCTTGTTTTAAATAACTTTGTAAAGATTTCAAAAATTTCATTCCAAAATTTTTGAATTTTTTTACAAGAAACGAATGAGTGCGTTATAGTAGCTTCTTGGGATTGACATTTATCACAAATAGATGATACATTTGGGAAAATTTTATGAATTTTAGTTTTCGAATAATATAATCTATGTAAAATTTTAAATTGTATTAAAGTGTGTCTTACATTAATCGAGCATTTATGCACGTTTAATAAGTATTCATTCCAACTTTCCTTTGAAATTTTAATAGCTAACTCTTGTTCCCAGTCTCTTCTGATACCCTCCGTAGATGGTATTTGTGCATTTAAGATAATATTATACAAATATGATATTAAGTTTGCTGATTCCGCTTTTATCTGCATTGCCTCGTCCAGTACATCTGCTGGGTTATTATGATGATCTTTTGTATATTTTTTCAAATAGTCGCATATTTGAAAATATTTAAAATATTGATTATTTCCGAGTTTATATTTTATTTGTAATTGTTGAAATGAAAGTAATTTTCCAGTTTCATACAAGTCACCAAGCGTTTTAATTCCTAATCTATCCCATTGTGTATAAGCTTTATCTATAATAGAAGGATTAAACGAAGGGTTATTGACTATAGGTAATAAAAGTGATAAATTTCTTAATTTTAAATTTTGTTTTATTTGTTTCCAAATTCGGATTGTACTATGGATAATTGGGTTCTTATTATAATTTATGTTATTCAATTTCATTGGAGAGAGGAGGATCGCTCCAATGTTTCTAGAGGAGCAATCCTCTTTCTCCATTACAATCCAGTCCGCTTGCTGGGCGGAGTTATCCATCAGTTGAATCATATTTTTAATATTTACTGACCAATAATAATACATAAAATTAGGTAGTGCTAAACCCCCTAATACTTTAGGTTTATTCAGATGAGTTTTTTGTATTCTATGTGATTTATAGTCCCATATAAAATTAGTGATATCTGAGTCGAGTTTTTAAAAAACTTCTTTGGTAAGTATATAGGAATTGATTGAAATAGGTATAAAATTTGTGGTAAAAAGATCATTTTTATTGCGTTTATTCGGCCTATTAAAGACATCGGGAGCGTTTTCCAGAATTTAATTAGTGTGTTTAATTTATTAAGTAAGGGGTCAAAATTTGCCCTAAACATACCTTGATATGATCTGGTAATTTCGATTCCCAAATATTTAAATTTTTCTGTAGCTATTTTAAAAGGGAATTTTAAAAGATGTGATGAATCTTTCGGTTTTATTGACATAATTTCACTTTTATTCCAATTTATTCTATATCCAGAAAAAGATCCAAAATCTTCAATTAAATTTAATATATTTGGTATAGTGATTTGAGGTTTTGTAATGTACAGTAATATATCATCCGCGTATAATGATATTTTATTATATGAATCTTTAGTATTATATCCATGGATATCAGGGTGTATTCTAATTTTTTCTGCTAGCGGTTCAATAATGAGAGCAAACAGTTGTGGTGATAATGAGCATCCTTGTCTATTTCCCCTTGATAGTTGGAATTTCGAGGATAATATGTTATTAGTTAGTATTCTAGCTGTAGGTTTGTTATATAGTAACTTGATCCATAGAATAAAATTCTCCCCCAGTTGAAATTTTTGTAATACTTTGTCCATATAATTCCATTCTACTTGATCAAATGCTTTTTCAGCATCCAGCGAAATAATTGATAATTCTTGATCTTCAGATTTGTGTGAATGCATTATGTTGAGTAGACGTCTCATATTGTTAGATGAGTATCTCTTAGGGATAAACCCCGTCTGATCTGGGTTTATTAATTTACTAATGTATTTACTTAATCTTCTAGCTAATGTTTTCGCTAATATTTTTTGATCTGTGTTTAACAATGCTATAGCTCTATATGAACCAGGTTCTTCTAAGTCTTTATTTTTCTTAGGTATTAATGTAATCGTTGATTCCGCTAATGTATCAGGTAGTATTCGTTTTTTAAAAGCATATTGGTACATTTTTTGTAATCTTGGTATTATTTTATCGTAAAAGCTTTTATAAAATTCATTAGTAAATCCGTCAGGGCTTGGTGTTTTTCCATTCTTTAGTGAGTTTATTGTATCTTCTAATTCCTTAATTGAGATTTGTGCACCCAGTTCATCTTGTTCCTTCAATTCTAACTTTGGAAGGTTACAGGTATCCAAGAACTTTGTGATATTATTGGAATCACTTGTTGTTTTAGATGTATACAAATTCTCATAAAATTGCGCAAATCTATTATTAATATCCTTTGGTGTTGTTAATAATTCCCCTTTATCTGATTTGATCTTTGGTATAGTATGTTCCTTTTCTTGTTTTTTTAGCTGGCGAGCCAAAAGTTTATGCGGTTTATCCCCAAATTCAAAGTGCTCTTGTTTTGTAATTTGAAAAAGTCTTATAAGTTTGGCAGATAATAATTTATTTAATTTAAATTTCAAAATTATTATTTTATTATGTTTATCTATTGATGGATCTTTAGCATTATCTATATCCATTTGTCTAATAAGTTCTTCTAACTGTCTTTGTTCATTCTTATTCTTTTTATTTTGAAAAGCTTGATATGAAATTATAATACCCCTAATGTATGCTTTAAAAGATTCCCATAATACAGTAGGCGATATATCTGGAGTATCATTTATTTGAAAAAAGACCTCCATTTGTTCTTTTAAATATATACTCGCTTGTGGATCTTTTAGAATTTGAGAATTAAATCTCCAAAACGATTTATTCTTAGACAATCCTTCCAGTTTTAAAAAGAAAGTTAGTGGAGAATGGTCTGAAATCGAGTTTGTGTGGTATATTGCATTAGATGTTTGGGGGATTAATTTTGTATCCAGCAGAAAGTAGTCTATACGTGAGTATGTCTTATGTACCATTGAGTAAAACGAGTATTCACTGCCAGTTGGATTAACAATTCTCCAAACATCTGCTATATTAGTGTTGTTTATATAGGTATTGAGAAGCTCCCCAGTTTTCGATTTCATATTCCCTCTCTGTTTTTGACTTGATTTATCTAAGTACGGATCTAAAACACAGTTAAAGTCTCCTCCTATTATAACATTTTGATAGTTTGACTCTGCAATTATGTTGAAAATTTTATTGAAAAAGTGGGGGTTATCAAAGTTAGGGGCATATATATTTACCAAAGTAAGTGGAGTATCATGGATTTCTCCATTAACTATTAGGTATCTCCCTTCTATATCTGTTATAATATTCTTTGCTTTAAATGGTATACCTTTTCTTATGATGATTGACGTAATGAATATTTTATATAATGTATATGTCCATTGTCTATTTTTATTGGTATATTGTCTGTCTGTGTTATAAATATTACTTGCACATTGGAGTATGGGGAAACGCAATTTCAATCCTTTGTGTAACTACTTGTTGCATTATTTGAATTGACAATAAAGTTACTATTACTATTACTATTACTATTAACCTTGAAGGCTATAGCTCTTCAAGTCCTTCTGTAGATACATTTTAAATGTGGTGGTTTCTTCCTTGAGAAAACAACTTCCAGTTGTGCAGTCTTTCAGACCTTCTTGTGAAGAAGGGTCCTGATCCGAAATGCTACCTATTCATGTTCTCCAGAGATGCTGCCTGATCCACTGAATTGTACCAGCACTTTGTGCCTTTTTCTGTAAACCAGCATCTGAAGTTCCTTGTGTCTCATAATGCAAATTAGATTTGAAGTGAAGAGGTATACGTCGTGTGAAAGAGTTTAAGGTAGAGGAGCTGTTGCACTGGAACATCCCCAACCTCTCGGCCACAGAGGTCAACGTCCAGTGACATGATGGGGTGCTGCGGCTGGCAACTTATTTGACTGTATTGGATGTCCAGGTCGTTTTTCTGTGCTCAAACATGCCCAGCGCTGGGCTGCCTTCCTGGTCGCTGAATCATCCTATCCATTTCCTCTGCCCAATCCCAAAACAGTCTTTGTGCATGTTTGAGAGAGGAAGTCCCTATCTCACCTTGGTTTTGAGACCCATCATCTACCCTCACCTGGTTTAGCTGGCCTGACAGTTCTCTGCCCAAGGTGCGGCTGCTGTCATATATAGAGGATTACTTGGAGCCGCAGGCAAGATCTGAGTCTCAAGTAGGGACTAATGGTGGGCAAGCAGCTTTTATCATCCACCCCCCCCCCCAACCCCCAAGCCAACCACAGGGACAACCCCTACCCGAGCACCCCAGTCTTTCAGTTCATTAATTCTAATGCCGCATTAATCTTTGGGGGGGAAATCTTTCCAGTTCCTTTCTAATTGCTCTGCTAATTACCTTAAATCTACTGTATGCCCTCTAGTAAACAACTATTAAGATTTAACTTTTTCATTATCTTTTGCATTGGTACATTTTTGAGACTCATTTCAGTAGTACCAACAATGCTACTTGTGAAACAAAAAAATGGTTAATTCAATACGCAACAAACTGTACATTCACCATTTGGTATTCATAATCCTACAGTTTCTAGCATCGCTTGAGATGATAGCAGCAGTATTTTACCATTTTCATCAACTTTATTACAATTTTATTTCATTTCCGCTCAACTAGAATAATACGAAGTGATGTTAAAACTGTATGGCAAGCTATTTTTTTGATAGACACCATTGCATTCTCTCAGAATTATCCATGTACAACATTCGCTTAGACTTGGTAATAAAAATGTTAAAGTTACATGATTATTAGCTCATTAGAAAATGCCTTTTTTTTGCCAAACATACAGCACAATAGTTCTCGCTTATTTCAGGTGGGAAGAATTTTCCTCCCCTAGAGTTGCACATTCTAAAGTCCCAGTATAAAGATCCCCAATTCAAACCATTTCCCAGATTCATGCTGACATTAAATGAAGAGTCAGCAGCAAATTACATACTTCCTGTTCCCACTGACAACCAGATACCTGCAGTTATATTCATTCTGAGAATAATAACCAAGTTTCTTGCTCACAATGCTCAGAACAACGGAGTTAGGGCGTAACTATGGAGTGAGCCAAGACATTCATGGAGATTTGAGCAGAAGTACCATTGCATGATGGATTAAGGCTGATATATCATTAAATATCGTTGTGAGGCTGCTTTTGATTATTTAAATAATTTAACCTATTCCAAAAGCTGAAAGAGTTTCCATTAAACCACCAAATAATATTTTTAAATGAATTTGACGTATAAATTGTTTGTTTTACAAAGGTGGTGGACCAATCACTGTAAATAAGTAAACCTTTATCAGCATTTACATTTAATGCAAGTTTCTGCTGATGTAACTCCAAGAGTCTAAAGTATAAATAATCTCTCAAAACTAACAGCGCTTTCTACTCTTTTTAAAGTTCCCTTTATTTATTAATTTACTCACTATATTGTTTTGTAAAACTCTTCACAAAAACTTCTCAGGCGTATTATACTGAATGAATCTGTCTCTTCAATACAATAGCTGAATCATTTATTTTATAGAACATAAGATCAACAAGTATTCTACAAAAGAACATTAAAACATGTTACACATCTTCAGGCAAGAATGTTATGATCAAGGCCAGATTTGGTTCTCTGGTGCGAAACAAATGCACAAACTGGAATAATTTGAATATTGCATATAAAATGCCAGTGCCACTATAATACATATTGGGATTCAATGGCTTCTTATCTTCCCTAATACCTTTGGTCCCAACACAAAATTACTCAAGAAAAGCAAAGAATGAGAAAAATCCTTTAAGCCATCTACTAATGGCTAGTTAAAAGGAAGATGGAATATTCTCCATTTGCTTAGCCAAAGAAAGCTTCAACATCACACACAAATTTGCGCAACACCAATCTATCACGCTACATATACACTGACGTGGTTACATTATGTACCTATAGAAAATCAAATGCAGGAGCTCACCAAACCTTCTTCCATTGCATCTCTCAAAATCTACGTCCATTATTCCAAAGTACATGGTTAAGGGAAGCAGGCACAGAACAACTCTACATTCCCAGTCACATACCTGACTGATTTGGAACTATTTTATCTCCAATTATATATCATTACTAGAGCCAGGATTTTGCCATAAATGCCATGTGCCTTTTCATGCCTTTTTTGATGATTTCACCAGGATAGTGCTTTTTTCATGATCGAGTGCCTAAATCAGCCTTTTTTGCTGTTTTGCTAAAAGATCGTGCTATTTTCTCTAGTTGTACTGTGATTACAATGACATTTTCTATGTTAACACGTTAATATTAATGTTATTATTGACGTGTTAACATAGTATAACTTACAAGAAAACACCGGGGCGAAACCGGGGGCATCACCGTCGGCCATGCCGCTGCCCACTGGTTCAGTCTTCTCCAAGATCTATTTAAGAAAGAACTGCAGATGCTGGAAAATCGAAGGTAGACAAAAAATGCTGGATTAACTCAGTGGGTGAGGCAGCATCTATGGAGAGAAGGAATAGGCGACGTTTTGGGTCGAAACCCTTCTTCAGACTGATGTGGGGGGGCGGGAAAAAGAAAGGAAGAGGTGGAGACAGTAGGACTAGAAGGAGAGCTGGGAAGGCGGATGGGGAGGGAGGGAGAAGACTGGGGCTATCTAAAATTAGAGAAGTCAATGTTGATACCGCTGGTGTGTAGACTACCCAAGCGAAATAGTCAAGCTTGTCTCCTCACTACATTTACTGCTGGCTCGAGTCGCAAATCTGAGTTTTCGAGTGATCTGTGCAAGGCATTCATTGATGCTGGAATTCCACTGTGGAAATTGGAAAACAAATCTCTCAGAGGTTTTTTAGAGAAATACACAGAGGAACATATACCAAGCGAGTCATCATTACAGAAAAATTATGTTGACAGTGTTGACACTGTTGTGCAGAAAATTAGAGATGAAGTTGCATGCAGAAAAATATGAATCTCAATAGATGAGACAACCGATGCTGTGGGAAGATATGTTGCCAATGTGGTCATCGGTATACTGGAGGCAGGTCAACCATCAAAGGAGTATTTGTTGACATCGGAAGTATTGGAGAAGTCAAACAGCTCAACTATTGATCAGTTGTTTACATCTTCACTTGCTGTACTTTGGCCAGAAGGTATAAAACACGAGAATGTTCTTCTGTTTGTCTTAAAGTTTTATTCCCTAAAATGTTGCCTTTGACATGCTTAGCTCAAGGACTTCATAGAATTGCCAAGCACATGCATAGCTTGTTTCCAAATGTCGATCGTCTAGTTTCCAATGTCAAGAAAATCTTCCTCAAAATCTTCCTGTGCAGTTGTTCAAGGAAATGGCACCCGAGATTCCGCTACCTCCTCAGCCCGTTTTGACTAGGTGGGGTACATGAATCTCTGCTGTACTCTACTATGCCGCAAATTTTGAAAAGATAAAAGAAATCGTCAACTGTTTTGAAGAATCTGCTGCAGTCAGGATTGTCAGTGAAATCATGCAGGAAAAGTCCCTCCACCGCGATCTAGTGTTTATTGCTTCCAATTTTGCAAACTTCCCAGAAGCTATCACTTCCCTTGAGGAACGTGGCGAAACATTAGTAAATAACTTGCAGGTTTTCAACAAAGTAACTGACGATATTCGTAAAATTCCTGGCGATGTAGGTAAAGACATACAAGGAAAATGTGAGTGTGATTTTAGGTAACAAAGATCTTGAAGAAATACAAAACATAGCTAAAGTTCTCAAAGGTAGTTGTAATGCACAAGATATCGACATGAATATAGAGTCTGTAGCTTGTTTTGGGTATGCACCAGTGACCTCAGCTGAGGTAGACAGAAGTTTTTCACAACTGAAGCATATTCTGCCTTACAGACGGCATAGTTTAACACTTGATAATTTGAAGAAAAAAAATGCTAGTAATTATGTGCAACCAGGCAACTTTGGTCATTTAATGTAGTATACCTTTATATTATCATTTTAAACCATATTTTGGTGGTGGAAATAAATGCCTTTTATGCCTTTTTTGTCAATAAATACCTTGTTATGCCTTTTTTTGTCAATAAATACCTTTTTCGTGCCTTTTTTGTAATTTTATAATGCCTTTTTGATGCCTATTTCAGTGTTTTTTTAGTGCCTAAACATCCTGGCCTCTAATCATTACCTTCTTCATTGCTCTTGCCTCAATTTTTGCATCTTCCTATTTTATAAATCAGGGGAGCATCTTTGCCATGCTGCATCCAACGGTTTAAGCTAATCAGCACCTTCCCAAGGCCATTTACAGATGGATAACGCAAGCGGGCCTTACAAACAGTGCCCACTTCCTTAAATAAGTTTTTTTAAATCTGAAATCAATAACTGAGCCTTCTTTAAGTCTTGTTTATGCCCACCTGAGAAGACAGAAAAGGGTCTCAGATTAACAGTTCATCCAAATGATGACACCATTCTGCTAGAGTTGACAGATAGTCTTGATATGCACAGGAGTTGGAGTGAAGGGTTGAAAGTCTGAGTGCTTTTACTTTATAATTTCTCATAAACAAAACTATTTTTCCAGGTAATTGTGTTTGACCTTCACTGAGTATACTTGCTTCTTTTTTTAAACCCATTACTTTAAAGTGACGATGGAATAATTTAAATAGTTTTAAAATTTTGTCTTATGTCACGGTGAGTTTTATTTGCTGCAATTTTCACCACCATTCCAAAACACCTAATTATAGGCTACTCTGGTCTGAGAACATATTGTTGAATAACATTCTTCTTTGTAACATATTGCTGGATATATAAATGGCATAAATCTTTAAACTGTAAGCACCAAATACTGCTGCTTGTGAGTATGTGTGGCTTTTAACATAGAGGATAGAAAGACTTTTCATTTATACTATAAGATATTATTGTCAGACTTGTGGTTAAACAAGACAGGGAGGCACCTATAGAATGAATGGTTTCTAGTAAATAACAAAAGATTGCTGTATTTACACATATGCTCACATGCACTATATTAGTTAGAATTTTTGAATATGTGACAGGTTGCTTTGTGCCAACTACTCTTTGGAGAAATGGCAAAATAAATAAATGTTCAGATTAGCATAAAGTTATAGAACTTGAAATACGACTTTCAGTCCTATTTGCCCCTGCTGACCATGTTTAAATGCACTAATCCCATTTGCCTGTATCTGGCCCATATTCCACTAAACTATTTATATCATTATACCTGTCTAAATGTCTTTTAAAAGTCACCATTGTACCTTCCTCTACTGCTTACTCTGGCAGCTCATCCCATGTACACATCACACACTGCATGAAGAAATTGCCCCTCAGGATTATTTTAAATCTTTCCCCTTTCACCTTAAGCCCATGCCTCTAATTCTGGGCTCCTATACCCTGGGAGAAAGACTGTGACCATTCACGTTATCTATGCTTCTCATAATTTTGTATATCTCAGTAAGGTCATCCCTCTGCCATCCACACTCCAGGGAATGAAGTCACAACCTCTCCTGCCTCTCTTTATAACTCAAGGCCTCAAGTTATGGTAACATCCTGATATATCTTTTCTGCGCCCTTTCCAGCCTAATGACATGATTACGTAGGTTGGTTAGAATTGTACGAGCAGGGTGATTAGAATTGTACATAAAACTCTAAATATGGTGTCACCAATGTCTTGTACAGCTGTAGCATGACATCTCAATGTCTGCGATCAATATCCTTACTGACAGGGGCCAGGGGGGACATGTCCCCCCCATGTTTTGAGTGGTGGGGGACATCCCCGCCAAGTTTTTGTGATCCGTATTTTAAAATCTCCGCTTTCCGCGAGACAGTGGGGGTGGGACTGATGATCGAGGGCGCGATGATTGGAGGAGGGAAGAGTGGGGGGGTGGGACTGAGGATAGAGTGCGGCAATTGGAGGAGGGAGACGTGGCACAGACCTGCGCCTCATCCGCAGACAGGATCGATCCAGGCCGGCTCTCCGGCTCTGTCCCGAGTGCCCCCCCCCCCCCCCAACGGGTGGCCAGAGAGGTCGGGAGTCAGACGCGAGCTGTACCCCCAGGCCCACAGCCAGCGCAGAGAAACAGCACTAAACCCAGCTCAACTCAGCCTGTCCCGCCAGGTGAACCTGCCTGGGCTTGCGGGAAATATGGCCAGCGCGGAGAAGCAGCGCTGGTATCCCGTCAGTCCAGCCAGGGCTGTAGTTAACCCGGTGAGACAGGCAGAGTTGAGCTGCATTTAGCGTTGGATTGAGCCTCCGAAGCCTCGTGCGCGTGTGTGAGTGTGCGCATGCGCGCGTGTGTGTGTGCGCATGCGCGCGTGTGTGAGTGTGCGCATGCGCGCGTGTGTGAGTGTGCGCATGCATGCGCGGCCGCCAAAAAATTGTGTCCCCCGTCCCCTCCATGTTTTGATAGCGAGTTCCGCTCTTGCTTACTGATGTAGGCAAGCATGCCAACACCTTCTTCACCACCCTGCGTCGACGGTTTCAGGGAATTGTGTACATCCACTCTCTAATCCACAACACCCTCCACGGCCCTACCATTTGGTGCATAAATACTGCCTTACCAAAACAAACCACCTTAAACTTAGAGCTAAATTCCCTCTGCCATTCCTTGGCCCACTTTCCCAATCGATCTGAATATCTGAATTTCATGATCAAGGTCATTAGTTTAAGCAGCTCAAAACACCAACAGAAACTGCATTGCAGAAGCATGAATGGTACCGAAAGGTGCAACTAGCTTTAAAGAAAGGTCCTGACTTAAAACATCACCCATCCTTTTTCGACAGAGATGCTGCCTGACCCACTGAGTTACTCCAGCACTTTGTGTTATTTTTGGGACATGGAACTCAAGGCCTCTCTCATTTTTCATTGCTGCCTCAATTTTCCTGCAGTTTGCCAGCCTTGTATACTGACAGGGGAAGACCAAAGCAACATTTCAATCTAGACAAGTTCCAAAACCCTCTGCTTCTCCAATTTCTCACACTGGAAAAGTTCCCAGTTTCCTCAGTAGGTGAGTTGACACAAAATACTAGTCCCACATTTTTTGTTGCATGGAGATCAAAACATGACGTTACCTCTGGAAATTATCTTAATGCTTGATTTGATTTTTTGATGGCTTTATTTACTCCTGGCTTTATGAGCCAAGCAATATATCTAATCCAATTCGTATTCTTCCCAAAACACTATACCTCTTCACACTTATCCACTTCAAAATTAATTTGCCATCATAAAGGCCAACTGCAAGTTTGTTAATGTTTTCTTGTATTTTGTTAAAAATGCTGCGTATTAACAAAATTCCCAATATGGTGCCACGTTAATCTTAATTCAAATTAAATCTGAGAGACTATATTTCTGATTTTCAAACTCAAATCTCAAATGTAATTTTTGTGCAGTAGCAGTCCCAACAATGCTGGTGGAACACTACTTCTCACCTTTACTATCCATTAACTCTGTTTTCATTACTAAATCAGCCTTGACTACTCAATCAGTTACTTTTCTGGAAAATCAATAAGCCTGGCTTTCCCTTTAGAGATCTGTGCTGATATACCTCATTACGTTTTATACTTTAATTGTTTTTCTTATATGAGTAAAAATTCCATTAACATATTTTTTTTTACCAACAATGTTGTTAGTTGGTCTACCGCACTCTGAGTTTGTTCTGCTTTCCAATTTTAAACATAAGGCCGTTTTCTGTCCGCTAGTTTACGGAACCATTCTATTTTCTAGTGGGTGGTAATTGTGGATCTGCCAAGTGTTTCCCCCAGTTTCTTCATAAAAGTGGATGGATTCCACCAGGACATGGAATATCCACCTCTCTAAGCTTGATCCTTGGTACTTTATTTGTCACATGTACTGAGGTACAGTGAAATTCATTTTTGTATACGGTTCAGTACAAGTATCACTATATATAAACATTTAGAGGCATCTTAGATAAGCATCTCAGATACTGTACAAAGGTATAGTACTACTACACTGAGACAGTAGGCAAAGTCGCCAGATTTGGCGCCATTTTCAAGTCCCAGTTGTTATAGGTGGAGAGTACTTAACTTAATCATGAAGGCCCATTGTCTTGGCGATGTTGCAGGGGTAGCCTGGCCAAGTGTGGCCGTTGGTATCCTCCACTGCTCTGTGCCGTTGCAAGCTGTGTTCGGTTCATGAGCTAGGCCTCTTGGAGCAGTGCCCAATCCAGCCAAGCCACAGGCTGCTGCAGGGCCTCCAGCGGCCCACTCCACTGTAGAGACACTGCACTACCTCAAGCAACCGGTCTGCTTACTGGTCCTAACGTCCGACTCTGATTCACTCCTCTCAGGTCCAGGGGGCGAGCAGCGGCCGGGCTCGGTGGGCTTTCCTCTCCAGGCAGGTTCCCGGTTGTGTGGCGGGCGAGCCACGCCTGATGTCAGGTATGGCCGCAGCACGCCAGGGTGACTTTGTGCCAGGTTATATTCTCCATTCTTCCTGTCTTAAATAATTGTGTTTCTTTGGTGATCTTATAAGTCATCATGTAAATACCAAAGTAAAGACTTTTTCTTTGCCATTTCACTGTCATTAACTGTGAAATTGCCTGGAGCATTCATTTGTGACCCTATTGTACTTTGGCTTAACATTTGTTAATTATATATCTGCATAATATTATGATATTTCTTTTTACGATGTTTGATAATTTAATTTTGTAGCTCTGCTTTGCTTTTGTTTGCATTTTTTTTACATCTTCCCTTTGCATTTCCGGGCATTAACTTTGCAGAATATTCTGGATCTGCTAAAAAGAAATTATCTTACAAGAAGCGAAACGGAATTAAATTCTTCAGAACAATTGTGCAGCAACATTTCACTTTGCCATAAAGCTCAAAGGTGTTTGCAAAATCTTTCCAAAAAAACTGAGATTTACATCATTATCTACGATAAACAATGCTAGGTTATGCTAAATGAATGCTGTTTTTCTTTGGAATTCGAACATGTTTTTGAAAGTGTAGACCCAAAGTGCTGTAGCAACTCAGCGGGTCAGGGAGCATCTATGGAGAAAAGGAAAAGGTGATGTTTCGGGTCGCAATCCTTCTTCAGAACCCTTCTTCTGAAAACCTGAAATATCACCTATTCCTTTTCTCCGGAGATGCTGCCTGACCTGCTGAGTTACTCCAGAATTTTGTGTCCATCTTCGCACCATCTGCAGTTCCTTCCTATACTTTTTGAAAAGTTGCCGGAATTAAATGCATGTGCAAAAAATACGTATTTTTTCTTGCAATAATCAGTTTGACATTATTCATACCTGTAAATGTTTATTCCGTGTAAGCAAAGTAAAATGCAGCTGACCTCAGCACCAAAGGTAGATTGAAGGGTCTCCTGCAGCAGAAAAGCTTTGTACTCAAATCACTGCTTAAGTGGAAACATGCAGACACATTTTTTTGTCAGCATTGAAAGGCAACAATGTCTTTCCTGTTGTTTATTCTGGATAAAGCATAATTTTCAGCTAAACATATCTTGTTGTAATGCAGCATCTTCAATTCTAACTACAGTGTAAAACATTGGGAGAGTCAAATTATTTTAGCAAACAAAGAAACATTTGGTGCGTCAAGAAAAATAAGATTTTTGGGAAGCTGCTGCCCGAGAGCTTGCATAATCACTGTGGACAACTAAGGCACTGCCCTTCCATGAAATCTCTGAGAGTGAAAAGACAAGAAAGCGTTAGGCTGTAGAATTAGCACCTGCAGTCCCCTCCTTTTTCTCTCACACAACACACATTTTGTTATGCATGTGAATTTACACATACCAAGAATCATCAAAATGTTCAACTCGCTGTGTCTCCAACTACTTCATGATCAGTGGCCCATGAGACACCACAAACAGGCAGGGGGTTATTCTGTCCCTTCCTCGTCTGCTCAGCATGGGAATGGTCAAGCTTTAATTCCTTTGCCGTCTGTTGCCAGGCACTGCCTTTGGCATCAGGAACAGATGTACAATTAGCTTTGTTATGTTTCTCCCTTAAGCACTGTTGTCCATGAACAAAATAAAAATCTAGCTGGCACAAATCTGCTTTTAGTTTAGTTTAGTTTAGTTTAGAGATACAGCGGGGAAACAGGCCCTTTGGCCCACCGGGTCCATGCCGACCAGCGATCCCCGCATATTAACACTATCCTACACTCACTAGGGACAATTTTTACATTTACCAAGCCAATTAACCTACAAACCTGTATGTCTGGAGTGTGGGAGGAAACCGAAGATCTTGGAGAAAACCCACACAGGTCACGGGGAGAACGTACAAACTCCGTACAGACAGCACCCGTGGTCGGGATCGAACCCGGGTCTCCGGCGCTGCATTCGCTATAAGGCAGAAACTCTACCTCTGCACCACCGTGACTTTTAAACAACTCATTCATTTGCATGTCCAATATCATTAGAAGTCATCTAATAATAAACATGTTAAAAAAATTAACAGTTTCTTTTGTAATAACAGAAAATGTCTTATGCAAACATATTATTTGACAAACATCGTTATCAAGGGTCTCGACCCGAAACTTTGCCTATTTCCTTAGACGCTGCCTCACCCGCTGAATTTCTCCAGCATTTTTGTCTACAATAAATTATTTGATGTTGAATTACATTAATTTATTTGTATCTTCATATTTACAATCTATTACTTTGTCATTACTTTAGTTTAGTTTGGTTTTAGTTTTAGTTTTAGTTTAGCTTACCGAGGTACAATTGAAACCTTTTTTTGGTGCGTGCTATCCAGTCAGCGGAACGACTACCCATGATTACAATCAAGCCGTTCACAATGTACAGATGCAGGATAAAGCCAATAACGTTTAGTGCAAGATAAACTCCAGTAAAGTCCGATTAAAGATTATCGCAGGGTCTCCAATGAGGTAGATGGCAATTCAGGTCCGCTCTCTAGTTGGTGTTAGTCATCACAACTGAATGGAACTCTCCAGTGAAACTAACTTGGATGTTTGGAAAAGTTTTTCAGATTTTCAAACATATATAAATCAAATGAAAATAATTTATTTTACCCTAACAGTTCATCAAACTAACTAGTTGTAGAACTTGAAGGAGCCCAGCGGAGGTAATTTATTTTACCCTAACTAGTGTGTGTGTGCGTGCGTGCGTGCGTGTGTGTGTGTGTGTGTGTGTGTGTTTTTTTTCATATGTGATTCACATCTACTCGAAAACCCGAGGTGGTAACGGTGAAATTTTTACATATTCCGATAGAGATTTGCCTCATGATTTCGAAAATCCCCTCATCTGAAAATTTGAATCATTATTTCCCGAATTTTTACTAAAATTGTTCACCAATCTGACATCTTTTTAAAATCAAGCGAGCTGGATGACGTCACAATTCCTTTGCTCCTCGCGGCAAGCTGCGCAGAATTTTCAACACGCAGGGGCACTGTTTTCCATGAGTTACGTGGCCCAGCCACCCACCTCTCCCCCCCCCCCCCCGGACTCTGGATTTAAGCCGTTGAACACGTGATCAAGTCGTGCTGTGCGCTCCGCTGGGCTCCTTCAAATTCTGCAGCATGGCGGCGGCAGTCATTATCGCAGCGCGGGCGCCGATAAGCGCAATGGAAAAGTCGCCGTGGCGGCCATCACACGGGATGACCTCCTCTCCGTCTCCTCTGCCTGATCATCTGTCAAGCTGGTGTGTGTGCTTACCCTCACGGAAGCCACGATCGGCCGGCCCTCCGCTGCTTTTCACCGTACTCAGTTTGCTCCGGGCCTCGCTCTGGTCCATGACGACCGCAGCCTAGCTCGGGCCCAGCGCCTGATGGGGAGGCTTGTGCTCTACGACCTGGGTAGGTGCTGCCTCTACCCCTCCCCCTCCCTCTCTACAGCCTCCCCGGGGCAGAGAAAGAGAGAGAGAGGGGGCAGAGAGGGGGGGGAGAAAGGGGGGGTGGAGGGAGGAGGGGGGAGGGAGGGGGGAGAGGGAGTGGAGAGGGAGGGGTGGAGGGGGTGGAGGGGGGTGGAGGGGGGGGGTGAGAAGGGGAGGAGAGGGGGGAGGAGAGGGTGTAGGAGAGGGGGGGGGAGAGGGAGGGGGCCTTTCCTCTCTGTCCCCTCTCCCTCTCTGCCCCCTTCCTCTCTGCCCCCCTTCCTCTCTGCCCCCTCCCTCTCTGCCCCTCCCTCCCTCTCTGCCCCCCCTTCCTCTCTGCCCCCCCTCCCTCTCTGCCCCCCTCCGTCTCTAGGGAGTGGTGAATATTGGGACCTATGGGG
>CM075978.1:44878527-45144782 GCA_038087875.1 Malacoraja senta
TACTTCAACACATTTTTCTAACAAACAATTAACTTTTGTATTTCACAATTAACATTTTATTATGTTTTGTATTGAAGTCATGTTTTTTCAAAACATGAGCTATAACTGTGTTACTTGTTGGTGTTATGGTGAATTTCTTTCCCTGGAACATTGGTTAAAACAAAATTATGATTATTCAATCACGGACTGCAAGCGTAATCTATAAAATTTTAATTTCACACGTCACACTTTATTAAGGAATTATACATGTAAAGGTAATTCAATACTTTTTATTGACTGTAGCTGCCCAGGAATTCACTGCCAGGCAGAGGGGTATGAGGAGCTTGGCTTGAGAACTACCTGCTGAAAATTCATTGGACTAGTTATAGAGTCATACAGCATGGAAACAAGCTGGGGTGGAAGATTGCAACCTTCACCTGGTCCGCCCTGTTTCGACGAATGCAATCAACCCGGCGTGCACAATCAAATAAGATCAAATAGAACAAGTCCTGCAACTTTAGGCTGTGCACGCCATACGCAAGAAGAAGAAGAAGAAACAAGCTCATCGGCCCAACTTGACTTTGCGACCAAGATGCCACATCTAAACTAGTCCCATTTGTCCGCATTTTGCCCATATCCCTGTAAACCTTTCCCATCCATGTACCTGCTCAACTGCTTCCTCTGGCAGCTTATTACATATACCCACCACACTCTGAGTAAACAGGTTGCTGCTCAAGTCCTATGAAATTTTGCCCCTCTCACCTTAAATCTATGTCTTCTGGTTCTTGATTCCCTGACCTGGGTAAAGACTATGTACATTCACCCTTTCTATTCCCCTTGTAATTTTACACACCTCTATAAAATCACCCCACAGCCTCCTGCGCTCCAAGAAATAAAGTCCTAGCCAGCACAACCTTTCCCGATAGCTCAAGCCCTCGAGTCCCAGCAACATCCTCGTAAATCTTCTCTGCAATGTTTCCAGCTTAATGTCACCCTTTCTATAGCATTGAACACAATACTGTGATATGCTTCAGGCATCTTCATTGAGATAAAATTTAAAACTGGTACAAAATTAAATCACAGGGAACACAAACACAGGGAACAAGTATGATATCAGAAACCTTTTGTGGTGCAGCTTTGACAAAAATAATATACTTTCTCAGTCATGAAAGTACAAATGGAGTTGCTCTGTGATTTAAATAAGAAACTTAACATATGAAGCACTTCCTATATTTCTAGAGCATTTAAAATTGCTTGTCTGTAAATCAATGCAAAGCCTCTTTCTGTAAAACCTTTCTTAGAAAATGAATTGCAATGCAAAATAGACCCAATTTTCTTTCAGTGATGGCACCCAGATGAAATTTGGGCATGCTGTACTTCTCCATATGAACTTGACATCCTAAACATATTTTCTCATTCAATTTTAATAATAATTATACACACATGCTGAGGGAAAAGCAAATCCTGACATTTCTGTGTTTTGATTTACTCTCATTTTCATATAAAATGTTACACAGAATAATTGTGCTTATTTCATAGAAATTGTCATGCAATAATTATTAAAGTGATGGAAAATTTGCTGCTGCAACATGTATACTTAGTATTCTTGCCTCAGTGTTACTGTTTTCCTTTTATCTGTGCAAAGGCTAATCATTGCACCATTTGCAAGTGAAGTAGCTCAATCCATTTCTGCCACAGAGATCCTGTACTCCTTGTCATAGAATCAGAGAGTGATATAGTGTGGAAATAGGCCCTTCGGCCCAACTTGCCCACATCGGCCAACATGTCCCAGCTACACCAGTCCCACCTGCCTGCGCTTGGTCCCTCCAAACCTGTCCTATCCATGTACATATCCAACTGTTTCTTAAACGTTGGAATAGTCCCAGCCTCAACTACGTCATTTGATTTGATTTGATTTGATTTGATTAGATTTTATTGTCATTTGAACCTCAAAGAGGCTCAAACGAAATTCCATTTCCACAGCCATACAAACAAAACAATTCCTACATGACACACAAACAATTCAATCTACAGAAAAACATCCATCACAGTGAATCTCCTCCTCACTGTGATGGAAGGCAAAGTCTTTTCTCTCCCCTGCACTCCCCATTCTCTTCCCGATGTTGAAGCCCCAGGCGGGCAATGTTAAGTCCCACGGCCGTTGAGGCCGCGCCGGGCGGTGTGCAGCCTCGCTCCGGGCCCAAAAGTCACCAAGCTGGAGCACCCGGCGGGCGCTGGAACGTCCCGCGGCCACCAAGCCGCGCCGGGCGATCTACGGCCCCGCTCCGGGTCGCTCCAACCCCGCGACACGGGCAGGAGAAGTTGCGTTGCGGGAAAGCAGTCTCTCACCCGGACCCGCGAGCTCCCGATATCACTGTCCATCGGTCTGCAGCTTGAGCTCCGGAGTCGGGCCACAGCAGCGAGCCACCACCGCTCCTCACGCTCCGAGGCCGGCCAGCCCCACGATGGTAAGTCCGCAGCTCCACAGGCTCCGCGACTGGAGCCCCCAGGTCGTCCCGGTCGGAGGCCGCTCCACGGAGCTAGGCCCCAACGACAACGGAGACCCGACAGGGAAAAGGTCGGGTCTCCCGTACAGGGAAGAGATTTTTAAAGTTTCCCCCTCCCCCCGCCCCGCCCCCCCCCCCCACCCCACATATACACAATTAAAAACAGTATTAAAAAACCCCACAAACAACTACATTTAACTAGACAAAAATAAAAAAAAGACAGACGGACTGCAGTCGAGCCGCTGCCGTTAGGCGCCGCCACATCTGGCAGCATGTTCCATACACCCACCACCCTTTGTGTGAAAAGTTACCCCTCAGATTCCCATTAAATGTTTTCCCCTTCACCTTGAACCTATGTCCACTGGTCCTCGATTCCCCTACTCTGGGCACGAGACTGTGCATCTACCCGATCTATTCCTCTCATGATTTTATACATCCTCTCATTGTCTTATCTTAAGTCTCCCCAGTTAACGTGTTGGTGATATTGTACCCAGCAGGAATGGCAGCAGTACGTCTAGCTGATAAAATAACACTACCATGTCATGTGGAGGAAGGGGGAAAGAGTGTTGGATATGTGGAATAACAGAGCAGGAATTGAATACTTTATTGTCACATGTGACAAGTCACAGTGAAATTCTTTGCTTGCATACCTTGCCAAGATATGCAAATAGTCGCCCATAAAGGGCGCTTATAAAGATACAAATTCCCCCTCCCCCGCGCCAGTTCCCCCTTTGTTCTTCCCCCCTCCCTCACGCCAGGTCCTCCGTTGTTCATTGTTTTCCCCCCTCCCTCACGATAGTCCTCCCATGCCGGGTCTTCCTTTGTTCCTTCCCTCGGCAGTGGTGTCCTCACTCCATGAGTCCGTCCGCGCCCGTCGGTCGGCGCCATCATTGACCACCGCACCGACCTCTCCACTAATGCTGCCGGGTCCTCTCCAGATCCCTCCGTGGCGCCGACCCAGGCCCCAGCCACGGACCCCATTGACCGCGGACTCTATCGACCCGCGAGGCTCCACCTCCGACCCGCAAGGTTCCGGACCGTGAGGTCCGGGCTCCAACCTGCGAGCCCCGGCCAGCGAGGCTCTGGCCTCAGCGGCACATCCGGAATAGATTGATTTGACCTTGTGGTTTTTATTATTTGGGGTGGCAAAAAATAAATGTATGGTCAATGCAAAACTTTAGTTATTGAAACTATCATGCAGTGCAAAATAGTTATTTGTGTTTCAAATATAGTTTTATTTAAACAGTTGCCTGTGGGACTTTTGTTGCTTTCTCTCCAAATAAGCTACATTACAAAGGGGGTAATGGGAGGGGAGGCAATAACATTTTCGACAATACCAAACATGGCTGCATTGTAGCCATAAAAAAACAGCACTACTAATTCTAAACTTCACCAAACCAAATCTAAACCACCAAACTTCTCTAAACCAAATCTAAACTTTAAATGAAGGCCCTGAGAATCAACTCCTGGTACTCATTACCTGAATAGAATTTAAAACATTCAATAATTATTAACCTTTTTATTTTTAGAACAGATTATTTATAACATGATTTACAATGTAAACCTATTGAGACTGCAAAATGCTTCCATAAAAGAACAAATTGTCTAAATAATAATAACGTGCCCCATGGTGGTTTGAAGTTCCAAAGTTATAGGAGCAGATTCCAGCCATTCGGTCCATCGAGTCTTCTCCGCCATTCAATCATAGCTGATCTATCCTTCCTGCTCAACCACATTCTCCTGCCTTCTCCTCATAACCCCTGACACCTGTACTAATCAAGATTCTGTCAATCTCCACCTTAAAAATATCCATTGACTTTGCCTCCGCAGCCTTCTGTGGCAATGAATTCCACAGATTCACCAACCTCTGACTAAAGAAATTCCTTCACATCTGTGTTCTAAAGGTATGTATTTTTATTTTGAGGCTATGGCCTCTGGTCCACTAGTGGAAACAACCTCTCCACATCCACTCTATCCAGTCCTTTCACTATTCGGTAACTTTCAATGAGGTCACATTTCTTCCTTCTAAACTCCAACGAGTACAGCCCAAGTGCCGTCAAACGCACATCATATGTTAACCCAATCATGGCTGATTTTGGATGATCAGCCATAATCATATTGATTGGCGGTGCTGGCTCGAAGGGCCGAATGGTCTACTCCTGCATCTATATTTTGGTTTCTATGTTTCTATTCCGGGGATCATTCTCTTAAACCTCCTCTGGACTCTCGCAAACACTACCACATCCTTCCTCAAATATGGGGCCCAATCTGCTCACAATACTCCAGAGGCAGTCTGACCAGTGCCTTGTGAAGCCTAAGCACTTGAAGTACTGGAAAGGCATAGAAAATATTTGCAGTGAAGGATCTTGTGCGGAAGCTTGTGCACGTTAAAATTGGGGTGGGTGGGGAAGGATCCAGTCTTTGCAGACTGGAGTCAGGCTGTGAGTAGGTGTGAAGTGATGATTGGGGAGGAGGGGGAGGTGGTACGGGTATTATGTTTCTGTCTATCGCACCTGAAATAGAACTCGTTCAGGTCGTTGGTCAGCTGATGATTGTCCAAGGAGCGGGGGGGTTTTCCTCTTGAAGCTGGTGATTTCTTGCAATCCCTTCCACACTGAAAATGAGTCATTAGCTGAGAACTTGCTCCTCAACTTCTCAGAGTACCTTTCTTTGGCAGCTCTGATTCCTCTTCTCAGTTTGTACTTGGCCTGCCTGTAGAGGTCTGCACCCCCGCTCCTGTAGGCCTCATCTTTAGACTGGCGGAGCTGTCTGAGTTCTGCTGTAAACCAAGGCTTGTCATTGTTGAACCTGATCCGGGTCCTAGTGGGAATGCAACTGTCCTCACAAAACCTGACATATGATGTCACAGTGTCTGTATACTCATCGAGGCTTGTGGTTACTTCCCTCAACACATTCCAATCAGTGCAGTCAAAGCAGGACTGTGGGTTTTCAATGCCCTCGCTTGTCCACTTTTTCATTGTTAGCAGATTTTAGTTTCTGCCTGTAGGTCGGAATAAGGTGAATTAAACAATGATCAGAGAGTCCCAGAGCCACACGGGGAACAGAGCGATATGCGTTCTTGATTGTAGTATAACAATGATCGAGTATTCTCTCCCTTCTGGTGGGGCAGGTAATGTGATGTCTGTATTTTGGAAGCTCTCGGCTGAGGTTAGCCTTGTTAAAATCCCCCAAAACAATGACCATGTCTCAATATGCTCAACTTTTCAGGAGACATTTTGCAGTGTATCATCTAAACCAGAAGTGGCCTCTTTTACATTTAGTCAAGAGTCACCGAAGGATGCACAGTTGATGCGAGTTTCGTCCACAATTGCAGATGGTATGAGACACGTTTGATGAAGCTCAATAGCTGACAGAATCAGGTAAAGCATGACAATCATGATAGAGAACAGATTTTTTGGTGCAATATTTAAATATAGGATTTTTTTTAAAGTGTTTCTTCTTTGCAATCTGCCTGCAGAAATATGTAATTAGTTCTAATTGCTCCTCCAGGGTGGATCGTTGAATGGTTTTCAGACTAGTGCTCCCAGGCCACAGTTGAGGTTTGGCAAGGGCAGGTTTAGAATTCCCAAAGGGAATACACATGCATGCTATTATCATGGATGTGCATGAGCAACATAAGTTGGAGTATTTACAACATTGGCATCCAGTCAACAATGTGGAGAATTGCCCAGATCAGCAGATTAAGTGCCACTCAGTCATTCGATTCTCTATCATCAGCAAAGTGACTGAAGGTATAATTTGCCATGCTATTAAGCAGCACTTACTCACAAGTAAATTGCTCACTGATTCTCAGATTGACTTTTGCCAGGATGACTTAGCCCCACACATTGTCACAGACTTGTTCCAAACCAGGTCCAAAGGGTCAAATTACAGAATTGAGATGAGAGTCCTTGACCAAATGTCCCCACTACAAAATTCTCTGGAACGTCAGAGGTTGAGGGAAGACTTGATAGAAGTATATGAGAGGCATAGATAGGGTAGACAGTCAGGGCCTTTCTCCCGAGGGTGGAAATGTCCAACGCTGGAGGGCATAGCTATAAGGTGGGAGTGAGAAAGTTTAATGGAGATGAGCGGGGAATTTTTTTTACACAGAGTGTGGCGGGGGCCAGCTAAGCAATGCCAAAGATGGCGGTGGAGGCAGTTACAATAGTGGCATTTAAGAGCCTTTTCTGTAATAGCACATGGAAGTGCAGGGAATAGAGGGATATGGATCACTTAGAGGCAGATAAGATCAGTTTAACTTAGAATCATGTTCGGCACAAACATTGTGGACCAAAGGGCCCATTCTTATGCTGTCCGATTTTATATTCTAAAATATACTGCAGTTGACTGCTCCATGCTACTTCAACAGCTGGACACAAATCCACAAACTCAAACATCAAGGACAAAGGCAGCAATTTCTTAGGAATACCAGCATGTGCACAATCCACTCCAAGTTGTAGTCCATCCTGACTTGGAACTACATTGTCGTTCCTCCATTCTTTTAAAGTCTAAATCCTGAAAGTCCTCCCTAATTGCACCATGGAGTATTTTCATCTGAAGGACCATTTTAGTTCACAGAAGTAGATCATCACCAACCTAACAATTAGGGTTAATTAGGGATGGGGAAAATGTGCCAGCCTTCCCAGCAGTGCCCAGAAATCAAAAATACATTGTAAAAAAGGCAGCATTTACTACAAGAAATATCACAGTGTTAATATTCTCTCCTGTGGAATATAATTTAGATTTTACACCACAGCGTTACCTTTCTATGGGCAAGAAATCAGAATAAAGTTATTTTCTTGAACAACTCAACTTGAACCACATGAAACACAGTGGGCAGCACAGTGGCGTAGCGGGTAGAGCTGCTCCATAACTGCACCGGAAAACAGGGTCCGATCCTGACATTGGGTGCTGTCTGTGTGGAGTTTGCACATTCTCCCTGTGACTACGTAAATTTCCTCTGGGTGCTTTGGTTCCTTCCCACATCCCAAAGATGTGCATGTTTGCAGGTTAAGTGGCCTCTATAAATTGTAGGGGATGGAGCAAAAGTGGGAAACGTAGAAGTGTGAAAGGGTGATCGATGGTCAGCATGGACTCAGTGGGCCGAAGGGCCTGTTTCAATGCTCTAAAAAAACAAACTATAACACACACACAAGCTCTATAATCTTCTGCAAGTGCATTCTGTCTCATTGGTAAAAGTATGAACTTAACACAAGTGCAGTCTTCCCTGTATGATTCTAATCTTTATAAAGACAAAATAGAGATTTTGTATGTTCCATTTTATTTCCATATTCTCCAAAGTACACACCATCAACTCAGTTTTTCTTCTTACTGTATCACGCCTGGGTCCCATGTAAAACAATCATAGCTGTGGTTAACTTGAGGACCAAGGTTGTAAGTGAAGTGATAAGTGTTATAAAAGCCTCCTAACACTGAGTTGGTCCACTTGACAATGTTCCTGGAAAGCTCGGTATCGCCAATGTGATGTATAAAATGGCTGCAAACCTGACCTGTGATGCCCTAAAGTAAGGAGAACAGCTTGTTCCCAATAATCATCTTATTGAAGTACTATCCTTGACTGCCGGTTATAACCATGATCTTCACCTCCATGGAGTAAGAGAAAAGAAAAAGTTGGGAGCTAGGATGGTGACAGAACCCATGCACAATTGGCGATCTGGTAACAGCAAAATAACTTTGATCCCCACGTCAGAGGTTGAGTGTTTTTTTCCAGAAGCTGGGATGTTCAACCTTCTCTTCAAAGTGAAAGCAACATTTCACTTTAAAAAAATCCTCCTCTGGTAGACTGCACTTCATTAGAGCAAGTAAAGTTTAGGTTAACATCTGGGGTGCCAACTAGCAAGGAAATGGTTAAGTGAGAAACACACAATCAGAGAATCTTGTCAGGTTTAGCCTTCTCTCCAGATGACAGGTTATTATTTTGGATGATTTGGTGATATTTGTCCTGCTTCAGTGCTCTCAAAGTGTGCTTGAAATTCTTAATGAGTGAATGTCATGTGTTTTCTTTTCTATGGCTTGGTGTCATATCATTGAACACTGAGCTCAAATGATGCACTTGTTCATAATTCCATGCATGGGTATTAAAGATATTGTCATGGCTTCACGAATAAAATGATAGATCCCCTTCTGCCTAGTTCTTCTGTCTAGGAAGTAAATGGATGTGGCGTACAATGAAGCTAGACGCAAAATGCTAGAGTAACTCAGCGGTTCAGGCAGCATCTCTGGAAAAAAGGAAAAGGTGATGTTTCGGGTCGGGCCTTCTTCAGAAGAAGAGTGAAGAAGTGTGAAGAAGGGTGTTGATCTGAAACATCACCTATTCCTTTTCTCCAGAGATACTGAGTTACACCAGCATATGGTGTCTATCTTTAGTTTTTCTGTCTGTTCTGTAACAGTGAAGTTAGAACAGTCTTTTTACAGTTTGTCCATTGGTATTTTTTAACCTCTAGCTCTAATACCTAGTCTAGTATAACACTGACACATCTGTAAATGAGAAGAATAAAAAAATCCACACACCTTTCTTGGGTAGCTATCAACTACCAATTTCTTTTTAAGGCTATGTGCCAAATGCTAGGGCGATAAAATAAAGTGGTTGGTGTGAAGGACCATTTGACCATATACAATTGTAGCTGTGCTTATCTTCTCTCATGAGGTAAAGCACTAAACTCCAACAGCACCAGGATAGCCGGGGAGAAAAAACAACTTTCTATAATCATTATCCTCTCTTGTCTGGTTGTTCCAACTTTCTCTTTAATACCTTTTCTTGCTTTTCCAAATGCCTCAATTAACTTGTAACTGTCAATTAACTAATTTTCTGAGACAGCATGCTTCACAATCCCACAATTGTTCTATGAATATGTCCCCAATGAATTTATTATGAATCGATTTTGTTTAATTCATCTTAAACTTTTCCGGTTGTTCAAATAAAATAAAAATATATAGCTGGCTTTTGTTTAAGTAATAACATAAACTCAGATACGTGCTGTTTGCGCCACTCAGAATAGTACGCATTGTCAAAGATTCATCCATCTTGTTTGAGTTCATGAATATCTTAACAACGTTAATTCATAAAGTTACTAATTTTTATCATTACAGAATAAGTACATAAAATATAGGTCAGACTTTTGGAAGGAAAAGTTGACTAAAGTAAAGACATCTAATTTGATTTGATGCACACAGATCCGTTGTGAAAGTTATGGTAAACTAGGTGGATTGAACTGCTTCTCAGAACATAATTATTATACAGAGTGTCCCATCCAGCTAGAACAATCCTTCTGTATACATGCATTATGTGTTGTGTAGACAAAATGGCCTGTTTCTTTTATCTTCATTACTTTTTTGCATATCTTTTATTCATTGTTCTATATCTCTCTACATAATCATCAATATCGCCTGTTTCCCTTTCCCGTGACTTTCAGTCTGAAAAAGGGTCTCTACACTCACCCATTCCTTCTCTCCAGAGATGCTGCCTGTCCCGCTGAGTTACTCCAGCTTTCTGAGTCTATCTTTGCATTAAGTGTCGGTTCAGTTTAGTTTAAATCAACTGGAATAAAATAAAGCAAAATACTGTCTCATGAACCCCATTACCATAACAAGCCTTTTTCTCAATGCATGCTTGCTACCTGATTACAAAACAGAGAGATCAAACTGTGTTGGGCCCAGTTTAATGATTATAGTGTGCAAATTAAGATCTTTGAAATCAGAATGTGAATTTGCTGCCAAATGTAATATACCGAAGGGATAATGAAATCCAGAAAATTGGCAGGGATGCACTACTGACTCAAATATATGTGAACAGAGAACCTAGAACAGTAGAGCACATGAACAAGACCTTCAGTACACAACGTCTGCACGTGACCCATATCCTTTCATGTTATTCTAGTATTGTTCAATTATAACACTTCAGCGTTGATGAGTATAATTAAACGATAAATTGAGAGAGATGTAATAATATGCACAATAAACATCCCCAATTATAACTAATCAGTGCAGAATTACGATGTTTATTTATTTGGAATGTTAGATTCCAATGTATGAACCAAATTTGATTAAATTAAAACAGTGATACTCTTTTATATACACGACTTGCTTTTATAGCCTAGTCAAATACTACATCTAATACAACGTTAGTTGCAGTTTTAAGATCCTGAGGATTATACAGTATCAGTCACTAATTTGATTTTGAATTCCTCCGTTCTTAAACATCTACCTGAATATGAACTGGAGAGGCACTGCGTGGCACAGTGCCACTGGGAATTGCATTAAGAAGTGTCTCAGTAACATACATAAAATAGCAATTTAATAAATCTCTCCTTGAAGACCAACATTCTACAATCCGTATTTGGAAACAAATAAAACAAAATTTAAAATTAAGAAACTTATCACTTTTATTACCTATAGTCAATAACCCTTCGTTTAGTCCTTCTATTATAGATAAAGCTTATACACAATGGGATAGACTAGGAATTAAAACGCTTGGTGACTTGTATGAAACTGGAAAATTACTTTCATTTCAACAATTACAAATAAAATATAAACTCGGAAATAATCAATATTTTAAATACTTTCAAATATGCGACTATTTGAAAAAATATACAAAAGATCATCATAATAACCCAGCAGATGTACTGGACGAGGCAATGCAGATAAAAGCGGAATCAGCAAACTTAATATCATATTTGTATAATATTATCTTAAATGCACAAATACCATCTACGGAGGGTATCAGAAGAGACTGGGAACAAGAGTTAGCTATTAAAATTTCAAAGGAAAGTTGGAATGAATACTTATTAAACGTGCATAAATGCTCGATTAATGTAAGACACACTTTAATACAATTAAAAATTTTACATAGATTATATTATTCGAAAACTAAAATTCATAAAATTTTCCCAAACGTATCATCTATTTGTGATAAATGTCAATCCCAAGAAGCAACTATAGCGCACTCATTTGTCTTCTGTACAAAAATTCAAAAATTTTGGAATGAAATTTTTGAAATCTTTACAAAGTTATTTAAAACAAGACTAATACCCAAAGCAGAATGGATTATCTTCGGAATAACGGAAGATGATCCAGAACTAAATGTGTTTCAAAAGAAATTAATGGACTATGGGTTAATAACTGGAAAAAAGCTAATTCTAAAATTTTGGAAGAAGGCTCCAATACCAACTATAAATATGTGGATTTCAAATATGTTTGAAACATTACACCTAGAAGAGATAAGACTCCTCCTAGCAGGTAAACCAGATCACTTCCACCTGACGTGGTCTGCATTTATAGAATTATTACAAACATAGGGTGCAAAAGTACTTTAAAAAAAATAAAAAAATTGAGGTCAGGTAAGGGGGGATGATAGTTGAAGAGTTGGTATGTCCTATTTACGTGATGCTCAAAAAAAAAACATTTGTTTCTCTTTTTTTCTCTTTCTCTTTTCTTTTCTTAGGGCCTATTTCTTAACTCTTTTTCTTTTCATTTTCTACACTTTTCTACACTTGCACTTTTTCCTTCACTTTCTTCTCTCTTTCAATCTTTTCTTTTTCTAGTGTAAAAAAATAAATAAAGGGAGTACATTAATTGTAAGAAGATATAAATGACGAGTATTAATGTATGTGGTTGTAATGTAATGTACTTCTAATAAATAAAAATTAAAAAAAAAAAAAAAAAAAAAGAAGACCAACATTCAAGTTTATTTGGCATTGAAATCATTACTGCCATTTAGGTATGATCAAAATTTGGTCATCCGGCTGTACACCACAACAGATTTGCACATCTGGGCATGATATTTGTATCAACTTAGGCAGTGCACATTTCATTTTAACCACTGATTAGTATGCCTATATGGTAACATGTATGTGATTTGATTTATTTGCTGATCTGTGGAGAGTAACAGTTCGCCTTTCATTGGAATATCTATTCTAATGGATGGATTGCCTGGAAACGAATGCTTAACCTTTCTAAGGCTAACACAATCTTTACTTGATGAGTTGACTTGATAGTTTTAAAGGGTTCATGTCAATCAGTCCTTTTCCCTTGTAAAGCTATATTGTTCTTGGATCTTTGCTTCTAGAGGAACACAACTTGCATGAGTGGTGAATTCTCAGCTTCCTGCTCCCCTTTCTTTACTCTGATATTATTTGATGTTAGTAATTAAATAAATGTTTTTACTTTGTGTTCTTAACATTTTACATACAAGCAAAGACACATTTTAGCCTCCATTAGTAAAGAGACTCATGCACAAAAATGTAATATAAATCAACGTTCTCAACTTCAATTAAAAAAAACTGGATAAAGATTGCCACAAACTATCTACAACCTATTGACCACAATATCTTCACTCAAGGGATACAATACCTTTTATTATAGTGCAAAACAATAATATAAAATCAGCTATCCCTACTGAAATATTTTCATGGAATTTATTATGACGACAACTATTTTTGATATAAAGATTAG
Source organism: Malacoraja senta (assembly GCA_038087875.1). Classification (NCBI taxonomy): domain Eukaryota; kingdom Metazoa; phylum Chordata; class Chondrichthyes; order Rajiformes; family Rajidae; genus Malacoraja; species Malacoraja senta. The sequence continues at coordinate 44,891,487 of CM075978.1, forward strand.
CACATCTCTTAAAATATCCAACAGCAAAACACAGATTATTTTAGAGTAGCTACGGAAATAAGTTATAAAGGATGGCTCCAGAAATGGAATCACCGGAGTGAGAAAAACATGAGAAGGAACTTAGGGATCTGGATACATAGATACATAGATAGATAGACAATAGGTGCAGGAGTAGGCCATTCGGCTCTTTGAGCCAGCACCGCCATTCAATGTGATCATGGCTGATCATCCAAAATCAGTACCCCGTTCCTGCCTTGTCCCCATATCCTTTGATTCCGCTAGTCCTAAGAGCTCTATCCAACTATCTTTTGAATGCATCCAGTGAATCGACTTCCACTGCCTTTTGTGGCAGAGAATTCCACAAATTCACAACTCTCTGGGTGAAAAAGTTTTTCTTCATCTCAGTTCTAAATGGTCTTCCCCTTAATCTTAAACTGTGGCCCCTGATTCTGCTCCCCCAACCTCGGGAACATGTTTCCTGCATCTAGCGTGTCCAATCCCTTAATAATTTTATATTTGGATAATGGGGTTGGAGAGGAAGAGTGAAGCATAACTCAAGCCAAAAAGATTAGACAGGATAGGAAGCATCATCCCAATCACCTCCAATATTGGTAACTGTAAAAATATGCAATATATGAGGAATGCTCCAGGATGTGGCTATACAGCTGCCTCCCCCATGTGTATTTTAGTGAAAATAACAGCCCTGTTGCCTGCCAATTCCCAGCCCACATACTGAAGTATGGCATTTCGAGTCACAGCTGCCATTGAATACCCACCCATTCCTCCCACAGATCTGTACTGGAGTCTCGATGGAATTTAATGTTGCTATATCTAACACAACTGTTATTAAACATAGACCAGACCAAAAAATTCAGAATAAACCACCAATGTTTGTTGCAAAAAAATTACAAAATCTTCTTTCCAATTTATTATCATAGAACAAGTTTTTAAATAAACAAATAACAAGTATAAGAAAACAGGTTACATTAATGAAGTATTTTCAGTATAGCAAAATGTCTAAAGACACTTCAAAAGAAAAAGCAACTGGATGCTAAGCTTCTGTCAGACTTTTAGAAAATGGGTACAAAAACATTAGAAGGAACACAAACTTGACAATTAAAGGAATTAAAAGAAGACGTGGATGGGTTTTGAAAGACAGCTCTGAGAGCACAAACCATAATGCATGAAACAGTATAGCCCAAGAACAGGTCCTTCGGTCCACAATGTCTGTGCCGAACGTAATAACAAGACCATCACTTATCTATCTGCACATAACCAATATCCCTCCATTCCCTGCATATCCATATGCTTATCCAAAAGTCTTTTAAATGCCACTAATATATCTGCTTCAACCACCAGACCCAGGAAAAATGTTTTGACTATCCACCCTAGCTATGCCTCTCATAATTGTATATACTTCTATCAGGTCTCCCTGCAATCTCTGGTGTTTGAAACAAACCAATCCAAGTCCCTGGAGCTAATACCCCCTTTTCCAGACATAATTTTTGTAAACCTCCTCTGCACCCTTTCCAAAGTCTCCATTTGCTTCCTGTAATGGGGTGACTATTATTGCATGCAATACTCCAAATAGTAAGGCACAGATAGCCAAATATTTGTCAATAATCAAGAAGCAGTGTCAGACAACATGCAAAGTAGTTCAGAGATGGAACATTGAAAAATAGATTCTGAAAAAACTATTTCAAAAGCTATTCTAAAGCCGAAATAGGTTGAAAATATTGTATATGGTAAGGCAGGTGAGGACAAGGAGTTAAAACATGTTTAACTCGTTCGAGCATGGAATGGAAAATATAGGATGGAATGCAGACTGCTCTATGGGATTATTAGCATTTTATGAAGAATGTGAAGTTTTGAAGGCAGCAAACATGCAAGGAAGAGAAAAAAATTAAGTTTGAGTTCAATAAAAAAAATCAGTACACAAAACCTATAATAAATTGTTAGCTTTCTTCATTCAACTATAAGACCAAAGAATATGCAACTTGGTGGGTAACATAAAACATGAATAAATATTAGATCAAAAGAGTTTTTCCCTGTTTTTTTTAACAAAACACTTAGTTTTCCATGATCCTGCTTGTAATGTGTTTCTCAGCACTGATATAAGCAGGGGTATTATAGATATTCTGGAACTGTATTTGAAAATACTGCAAATCCAGCCAAGAAATTCAATCTGATCTCAACGCACCAGAAAATAAAGGTCCATTGCAACAAAACAAATGAATTTTCTTATAATACATTTGTTATGAATTATACTTATAATCCCCGACTAAAGGTTTTAAAATGCATTATGGTACAGTTGGTCTTTTCTAACAAAGATCACTTAAGGGTAAATATCTGGAAGAGCTGTTATTTTATGAAGAAAAAGGGCAGAAATCAACACTTCGTTCAGTGATGTGAACACACCAGCGAATATTTTAATAATGCTGATTAATCAACATTGCTCCATACATGTATCAATGCAATAATCCTATGTATTACAGAGGTACCCAACAGACTTCATAACATGTGTTTAAGAATCAACGGTTCATAAACTGAAAACAATGGTGAAACCATCCACATTCAACAGCTATATAATTCTGGGAAAAGACAAACACATCAACTTTGGATCAGCTAAAGAGATCTTGGGTAAATCCCTGCCATGAACAAAAGAGTAAAACATCTTAATTCAATTGCTGATTGAAAATATCCACTGCTGCCAACTATAATCATTTGGGGTTGGTTAGAGAATTCACAAATATTCCAATAAACTGGAAGCAGAGAACTCATATAGCCTGATTGGATGATCCTTCAGTAATCTCATCTCAGACTACTGCCATGATGTTTGCCTTAGTAAAGTAACTCCCCCTCCTCTTTGACTCTCTATTTTATCTTGCCTGTGGCAACTGTACCCTGGAACATTAAGTTATTTGCCCTGTCTCTCCCTTGACCAGGTTTCTGTAACATCTATAACATCCCAGTCACACATACCTATCCATGCCCTGAGTTCATCCACTTTGCCTATCAGGCCTTTTGCAGTAAAATAAATGCAATCTAATTTGATTATCTTCTTTGCTCCCTGCTGTACATCTGCCTGTCTATCTCCTGAACTTGCTATAATTGACGTCTGTATCTACGTCCAACTTCCAATCTGTCTCACTTCTTCTTTGGCAATCTAGTTTAAATCCTTCCTTGGCAAGGAATAATAAACTGAAATGTATTTTTTAGTTTTTAGGTGTTCCTAAAAACTTCAAAAGAACACTATTTTCATCAATGCTTCTTAATCAAATTGCATAAAAAATTTAGAAACCAAATTTAAGGATCATGGGCACAGTGAATATCAAAAGATTAAAAGTTGTAAAGGAAAAGTCACAAGAAACCGTGTTGGAATATCTTGTTTTGTTTTGTGTGTGTGTGTGCGCGTGCGTGCGTGCGTGCGTGTGTGTGTCTGCTTGTGTATAATCACATCTTCTCAACAAAATTACGCGCTAACGGTAAACTTTTAACATATTCCGGTAGAGATTTCCCCCCTGGAGTCCAAAAGCGCCTTATCTGAAAAATTCATGCTTCATTTCTCGAGTTATTAATGAAAATGTTCAAAAATCTGACAAAACTTTGAAAAAAAGCTGACTGTCTTTCGCTGATGATGTCACAATGGGTTTGCGTGCCTGCAGTTCTTGCACGCGCTGCGAGTGACATCACCCTCCCCCCTGACCACTCCCCCTCCCCCCGTACTCGGGCCCTGTACTCGCCCCGGTTCGGCGCATGGCGGGGGAGGTTGCTGCCGCAGATCGAGCCCGAGCCCGGCGACTGGACCCAGGCAGAAGCAGAACCTGGAGCCTGGAGCAGGGAGCCAGAGTGAGGGGGTATTGCGTTTGGGAACCAGCCCTCCCCTGTGATGCTGCTCCCCCTCCCACACCTCAAACTCTACCCCCCCTCCCTCTCTGCCCCCCGCTCCCTCTCTGCCCCCTCCCGCTCCCTCCCTGCCCCCCCGCCCCCTCTGCCTCTGCCCTCTCTCTGCCCCTGCCCTTTCTCTGCCCCTGCCCTCCCTCTGCCCCTGCCCTCCCGCTGCTGCTGCCCTCCCTCTGCCCCTGCCCTCTCTCCCTCGCTAGCCGTGCCTGCGAGTTGGAGGCTATGCGTGAGTTGGTAGGGTGGGGATGGGGTAAAAGGAGCGAATGAATAATATTAATATAATACCAAGGGGGGTGGTGGTTAGTGTGTGTGTGACGCCGCAGGCCGCCCCTGCCCCGACAACCGCGCGTTGAGGGAATGGGACCCAACCGATCCTACTTGGTCCAGTACCTATTAAAAGTCTGATCTTCGATATGTGTTGTTTGTGTGTGTGTATGTGTGTGTGTGTGTGTGTGTGTGTGTTTATTTGTCTGTGTATAATCACATCTTCACGAAAAAACAATGCGGTAATGGTAAAATGTTTACATATTCCGGTAGACATTTTTTCCGTGTAGTCCAAAATCGCCTTATCTGAAAATTTCATGGGGGTAGGGAGGGGAGGGGAGTTATGGAGGGTGGGAGGGACAGGGTAGGGGAAAGGAGAGATGAGGGAGGGATTGGGGGAGGTTAGGAGGAGGGGAAAGAAGAGGGAGGAGGTGAGGGAGAGGGGGGGAGGAGGCAGAATAGAGGGAGAGGAGGGGGAGTGGGGGAGGTAGGGAGTGGGGAATAGAGGGAGATGAGGGCAGTGGGGGAAGTGAGGAGGGATAGTGGGGGAATAGGGGGATGTGAGGAGTGGGGAGGTGGGGGATAGCGGGATAGGAGGGGGGTAGGGAGGGGAGAGGAGTTATGGAGGGAGGGAGGGAGTGACTGAGGGTAGGGAAAGGAGAGGGAGAGATAGGTGAGGGAGGGATTGGGGAGGGGAGGAGGAGAGGGGAAAGAAGAGGGAGGATGAAGAGAAAGGGGAAAGAGTGCTGGGGATGAGGGGAATTGAGCCGCGCCTGCGCATTTGGGGCTATGGGTGAGTGAATATTGCATTTGGGGAACGGGTTGCGTTGGGGGACCAGGCCTCCCGTGTGACAGGGACCCAACGCGTCCCATTTAGTATTGTCCAGAGTGAACTAAATATCCAGAGTGAACTTTGCATTGGCATTTGCACATGTTTATATTTTAAAGTCAAATGTAATTATGAAAATCATTTAGATTTAATGCAAATAATTTTCACAGAACGTGACATTGACTAAATATCCAGAGTGAACTTTGCATTAATGGAATTCCGTCTATGGTATGTTGGTAATACTGCACATTGAATTCTGCACCCATTTTTAACCAGTCAGACATAATTGAGGTTTGAACTTGATGTTTTATAGGAAATGGATGAAAAGATTTTAAACTGATCATTTTCAGTATCAAGAGAATTAACCAGAGAATTAAGAAAAACTGAAAGGAATAAAGATGTGGGGCACGTTTTCCGAAGGATTCAAAATATTTAATATATAAAATGGAGCTAAAGCAAAAGATTGAGAAAGTGCATTACTCTAAGACAAATAAGAGTATGTTCATACTGGTGAAAGGTGAATTTAAGACACATGTCAGGAAGAATTTCTTCATTTAAAGAGGAATTAATTTTTACAATAGATTTGTCATGGAAGGGAAAACCTGAGCCATTCCAGTCTTTAAATTGCTTTATGCGAGACCATGGCCTTTTCTTTTTGAGTAGATGAACCAGACAATTTAGTTGTGTTGTTATGCAAAGTTATAGTCTGTGAGGAATGTTTATGCTATTCAAATACTCAAAACTATACATTCTTACAACAGAAAAAAAACCTTGTATAATTGATCATTCTTTACATAAATGCAAATGTAAATATTAGAAATATGTATTTAGTAATATTGTTACAGATGCAGACTCAAAATATGCATGCAAATGAATAAGAAATAGTTGATAAATGTAACAACAGTGCTTGTCATATCTTTCTCTGTAATCCTATTCTGCAGAGCCTGAATAATGTATTGAGATTCCTTAATTCAAAAGAAAACTGATTAAACCTTCTAACACAGATGCTATTGCATCAATTTGAATTCCAAATCTTAATAGAATTGACTGAAAAAGCAGATTTTTGAGCCAAATGCATTATTGTTGTTATAAAGGACCCATGAATCACACTAATCGAGTGTGAAGGTATTTGCATAGGCTCAAAAGACTCCTGTCCAAATTTCACATAAACAAAACTGATTAAACTCTGAATATAAACTCTCTGTGAACTGCTGAAATAAACTTGTTCTGAAGAGCAGATAGCAGTGCAATTCACCAGGTAGACACGGATAAGGAAGGCCATTAAATCAAACAGATAGAAGAACTGTGCATTAAAGCATCCAATTATTTCTTAAACAATATTAAATAATAATAATTTTACATCGGTTTTTGTCATTATGACTGGTAAAGAATACTCTGTTCCAAATTAATTTAATTAAAAAATGAAAGTTGAGTAACAGACATTCCACGTTAAACACTGTTAACTATCTAAGGTCTGACATTAGGAGCCTAAAGCTGGATTTGAGTACCAGCAAAAATAAATCACAACTGAATGCTCTCTAATTGGATTCAACCAAAAAAAATTATTCTGAAGATTACAGCTTATTTCCCTTTAACAGTAAGAAAAAGGCTCAACATGATATTGAGTATGAAACCCACAACTTCCATTGTGTGAATACTTGCTTGAAGCTTCAATGATTTAAGGTACTAATCTGTGAAGAATCAGAGTTTTCCTCCAATACTGTTGTGCAATACAGTTACACTTCATAAGACGTAAATACTTTCCAACTGCAAGAATCAGGTTTAAATAAAGCTTTCAGGAATTTGTAGGCTTTATGCAAAGCATGTGTGTCTAATCCAGATTTCACATTCTTGCTGCCAGTTATTGCCTCTGAAAATGTAGAGTCTGGAGAACAAAGTGTCTATTTTAGGAAAATTGTGCTACTGAATGCCTCACTCTCCTGGAGGCCAATCCTTTGAATGATAAAGTTGTGGTTAGTAGCATTGAAAAGTTTTTAAACTATGTCACAAGAATTCCCAAGAATTCCCAAGACAAAAAAAAAATGTTTTTTTGGAGGGAAAAGTGAGCCTATTAATCATATTATTGTCAATAGCTTGATATAAAGAGCAATTGGGCTATTTATACATATGTATTTTTCGAGAACTATAATTTGGAGAGATGCATTGCAGAGAACGGATACAATTCACTGAAGAATGTTCAATTCCAGGCACGGAAATTGCTATCAGAACATGGGGGGGGACCGGGGGACGCAATTTCTTGGCGGCCGCGCGCGCATGCGCACACACGAGGCTTCAGAGGCTTCAGCCGTGGGCCCTATGGACGGTAATTAGTGACGGGTGCTGGCAGTCGCCGAAAAAATCGGGTAAGGCCCACAGCCAACGCGGAGAAGCAGCGCTAAATGCAGCTCAACTCTGCCTGTCTCGCCGGGTTAACCTACAGCCTTGCCTGGACTGACGAGACACCAGTCCGGAGCCGTGGAGCTAGCGCTGCTTCTCTGCGCTGGCTGTAAACCTGGGACGTCGTTGGCAGGCAGAGTTGAGCTGGGTTTAGCGCTGCTTCTCTGCGCTGGCTGTGGGCCTGGGAGCACCGCTCCCATCTGACTCCCGACGTCTCTGCCCACCCCCGGGTGGGGACGGGGATGGTCCAGTGGCGGTTCGGCAGCGATTGCAGCGCCGGAGACCAGGGATCGAACCTGGCTTCAGGTGAGGTGCAGGTCTTTGTCCAGGGCTGCCAAGAGTGTTTTTCATTTGTGACGCTATGACCTGGGCATGCAATTCAAGCTCCGCTCTATGATCATTCCTCCACGGACGTCTCCCTCCTCCAATCACCGCGCTCTATCCTCAGTCCCACCCCTCAGTCCCACCACCTACTCCCTCCCCCAATCATTGCGCTGAATTATCATGGTCCCGCCCCCATTGTCTGCTGACCAAAGTCTCTCTCGCCCTCCATCGATCATCAGTCCCACCCCCACTGTCTCGCGGAAAGCAGAGATTTCACCGGGTTTTAAAATCCGGATTACAAAAAATGGGGGGATCGCCCCCCACCTCTCAAAACAGGGGGGGAATTGTCCCCCCTGCCCCCCCCCCCGGGATTTCCGCCCCTGTTCAATTCAAATGTTGTTAGGCTGCAAGTAAAAGTAAATCTAAAAAAACAGTTCAACTTTCCTTTACTCAATCATAGAGTAACTTAATGAATTTGATGCTTTAACTGACACTTGAGATTTTGGAATAAAAATCTTTTATTCACATATTTCACTAGATAGACACAAGGTTGATATAATTTATAGGAATACAATTTTTGCACCCAATCTCAGTAATATTTGGTTCACTGCTTTATGAATTAATATGTTTTATGGGATAGGTGAGCTAGATTAGATTACATAATTTTAGGTATTCATAACTCTTCAATAACAGAACATGCATGAAATGTACATGCTCTGCCAATAGATCTTTTTACAAAAGGAATTGTTTATTACCTACCCATCTTTATGATAAAATGTTGAACACAGAGCAGAACACAATGACATTAACAATTAACGCAAGCAATTAACATGTTTCAGGAAACTCACACAAACTATAGGGCCTGTCCCACTTGGTGATTTTTTTGGCGACTGCCGGCATCATTGACTGACGTATCAGGGTCGCCGAAAGATTTTGAACATTTCAAAATCCAGCGGCGACAAAAAAAATGTTGCGACACCTGAGGAGACATTGCGAATCAATACGTCATCACGCCGCGTCACGCCGCGACTTTTTCGGTCAGTCAATGATGCCAGCAGTCGCCAAAAAAATCGCCAAGTGGGACAGGCCCTTAACCTTTAGTTATTAGGAACGAACACTGACAATAAAATGTAGCAAGACTACTTCAAGCTATGCACACAGTGTTCATTCCTAATAACTAAAGGTTAGCTTGTGTGAGTCTAAACTGCATAGATTCAGTCAATGACTTGAGGTATGAAACTGTGAGCTTAGCAACTAGATCAGACAAATTCACATAATCTAGTTGTCTGAATCTATGAAAGTAAAATAGCATAAAAGTTAACCACCAAGAGAGCACGGAACAGCCACAATTATTCAAAGAAAACAGATTAAAAAAACTATAAGCATGTTCGCTTTTGGGGATAGGAGTAGACAGAAAACACGGGTCTTCAATGTTTGTTTTATTGTAGTACCTTTTCACAACTGGGTATTTTTAGTGGAGACACAAAAGACTGCAGATGCTGTAATCTTGTGCAAAAAACAACCTGCTGGAGGAACTCAAAGTATCAGGCAGCTTCTATGGAGGGAATGGACAAGCAACCTTTTGGGTCAGGATCCTTTTTGAGACTGATGAGTACAGTGGATAAAGTTGGCAAAGAGAGGAGTGGCTAGTTATAAGTGAATGCAGAAGTGGGTGAGTGGGCGGAGGGGATAGTTATTACCTGGCAAGTCAAGGTCACAGTCACTGCATATGAGTCAGAACAAATACTGTAGCTATTCTGAACACTTACACATTTTAATAGAATGTTCTTCATTTTCCCACTGCTTGGAATTTAACTGAGGATAAGAAGGAGTCCCAGACTCATATAGCATTGTTTTCCTTGAGTAGGAACTTACAGAGTTACACACTTATGTGTTTTGTAGCTGCAAACCAACTTTAAGTCTGTGATTGTTTAAAAATCATAATGTTACGTTGAGGATTTTTCAGTTTACTACTTTTCATGCAGAACAAAGAGTTACATTTGTATTACCAATGAGATGTTAATTTTATTTTTCAGTAAGATTGCCATCCCATCTATTCTCATTTAAGTGGTTGACTCAGAAAGTCTCCTAATATGAACCAAACCTAGAATGAGCAAACAGAAAAATACTATTTCTCCAAGAAAGCCGTAATATAGCACGGTCTATAAATGAACAAGAATTATACTGATGTGCAATCAGTTAATAAATGTCCAAATTAATTCCTGATGAATGCCACTGAACACATCCTATAAAACTGATACAAGATTAAAGTGTGTTTATCACACATTCATTTCTAATGCAATAGAAAATAAATATTGTTTTTGTTGTATTGTAAATGAAATGTATTCCCCTGAGAATGCAAAGTAGACGTTCATGTGACAATCAATGTTCTTGGAACAAATGCAGACTAGGTTCCTTCAAATGGATTCACTGAAACGTTTGACTTTTCAGATTGAAAGGTACAATAAGGAAAATGTTTTTTAATTAATTTCAGCTGAAATATTTTGAATGTGCAGAACACATACCTCAAGATTTATTTCCTATTAAGTCTTTGCTAAACTGTTCATACAGTACCACACATATTTCCATTGACAGCCCAGATTTGATCAATGATGTGAAGCAATAAATCCTCTGAGTGAATGCATCATTAATTTTCAACTAGACCTCACAAAATACCTGTATGTTAAAGTGAGTTCTTTAGATATAGGCGTTATGGATGTAAAATCCCCAATCAAAGGCATCAAAATGATTAATGATAAAGTAATTAAAAAACTAACATACTTGAACCACAGATTTTTTTTAAATTAACATCAGAGTCAAACAAGGCTTTACAAAACAAGATCACATTTATACCCATAAATTACTTCTGAAATCATCTTGCAGCAGGCCATTTTACCAAACCTATTTATGTCGAGAAGCAGAGCTGTCATCTTCTTACTGGGCGGCACGGTGGCGCAGCGGTAGAGTTGTTGCCTTACAGTGCCAGAAACCCGTTCGATCCTGACTATGGACGCTATCTGTACAAAGTTTGTACGTTCTCCCCATGACCAGCGTGGGGTTTTCCGGGAGCTCCAGTTACCTCCCACACTCCAAATACATACAGGTTTGAAGGTTAATTGGCTTGGTACAATTGTAAATTGTCCCTAGTGTGTGTAGGACAATGTTAGTGTGCAGGTATCGTTGGTCGGCATGGACTCGGTGGGCCAAAGGGCCTGTATCTCTAAACTAAACTAAACCAAAGAAGAAGGAGAGACACTTAAAATATAGTTTAATACGCCACCCAGAAAACACAGAGTGAGCTACAGGAGTGCCGTACGATCATCAGGTTTGTCACTGAAAATCTGAATGGAAGGTTCAAGATGCAGCAGCAACAACATTTGGACCTGTAGAAGGAACAATATGAACCTCTTTAGATTTTCCAAAGAGAAGATGGAAGCGAAGGACGAGAATAATTCAGAGATGAAAGGTGAAAAGGTGATCGTTCAGCTGGTTGCACTCACTATTGCAAAGTTCACTCAGGTTACACTCATTTATCCACTCGTAATCTGATGTAAAATCCATGTTTACACCCTACCCACCCCACCATGTCAAAGAAACCAAGCAACACTGCAAACAGCTAAGTCTGTATTCCAAACATCTCCCAATGTCTGAATCAATTAGTATTATCCCATTCATCATCACCCAATTGAAAGATCACTTGCTTCCTGCAGGCAAAAATGGGCAAGCCATGAAAGTAAAGCAAAACAATAATATTTCTATATGCAATTGGAACTTATTGACTGTGGAATGCATAACTCAACCATGTGCATCAGACAAAGCACCAAAGTCTTTCAACTGAAACCTTAGCCATGTTTTTGTCATCCCACAGATGAGGCTTGATCTGCTGAGAATTTCCAGCATTTTCTGTTCTTATTTCAGATTTCCAGTATCTGTAATTTTTTTATATTCTCTTACTTATTATTTTCGTTGAACCTAAATTTAAAATGGATTGCAAAAATAATGATGGGTGCATTCAGTTTTAATGTCAAGAGAATTACTCTCAAAGATTAGATTTATGACATCTTCTGTCAATTTGCTGATAAGTGAGAATGAACTGATGGTAGTGACTGATTATCTATACATAACAAACTCTGATCTTGTGCTCTTCCGGTTTGCGTGGTTTTTCTATTTGTGCAAAAACGGCACACGCTATAATTTTTCGCCACCTTACTTACCATTCTCCTGTACTGCGTGCAACAAGTTTTGTTCCAATCGATGGTATATTTTAAAAGTTATTTAGGTTTAAAAATCTTGAAAACCACGCATGCGCAGATTGGTCTCTTCTCCCGTCAGTCAGTGCCATGCAGATTGGTCTCCTCTCCTGTCATTCAACGGCAGGGATGGCGACACCCCTTCCTGTACCATCGCCGCACTGATTGGCCGCGTCAGCTGTCACTCACCTGCAGCGCCCGTCTCGCCCGGCGTTGCACGGCCACAGCCACAGCCAATTGTCCGGAAGCGGCCTGAGGGGATGGCCATAGCCACCGCAGGCCGCAGCCGCCGCATCCCGCAGCCACAGCCCCCGCAGCCTCCGCAACCCACAGCCGGAGTACACGATACCCGTGGCAAGGTAGGCCACAGCCTCGGGCTCTCCCTCTGAGGCCTGGGGGCTGCGCCTGGCTCTGAGGGCGGTGGCGATGCTGGCTCCGGGCATGCAAAGAGGGAAAGAAGCGGCAACCTCGAGATCCTGGGGAGGTGAGGAGGGAGTGTGGGGGGATTGAGGGAGAGGAGGGGGTAGGGAGGGAGAGGTGGGAAAGTGGGGGAGGTGAAGAGGGAGAGTGGGGGAGAAGGGGGAATAGAGGGAGAGGAGGGCAGTGGGGGAGGTGAGGAGGGATAGTGGGGGGATAGGGGGAGGTGAGGCGTGGGTGAGGTGGGAGAGAGGGATAGGAGGGGGAGGGAGGGGAGAGGAGTTATGGAGGGAGGGAGGGAGTGACTGAGGGTAGGGGAAAGGAGAGGGAGGGAGAGGTGAGGGAGGGATTGCAGGAGGGGAGGGGAGGGGAGGGGAAAGACCCTGGGGAGGTGAGGAGGGAAACTGGGGGGATTGAGGGAGAGTGAGGGGGTAGGAAGGGACAGGGGGGGAAGTGGGGGGAAGGTGAGGAGGGAGAGTGAAGGAGGAGGGGGAAATAGAGGGAGAGGAGGGGGAAATGGAGGAGGTAGGAAGTGGGGAATAGAGGGAGAGGAGGGCAGTGGGGAGGTCAGGGGGGTAGTGGGGGGGTAGGGGGACGTTAGGAGTGGGGGAGGTTGGGAATAGAGGGATAGGGGAGAGGAGTTATGGAGGGAGTTACTGAGGGTAGGGGAAAAGAGAGGGAGGGAGAGGTAAGGGAGGGATTGGGGAGAGAAGGAGGAGTGGGAAAAGAAGAGGGAGTGCTGGGGCATGAGGGGAAATGAGCCGCGCCTGCGCAGTTGGGGGCTATGGATGAGTGGTGGAATATTGCGTTGGGGGAATGGGTTGCGTTGGGGGAACGGGTGAGTGGTGGAATATTGCATTGGGGAAAGGGTTGCGTTGAGGGACCAGGCCTCCCGTGTGACAGGGGGGTCCCACTTAGTCTAGTAGGAAACCAGGGGCAGAAATCGCTATCAAAACATGGGGGAGGACACAATTTCTTGGCGGCCGCACGCGCATGCGCGCACACACACGCGAGGCTTCGGAGGCTTCTGCCGTGGGCCCTGTGGATGGTAAAATCAGGAGCTGACCTGGTTGGTGACCCACTCCGAACTCCAGCAACAGCAGCTTCGTCCGCATGAATCGTGGGGCTTGAATCGGCCCGTTCGCGGGGCCTTTCATCGCCCGGCAAGGCTTAAAATCGGCCAGCGGGGGCTTCAACATCGGGAGCCTCGATCGCCTCGATGCAGCAGTTTGATTTTAAGCCACGCCGGGCTATGAAAGGCCACGCGAACGGACCGATTCAGCCCTTAGAAAGCATCTGATACCCGCTTGAATCCTTCAAAAGCTAAAATGTGATAAATAACACAAACAAATAAAACTGAAGCAAATAAAAGCAAACAGAAGAACCAACCTTGGAGGGGGAGAGAGAGACGGGAAAAAATACTAAATAACGTGAGTGAGAGACTTACCTGCAAAGCCAGCCAGGAAACCCGTTCGACTGGATTCCTTAATAACCTGATGCGTTTAAATTCGATACCCATTTAAATCTTTCCCATCCACCAATACATCCAATTACTTCAAATGGTAATTGTACCCACATCAGATAGCTTTGGAAGGTCAAAACACAATTGCCGACACATCGTGTTAATACGGTGTTAATAGAGACATTTAACAAGCGCTTAACAGTGACACCCCCACTGTCTCACGGAGGCAGAGTTTTATTTTTTTTAATTTCACCGAATTTCAAAATTCGGGTTACAAAAATGGGGGCGAGTGTCCCCCACCTCTCAAAACATGGGGGGGGGGGGGGACATGCCCCCATCCCCCTGGATTTCCGCCCATGTAGGAAACAAAATGGATCAAAAATGTGGTACTGTCTGACTTAATATGGCTGCTAAAGTGTCAGTTTCTTCATTTGAGTCATCTGCTGCGCCATGTCATCTCATGGAGACTCTTCTGTTAGCAATCAATAAGTGAGTCTGAAGAAGGGTCTCGACACGAAACGTTACCTATCCATGTTCTCCAAGGATGCTCGCAGAGCAGTCGAGTTACTCCAGCCTTTAAGTCTTCTTGTGTTAGCAGTTTGTCTAGCATTAATTATAATTGGAATAGAGAATACTGCAGAAGGTTTTGCTTTAATGCTCACCAAATCATGTGATTCGAATGCTAAGGATGTATTACATCATAACTGAAGAAGCTTCAACAGAGCCAGTTGCTGTTAACATGGGAGATTGAGCCGAGGGCATGTAGTGCACGATAAGCTCATGAAAAAGTGAGGAGAGGAGGCGAAAGATGAGGTCAGCTGAAGGTGACATCAACCCAAGGAGTTTTGGGTTCAAACACTTCTGACTGAACCTCAGTGAGGAACTGTATGTGCAATATCTCTGCCTTCAATGAAGATGAAGATGTCCTCACGGAAAATTGGCAGCAATTACAGCCACAATGCACTTCCACTTTAAGGGGAAAAACCTGGCACAGTAAACCCTCGCAATAACAGACCTGTATGCAGTGGATTTTGATTATAGCAGGCAGAGGCTCCCATCGCACCGCCCCACCCACACCCTCCTCCCCACTTCACTTCCACCAGCTGGCACCATGTGGCGGGAGCTTCTGGTTGCAGGAACAGAGAGAGCAAGCAGCATGAATAGGGCATGAGTACCGGGCCCGTCTCTGGCGCACCACTTGTGGGGCTGTAAGGCTCTCCGGACAGTGAATACCCGCTTGTTAAACCCCCAACACGCCGTGTTTCTTCCCTCCCAGTTTTAACCCCATCACTCCATTATAGTGGACAATCACAATAACAGACACCATTCCCCCCGTGGTCCGTTATAGCGAGGGTTTACTGTATTAGGTAGTGCTGTTCAGTTTCAAGAGCCTCTCACAATTTGAGGCATCATGTCTATAGCGAGATGTACATGGAAATCATTCATTAGTAAACAAGACTAAGTTCAAATGCTACCTGTATGAGGAGCAACAGGTGCGAGCTAATCCCGTATGCTGATGGCTCTAAACATTTTTGAGAGCTATCAATTTTGGTATTTATTTTATCTCAACTTCAGTTATGTACCCTCAATACAACAAATATCTCCATTATCTGTAACAGAGAAGTCTGAGAAGAATGTATATCTGATTTAAAAAATCATTGTTGGCATATTTATATGAAATGCCAGCGGGAAATAGTGATGATAAGACGGCTGTTGGTGAAGAAAGACAAGCTTTAATCTGCTTTATATCTAACTCCACTTTAGATCTCCATTATTCCACGACACACAAAAACATTGGAGACATGGAAACACTGATATGAGAGACTCTCCAAACAACTTAAATTGATCTACAGCCTTTCTGCTGAAGAGAATTTAAATTCTGTTTTCTCCTGTCTTACGTTCAATTACAATGAAAAATTATGCTGTATTTAATCACAGTAACTTTCATATTTTTTCTCACCACATCACAATCAGAGAAACCAACATTATGTGAGTGCAGGACAAACCCAAAGATCTGGCTCGGGAAATAAAGTAAGCTGGTCAAACTAACGCGAGTTTTCACAATGGTTTTCCTTTTTTTTTTATAAGATTGTTTGAAAGGATAATTGGCAGTGACTTCAAGTGGTCAATATAGAAAAACAATGGTCACAAATAGATGCTAACTCCTGCTTTGTCATTTCAAATTCCTTGAAACAATTCGATGCAGTGCGTGCTGAAGGGCTATTGTCTCAGGAATAGTCTTCTTTTGTTCTAAAAAATTCATAATCTTGCAAGAGGATTCTTGCTAACGCCCGCCATTGACAGAAAACTGGTACGTTTAACGTCACTAAATATTGAAAAATAATAAGCAAAGCTTCAACAATAGCAAAGAAATTCAACCAAAGTTTTATGATATATTCCCACCTAAAAAGCTTTGCAAAGCTGGATGTAATGGACGGGAAAATGTATGCTTAATCAGGTTTCTTTGTTAAAATGTGCTAATAGATGCAGTTTAAACAATGACGCAGCAAAATTCAGGAATTTGGTGCTTTCACTACCGTCCATTATATCCCATCACAATCAACGAATTAAAGTCATAAATGTCGAATGAGAATGAAAAAAACCAAATCTGTCATCTTTTGTCCAAAGATTCCTACGCTTGGCACAGCAACCATGCTATTAAAATCCGAATATATTTTTAGTTGCACCATCAGTGACGTATACAAAACAAAGTCGCACTGAATGGTTTCCAGGGTCTCTGAGGTGAAAGGAATGCAAAGAGGAGTCACCCTTGCTTTGATCACAGTGAGCAATATGTAACTGGCCACAGTGGGAAGAAGATGAAACATAATCACAGGGGGATTTGAAAATTCACACTCAAAGGCAAAATAATAAGCTTGTGAAAACCTTCACAGCAGAAACATCCACAGAATAGTTGATTGTTATGTTCAGTTTTGTGTTAAAGTTTAAAATTGATGAAGATTTTCGAAAATTAGCTTGTAATCAATTATTTTAACGCTTGATTATGTCCAAAGTAAATGCAAATATCACCATCCATTAGATTTCAAAATGAATATATATTATATTTCATGAGCTTTAAAAGAGGTTGAATACTGTTCACATTGTTTTATTACAGGTAATGCTACTTAATAAATTAATGCAGAGATTTTTTTAGCTTAATATATTTAATTTAGGCATGTTAACATTTTTTTCTGACGATTATGTAGATATTTAAACAAGGGGAGAATTATGTTTGGCAACAATATCATCTTATGCATGTTTAAATTTATAAAAGTTGGGTAAAGATCAAAGTATTAAAATTCCCTAGAATTGCTTGAAATCTGCAATAATAATAATAATAATACATTTTATTTATATAGCGCTTTTCAAAGGACTCAAAGTCGCTTTACATGGAGAGTCAAAAATAAAACAAAATAGAGCAATAAGACAGAGATGCAAAGGGGAGGGGGACATGGGACTAAGGGTATGCAGAGGTGAAGAGATGGGTCATGAGGCGGGACTGGAGGATGGTGAGGGACTCAGAATTTCGGATGAGTTGTGGGAGGGAGTTCCAGAGCCTGGGAGCTGCCCTGGAGAAGGCTCTGTTTCCAAAAGTGCAGAGGTTGGATTTCGGAATGGAGAGACCGGCTG
The DNA here is from genome assembly GCA_038087875.1 of Malacoraja senta. Lineage (NCBI taxonomy): Eukaryota > Metazoa > Chordata > Chondrichthyes > Rajiformes > Rajidae > Malacoraja > Malacoraja senta. The sequence continues at coordinate 44,908,963 of CM075978.1, forward strand.
ATGTGGATCTGAGAGACCGTGAGGGTTGGTAGGGGGAGAGGAGGTCAGTGAGATAAGGGGGGGCCAAGTGGTTGAGGGCTTTGTAGGTGAGGACCAGGATTTTGTAGATGATCCGGTGGGAAATGGGAAGCCAGTGAAGTTCTTTGAGAACTGGGGTGATGTGGTGCCAGGATTTCGTGTGGGTGATGAGTCGGGCGGCTGCATTCTGGACCAGTTGGAGTCGGTTGATGTTGCTGAAATTAATGCCAAAGAGTAGAGAGTTACAGTAGTCCAGTCGGGAGGAGATGAAGGCATGGATGAGTCTTTCAGCAGCGAGGGGTGTGAGAGAGGGTCTGATTTTGGCAATGTTGCGGAGGTGAAAAAATGATGTTTTGACAACATGGCAGATGTGAGGCTCAAGGGAGAGGGTTGAGTCAAAGATCACGGCAAGGTTGCGGGCCTGAGGAGATGGGGAGACAATGGTGCCGTCAATAGTGAGAGTGGGGTTGTTAATTTTGATAAGTGTTGATTTGGAGCCAATGAGGAGAAATTCTGTTTTGTTACTGTTTAATTTAAGGAAGTTGAGTTGCATCCAAGATTTGATGGCTGACAGGCAGGAGTTGATATGGGAGAGAGGGGGGTGGTGGGGGGACTTGGTGCTGAGATAGATCTGGGTGTCATCAGCATAGCAGTGGAAGTCCAGGTTGAAGTGACGGAGTATATGACCAAGGGGGAGGATCGAGAACGGAGCCTTGGGGAATGCCTTGAGTGACAGTGGCTGTGGCAGAGGTGTGGTTATGGAGAGAGATGAAGTGGGATCGGTTGGAAAGGTAAGAACGGAGCCAGCTGAGTGCAGAACCTTCAATGCCAAGGTCTTTTAGTCTGGTAAGCAGGATGTTATGGTTCACGGTATCGAAGGCTGCACTCAGGTCGAGGAGGATGAGGGTGTTGAGGGAACCAGTATCAGCAGAGGTGAGGAGGTCGTGGAGGACTTTGAGGAGAGCAGTTTCTGTGCTATGGAGGGGGCGAAAGCCAGATTGGAGAGGTTCGAATAGGTTATACGCGAGGAGGTGGGAATGAAGTTGTGACGCGACGATACGCTCCAGGGTTTTTGAAAGAAAGGGGAGGTTTGAGATGGGGCGGTAGTTAATGAGAGAGGAGGGATCAAGACCAGGTTTCTTTAAGATTGGTGTGACAGCAGTAGTTTTGAAAGCAGAGGGGACAATTCCTTGGGACAATGAGGAGTTGAAGAGATTAGTGAGGTAGGGGCAGAGAGCGGGGAGGCAGGACTTCAGAGGGGAGTGGGGAGATGGTCGAGGGAGCAGGTAGTGGGTTTGGAAGTTCTGATGAGTTTGGAGATTTCAGTAGGGGTGACCGGGTCAAACTGGGAGAGGAAGCAGTGTGGAGGAGGGGTAAGGAGGTCAGTGGAGATGTTGAAAGGAGGGGCCTTGGTAGGTGGTGGAGTAGATGCTGGGGAGTCGGGTACAGGGGATAGAGATTGATAGATGGTGCTGATTTTGTCAGCGAAAAAGTGGAGGAATGAGTTGCAGAGATCCGGAGTGGAGGTAGGGAGAGTGTTGGCTCGAAGCTTGAGGAGGTTGCACACTGTGGAGAAGAGGGTTCTGTGGTTTAGGCAGGGGTCGGTGAATATGGAGGAGAGGTAGGCAGATTTAGCAGCAATGAGGGCATCTTTGTAGGCAGTGAGGTGGAGTTTGTAAGCTTCATGGTGGACTGTGAGAGATGATTTCTTTATGAGTCGTTCAAGTCGGCGACCCGTCTGTTTCAGCTTACGAAGTGCAGGTGTGTACCAGGGTGAAGATTTATTAAAAGTTACGGTTCTTGTTTTGAGGGGGGCCAGAGTGTTAAGGGAGGTAGACAAGGTGGAATTGAGATGGTTTGTGAGATCATCAGGTGAGATGTGGGTTGAGTCCAGGGGGAGAGTGGTGGAGAGCAGGTCAGAGAGATGGTGGGGGTCGATGGATTTTAGATTACGGAAGGTGATTTCTCAGAGGAAGCGGGGGCGAGGTGTCGGAGAAGGGATGGTGAACCGTATAAGCTTATGATCAGAGAGGGGGAAGAGGCATGGATGGAGGTCGAGTACCGGTTGGTTTGTGGAGCAGACCAGGTCAAGGATGTGACCTTTGTCATGAGTGGGAAAGGTGACGTGCTGAGTGAGAGAGAACAATGGACAACAAAATCAAAGTTTTGTGATTTTAATATAGAAATCAGTTGTGAAAAATGTCAGAAATGCCAAGATAAAAAGCTGCTGATTGTACATATTCTTATAAACATAACCTGCTTCATGTTTCAATTTAAACTTCCACAAATATTTTAATAATTCTAATCAATTTACATGTTTTAATTTTTTTTATGTTTCTGAGTGGACTGGTGCAAAAGCGACTATTTCTGTCTCAGTTGCTGCTTTCTCACCTCCAAGACCACACTCTTCATCACCCATGCTTCATTAAGGGGCTGTCCCACTGTGGCGACCTAATCTGCACATTTAGAAGAGTTTGCCCTCGACTCAAACTCGCAGCATGGTCGACACGTGGTCCTAAGAGGTCACTGGAACTCTCCTTTATGCTCAAGGGAAGTTCTGCAATGTGTTTGTGTGTGAGTGTGTGTGTGTTGACGGTCGATCCAGCTTGCGGTTTCATCGCTGACGGTCGCTCGAGGTTTTTCAGACGAGTGCCCTCGAGCTTGAAGGTCGAAGACAGTCGCTGAAAGGTCGCGTCAGTGGGACAGGCACTTTAGATGATGCAATTTACATTTACAAAGCTTGTAATGCATATCTTTTACTCACATCAACCTCTCTTGATGCCATCTCCAGACATTTCAACTGTTGTTCTATCTCTCCCATTCGCAAGTGTTGTTCTCGTTCATCCCGCAATTGAAGAAGCACCTCTTCACCAGGCCCAATCTCTGCCAGAGTATCCATGGAGCTCTAAAAATCAATTGGAATAAATGTAGAATTAATTTAGAATATAATCAGTTTCTTTATCTCACGTTCTTCACAGTTTCAATTCAATACATTAGTTCATGCCACCACTTAAATTGATAGAGAAACAAAAAAATGACAACATAATGAAACGGATTATTACATGGATAGGAAAGTTTTAAAGGGATACTAGACCAAGTGCAGACCCATTGGGTCTGCTCCACCAATGCAATATTCCATCACTCACCTGTTCCCCCAACGCAACCCGTTCCCCCAACGCAATATTCCACCACTTTCTCTCTCCTCTCCCTCCCCACCCTCTCCTCTCCCGCCCCCCTCCTCTCCCCCTCTCTCCTTTCCCCCTCCCCTCTCCTACTTCCCCTCCTCTCCCCCCTCCAATCCTCGGCACAGTGAAATAATGCGGAGGTTGGGGTCCAGGAGTGGGGGGGGGGTGAAATACCCCGTGTGGGACGTCGGGGTCCGGGAGTCGGGGGGGGGGGTGAATCACCCCATGTGGGGGTGGGGGTCGGGGGGTGAATCACCCCAGTGTGTGGGATGAGGTGCGGGGTTTGGGGGGGTGAATCACCCCTATGTGGGGGTCAGGGTCTGGTGCTGGTGCAGCGCGGTCAGTGACTCTGGGTGGGCGGAGGAACCACACTGTCCCCAACTCTGCTGCAGCTGACAGGGACGTTGCCGGGTTTGTGTCCCCGTGTGTCCGCTACCTGGAGCCGTGGCCCCGCTCGCCCCGGCCCCGTGTGTGAGCGCTGCCAACCCACAGACCGTCACAGTGTGGCCGCAAAGGGGGAGGGCGGCCGTGGCCGGACAGTGCTGACCCCGGGGGAGAATGGGGGCTGTCCCGAGGGATCCGCTCCTTCAGCCACTTACACCAGGGGTCTGAGTGTCCCTTGGTGCACGGGTTCAGAGAGCTCAGTCACCCTCCAGCCCCAGGCGGCCGTGGGCCGGGACTTTGCCTCAATCCGCCGGCACGCTGCTCTTTCGCAAGTCAGTTACGAAAAACATTTGTATATTCTCTCTGTCCGTGAGCAGCAGTGATGTTGGCAGTTTTTAACCAGGTAAGAACATACGTGTTGCGTGTGTGGTACTGCAGAAGGCTTGAGCGACTCCGTGCGTCACGCCTTTTGACCTTATGACCTTCCGTGCAACCCTATTTAAATGCGGCCCTCCCCCTGACGTCACTCGAAGCTGGTGCCCACCCAACCCCCCTGTTGCGGGGCATTGTGACGTCACTTTGGAAGCGTGTTGAAAGATTTTCCGTTTAAAAACTTGGTTTGGGGTATTTTTAAAACACTGTAACTTCGGAAATATAGATGGAAATGCAACGGGAAGATGTTTATCGCCACCACGGGAAAATGTAAGTAGGATGTGTGACAATGGGAAGGCTGTGGCCTAAAGTTTGGAAGAAGATAGGAAAACCAGATTAACACAGAGACACGTCGTGGGCACAAACAAGACGAAGACTTTTAGTTATATAGAGATGTGCCAAACGCGGGCAGGTGGGACTAGTGTGGAAAGGCCATCTTGCTCAGTATAGACAAACTGGGCCAAAGGGCCTGAATCTGTGCTGTATGACTACATGAGGAAATCACTTAAGTAATGCCCCTGTCCCACTTAGGAAACCTGAACATAAACCTCTGGAGACTTTGCATCCCACCCAAGGTTTCCGTGCGGTCCCCGGAGGTTCCCGGAGGTTTTTGTCAGTCTCCCTAATGGTCGAAAGTGGTTTCTGCTTCTTCTATGTTCCGGCGATTATTTCAAAAAATTCAAAACCGGCCGCGACTAAAAATAGGTTGCCGTTTTAAAAATCGGTCATTTTTTAGTCGAAGCCTGTTGCGATGCTAGTTGAAGGGAGTTCGGCATGTCTCCAAAGATTCTTACCTACTTCTACAATTGCGCCATAGAATGAATCTTATGAGGATGCAACACAACTTGGTTTGGCAACTGCCCTGCCCAAGACCACATCAAATTGCAGAAAGTTATGGATGCAGCCCAGTCCATCATACTAACCAGGTACACACCCACCCCCATTGAACCCCATCTACACTTCACGCTGCCTCAGGAAAGCAGCCAATACAATGAAGGACCATTTACAACCCGTTATTCCCACTTCCCCCCACTCCCATAGGACAGAAGATGCAGAAACCTGAAAGCGCACACCACCAGTTTCTGGAGCAGCCTTTTCCCCGCTAGGCTACTCAATCCAGCCTGCAGACTTTTTTCTAGCTGCACTTTCTCTGTAGCTACAATGTAGTAACACTATATTCTACACTCTGGCATTTATTTTTTCTTTGTAGTACCTGTTGTACTTGAGTATTGCTTGATTGTACTCATGTTTAGTATGATTTGACTGGATAGCAAACAAACAAAGGTTTACATCAGATCTCGTTACATATGACAATAATAATAAACCAATAAGACAAAACTAAGAAGTAAACATTTAAATAAACTGCAATCAAATTTGTCAGTTGCCTGCAGCAGTAATAGAAAGGTAAGATACAAAGTGCTGGAGTAACTCAACAGGTCAGGCACTAATCCTGGAGAACATGGATAGGTGATGATTCGGGTCAGGACCCTTCTTCAGACTGTTTGAATTAGTCTGAATGCCCCTGTCCCACTTTTGAAGCCTGAACGGAAACCTCTGGAGACTTTGCGCCCCACCCAAGGTTTCCGTGTGGTTCCCGGAGGTTTTTGTCAGTCTCCCTAATGGTCGAAAGTTGTTTCCGCTTCTTCTATGTTCCGGCGATTATTTCAAAAAATTCAAAACCGGCTGCGACTAAAAATAGGTTGCCGTTTTAAAAATCGGTACTTTTTTAGTTGAAGCCGGTTGCGATGCTAGTTGAAGGTTGTTGCCAGAGGTTGCAGGTAGTGGAAGGTAAGACCTCCCACCTCACGACTAAATTCCACCTCACACCTAATCCGCGCCTCAACTAATCGGCGCCTCTCTCCTGCTCCCGCTATTTAAAGCCCCCCCGGCCGTGAGTGGAACGGCTCCAACCAAGGGGGGCAGGGCAGGGCCGAGCACGGAGAGAGGCGGCGATTAGTTGAGGGCGCATTAGTTGAGGTTGATTAGCAGGCGCATTGCCCGAGAGAGCCGGTGGGAGGGGAGGGGCGCACGCGCACTGACGTTGACGATGAGCAAGAGCCCCGCCCGCGGCGGCTGCAGCCCCTCACCGTGGGAGCGGGAGAGAGGCGGCTATTAGTTGAGGCAGGGATTATGTGTGAGGTGGGAGGTTTAGTCGAGGCGAGGTTTAATGAGTTGAGGTTTAAGTGTGAGGTGAAGTTTAGTCGAGGCGAGGGGTTTAGTCGAGGTGAAAAATCAAATTCATTTGTAGGAAAACAAAAAAATCGGAATTCCGATTTAAATCGGAAGAATATCTGGACTAAAGTCGCTTCAGGGGCCACGCCGGGATTAGGGGCCCTGAATCTTAAGGTTCATTAGTTTTATAGTAGATCCGCCCCTGGTTGGAACAAAGTAGAATAATCATCTTGCTTTTCAATCTTTACTTAATTTTAGGCTCTGGTTAGTCTATTTTCAGTTGTGGTTAATGTGGTCACAAGAGAATAACACTGTTAAGTCGCATCTATGACAGAGAAAAAGCCCATGTAAGGGAAGTTAACTATTCTTACGATGTGATCACATAGAAGAATATTTTATATCATTTTTGGATGAGAATGCCTTGTGTAATGCTTATGTGTTTCACAATACCAGACAAAACAAACAAAAATCTTTCTGAATGACACAAGTAAATATAGCTAGAAAATAGTGGGATATTTTGGGTTTGTGTATTGTTATATCAAATTTCCATAACAGTTTTGGATCAATCTCACTGACACCAAATGAGCTTCCACACACTAAAGTGAACTATGCGTAAAAATATATTGTTTGGATTTCAATTCAGAGGCACGGTGTTAAGAGGAGGGACTGAAGATATTTTAATACATTTGCAGAATACAAACTCATGTGGTGAACTCTAAATACAATAAAGTGTCCCAGCACCTGTGTGCACCCATTCTCCCAACTACCCCACCCCCCTTATCCCCTTCTATCTATATCCCTCCCTCTGGCTTTACATTTCGCTTCTCTCAAACGTCTTATCTCCTTAACAACAACATTTTGTTCCCTCATATTCTTTTTATCTCCTTTAGTCCCCTTTTGTCACCCTTTTGTCTCCTTTTCATCCCTGGCTTTTGTCCACCAATCCACCAGTCAAAACCCCACTCGCATGCATCAAACTATCACTGGCCAGGCATTGTCCTGCCACCACCTCTTTTCCAGCTTTCTCTCCCCACTATAATCAGTCTGAATAAGATTCCTAACCCAAAACGTCACCTATCTACGTCCTCCAGATATGCTGCTTGACCCGCTGAGATACTCAAACACTTTGTGTTCTATGCAAGATTCCAGAATCTCCAGTTCTTTGTGTCTACAATAAAGTGAGCATCAGATATGGGTGGATAAAATATTTCCAATTTATGAAAACGTCGGCAGTAAAATTAGTGGACTGCTAAGCATTCCATCACAAATCACTGAAATGTCTAATAGCATTTGCACCTTCCTTAATATGAATTAAATTTGCGAAGTTAATGCAGATTGGACATTATTAAAAAGGGATCATTATTTTTCATGCTCAATAATATAGGAAATCATGAATATTAAGGCTGATTCACAAAAACTAATATCATATTTTGATAATAGTATATTAAATAGAGAATTACCCTCAACAGAGGCACTAAGAGAAGATTGGGAACATGAACTAATGCTAAAGATCCCGAAAGATAGATGGGAAAAGTATCTGATGAACACACATAATTGTTCCATTAATGCAAGACATAATTTAATTCAATTTAAATTATTATAATAGACTATATTATTCAAAAACGAGGTTGAATAAATTCTACCCAAATGTCTCTCCCAGATGCGATAAATGTTTGTTTCAAAATGCCAATATAACACATTCATTTGTAGGATGTACAAAGTTGAATAAATTTTGGAGCGATATATTTGATATATTTACAAAGCTCTTCGTCAAGAATAGAACCTAATACGGAATGGATTATATTTGGAATAATAGTAGAAGATATCAATTTAAACAAAGACCAAAAAGTATTCTTTAATTATGGGTTAATAATTGGAAAGAAATTGATACTTAAATTTTGGAAAAATACAGCTATACCAACTATTAAAATGTGGATTAGGAATATGATGGACATAGCACACCTTGAAGAAATGAGACTCCATCTAATAGATAAATATGACCAATTCTTAAGGAGTTGGTCCCCTTTCATTGATTTTTTGGAATCATGTGATGCAGCAGTACCGTAAAGATTACTGATTTCAGGTCAGGTCGTGGATAGATTTACATCTCCGAACAAAGATTTGAAAATTTCTTTTTTAAGGGTCTTTTTCTACTATTTCTACTTTCTATTTTTTCTTTTCTTATATACACACTTCACGTTTTTCTATTTTCTACTATTTATTTTTCCTCTTTTTCTTCTCTTTATTTAAAAACATTTTTTTTTTACCTCCTTTTCAAAAACATAAAACTAGAGGTTTTACATAGAATGTATTACGTTATGACATAGTTGGCACCTAAAATTAGGTACCACTGTATTGTTTTGTATTGTATTAACTTCTAATAAAATAAAATAAAAATAATAATAATAATAATAATATAGGAAATCAGAATTGATCTACTCTATGACTCTATGGAGTAAGACCAATAATGTCTTACTCCATAGAAATAAAATATGGACATGCGAAACATCTCACCAATTGTTTCCAGAAAGGCAATTATCAAAAGGGTTGGCTAAAATGAAGGTCAAAATTCAGATATCCAGTTTGATGAAAATTTATGGTAATAATTTGGTGTTAAATAGTTTCCACAACTGAATGCCAGCCATCTCATAGCATAAATTCATGTTTCAATGATGAATTTAGTAGTTTGACATAAATGGAGGAGATACAGATGTGCCTCTATACACTGCAAACTGGCACAAATGACATGTGATTCCAATCTTGTGACATGTTTAAGAAAGAACTGCAGATGCTGGAAAAATCGAAGGTAGACAAAAATGCTGGAGAAACTCAGCGGGTGAGGCAGCATCTATGGAGCGAAGGTAATAGGTCCTTCGCTCCATAGATGTTGCCACCCACTGAGTTTCAACAGAATTTTTGTCTACCAATCTTGTGACACCTTAGTTCTAAAGGAAGCACTTTACATATAAATCGGGTTGCTCCAAATTCAAATACTTCATCAGATTTGAAGTAACATTGTCAGATGCTATCTTGCGATAAAATATCAGATTAAGAATCCTGCCAGTTCTTAAAACGGTCATCACTTGAGAAATAAGGTCTTCTCCCAGTTTCTTGGTCAGATGATATCTCTTCACCTAAAATTAAACTGATCATCGACCTCTCTCCAAATTCTACTCATAAAATGAAAGTTATAAAAGTTACAGCAATGAAGGGCTGAATTTCATCCTTCTATCTCTGCAATATATGCATTTTTAAAACGTCTATGATTCTTATAACTGCCATTATTTTCTTGCATTACCGGACATCAAAATATCTCCATTAACCCGCAACAGAGATATCAGGTTAAAAAAGTGACAAGTAGTCAAGCTGCTTTCTAATCTGCTTACACAGCAATTGCTTCATTTTTGAAAAATGAAACAAACACAAATCCATACAGTTGAATTCCTTTACTGTTACTCTATTGCTTTGGTGGCTTTCTGTGAAGTGTGAAAATGTCTTCATGAAGAAGCTTTATAAATCTAAATTAGAGGGCCTTGCTACAAACATACAAAGCCACTCCTGACCTAAGTAGTTTCTGGCAGATTTTCCTTTGCCAGCGCACACTCCAGGGGATAAGGAAATGTTTTCAAATAATCACTTAGTAAACTACTGTTTTGGGAATAATTGAGCCAACTCTTCAGGAATGTAAATCTTGCCTGAAGGGTGGTGTTGTTCCATTCTATAAATATTCTACAGGAGGAAGCTATCAACTTGGTGGTTTAGTTCCAGCTTCTGCAATAGAATTTCAGCTCAGCATTCTGTTTGAGACTGGTCCAATGAACGTCTGTCTCACATGTGCTGTAAGAGGCTGAGGACCTCTCTGGTGAGTTGGACCCTCCCAATCATATTGCAGTTGCTGCTATACACTGTTACTATTCCTATTTCAAACATGGCTGACCAGCACCCAGCCCATCTCAGTTTTTATCTTCACCACTAATCGACAAAAAAACAATCACCTGCCACTGCTACCATCTCCACTCAGTCACCTGCTTTTCTAGCCTCCATTAAGTGAGTTCACCCATCTCACCTGTTGGCTCCCCCATACCATTGTAGGTTCAAGTCTCCAAACCTGAGACCAAATCATCTATATACATCAAAAACAAAAACGTACTTAGCATTGAGCCAATTTCCTTGTTCACCTTCAGCAGGGTACCATCCTCCCATTACTGTATTTACGGATTCTGACTGTTGCCACTAAGTCTGATATACAATACAATACCGTTTATTGTCATTTGAACCTCAAATGAAGTTCAAACGAAATTTGGTTTCTGCAGTCATTCAACAAGAAAAAAAAAACCAAGACACACAATTAACACAAACATCCATCACAGTGAATCTCCTCCTCACTGTGATGGAAGGCAAAGTCATTGTCTCTCCCCTGTTTTCCATTCTTCTCCCGATGTTAAAGCCCCCGGCGGGCAATGGCAAGTCCCGCGGCAGTTAACGCCGTGTCGGGCTATGTAAGGCCCCGCTCCGGGTCATTTTCAACCCCGCAATTCGGGCAGGAGAAGTTGCAGTTGCGGGAGCTCCGAAAAGCGGTCTCCCACCAGGGACCCGCGAGCTCCCAATGTCACTGTCCACCAGGCCTGCGGCTGGAGCCTCCGAAGCTCCGAAGTCGGGTCGCAGCCGCGCGCCACCACAGCTCTCCATGCTCCAAAGCCGGCCAGCTCCACGATGGTGAGTCCGCAGGCTCCGCGACTGGAGCCCCCAGGTCATTCCGGTTGGAGGCCGCTCCACGGTGCTAGGCCCCAACGACAACGGAGACCCGACAGGGAAAAGGTCGGGTCCCCGTACAGGGAAGAGATTTAAAAGTTCCCCCCCCCCCCCCACATATTCACAGCTAAAAACAATATATAAACTACAACCAGACTATACACTCAACAGTACAAAAACTTTAAAAAGACAGACGGACTGCAGAGGCCGCTGCCGCGAGGCGCCGCCATCTTATCGTAATTTAAGTAAACACAATCCTTCTAAAAGACAGCAATATAAATTTAGGCAAACACAACAAAGTTGTAGTATCGTCTGTTCCCCCGGCAAAACAAATGACGGACAAATGAAAGACAATCATAGAGTAATAGAATCATACTGCATGGATAAAGGCCATACAGCCCAACTTGTCCATGTCGACTAAGATGCCTATTTAAGCTATGTTTATATGTTTCTCTGTATATGATTTGTATTTAAAATCAAAAAAACTAATTCATATTTTGCCTTCAGTCCTTGCAATGTTTATTTTAAAATCTGTCTAGATATATATGATTGGTTAAATCTGCTATGAACTGGATCTCATGCCACTATCATTTTAATCACTGTTGAAAAACAGTATTTTGTAGGGGAAACTCCAATAGCATACTTAATCTCTAAGAAAGATGCAGTTGTGGAACATTGTCCAGGTTTTTCAGTCATAATACAGCCAGTGCACACAGACATTTCTCTGTCTTTGCATTACATAATGGCATTTGTCATGCATTGCTTGCTTTGAGTGTTCACTAGATGGAGAGGGTTACTTTTTTCTACTTCAATAAAATCATAGGCCACTCACTGGGATGCTGTCTCCACAGCTCTCCATTCACCACAGCTGCACAATGTAAATAGCCATTCAACCCACTGACTCAATTCTGCTAGCTGTGCAGTAAACTCTGAAAGGACGCAAAGTGCTGGTGTAACTTAGCAGGTCAGGCAGAGTGTCTGAAGAAGGCTAATGACCCGAAACATCACCTTTGTATGTTCTCCAGAAATTCTGCCTGGCCTGCTGAGTTGTGTGCACTTTGTGTCCTTGCGTGTATTAACCAGCGTCTGCAGTTCTTTGTTTCTACGAAGAGCAAAGCATGTAATTTGGATACAGCATGGAAACAGGCCCTTCGGCCCACTAAGTCCACGCCAACCAACGATCACTCCGTTCAGTAACACCATCCTGCCTACTAGGGACCACTTACAATTTTACCGAAGCCAATTAACCTCAACCTGTATGTCTTTGGTGTGTGGGAGGAAACGTGAGGAATTGTGCAATGCAAACTATAGTTTGAGCTGGATCAGAAAATCTCAATTATTCAGCTCAATTTAAAGGAGGCAAACTTTGGATCCTTTCAGTTTACTTCACAGCTAGCAGAATTGAATGTCAGTGGGTTGAATGGCCATTTACATTGTGCAGCTGTGGTGAATGGAGAGCTGCGGAGACAGCATCCCAGTGAGTGGCCTATGATTTTATTGAAGTAGAAAAAACATCTGAGAACTCTGAAGATCTGTTTTTTCTCAAAGAGTCATGACTGCTCAGCTCATTTTATAGTTCAGTTTAGTTTATTGTCACGTGTACCGAGGTACAGTGAAAAGATTTTTGTTGCGTGCTAACTAGTCAGCAGAAAGACAATACATGATTACAATCAATCCATTTACAGTACATTTACGTTTAGTGCAAGGTAAAGCCAGCAAAGGTTGATCAAGAATAGTCCGAGGGACATCAGAGGTAGATAGTAGTTCAGCACTGCTCTCTGGTTGTGGTATGATGATTCAGTTGCCTGATAACAACTGGGAAGAACGTCTTAATGTTCATAACGTCTTCACCTCTTGATCAGCCTGTGCTTATTGCCTTCATGTGACGTTTCTGAAAAGACTCATTGATGGATCAAAGATCAGGGACATCAAGCAGCATGTGCTTCCTTCCAAATGAAATGAGGGGATCTGCCACTGGCAGAATAAAGGACAAAAACTTACATAGGCTCAGATTTGAGTAAATGGCAATGGTAAACCTCAATGTCACTGATCACTTTGGACGTGTACCAGATTGTTCACAATACTGCAGCTGTCCCATTTCCTCACCACCGCATGATTTTACATGGATTGGAACGACTGGGTCACCTGTAAGGTCTATCACCTTGCAAACACATTTAATAAGTTAAATAGATAAAGGGTACACAGGCAAAGATCATTATAGTAGCCAAAAGAAAGTGGAGAAAAACAGGACTGGAAGTACATCTTGACATCTATAAAGAAACCATTGCTACTTATAATAATGCTGTAAGATCTGCAAGGAGGACCCATTTTTCTCAAATTATCGCAGAAGGTGGTGGAAATAGTAAGATTTTGTTCTCCACCATTGACAGATTACTAAACTCTGCTTCAACCCATGATTTTTTAAGCCAAGCTTCTGCTGAAAAATGTGAGCTGTTTGCCGATTATTTTAAAGATAAGGTTCAGATTATCAGAGCTGGTATCCCTTTAGATTCTACTGTTCTCTGCTGCCAACCTAGTAAGGTGCAGACAAAAATTAGTTTCCTTGTGATGTCCTTCCAAACATTTTTAAAGAATGTTTTTAACAGTTTATTCAGTTTTGTTCGTACAATTATAAACATCTCCCTGGAGACTGGAACTTTCCCAGATACTTATAAAACGCTGTCTTAAAGCCTCTGTTAAAGAAACCAAATTTAGACAGTGGGCTACTGAGTAATTACAGACCCATATTAAATCTACCCTTTATCAGCAAGGTACTGGAGAAAGTGGTATTCAACCAAATACAACACTTTCTGAATCAAAATTACATTTTACAGAAATTTCAATCCGGTTTCAGAGCAAATTACAGCACTGAGACTGCCCTGATAAAAATAGTCAGTGACCTTAGAGTTAGCACTGACGAGGACAAAGTCTCAGTGTTGATCCTCTTTGACCTCATAGCAGCTTTTGACACCATAGATCACAGTATTCTTATAGATCGCCTTTAAACTGGGTCGGCCTGTCAGATCAGATACTAAGTTGGTTCCAATCATATATAAGTGGAAGGAAGTACTTTGTGAGCCTTGGGGACTATGTGTCACCGCTGCATGATATACCCTTTGGTGTAGCCCAGGGTAGGTGCCTTGGCCCATTACTCTTTTCCTTGTATATGCTGCCGCTAGGAGGAGTTATCAGACAGCATAATGTAAATTTTCTAAGTTATGCCGATGACACTCAGTTATACCTTTCAGTCGAACCCACTGATGCAAATGCCATAAATTCTTTGACCTCCTGCCTATTTTCCATTAAAAAAATGGATGAATGTTAACTTCCTTAAACTCAACGAATCAAGACAGAAATTTTATTACTTGGATCAAAACCCAAGAGAGAGATGTTACTCGGTAAACATGGAAATTTGACTGCCTATGTCAAACAGGAAGTCACAAGCCTTGGGGTAAAAATTGACAATTATCTTAATTTTAAATCTCACATAAATAAGGTAACAAGGTGTGCTTTCTATCACCTCAGAAATATTGCTAAAGTACGGCCTTTCTTAACTCAACATGACAGTAAAAAACATACATGCTTTCACATCAAGCAAACTTGATTACTGTGATGTCTTATTTACTGGTCTGCCTTCAAAATCCACCAATAAATTACAGCTCATTCAAAATGCCACAGCCCGGCTTTTAACAAATACCAAGAAAAGGAAACATATCACACCAGTATTATACTCCCTTCATTAGCTCCCTTTAAGATCCAGGATAGACTATAAAGTACTCCTTCTTATCTGTAAAGCCCTAAATGGCTAAGGAGCAGCATATTTTACAGTCCCTCCTTCACTATGTCTCTACTCGAGCGCTCAGGTCTTCTGATGCCAGCCTGTTAGCCACTCAATGTCGCACCAATAAGAAAATTGGTGTAGCAGCCTTTTATCAATTATGCCCCCACGCTTTGGAATATCCTACCCAGGGCTATGAGAGAATGTCACTCAGTTGACATTTTTAAATGGCAGCAAAAAACCTACCTTTTTAATCAAGCTTTTAACTGACGTTACTTTCTTTGTCCTTTTACACTCTCAATTTTATATTTTACTGGACCAAGTGGGCGAGTCACACGGGAGACCTAGTCCCCCAACACAATATTCCCCCCCCCCACACTTTCCCCTCCTTCTCCCTTCTTACCCCCTCCCCTCCCTCAATCTCCCCAGTCTCCCACCTCACCTCCCCAAGATTTCGATGTAAACCACCGCCGGCCCCGTTTTCTCCACCACGTCAGCGATGAAGTTGTAGTTGAGGCGGGGGCTGTTGGGGGGGATGGGCCATGCGGTCTGGAGCTGCAGGAGGGGGAGGAAGAGGCCGAGACTGTGGTCTGGAGCCATGGGAGGGGGGGAGAGACCGAGGCTGCGATCTGGAGCCGTGGGAAGGGGAGGGAAAGGCCGAGGCTGCGCGGGAGGGGGAGAGAGAGACATAAACATCTTGTTGAGAGTTTTAGTAATATACTAGACTAAGTGGGACCCGTTCAGTCCCAGTCACACGGGAAGCCTGGTTCCCAACGCAGCCCATTCCCCAATGCAATATTCCACCACTCACCAATATCCCCTAACTGCGCAGGCGCAGCTCATTTCCCCTCATCCCCGAGCACTCCCTCCCCCTCCTTTTCACGTGTGGGAGGGGAGGAGGGGAGGGAAGAGGGTTGCGGGGTGGGAGGGGAGGAGGGCAGAAGGGGAGTGGGGGTGTGCGTGGGCAGGGGGGTGTAGGAGGGGGAAGTGCGTAGTGTGGGGGGAGGGGGGTGTGGGGGAGGGTGTGTGTGGCGGGTGGAGGTGTGTATGTGGGAGGTGTGTCTCCAGTTGCGTACTGCAGCCGGGGGACGGGGACTGTCGGGGGGCCAGTGGGAGAGGGAGGAGCGTCCTGCACCCAGGGGAGGGGGATGGCTTCAGGCGGGGCCTGTCGGGGGCCAGTGGGGAGGAGGGGGGAGCCTACCGC
The DNA here is from genome assembly GCA_038087875.1 of Malacoraja senta. Lineage (NCBI taxonomy): Eukaryota > Metazoa > Chordata > Chondrichthyes > Rajiformes > Rajidae > Malacoraja > Malacoraja senta. The sequence continues at coordinate 44,924,888 of CM075978.1, forward strand.
TATAGGACGCTACCCCCTTGCCCCTAACAGCCCCCACCTGAAGCCATCCCCCTCCCCCGCTGCAGGAGGTTCCCCCCCACCGGCCCCTGCCTGAAGCCGTGCCGTCCCCAACTGCAGGATGCACCCCCCACCACCAGCCCCAGCCTGAAGCCGTCCCCGTCCCCAGCTGCAGGATGCTCCCCACCGCTCCCCACTGGCTTCAGGCAGGGACCGGGGGGAGCATCCTGCAGCTGGGGATGGGACGGATTCAGGCGGAGGCAGGTAGAGCAGGAGTGTCCTGCAGTGGGGGAGGGGAGGCTTCAGGCGGGGGCTGTCAGAGGCCGGTGGGGGGGGGGGAGAGTGTCCCGCAGCCTGGGGAGGGGGACGGCTTCATGCGGGGGCTGTCGGAGGCCGGTGGGGGTGGGGAGAAGCGTCCTGCAGCTGGCGGAGGGGGACGGCTTCATGCGGGGGCTATCGAGGGCCAGTGGGGGTGGGAGGGTCCAACAGGCAATAGAGGGGGACGGCTTCAGGCGGGGGCTGTCGGGGGCCAGTGGGGGTGGGGGGAGCGTCCTGCACTCACTCCATCCCCCCTCAAACCCTCCATCCACTCTTCGCGGCTCTCTGGCGGCACAGGCATTCCCACCCATTGGGTTCCCATTGTGACGTAGAACATGCAGGTATTACTGCGCAGGCGCAGCTGACGGGCATGGCAAGTGGAAAAGGGATTTATTAAAGCTTAAAATGTGAATAATTCTTAAAATATAACAACAATTTAAACGTTAAAGATGAGATTTATTCAGTCCATTCTTTCTTGTTGCGTCTCTTGTTGCATTCTGCAGCCAGGGGAGGGGGACGGCTTCATACGGGGGCTGGTGGGGGGTGCGTCCTACAGATGGGGAAGGGCATGGCTTCAGGCGGGGGCTGGCGGGGGCCGGTGGGGGAGTGGCCTGCAGCTGAGAGGGGGACGGCTTCAGGCGGGGCCTGTCAGGGGCCAGTGGGGAGGGGGGGAGCGCTGCCGTGGCATACTGCTGCCGTGGCCTACCACTGCCGTGGCCTACCGTTGCCACTGCCGCTGCCTAGCTCCGCCGCTGCCGTGGCCTACCGCTGCCGTGGCCTACCGCTGCCTATCGCTGTCATGGCCCACCACTGCCGCTTCCTACCGCTGTCATGGCCTACCGCTGCCGCTCCCCACCAGCTTCAGGCGGGGACAGGTGGAGAGCATCCTGCAGCTGGGGACGGGACGGCTTCAGGGGTTGGGGGTCCTTCAGCTGGGGACGGGACGGGACAGCTTCAGGTGGGGGCCGGTGGGGGGGCGGATGCGTCCAGCAGCTGGGGATGGCTTCAGGCGGGGACCGGCGGGAGAATCGTGTAGCCGGGGGAGGGGGACGGCTTCAGGCGGGGGCCGGCGGGAGCGTCCTGTAGCTGGGGACGAGGACGGCTTCAGGCGGGGGCTGTCGGTGGCCAGTGGGGGGAGTGTCCTGCAGCCAGTGGAGGGGGACGGCATCAGGCTTAGGCTGTCGGGGGCTGTGGGAAGGGGTAGCGTGCTTCCTGCAGCTCGGGGAGGGAGACGGCTTCAGGCGAGGGCTTTCGGAGTCGGTGGGGGAGAGGGGAGCATCCTGTAGCCGGGGACGGGGACGGCTTCAGACGGGGGCTGTTGGGGGCCGTTGAGCGACCTGCAGCTGGGGTAGGGGTGTCCTGCAGCTGGGGGATGGGGACGGCTTCAGGCATGGGCTGTCGGAGGGGGGGGGAGCGTACTGCAGCCAGGGGAGGGGACTCACCAACTCAGCTTCGGGGCTCACCGAGTCAGCGAGGCTTCGGGGCTCACAGAATCAACGCGGCTTCGGGGCTCACCAATTGAGCGCGGCCGCCGGGGCTTTATTCTCTTCGCCCTGGTGATTGACAGCGGGTGCCGTAAGGGGCGTCGCCGTCCTGGCGACTGACAGGGGAGAAGACCAATCTGCTGATCTTACGGTTTTTCAACCTTCATAACTTTTGTAATATTCCACTGATCGGAACTAAGCTTGGTGCATTTGCAGCACAGGAGAATGGCCAGAAATAGTGGATGCATTAATGATAATTTTTCAAAACTCTTTAGATTCTGGAGTAGTTCCTGAGGATTGGAGGGTAGCAAACATAACCCCACTTTTTAAGAAGGGAGGGAGAGAGAAAACGGGGAATTACAGACCAGTTAGTCTAACATCGGTAGTGGGGAAACTGCTAGAGTCAGTTATTAAAGATGGGATAGCAGCACATTTGGAAAGTGGTGAAATCATTGGACAAAGTCAGCATGGATTTACGAAAGGTAAATCGTGTCTGACGAATCTTATAGAATTTTTCGAGCATGTAACTAGTAGAGTGGATAGGGGAGAACCAGTGGATGTGTTGTATCTGGACTTTCAGAAGGCTTTCGACAAGGTACCACATAAGGGATTAGGATACAAACTTAAATCACACGGTATTGGGGGTTCAGTATTGATGTGGATAGAGAACTGGCTGGCAAACAGGAAGCAAAGAGTAGGAGTAAACGGGTCCTTTTCACAATAGCAGGCAGTGACTAGTGGGGTACCGCAAGGCTCAGTGCTGGGACCCCAGCTATTTACAATTTATATTAATAAGCTGGATGAGGGAATTGAAAGCAACATCTCCAAGTTTGCGGATGACACTAAGCTGGGGGGCAGTGTTAGCTGTGAGGAGCATGCTAGGAGACTGCAAGGTGACTTGGATAGGCTGGGTGAGTGGGCAAATGTTTGGCAGATGCAGTATAATGTGGATAAATGTGAGGTTATCCACTTTGGTGGCAAAAGCTGGAAGGCAGACTATTATCTAAATGGTGGCCGATTAGGAAATGGGGAGATGCAGCGAGACCTGTGTTTCATGGTACACCAGTCATTGAAAGTAGGCATGCAGGTGCAGCAGGCAGTGAAGAAAGCGAATGGTATGTTAGCTTTCATAGCAAAAGGATTTGAGTATAGGAGCAGGGAGGTTCTACTGCAGTTGTACAGGGTCTTGGTGAGACCACACCTGGAGTATTGCATACAGTTTTGGTCTCCAAATCTGAGGAAGGACATTATAGCCATAGAGGGAGTGCAGAGAAGGTTCACCAGACTGATTCCTGGGATGTCAGGACTTTCATATGAAGAAAGCTGGATAGACTTTGGCTTATCTCGCTAGAATTTAGGAGATTGAGAGGGGATCTTATAGAAACGTACAAAATTCTTATGGGGTTGGACAGGGTAGAAGCAAGAAGATTGTTCCCGATGTTGGGGAAGTCCAGGACAAGGGGTCACAGCTTATGGATAAGGGGGAAATACTTTAAGACCGAGATGAGGAAAAACTTTTTCACACAGAGAGTGGTGAATCTCTGGAACTCTCTGCCACAGAGGGTAGTTGAGGCCAGTTCATTGGCTATATTTAAGAGGGCGTTAGATGTGGCCCTTGTGGCTAAGGGGATCAGGGGGTATGGAGAGAAGGCAGGTACGGGATACTGAGTTGGATGATCAGCCATGATCATATTGAATGGCGGTGCAGGCTCGAAGGACCGAATGGCCTGCTCCTGCACCTATTTTCTATGTATCTATGTATCTAAGTTGGCAAAAAATCACAGCGTTATCGGGGACCATCTTTGCACAATGTAAAAACGACGCAAACCGGAAGAGGACAAGATGAGAGTTTTAGTTAAGTATAGAAGATAGATAGATATATTAGACTAAGTGCAGACCCGTCCCCCAACGCATCCGTTCCCTACCAGTAGACCCCACGGAAGGCATGGTCCTCCAACTCAAGCCGTTCCCGAATGTAAGTGAAGCTGATCACTGCTAGCCGAGCCATTGTGACATCATCAATTGAAGCTGGTCATTTTAAATTCAAAGTATTTTGATGTTTTAAACTTTAATCAGTAATGTTGAGAAATAAAGCATAAAGTGAAGGTGAATACCTAGGGGGAAATGTGAATCAGAATATGTAAAAATCTTGTGAAAGTTGGCATTTTTAAAGCTTTAATCGTGAATAACGTGAAATATAGGATGAAATCTTCAGTGAAGCTGATCACTGCTAGCCGAGCCATTGTGACGTCATCAGTGAAAGCTGGCCATTTTAAATTGAAAGTCTTTTGATGTTTTTATATTTCTTACTTACTTTTAATCAGTAACGTCGAGAAATAAAGCATAAAATGTTCAGTGAAGGTGGTCTCTGCCTCGAGGGGAAAAATGTCAATCAGAATATGTAAAAATGTAATCGTTACCGCATATTTTTGCGAACATGTAAAGACAACCACATATACACATACATATACACACACATATACACACGTACAAGATCAGGCTTTTAATAAGTACTAGACCAAGTGCAGACCCATTGGGTCTTCTCCCCCAATGCACCCGTTCCCTCCCCCAATGCACCCGTAGACCCCACGGCCATTCCCGAACGTAAGATTCCAGCACTCCTCTGCCTCCCTCAGCAGTGGGCTTTAAAAAAATTCCAATTGCACTTCCCCTGCGTGTGAGGTGAAAGGTTCAGAGCAAAGATTATAGCTCTATGATCTTTGGTTCAGAGTGTTCCTGCAACATTGTATCGAAGTGTGTTGGAAGCTGGCAAGAATGATTTTAATGATTTTAAAAGAAAATGTGAATCAGAATATGTCTGCTCCCCCAACGGTGTGGTCTCCCAACACAATATTCCACAACTCAGCCATTCCCCCAACGCAACTTAACCCGTTCCCGAATGTAAGATTCCAGCACTCCCCTGCCTCCGTCAACAGTGGACTTAAAAAAAAATTCCAATTGAACATCCCCTGCTCGCCAGCTAAAAAAACGAGAAAAAGAACATACGATCCCAAAGATTAAATCAGATAGAGGGGAATTATTAACCATATCGAAGGATATTAATAAAAGATTTGCGCAATTTTATGAGAATTTGTATACATCTAAAATGACAACTGACTCCAATAAAATTACAGAGTTTTTGGATAATTGTAATCTTCCAAAGTTAGAGTTGAAGGAACAAGAGGAATTGGGAGCACAAATCTCAATTAAGGAATTAGAAGATACAATAAACTCATTAAAGAATGGAAAAACACCAGGTCCTGATGGATTTACTAATTAATTTTATAAAAGCTTCGATGACAAAATTATACCACGATTACAAAAAATGTACCAATATGCTTTTAAAAAACAAATATTACCTGATACACTAGCTGAATCAACGATCACACTAATACTTAAAAAAGACAAAGATATAGAAGAACCGGGTTCATATAGAGCTATAGCATTGTTAAATACAGATTAAAAAATATTAGCGAAAACACTAGCTAGAAGATTAAGTAAATATATTAGTAAACTAATAAACCCAGATCAGACGGGGTTTATCCCTAAAAGATATTCATCTAATAATATGAGACGTCTACTCAATATAATGCACTCACATAAGTCTGAAGAACAAGAACTATCAATCATTTCGTTGGATGCTGAAAAAGCATTTGACCAAGTAGAATGGAATTATATGGATAAAGTATTACAAAAATTCCAACTGGGAGAGAATTTTATTTTATGGATTAAACTATTGTATAATAAACCTACAGCTAGAATATTAACTAATAACATATTATCCTCGAAATTTCAACTATCAAGGGAAAATTGACAAGGATGCTCATTATCACCACAGTTGTTTGCTCTCATAATTGAACCGTTAGCAGAAAAAATTAGAACACATCCAGATATCCATGGGTATAATACTAAATATTCAAATAATAAAATATCTTTATATGCGGATGATACATTATTGTACATTACAAAACCTCAAATAACTATACCAAATATATTAAATTTAATTGAGGATTTTGGATCTTTTTCTGGATACAGAATAAATTGGAATAAAAGTGAAATTATGTCAATAAAACCGAAAGACTCAACACATCTTTTAAAATTCCCTTTTAAAATAGCTACAGAAAAATGTAAATACTTGGGAATTGAAATCACTAGAACATATCAAGGCATGTTGAAAGCAAATTTTGATCCTCTACTTAATAAATTAAATACACTAATTAAATTTTGGAAAACGCTCCCGATGTCTTTAATAGGCCGAATAAATGCAATAAAAATGATCTTCTTACCACAAATTTTATACCTATTTCAATCGATTCCTATATACAGTGGCTTGCAAAAGTATTCATACCCCTTGAACTTTTCCACATTTTGTCACGTTACAACCACAAACGTAAATGTATTTTATTGGGATTTTATGTGATAGACCAACATAAAGTGGTGCATAATTGTGAAGTGGAAGGAAAATGATACATGGTTTTCAAATTTTTTTACAAATAAAAAACTGAAAAGTGTGGTGTGCAAAAGTATTCAGCCCCCCTGAGTCAATACTTTGTAGAACCACCTTTCGCTGCAATTACAGCTGCAAGTCTTTTGGGGTATGTCTCTACCAGCTTTGCACATCTAGAGACTGAAATTTTTGCCCATTCTTCTTTGCAAAATAGCTCAAGCTCAGTCAGATTGGATGGAGAGCGTCTGTGAACAGCAATTTTCAAGTCTTGCCAGAGATTCTCAATTGGATTTAGGTCTGGACTTTGACTGGGCCATTCTAACACATGAATATGCTTTGATCTAAACCATTCCATTGTAGCTCTGGCTGTATGTTTAGGGTCGTTGTCCTGCTGGAAGGTGAACCTCCGTCGCAGTCTCAAGTCTTTTGCAGACTCTAACAGGTTTTCTTCCAAGATTGCCTTGTATTTGGCTCCATCCATCTTCCCATCAACTCTGACCAGCTTCCCTGTCCCTGCTGAAGAAAAGCATCCCCACAGCATGATGCTGCCACCACCATGTTTCACAGTGGGGATGGTGCGTTCAGGGTGATGTGCAGTGTTAGTTTTCCGCCACACATAGCGTTTTGCATTTAGGACAAAAACTTTAATTTTGGTCTCATCTGACCAGAGCACCTTCCTCCACATGTTTGCTGTGTCCCCCACATGGCTTGTGGCAAACTGCAAACGGTACTTCTTATAGCTTTTTTTCAACAATGGCTTTCTTCTTGCCACTCTTCCATAAAGGGCCGATTTGTGGAGTGCATGACTAATAGTTGTCCTGTGGACAGATTCCCCCTCCTGAGCTGTGGATCTCTGCAGCTCCTCCAGAGTTACCATGGATCTCTTGGCTGCTTCTCTGATCAATGCTCTCCTTGCCCGGCTTGTCAGTTTAGGTGGACGGCCATGTCTTGGTAGGTTTGCAGTTGTGCCATACTCTTTCCATTTTCGAATGATGGATTGAACAGTGCTCCGTGAGATGTTCAAAGTTTGGGATATTTTTTTATAACCTAACCCTGCTTTAAACTTCTCCACAACTTTATCCCTGACATGTCTGGTGTGTTCCTTGGGCTTCATGATGCTGTTTGTTCACTAATGTTCTCTAACAAACCTCTGAGGCCTTCACAGAACAGCTGTATATATACTGAGATTAGATTATACACAAGTGGACTTTATTTACTAATTAGGTGACTTCTGAAGGCAATTGGTTATACTGGATTTTATTTAGGGGTATCAGAGTAAAGGGGGCTGAATACTTTTGCACGCCACACTTTTCAGTTTTTTATTTGTAAAAAAATTTGAAAACCATGTATCATTTTCCTTCCACTTCACAATTATGCGCCACTTTGTGTTGGTCTATCACATAAAATCCCAATAAAATACATTTACCTTTGTGGTTGTAACATGACAAAATGTGGAAAAGTTCAAGGGGTATGAATACTTTTGCAAGCCACTGTACCTACCAAAGAAGTTTAAAAAAAAACTGGATTCGGACATTACTAATTTTATATGGGACTATAAATCACATAGAATACAAAGAACACACTTGAACAAAGCTAAAGTATTAGGGGGCTTAGCACTCCCTAACTTCATGTATTACTATTGGTCAGTAAATATTAAAAATATGATTCAACTGATGGACAACTCTGCCCAGCAAGTGGACTGGATTGTAATGGAGAGAGAGGACTGCTCCTCTGGAAACATTGGAGCGATCCTTCTCTCACCAATGAAACTGAATAACATAAATTATAACAAAAACCCAATTATACATAGTACAATCAGAACTTGGAAACAAATAAAACAAAATTAAAAATTAAGAAATTTATTGCTTTTATCTCCCATAATTAATAACCCTTCATTTAATCCCTCTATTACAGACAAATCTTTCATACAATGGGATAGACTAGGAATTAAAAAGTTCGGTGACTTGTACGAAACTGGAAAATTACTATCATTCCAACAATTACAAATAAAATATAAATTCGGAAATAATCAATATTTTAAATATTTTCAAATATGTGACTATTTGAAAAAATATACAAAAGATCATCATAATAGCCCAGCAGATGTATTGGATGAAGCAATGCAGATACAAGCTGAATCAGCAAACTTAATATCATATTTGTATAATATTATCTTAAATGTAGAAATACCATCTACGGAAGGTATTAGAAGAGACTGGGAACAAGAATTAGCTATTAAAATCTCAAAGGAAAGGTGGAATGAACATTTATTAAACGTGCATAAATGTTCGATTAATGTAAGACACACTTTAATACAATTTAAAATTTTACATAGATTATATTATTCTAAAACTAAAATCAATAAAAATGTTCCCAAATGTATCATCAATTTGTGATAAATGTCAATTTCAAGAAGCTACTATAGCGCACTCATTTGTTTTCTGTACAAAAATTCAAAAATTTTGGATTGAAATTTTTGAAATCTTTACAAAATTATTTAAAATTAAACTGATACCCAAAGCAGAATGGATTATCTTCGGAACAACGGAAGATAGTCCAGAACTAAATGTGTTCCAAAATAAATTAATAGACTATGGGTTAATAACTGGAAAAAAGTTAATCCTAAAATTCTGGAAAAACGCTCCAATACCAACTATAAACATGTGGATTTCAAATATGTTCGAAACATTACACCTAGAAGAGATAAGACTCCTCCTGGCAGGTAAACCAGATCACTTCCACCTGACATGGTCTGCATTTATAGAATTATTACAAGTATAGGGTGCAAAAGTACTAAAAAAAAACTGAGGTCAGGTAAGGGGGGATGAAAGCTGGACAGTTGGTATGTCCCATTTGCGTGAGGCTTACAAAAAAGTATTTGTTTTTCTCTTTTCCCTCTTTCTCTTTTTTTTTCTTTTTTAGGGTCTATTTCTTAACTCTTTCTTTTTGTTTTTAATTTCTTTCATAGGGTCTTTGTTTTTTTTTGTTTTTTGTTGCCACGTTTTTTACACTCACTTTTTTCCTTCACTTTCTTCTTTCTCTCAATCTCATCCTTTCCCTTTATTAGTGTAAAAAATAAACGGAGTACATTAATTGTAATAAGATATATGTGACGAGTACTAATGTAATTGGTTGTAATGTAATGTACTTCTAATAAATAAAAATTAAAAAAATAAAAATTAAAAAAAAGAACTTCCCCTGACTGCCGCAGAAGTTCCAACTGCAATACCAATTGGCCCTTCCCCTCCTGTTGAAAAATCCCATTAAGGTGAAAAGTTCAGAGTGTTTCTGTCTTGCAACTTTGTATCGAAGACATCGTAGAGACTATTAAATCATTGAAAAGTGGAAAAACTCCTGGCCCGGATGGGTTTAGTAACGAATTTTATAAAAAATCTAATGATTTAATTTCTCCACGCTTACAAGCCCTTTATATTCAAGCATTTAAAGAACAGACTTTACCACAAACTCTTGCTGCATCAACTATTACATTAATTCCAAAAAAAAGATAAAAATCTCGAGGAGCCTGGATCCTATAGGGCAATAGCCCTTTTAAATACGGATCAGAAGATACTTTGACTAAAAGGCCTGTCTCACGAGTCTGCGGTCATTGGCGGCAAAACGGGAAGAATCTGCCGCCATAGACCGCGCACTCGTGAGAACGTACAATTCCGGGGCCGTGCGGCGGTGTTCCCAACACCGCACGGTGCTAAAATAAAACCGACAATGTCGAAAACTATATACTCACCGCACAACCTCCACCAGTGATGCACGAGTGCGGCACGGCCGCCCGCACGGGCCGCCGCCAGTGTGGCTCGAGCGCCGTGCGTCAAACCTCCACTGCCACAGCCTCCGCCAGTGAGGCACGTGCCTCCGCCAGTGAGGCACGTGTGCGGCACGGCTGCAGGCACAGCCACCGCTACAGCGCCGCGATCAGGATGGCCGCCGCCACAGCCGCCGCTCGTGAGTCACGTGCGGCGGGCCGACGTCATCGCAGTCGGCCCGCCCTTTTTTTTACTTACCGCAAGCACGTGGGACCTGCCGTGTTTGAATTACTCGGCCCCCGCGCAGCATCCGTGCGGCGCTCCAGTGGATAGGCTCGGCGCTCTCGCCGTTGCCACGCGGTCCCCGCTACCGGCGACGCCGCACTTTACCGCCGATGACCGCAAGCAGGTAAGACAGAGCCTTAAGACTTTGGCTCGTAGATTAAGCCTAGTTATCGGTAAACTAATACATCCAGATCAAACTGGGTTAATACCTAAACGACACTCGTTTTATAATTTGAGATGTTTGTTTAACATAATATATTCGCAGAGAATGCCAAATGAAGATCTAACAATTATTTCTCTAGATGCAGAAAAAGCTTTCGACCAAGTGGAATGGTCTTATCTTTTCACAGTGTTGGAAAAATTCCAATTGGGAGAAACTTTACTTTATGGGTGAAGCTTTTATACACTAATCTGACAACTAGAATACTGACAAATCAAATGCTTTCACCTAAATTGTATTTATCTAGGGGTAACAGACAAGGATGTGCTCTTTCTCCAATGTTATTTGCTTTAGCCATAGAACCTCTTGCCGAGAGTATCAGGTCCCATTCAAGCATTTATGGATATAATACCAAATGTACCTCCAATAAAATCTCGTTATATGCAGATGATGTACTTTTATACATTACTAATCCCCAAGTTAGTATTCCAAATGTTCTAAACATTATAGAACAATTTGGTTCTTTTTCTGGATACAGAATTGGAATAAAAGTGAAATCATGTCAATAAAAGAATAAGACCCTTCTCAACTCCAACAATTTCCTTTCAGAATCGTTACTGAAAAGTTCAGATATCTTGGAATTTGCGTGACTAGAAAGTATTCCTCTTTGTTTAAAATAAACTTCCCACCACTAATTACTAAATTGTATGCCTACATCCAATTTTGGAAAACACTTTCTATCTCCCTTATTGGTAGATTAAATGCCATAAAGATGATCTTCCTTCCGCAACTTTTATATTTATTTCAATCAATACTGATATATCTCCCTAAAAGCTTTTTTTTTTTAATTGACTCTATTGTCACTAACTTTATTTGGGACTACAAAACCCACAGAATACACAAAAGACATTTGTGCAAATCCAAAGAAAATGGAGGATAAGCTCTACCAAATTTTCTTTTTTACTAATGGGCAACTAATATTAAAAATATAACCTTCTGGTTGGACGATACATGTCAACATGTAAATTGGTTAAAAATGAGAGGGAAGATTGTTTGCCTTTTAGTATAGGCTCGATCCTCCTATCTCCAATACATTTGAATAAATCAACGTATGAGCAAAATCCGATAACACATAGTACTATCCGTATCTGGAAACAGCTGAAATTCAGTCTTAAATTGAGAAATATGTCTCTCCTTCTTCCTATTGCAAATAATCCCTCGTTTAAACCGTCTACTTTAGATGTGGTGTTTTTTAAATGGAAAAACCTGGGAATCAATACTGTGGGAGACCTCTATAAGAAGGGGACTCTCTCTTCTTTTCAAGAACTACAGGAGAAATATCACTTGAATGGCAATACTTTTTTTAGATACCATCAAATCCGAGATTACGTGAAAACATATACACAAGACTGTCCAGATATATTAGATGATTGTTTGAATAGACATGCCGATACAAGTAAGTTTATATCTTACATTTATAACACTCTTCTAAATATTGACACCCCACCCTCTGAGATTTATAGGCGAGCATGGGAGGACGAGCTGGGTTTACCCATTTCGAAAGATATATGGGAGGAAAGCCTACAATACATACACTACTGTTTTTTAAATGCCAGGCATTGCCTGATACAATTTAAAGTATTGCATAGGTTATACTACTCAAAGACTAAATTGAACAAGATCTTCCCAACTGTCTCTCCTCTCTGTGATAAATGTCACTTTCAAGAAGCCACCCCAACTCATTATTTTGTATTCTGTATAAAAATATAAAACTTCTGGACGGGAATATTCAATATCATTTCTAAAACACTTAAAATTCAATTGGAGTCAGATTCAAAACTAATAATATTAGGAATGTCGGAGGGCTGCCCTAATTTAACGTTATCTCAAAGACGCTTCCTTGACTATGGTTTAATAACTGCGAAAAAACTTATACTTAAATTCTGGAGAAAGATAACAGTCCCCACAGTGAAGATGTGGATCACAGAAATGACCGAGTCACTACATCTAGAAAAAATAAGGCTTGTCTTGACTGACAAACCAGATCAATTTTCCAAAATATGGTCTCCTTTCATTGAATTTCTTCAACAACATAATGGTTGAACACAAACTCAAAACCGACGCTAGGGTCGGGTGAGCGGGCGAAGGGAAGGGTAGTGGGATATATCTCCGCTTCTTTCACTTCTTCGTTAGTTCTGGGGTTTTTCTTTTTTCTTTTTCGTGTCTTTTTCGAAATTCTTTCTTTTCTTTTTCTTTTCTTCTTTTTTTCCCTTTTTTCCTTTTTCCTTTTTTCCGATTTAGTTATTAGTTTATAAAATGTTAAAATTGAAGCTGTATGAAAATTGTATAACTGTTATGTCGATTACTTTCTCCTTGCACAATTGCTTCTAATAAAATAAATATTTTTTTAAAAACTTTGTATCGAAGTGTTGGAAGCTGGGATGAAGGATTTTAACAGTAAAAATCTTGTTAAAGCTGGCATTTTAAAAACTTTAATCACGAATAACTTGTGAAATATAGGATGAAATCTTCAGTGAAGCTGATCACTGCTAGCCAAGCCATTGTGACATCATCAGTTGAAGCTGGTCGTGTTAAATTCAGTCTTTTGATTTTTTTAAACTTTAATCAGTAATGTCGAGAATGTCGAGAAATAAAGCCTAAAATGTTCAGTGAAGATGTCCTCTGCCTAGAGGGGAAAAATGTGAATCAGAATATGTTAAAATGTGATCGTTACCACGTAGTGTTTTTGCGAAGATGTAGACAACCACATATACAGACACATATATACACATATACACACACACAAGAGTTTTGATAAGTAGATGATATGATGATAGATGGATATATAGATAGATATTTTTAAATAAATCTGTGTTTTTTATGCTATTAACTGCCTATGGCCTTACTGTTTTAAATTGTATATTTGTTCAGACCTGTGTTTTTCTGTGGAAAGCACTTTGGGTTGCATTCAGTTGTATGAAAAGTGCTATATAAATAAAGTCATTATTATTATTATTATTATTATTATTATTATTATTATTATTACAAATTTATCGCTCTACATTTCAGATGTTTCTATGGTCAAGTTGTTAGTAAAATCCTAACAATGGCTGTTTAAAATAATATAATTCAGTGAATAATATTGTGAAAGCAATAGCCACGAGGAAAGTTTACTACCTACACGTAGAAATTAACTAGGCACCTTTAGGTACGACCTTAAAAGTGAGCTTACTGGCACTGCTACTTTGTCAAACCCCTGTCCCACGGTACGAGTTCATTCCAAGAGCTTTCCCGAGTTAAAAAAAAATCAAACTCGTGGTAAGCACGGAGAAATAACGTAGCGGGTACGTCGGAGCTCGGGGACGTCTCTTAGTGCTAACAGCAGGTACTCGGGAAGACTCGCTAACGGCAGGTAAGCACGGGAAGACTCGTGAAGATTTTTCAACATGATGAAAAATGTCCACGAGAGCCCCGAGTACCGACGAGTGGCCATTACCGTAATTCTCCGAGTTCAAATCAGGGCAAACTCGGGAGAACTCTTGGAATGAACTCGTACCGTGGGATAGGGCTTTCAGGGTGGCTGCAACCAACCTGCTGGAAGGCTGCCCCTTTTCAACTGAGTGCATTGTGACTATGATCAATGGCCACGAGCAGCTCCAGCTCTGGACGTGCCAGCTGCTGACCATAGTACTTTGGACTAAGAACCTGTCATCGTGGGACAGGGGTTTGACAAAGTGGAAGAAGAAATTATGGCAGTTTCATATTCACAGTGCTGGTGGAACTCTTCCAGGACCAAGCAACAGGCTACAGTTTGCTTCAACCCAAATTATACAGCTTCGAAAAATACTTCCAGACCGTTACCAATAGAAACAATCCCGCAAGGTCACTCTCAGTTGTTAGTTTTTAGTTTAATTTTGAGATACAGTGTTCAAATGGGCCCTTCGGCCCACCGTGCCCGAGCCTGTGTTTCCACATTGAAGGAAATTACCCGAAATTCGGGAAATGCGGGTTGACCGGATAATGAATTTAGGGATTTAGGGATTTAGGGAATCTCGGATTTAGGGAAATGAAATAATTTGGGGAAATTTCGGGAAATTTCTGCATCTGGCCCGCGAAGGGGTCCAATCCGGCCCGCGGGATGATTTGGGGGAAAAAAGTATATTTACAATCATCCGCGCCTGCGCAGTTGGGGGAGGCCCATCAGCCGCGTCACAATTTAAAATGGCGCCGGTGAGGCTGTAGGGACGCAAAATGACGCCGTCTCCCTGCGCGTGGGCCGGTATCCACGTGTGCGCAGTTGGAGCGGCTGTCGCACATGCGCAGTTGGGGAATTTCAGGAAATACAATCAAATACCAGGAAATTTGGGATTCTAGTTAAGGAAAAAAAATGTTGAAGTGTGGAAGCACTGCTCCGTGCTGATCAACGATCATTCATACATTAGTTCTCGGTTATACCAGTTTCGGGCAGAACTAGGGGAAAATTACAGTTCAAGTAACCTGTAAACATCCATGTCTTTGGAATGTGAGAGGAAACCCGAGCACCTGGAGAAAACCCACGTGGTCACAGGGAGAACATACAAACCCTGTAACAGACAGCACCTGTAGCCAAATTCGAACAAAGGTCTCTGGCGCTGTAAGGCAGCAACTCTACCGCTGCACCACCGTGCTGCCCCTGCCTATTAGATCTCTATTCTTGCAGAACAGCAATCTGAGTGATATCAAGGAAAACTCAGATTGAATCTGCTGAATCTCCATTGTGGCAATATTTTGCATGTGTTCTGCCTGTCTATCCATGGAAGTCAACTGAAAGACAGCTGGACTACATTGAGATGCACTATCCTTCAATGACCTATTTAGGAACAAAACAGTGTCTTAAAGGCCTGTCTCACGAGTCTGCGGTCATTGGTGGTGAAACAGGAAGAATCTACCGCTCCTGGGCCGCCATAGACCGCGCACTCGGTCAAACGCACAATTCCGGGGCCGTGCGGCGTTGTTTCCAACACCGCACGGTGCTAAAATAAAACCAACACTGTTCAAAAATATGTCCCTACCGCACAGCCTCCGCCAGTGAGGCACGAGTGCGGCGCGGCCGCCACCACAGCCACCGCCAATGTGGCACGAGCGCCGTGCGTCGAACTTGCACCGCCACAGCCTCCGCCAGTGAGGCACGACCGCCGGCACGGCCGCCGCCACAGCCACCGCTACAGCACCGCGATCAGCACAGCCGCCGCCACAGCCGGCGCTAGTGAGTCACGTGTGTGGCACGGCCGCCGCCACAGCCACCGCTACAGCGCCGCGATCAGGACGGCCGCCGCCACAGCCCCGCAGATCCATGATGACGTCATCGCAGTCGGCCCGCCCTTTTTTTTAACTTACCGCAAGCACATGGGACCAGCCGTATTTAAATCACTCGGCCCCCGCGCAGCATCCGTGCGGCGCTCCCGTGGCCTAGGCTCGGCGCTCTCGCCGTTGCCGTGCGGTCCCCTCTACAGGCGAAGCCGCGCTTCACCGCCGATGACCGCAACACCGTGAGACAGAGCCTTTACTTTGGAACATTACAATTTTTACACACTTTCTTGATCACATGCCCCACAAGGTCCTTTCTCCTGAGCACCAATACTGGCCTGCATTTTATGCTTATCAGTGCTGCGATGCTAGACATATTAATTCACGCTTTAACAATTCAATAATCTTTCAGAAAATCTTCATAGTTTTATTATTTGTTTACTTTCCATGTTCCACTTTCATCTTCACTTAACCCTAGCTGCGATTCACACCTCAAACAAATCACTTTCCAGTGCATTCACTTTTACCTTTAAAATTCCATCGCTTTATAAGCTCCTATTCATCTTTTCATCTTGTTTATTTGAAACTTTTCAGCCAACCAGTATTATCAGAAAGTTTGACAACTTCTTAAATCACATTTCTGCCTGCACATAATAAATTCAGACATGCCATGGTGATAACAAGAATCAAATACCATCAATATGATAATCTGAAGAAGGGACCCGAACCAAAACATCACCTATCCATTTTCTCCAGAAAGGCTGCCTGACCCGCTGAGTTTCTGCAGCTATTTGTGTCTATCTTCAATATTATAAACAAGATAGACACAAAATGCTGGAGTAACTCAACAGGACAGGCAGCATTTCTGGATAGAAGGAATGGGTGACGTTTCAGGTTTAAGTGCCTGTCCCACTTGGGCGACCTAATGCGCGAGTTCTGGCAGGTTTGCCCTCGACTCATACTCGCAGCATGGTCGACACAAGGTTGTAGGAGGTCTTCGTAACTCTCCTTCGCATGTTCTCCGCGTACTCGAGGCCTCAGCTAGGTCGCGGCGGTTTTTACAATATGTTAAAAAATGCCCGCGAGTAAAAAAAGGTCGCCATGGAAAAATCTGATACTTTTTTTACTCGTAGGTTTAGTCGAGGTAGGTCGTAGTATGTCGGCATGTTAGTCGTAGGTAATCGAGGGTAGTCAAAGGTAGTCGTAGATAGTCTTCACCATAGTTGAAGGGAGGTCAAAGGGAGGTCAAAGGAGATCGCCTTCACTCTCCACTATTCGGTGTCCAATTTTCCCGAAGTTAGTCGTAGCTAGTCGTAGCTAGTCGAAGCTGGTCTTCAACATAGTCGAAGGAGGTCGAAGGAGGTCTTCTACATAGTCGAAGGAGGTCTTCAACATGTCATTTTTTCAAACTCTTCTAAACTCGCCAATTAGGTCGCCCAAGTGGGACAGCCCCAAGTGGGACAGCCCCTTTGTCAATATGACAAAGTTACATGCAAATTTTTTTTTTAAATGGGCAGTGGCAGTATTCATGGACATAGTAAGACAGCTCTCAGTGCAACCAAGTAAAATCATTCATAGATAAGATTATGTTACTTTGCAAACAACATAACAAAGTAACTCCATTACAGAAATAATATTCACTCTGTCCATGGTCTAACACAGTTATTTGGACATAAATTAGATAGTCCTGAAAATGGTGAGGGATGGTAAAGAACAAAACACACATCAGTTCATGAAAATACAGGCTTTGCACCAACTCTGCACTCCCTGACCATTTAGATGATTGCAATCTGTATCCAGCAGTACCACTATATTCATTTCTTGCACGTATATCCTGGGGCCTAATTTCAAAAGAGGCCTCACTTAGTTAAAGCTTATCTGGTCGATGTGAGCCAGTCTGAAATTCTTAAAGGGGAAGTGCACCATAACTCCATCTGACGATTTCAGAATATCTGAAACTGAATCTGACCTGGGAGTCGTACATCAACGGCACTAAATGGAACGCTACAATCTCTGTGCATTTTTTGACATGGGAATACAACTTTTAGTGAGGACATGGAGCCTAAATGGTCACATGTAACCTGAGAATAAAAATAATGCAGAACATTGTCATTTTTTAAGCATTGATTATGATATCAGGATGTCATAATGTTTTACTCGCAATAAAGTATTTTTGATAGAGACACAAGATACCGCAGACATTGTAATCTTGAGCAAAAACTAAGTCCATTCTTTCCACTGAACTAAATGCAAGTGGCACGGTGTTGCAGCAAAGATCCCAAATGGCCTCTGTAAAATTGCTTCTGGACTAGATAGGTGGCAGGAACATCTGAGGTTGGGGGGACTGGTCGACAGGGGGTGAATAATTGGATGTGTGTGAGAGAAAAGCATGAGAAAATTAACTAATGGGTAGTCTCCTTCAGTGTTGTATAGAAATAAGTCAGCCTAGCATTCTCTAGTGTAGTACTTGAACCCATGAACTCCTAAGGCACGAATCAGCCAACGCACCAATGCTAGCTGCTTTTTGAATGAATGCAACAGCTGTAAAAGAAGAAATTCATAAGCCAATATATGGAGTCATGAGATAATGGAGAAAATTCTAGTATTATTTGATTATATCTTATAGACATGTCCAAATTCCATTTCATGTCCAAACAGTTTATGGAAACAGTCACTGATAAGATACTAAAGGTTACAAGCAGCGTAAATAGATCAAATAAAGCCACGCATTCATGTAGAAACTGGTACATGAAGTTCGATACTAAAAACATTAATTCTAGAGGTAGCTTTAGCACTTAAGTGTGAGGATCCAGACACAATTGGATGGCAAAGCCCTACTGGCAACATCTACCATTCTGAGATGTGAATTGGCATGGGGAAATCAGACCTTTCCTTTAGAAGAAATTATGAAAAATGGGGAGTTAAGATTTGAGCTTTTTTACACTTATATAAAGATGGATGTTGTGAGTTTGCATTAGATGTTCAAAATGAACTGTGTAATATGTTTTTAGATTAAATGATAAATACATAAGTATGGCACACTCCACTGTAAGTGCATTTTCAAAAGTACCAAAATGCTGAAAATAATGCAGCAGATATGTGAATTAGTTAAGATTGCCGAGTGATGTGTCACTGGTAATGTTGGCTTTTTGGAACATGTTTAATTGTCTTATGCAGACTGGAAGGAATTTCTCACTTTCTATTGAACTTGGCTGTGTCTTTTTTCCTTTACTTTTGCCTCCCCAAGGAGTTAACATTGCTACCAGGTGATGCATAAGGTTCCATGGATAGAGCTAGCTGTCCTTTCTCTCTTCCTTAATAAACATCAGGCCAAACATTTAATTATATTACGTCTATGTTTATGCATTTTTTACTTTTGGAACTCTAATCTTCATGTGGAAATATTGCAACATTTTAACTAAGGCATAAAGGTTATACTTGCTGCAAAATTGTTGCCTGCTGCATCTCAGCAGTAGCATCCAGGCTTGTTTAAAGCCACAAATAAGGTATTGGTTTTCAAGGACTTCTGCATTGCAAATTGTGTTGTTGAGTTTGAATATCAGCATTCCAGCTCTCCCTCCTCAATTTCACTTACATGTTTTGACCTACTTCTTTTTTTCACTTATTCAATATTTAGCATCCGTTTGCTGCTGACAGGGTCAGAATTTTGTGCATTTTCAGTAAACACCCTTGAAAAAGCGATAGTGAATTGCCCTCTTGAACTACCGCACTCCTTCAGGTGAAAGCAACCGCACAAGGCTGTTGGGTAGAGTGTTCCAGGATTTACACCTGGTGATGATAAATGATCGACAATATATTTCTGAGTCTAGATAGTAGGCAACTGAAGGGGAACATATGACTGTTGGCCTAACCAAGCATCTGAATCCCTTGCCATTTTTGATGGGAGAGGACATAGATTTTGGAGGTAGACAAAAGTGCTGGAGAAACTCAGCGGGTGAGGCAGCATCTATGGAGCGAAGGAAATAGGCAACGTTTCGGGCCGAAACCCTTCTTCAGACTCTAGATTTTTGAATTGTTTTTGGTCTGTCCCAGGCAAAAAATTGCAGTGCATCTTGTAGATGGGCACACTATAATCACTGTGCTGAGAGACTGAATATAGGGTGATGTATCGTGTATAAATACAGGAGTTGCTTTGTCCTGAATGACATTGAGCTTTTTGAATGGTTTTCATCATGCTCTCGCCTTTGCCTTAGAGATGGTGGAAAGTATCCATGACAGAATACCCTGTACAGGCTTAGCAATTCTATTTCAATCAGCGACCTGGATGCGATGGAGATAAAGCAGCATGTAATTTGTATGATTTTGAATAAATTGAATCAATTTAAGTGTAAAAACAGGGACCTGCAGATGTTGGTTTATACCAAAGAAAGAGACATGGACCATGTTCTCCAGGGATGCTGCTTGAACCGCTGAGTTATTCCAGCACTTAGTGTCTTTCTTCAATTTGTATATTAGTTTCAGTGATATCTAGCATTTTTATTTGTTTTAGTCATTTTAAACTGTATGCTTATTATTTTAATAGCTAAAATAAAACAATTCCTCCAGTTTGATGACCTCGAAAAGATCATCCACACATTTATCTCCTCCCGCCTAGATTACTGCAACTCCCTTTTACACTGGCATCAGCCAATCTTCACTGTCCCGCCTGCAACTGGTCCAAGACGCCGCAGCGAGACTCCTGACGGGCACCCGAAAAAGGGACCACATCACCCCGATCCTGGCCTCTCTCCACTGGCTCCCTGTGCGGTTCCGTATACATTTCAAGATCCTCCTCTATGTCTACAAAGCCCTCAATGGGCTTGCCCCCACCTACATTAAAAGTCTTCTCACCCACCACTCCTCCTCCAGGTCCCTCAGATCAGCCGACTTGGGGTTGCTGAATATCCCGCGGTCTAGGCATAAGCTCAGGGGCGACCGTGCCTTTGCGGTGGCAGCTCCTAGACTGTGGAACAGCATCCCTCTTCCCATCAGAACTGCCCCCTCCATCGACTCCTTTAAGTCAAGACTAAAAACTTATCTGTACTCCCAAGCCTTTCTTGACGTCCTCTGAGCGAGGGCTATATGTATATATGTATGTAGTTTGTTTGTTTATACTATTCTTATAACAAATGTAAAGCACTTTGGCCAATGAGAGTTTTTTTTAAAATGTGCTATATAAATAAATGTGACTTGACTTGAAAATGTTTTTGAATATTTCTGAATGCCAGTGACATTTAAGTTTAGAGCTTTGAAAGCGTGAGGGCTGCAGCCTAATCCGCTGTTAGAGCAATTTGGTTAAATGGACAACTCAAAGCCAGTCAGGTCAGAGATGGCTTCATGAACATTGCTGTAAGATCTATACCAGTTTGATGTAGGCCTGGCAGATAGGCAGTGGTGAATAATGCAGAAATACCAGGTCATTGTGATGGCTCTGCAGGAAATATTCACCTTCAAAAGCGTTAAAGTCTCTCCTCTCTCTATATTGACACTCAGAACAGACATCATATAGATTTGAGTAAAAACATAAATTGTTGGACCAACTTAGCAGATCAGGCAGCATCTCTAGATTGAGGCACCACACTGACACAGCAGCAGAGTTGCTACCTTGTAGCGCCAGAGACCCGTGTTCGATCCTTACCATGGGTGCTGTCTATACGGTGTTTGTATATTCCCCGTGACCGAGTGGGCTTTATCTACATGCTCTGGTTTCCTCCCACATTCCAAAGGTTTATAGGTTAATTGGCTTCTATAAATTGTCCCTAATGTGGAGGGTAGAACTAGTGTAAGGCTGATCGCTTGTCAGTCTGAAGAAGGATACCGAACTGAAATGTCACTTATCCATGTCCTCCCAGCGTGATGCCTGACCCGCTGAATTCTCCAGCATTTTATGTTTAACTACATTCCAGCATCTGCAATATAGATCTAAGTAGCCACAAAATTGTTTCAAAAAGCTTGACGGAATTGAGAACAAAGTGGTACATTTAACTGGTGTTCCTTCAAAGTAAATACAATACTCAATGTGCTGTGGCTGTAGCACATACTCTCTTGTAGGGGAACCACAACTCATCTAGGTCTTTGACAGC
This sequence comes from Malacoraja senta, assembly GCA_038087875.1. Lineage (NCBI taxonomy): Eukaryota > Metazoa > Chordata > Chondrichthyes > Rajiformes > Rajidae > Malacoraja > Malacoraja senta. The sequence continues at coordinate 44,946,709 of CM075978.1, forward strand.
AACTTCCTCTTCTCTTACATGTACCACTAGAATCAACAAGAACAGAAATGTAGAAACAAAGTTGGTTTACACAAAAAAGTCACAACGTGCTGGAGTAATTCAATGGGTTAGGCAGCATCTCTGGAGAACATGGATAGGTGGTTTTGGGTCGGTCCCTTCTTCTGACTGATTGTAGGGGGAGAAACGAAAGATCATAAGGGCATAAGTGATAGTAGAATTAGGCAATTCAGCCCATCAAGTCTACTCTGCTATTCAATAATAGCTGATCTATCTCTCCCTCCTAACCCCATTCTCCTGCCTTCTCCCCATACCCTCTGACACCTGTACTAATCAAAAATCGATCTCTGCTTTAAAAATATCCACTTACTTGGCATCTACAGCCATCTGTGGCAAAGAATTCCACAGATTCACCACCCTCTGACTAAAGAAATTTCTTCTCATCTCCTTACTAAAATAATGTCTAATTTTACTTCAGAGTCACGTGAGTGACTACATGAAGAAGACCCGTCAGGGCGCCTGCGCGTCATTACGTCAGACGCATTGGCGCGAACGGACGTGAGGAGCAGCGCTCCTCTAGTGGAAATGTAGTTTGAACTACAAGGTAAGTAAAAACTTTTTCAGAAGTTTCCGGGTCCATTTGCTGTGGGTCTGTGGGGAATTTTTCCACAGACGCCATGGAAAAAACGGGCAAGGGGAAGAGGCGAGCAGCAAAGCCAGTGGAAAGTCGCGAGATTGCGGTCGGCGAAGAGCTGCCTCAGACCCCTCTACAGTCGCCGGCTGGGAGCGTAGCGATTGTGGACTTGGGTCTTAAAAGAACACAGTCAGCGCCAGTGGGGCGCAAGGCTAAGTACAAGTCTGTCAGGCCCACGGAGGAGGAGTTCGATCAGGAGGATTCGACTCCAGGGCTGGATACCACTTTTGAGCGGATTTCTCAAATGGAGAGCCTGTTACACAGGTTACTCGAGCAAAGCACACTCAGGGAAGAGTGTAGCCAAAGCCAGGCTCCAGAAGCCAGGTCAGCAGCACCTAGCAAAGGGCTGTTTGAGAGCACCCTCATTGATGAGGCGCGTGCACAGGATCAGCAGAGTTCTGACCCCGACTCTGACGGTGAGGCCGATTCAAGCGAAGAACGGCAGCTGCCAGATGTTCCACCTCTGGCAGTACAATTCGCTGCCCCGTCAGGGTCAGGAGAGCCACTGGGAGAAGAGTTGGCCTCCACGATCAACTACTTGGTATCCCATCAGCTGGAGCAGCTTACGATGGATGAAACTGCCAGAAAGCACGAGACCCCGAGGAACTGCGTATTGCTGAAAGCACCAGTAGTAAACCAAGTGATATGGGGTCAGATGGGCGTGGGCATGAGAGCCCGAGAAATAAAGCTGCAGAGAATATTGAAGCTGCTGGGTTCTGGAATAACTGCATTTGCCAGAACAATGGATAGAGGCCAGCAGATGACGGATTTGCATCAAGGGGCACTAGGGTTGCTATGTAGCGCCCACTTCGAGATCAATTGTTTGAGGAAGTGTGCCATTCAGCCCACCATCAATCACATATTCGCAGCACTCTGCAAGCCCAGTAATGTGCAGCTACCCAACTTACACTTCGGAGAAGACCTCGCGAGACGCGTGAAGGAGTTGGATGATGAGGCAAAAACAGCCGGGTTGATCAAAACACCGATGGTTGGCAAGTCTGTGAAGAGGAGGTATCCTTTCAGACATCATACTGACCCTGTGCCTACACCAGGAACAAGTCGATCATCATCGCAGGGGCATAGTTGGCGTCCTGCTGGGGGAACACGAACAAGCGTGGGTCTTCCCGCCAGAAGCCAGGGACCACAGGTCACTCAAGTGACTAAGGAGGTAGGTGGACCTGGTTCTCATGGGAACATATTAAAGGCAGTACAGCCAAAAGTTGGGGGCAGATTACATCTCTTCTACAAAAGTTGGAAGCAGATTACTTCCGATTTTGTAATTCTGAGTATTATACAAGGGTTTCGAATTGAGTTCGATCCAAATTATGATTTGCCCATCCAGCATGTTCCTAGCAGAACACTCCAGTTTTCACAAAAATAAGTGATGGAGGTTCAAGCTGAACTTGAAAACTTATGTAATAAAGGAGTTATTGAAAAGTTGGTTTATCAAACCCACCAATTTGTGTCTAATATTTTTCCCCGACCTAAAAAGGATGGAGGATGTAGGATTATTTTGGACTTGACAAGTCTTAATCCTTTTGTTCAATTTAGACACTTTAAAATGGAGACTTTTGTGACTGCCAAACAACTTATTTCAAAAGCATGTTATATGGCAACTATAGACTTAAAAGATGCATATTATTCAGTGTCTGTTCATTTGGAAGATAGAAAATATTTAATGGCTTAACTGGATGATGTCCTAATTATAGGACGAACGAAAGAGTTAGCTGAGTTATCTGTCTCAGTTGTTAAATCCACTTTTGAAATTTTGGGTTTTCTAATTCATCCAATGAAATCAAGGTTAACACCACTTACATCAATTGATTATTTGGGTTTCACAATTGATTCAGTTCACATGGTAGTAACTTTGCCCAGTGAAAAAAGGGTGGAGTTGATTGATGGTTGCATTAAGCTGTTAAATGAGCGAAAACCTTCAATTAGACATGTGGCCAGTGTGCTAGGGAAATTAGTAGCAGCTTTTCCAGCAGTACAATATGGGCCATTACATTACCAACAGCTACAGAGAGCTAAAGAACAGGCACTGAGGATGCATGGTGGCCATTTTGATAGGGCCATGCAGTTAACAACAAATGCTGTTTCTGATTTGCAGTGGTGGATTCTACATGTCTCAAGTAGTTTCAGTAAAATACTGATTGAACAGCCTTCCATGGTGTTACAAACTGATGTCAGTGCACTAGGATGGGGTGCAACTGATTTGGCATCCAGCTGCGGAGGCAGATGGAATATGGAAGAGGCATTGTTTCTGCAGACATGGGGAATCAACTATTTAGAGCTTTTAGGAGGGTTCTATGGACTCCAAGCTTATTGCTCTAACACAACTAACCTGCATGTTCAGCTTCAAATTGATAATACAACAGCAGTGGCATATATTAATCACATGGGTGGAATCAAGTCGGTGTCTTATGATAAGTTGGCTAATCAAATCTGGTCTTGGTGTATTGACAGGAATATTTGGATTTCAGCTATTTATCTACCAGGTAGATTGAATATTATAGCAGACACCAGGTCAAGGAAATTCCATGATAACAAAGAATGGATGTTGAATCGAGAGGTATTCAATGACATAGTAGTCAGATTTGGAATGCCAGATATCGGCTTGTTCGCATCTAGATTAAATCATCAGCTATCGAGATATGTGTCATGGGAACCAGATCCAGGTGCATTAGCGATTGATGCTTTCTCGCTACATTGGGGTGGTATGTTTTTGTATGCATTTTCACCATTCTGACTCATAAGTCGGTGTTTGCTTAAAATCAGGCAAGATACCGCCTCCGGGGTACTGGTGGTACCGGATTGGCCTACACAGACATGGTTTCCTTTGATATTAGAATTGACGACACTGCCTTTGATGAAAGTCCCGAAAAGAAGGGATTTACTGCTGTATCCGGTAACAGGAGAATAACATCCATTATATGATTGTATGGATTTGTTAATTTGCAGGTTTTAAGAAGGCCTTTTCTCAGGCGAGGACTGTCTGGGCGTACTGTGGACATGCTTACGGCAGCCTGGAGGAAGAGCACTCAAAAGCAGTACATTTCTTATATAAAGAAATGGGGAAAGTTCTGTGTACAAAAGAATGTTGAATATTGTACGGCAGATATCTCAAATGTTCTAGAGTTTTTGTCAACACTTTATTACGATGAGGGGTTGAGTTATAGTGCAATTAATTCAGCCAGAAGTGCATTGTCCTCATATTTATTGATGGAGTCGGAAGGAAATCCTATTGGGTCTCATCCGCTCGTTTCCAGATTGATGAAAGGAATTTTTAATTCCAGACCTCCTAAGCCTAGGTACATGGCAATCTGGGATGTAAGTGTGGTTCTTAAGCTACTTCGTGAATGGTCTCCTGGGATGTCTTTGACTTTGGCCAAACTCAGTATGAAAGTGGTCATGCTTATGGCATTAGTAACAGCACAGCGAGTGCAGACATTACAAAAGTTACAAATAGACAGGATGAAAGTAGCTCAAGATAATGTTATGTTTTACATTTATGACCTACTCAAACAAAGTAGGCCAGGTGTGACAGGATTCAGAATTGTTTTATCAGCATATCCAACGGATCCATGTCTATGTATTAAGACATATTTGTTACAATTCATTGAGGCTACAAGGGTCTTACGAAATATGGAAACTGGATTGTTTAACACACACAAAAAACCACACAAGAGAGTCTCAGTACAGACTATTTCAAGATGGTTAAAACAAGTCTTGATTGCTGCAGGTATTAACACTGATGTTTTTACATCCCATTCGACTAGGGCAGCAGCAACGTCGGCGGCCAGGGCGAAGGACGTCCACGTCGACCATATTCTCGCAGTGGTCCAATGAGTTGGTGTTTCAACAGTTTTACCATCGGCCTATTGCCAATACGGGGCTGTTTGCAGACACTATTTTAAGTTCTGCATAATTTACCCTGGTTTAAAGGGGTACTGTTAATTCTATTATTAAAATAAATGAATTACTGCATTTTGTCATGCAAATGTCATTATTAATGCATTATTGATTATTTCTCGTTCCGAGTCAATCAATGCAGTGAGAAGCCGGGATTTGTATCTGCGGCATGAAATCACAAAGCTTTAAAATCTTCACTTAGTCACTCACGTGACTCCGAAGTAAAATAGTAAGATTAAACGAGAACTTACCAGTTTGAAGTTTGATCTTTATTTTATGAGGAGTTACGTTGGTGATTACGTGCCCACCACGCCCAACCCTCTTTCATAAAGGTCAGCTGGAAGTTCTAAATTTACTCGTTTTACTATGTTACTTCGTTATTGTTGTTTGTAATTTCACACCGCTGCTTTGAAGATTGACGCGCAGGCGCCCTGACGGGTCTTCTTCACGTAATCACCAACGTAACTCCTCATAAAATAAAGATCAAACTTCAAACTGGTAAGTTCTCGTTTAATCTTACTATTCTGAGGCTATGACCTCTAGTCCTAGACTCTCCCATGAGTAGAAACATCCTCTTCACATCCACTCTATCCAAGCTTTTCACTATTCTGTATGTTTCAATGATGTCCCCCCTCATTCTTCTAAACTTCAGTGAGTACAGGCGCAGTGACGACAAACGCTCATCATAGGCTAACCTACTAATTCCTGGGATCATTCTTGTAAATCTCCTCTGGACCCTCTCCAGAGCCAGCACATCCTTCCTCAGATATGGTGCCCAAAATTACTCACAATATTCCAAATGCAGCCTTATCAACGCCTTATTGGGCCTCAGCATTACATCCCTGTTTTTGTATACAAGCCTTATTGAAATAAATGCGAGCATTGAAATCGCTTTCTTTACTACCGATTCGACTTGCAGTTTAACTTTTTGGGAATCCTGCACCAGCACTCCCAAGTCCCTTTGAAAGATGGGAGAGAGGATTACACTTTGAAATTGAATTGAATTATACTCTAACTTTCACGATACTCCATTGGCTCTTGAATACTGGGGCACCAAAATGCATCATCTGCACTAGTTCCACTTGCCCGCAAGTTGGCCAAGTTGGGCCGATGGACCTGATTCTTTGCCGTATGACTTTATGACTCTATTTACTCTGGGTTTTCTCCAGGTGCTCTGGTTTCCTCCTACACTCCAAAGACTTACAGGTTTGTAAGTTAATTGGCTTCAGTAATAACAAATTGTAAATAGTGAGTAGGATAGTGCTAGTGTACAGAGTTATCAGCTGGTCAGCGCAGACCCGGAGGGCCGAAGGGCCTATTTCCGTGCCGTATCTCTAAAATCTAAAGCCGCGTACACACCTGTGGTTCTGTCAAAAATGAAGACTCTTCTGCCTTCGGGGACTATGGCTCAATGGTGCTTCATTGTCACGTGTGCATTGCACAGTGAAATTCTTTTTGCTCAGAGCACACATGCACAAGTCGCCATATTTTGGCGCCATTTACCGCCATTAAAAAGTCCAAAGTCTGGTCCATGAGCTTGATGTACAGGAGCAGCTCCCGATCCAGGTGAGCTCTAGGCTGTTGCAGGGCCTCCTCTGTCACCCTCGACCAGTTGGGCCCGCAAACCGACGTCCCTCTCCTCGCCTGATAGCAGCCGACCTTGAAGGTGTGGAGGCAAAACGCCACCCCTCTCCTACCGGCCCATTCAGTGTGTTCGTCATCGCCAGCGTTTTTCCTCCTCCTCGGCTTCTGCCCACAGGCCACGGCCCACTGGGTCTTCCTTCATCTGGTTACCAGGTCTCGTGGGCGACTTCCAGTTCGTAATGCATCCTGGGAGCGATGAATCCCTGCACTACGGCAGTGGACCCCATGCTTTAGTTAACTATGCTGTTTACTACAACTTTCAAAGCACATCAGTAACAGAATGTCATGTTTTAAGTAACACCACAAAAACAAGCATGAAAATAGGGCAATCATCAATTCCAGCATCTCTAATAATTTCTTTGACATGTATTTTCTCTAGATTTCTCTTAATATGATTTTAGAGCAAATTGCCTTTTCTATATATTTTTTTGTTTTATTGCCTGCATAATGTACTATATCACAGTTATAGATCCCTGCCAAAAATATTTTTCATCTGTGAGTAATATTGCCTTTGGCATCACAAAACAGAACGGGTTTTAGTGGTTTCGATAGTGTGGTCTGATATGTTTCATGTGTTTGTACTTCAATTGTCAGTCCTATGCCATCAGTAAGTTTATTGTGAAATCCCATTAGAATTGGTTATAAATTTATAGCTTCCATCAACAATTTATTAATGCAGTATTTGCGGACGGTAGGATGGTTGCAGTACCCATGTTCCTCAAAAAAATAGGAAATTGTTTAATGCTGAACTGAGATGCAATATCCTTCGTCTTCAAAGTGAAATTATGTTGCACTTGTCCAACAATTTGTGGTTTGCATAATGTTATAAACATGGTGCTCTTTGTACTTCTCAATACAGACATCTTAAACCACTTAGCTAGTAGTTTGCCATTAGATAATTCTCTGCAGTGAACTGAGATGAATCCACTCCATACTTCTGTCAAAGCTTCATGAGATTTTAACACTTCTTTCAGTTCCTCGGCGAATTGCATGCCAGCTATTTCATCGATGAACATGAGTCAGAGGATGGGTACGGCCAAAGAGTGATTAAAAACGGATTTTCTGGAAGCAGAGGGCATGGCTGAGTATGAATGAATATTTTGTATCTGTTCTCACTCAAGAAGAGAATGCTGCCAGTAATCGAATAGGCGGTAACGCCAAGGCAAAATCACAGGCACACCAACTGAAGTTGGTCTCGGACAGGTTCAGGGACAACCCGCCACAAAATTGTTACCTTTGCAACTATTTTGATATTTTCATTAATTCTAAGGGTTTTGTTATGCATTTTAATTCATTAAAAAAAAAATGTTTAAATGACCAATTGAAAGAAAGTAATGCAAAGCCACCTTCAGCTTTGCATTCTGTCGAGCACAGTCAATGTATATTGAGCAAGCGTACTCTGCATGTTGCTACGAGGTGCTGAGGTACCGGCTATGGGACTAAAAGGCCTGTCCCATTTGGGCGATTTTTTCAGCGACTGCCAGCGGCCCCCCCACGACAATGTCTACGACAAGCTACGACAACCTACCACCTACGCCAAGCTACGGCAAGCTACCGACAACCGGCGACCCATTCGGACGTCCACCTACGACCAGGCCTACGACAACCTACGACCACACAGGCAACAACCTACGACAACCAAAGTCAACCTACGTGCACCCGTGACAAGCTACGACAAGCAACGACCCTGTCAGCGACAACTGAAGACAACTGAAGACAATTCAATCGCCGGTACCTGTCGCCGGTTGACGTAGGTTGACGTAGGTAGTCGCCAATGGAATTCACCGAAGTCATCACCCGGCGACAACCAACGTCACCTGGCGACAACCTGCGTCATCCTGGCGACAACCTACGACAGCACCTACGACAGGAGAAGACAAGCTACATCAAGCCCACAGTTGCCGAAAAGCTTTGATCATTTCAAAATCCAGCGGCGACCAGAAAAACGTTACGACTCTCCAGGCGACTTGAGGAGACTACTCACGACCATACAGGCATCACCCCGCGACCATGTGGCGACAGCCTAGTCGCTGAAAAAATCGCCTAAGTGGGACAGGGGCTTTAAGGTGTGACAGCTACCAGGATAGTCTTTCCACAACTTGCCAAAGTAAACACAGATGAAGGGATAAGTGTTGGCCTGCGGGCACAATCAAATATGATCTTGCCTGATATTTTATAGCTGACAATAAAAAAAAGAGAGAGAGAGAGACGCACGCACACACGCACGCACACACACACACACACACACACACACACACACACACACACACACACACACACACACACACACACACACACACACACACACACACACACACACACACACACACACACACACACACACACACACACACACACACACACACACACACACACACACACACACACACACACACACACACACACACACACACACACACACACACACACACACACACACACACACACACACAAAAAATGCTGGAGTAACTCAGCGGGTCAGGCAGCATCTCTGGGGAAAATGGATAGGTGACGTTTTGTGCCGTGACCTTTCTTCAGACTGAATCAAGGGAATCCTTCTTCAGACCCTTCAGTCTGAAGAAGGGTCCTGCCCCAAAATGTCACCTATCCATTTTCTCCAGAGATGCTGCCTGACCCACTGAGTTACTCCAGTAATTTGTGTCTATCTTTGGTATAAACCAGCATCGACAGTTCCTTGCTATTGTATAATCAAAAAGACATGGCTGAATATCTTGTTCTTGTAAAGTCACACAGGCTACGAGAGTAAATAACATCCCAGCTACAGTTCTGACATCTTAACTATCCGCACTAGGCTGTTCCAGTACAGCAATAACACTGGCAACTACTCAACAACGTGAAAAAAATGCTCAGGTATCCTTGGTTAGAGGGAGGTGGAAATGAGGGGGGCTGTGGCTCCAATTGTAATCAACCTTTGATAAAGTTTGGGTAAAGTGTAAGTGCCAGTGGAGTGAGATCAACACAATTTTCTTCTCTCTTTAAATAAGGAAAGAAGCATAAACCTGGCAATAATTAGCCACGCATTCTAACAAAAATAGTGGGTTAACGTTTGGAAACTGTTCTGGAGATAAAATGCAATTGCAAAAGTATGATCTAATAAATTAAAAACAGAACAAATTTGTTAAATGCACGTGAGAATGAAATAAAAATTGCAGATGTTGCAAATCTGAACAGATCAGAAAGTTCTGGGATAATTCAGCAGGTCAAGCAGCATATGTAGAAAGGGAAACTGAATGTTTCAGATCGATGCAAGGTCTTCAACTTACAACATTAACTCTGTTTTTCTTTTCTTCAACCTTGCAAAGGTTGAATGGGAGAGCCTGTTTGCAGATGAAGGGATGTCCAATGCATTTGAAGTTTTTAAATGGGAGTTAGGGAAGGTTCAGGCTGTTGTGAGGGGAAGGCCGGCAGGAATAAGAAACCTTGGTTGACAGGGGATATTGTGGCTCGGGTCAGGAAAAACCTGGCATATGTTTGGTACAGGCATCTGGTATTAAGCAAATCCCAATGAGGAATATAAGGGATACACTTAAGACGGAAATTAGTAGGGCAAAATGAGGACATACGATAGCTTTGGCAGGCAAAATAACGAAGAGATTTGGAATGTATATTGGTCAAGCAGAGTAGCTAGTCCAATTCTGATGGTTGCTGCTTTCTGAACATCGCTGCGTAAGGACTATGCTCATGTGGCACTTTCAGGTCCACTTGAGAAGCAAGAGCTGTGTATCAATCGCATAGGTTGGTACTCCGTGACAATACAGCTTGCCTGCTACAAAGTGAAGAAAGTTGCCATGTATCAGGCAGGTTTATGTCTTATTATTCTCAGACAGTTCAGCTATCAAAATGCAGCAGCAAAAACCATTGCTTTCTTTCACTGGAAAAGATTCTCTGCATCATGAAACCCCACATAAACTGATTGGTTGGATAGTTCAAAAATCTGTTCAGAATTATCAACAATACCCACCCTCACAAATACCTCATTTAGCAAAGCACTCAGCCCATTTAGGTTGATTATTTATGTTTACTCCATAATTACAACCAAAATAATGCATTGCAAGCTTAAATGCACATTTGAAGCGAGACCAGGCAGGTTGAGTGAAATAGTTTTTATTTACAGAAAACTAAACTAAAACTCGTGAAAACCACGTGCCTAGCTGAGCTTACAAAACACAGCTCCGGTCGCTGATAACCGGCTAAAAGCCCGCGAACGAACCCCGCCGACCAATGACGAGGGTTCTGACTTCCCAGCCCCACCACTAGATGCCGCTACAGGACCACCCCCCCAGAACGAAAGGAAACGAGCGGGAGTCCGAATCAGGCGGCCAGACTGAATGGAGAAAGGGGGAACTGGCATAACAGGCGCAATAGGCGGAACAGGCACAACAGGTGCAACCGGCGAAAGCAGGATGGCCAGCAGATGACCTCTACGCCGGGGTTGGGCCAGCAACACCGGGCTGTCGACATCCAGGTGGGCGGGCTTGAAACGATCTCCTCACGGCCCCCAACATGCAAAACAAAAGTCGCGACACTGGGCAGCAACACCCGGAAAGGACCCTCATAAGGCCGCTGCAGCGGAGTCCGGTGTGAGTCCCTGCGGATGACAACAAAAAGTCAGTCCTTGAGCGCAGGCAGAACGCAAGAAGGAGCAACACCGTGGCGAGTGGTCGGAACAGGAGCCAGTCCACCCACTTTCTCCCGAAGGTGCGTCAGCACAGACGAAGTGGGTTCCTGTGGCCCCCAAGCCGCAGGAAGGAAATCACCAGGCACCCTCAGCGGGGAGCCGTACGCCAGTTCCGCAGAAGACGTCCAAATCCGCCTTAGGGGCCGTGTGGATCCCCAGCAACACCCATGGCAACTCGTCCACCCAATCCGGCCCCATGAACCGCGCCTTCAATGCGGACTTCAGATGCCGGTGAAACCGCACAACCAAACCGTTAGCCTGAGGATGGTACGCAGTCGTATGATGCAGCTGAGCGCCATACAGCTGAGCCATGGCCGACCACAGGGCAGAGGTGAACTGAGCACCATAGTCTGTAGAGTTGTCAGCAGGAACACCAAAACGTGCCACCCAGTGGGTCGCAGAGGGCCCGAGCACAAGTCGCGGCGGAGGTTTCGGGCAGTGGAATGGCCTCGGTCCACCTCGTGAAACAGTCCACAATCGTGAGCAGGTGGGTGGCACCCCGGGACGTCGGCAGAGGACCCACCAGGTCGACATGAATGTGCTCGAACTGGTGTTGAGGGACAACAAAATCCTGGAGCGGCGCACGAACATGACGCTGGACCTTGGACGTCTGCAGGAAATGCAGGCCCTGGCCCAGGCCCCAAACTGCTTGTGGAGGCCATGCCAGACGAACTTGGCCGCCACCAACGCAGTAGTCGCCCGGATGGAAGGGTGGACTAGACCGTGGATGGAGTCAAACACACGCCGCTGCCAACCCGCAGGGACGATGGGCCGTGGCTGCCCGATGGAGACATCACACAGGACCGTCACACCCGAGGGTCCGAGCGGGACATCTTCCAACACCAACCCCAAAACAGCATTACGATAGGCCCCATCTCGTCCCCATCTTGTTGCGCAGCAGCTAGCCCAGTTAGTCAATGCCCGGGGCCATGGACAGCATGGCATGGACCGCAGGACGAGATAAGGCATCAGCGACCTGGTTAAGTTTACCCGCCACATGCTGGACATTGGTGGTAAACTCGGAGATGAATGCCAGGTGCCGCAGTTGGCGAGCAGACCAGGGATCAGACACTTTCGTGAATGCAAAGGTTAGGGGCTTGTGATCAGTAAACGCCATGAAGGGCCTGCCCTCCAGGAAATACCGGAAATGCCGGACTGCCAAATAAAGAGCCAGGAGCTCACGGTCTAACGCACTGTAGTTCCGCTGCCAGCGACCATCGGTAAACTGTTCGAGGACCCCCCCGACGGCAGTATCCAAAGCGTCGACAGTGAGGGCGGTTGGGGCAGCAGCCCGCGGGTGCCTCTTGGCACCGTCAAAAGCGGCCGTGGTCTCGGCGTCCCACACTAGGTCCCGCAGCTTGCCGGCCAGACACTGGAACAAAGGCCGCATGACCCAAGCCGCCGCTGGCACAAAACTATGGTAAAAGTTAATCATTCCCACGAACTCCTGGAGCCCTTTAATGGTGAGCAGCTGAGGAAACTGCTAAATTGCCTCCACCTTACCAGGGAGAGGCGTAGCGCCTTTTAGGGTAACGTTGTGTCCGAGGAAGGAAATGGAACTGACACCAAACTGGCACTTGGCGGCGTTAATAACGAGCCCGTGGTCCCGGAGCCGCTGGAACAGCACCCGAAGGTGCGCACAGTGCTCCTGGAGGGAGCGGCTGGCGACCAGAATGTCGTCCAGGTAAATTAATACAAAGTCCAACCCCCGGCAACCATGTCCATAAGCCGATGAAAAGCTTGCGCAGTGTTCTTAAGGCCGAACGGCATCCTCAGCCACTCAAACAGGCTGAACGGGGTGATGATGGCAGTCTTGGACACATCATCAGGGTGGACGGGAATCTGGTGGTATCCGCGCATCAAATCAACCTTGGTCTGTGAAGTCCTGGAGTGCGGGACTGGGTAGCGGTCAGCGGTAGTTAAGGTGTTAAGGCGGCGGTAGTCCCCACAATGCCTCCCCCCGCCGGACGACTTGGGAACCAGATGGAGTGGGGAAAGCTGTCGGAGCGCCGCACAATACCCATGACCTCCATCCTCTGACACTCCTCCTTAGCCAAACGCAGCTTGTCGGGCGTTAGCCTGCGTGCCCGTGCGTGAAGCGGAGGGCCGGTGGTAAGGATGTGATGGACAATCCAGTGCTTAGAGGCGGCCAAACGAATCTCCGGAAACTCGGCCAGAATCGGAGCGTATGCACCATCCGCATCTGACACCGATCCGAGATGCGGGCTGGAGGAATCTGCGGTGACGCATGCTGGAGGGACTCCAGAGGGACGTGACGCTGGCCCCGGACGTTAACCAGGAGGGAAAAGTCCCGTAAAAAATCGGCGCCTAGCAGCGGCTGGGAAACATCCGCGGTCGTGAACGGCCACACAGTAACGGTGAGAGTCGAAGACGAAGGAAACGGTGCAAGTACCATATGTGCGGATGGGGTTGCCGTTGACGGCGGTCATGGTGGGGCCACGCTTACCAGCATGGGTATCAACCCTGGACGCAGGTAAGAAGCTGAACTCAGCCCCAGTGTCCACTAGAAATCGGAGCCCGGAATGACGGTCCCGGACGTAGAGGCCAACTGCAATAGCCTACTGGCGATCAGCTGAGGCATTTCCTGGATAGGAGCAGGGGGCACGGAATCGGCGGGCCGCTGCACCCCAGCGTTGGTGGTAACAACACCACTGGCACTTACTGCAATCCACGGTGGTCGGCTGCGGCGCGGCGCTGTCGGCTGATGGTGGAACGGCCCGTCGAGGCTGTACTTGGAGAGCCACAGCTCGTCCGCCCGTTCAGCGAGCTGCAGGGGGTCAGCAAAGTCGGAGGCGAGGAGCAGGCGGATGTCGTCGGGCATCTGCTCCAGGAAAGCCTGCTCGAACAAAAGGCAAGGCTGGTGGCCGTCCATGAGCGATAGCATCTCGCTCATTAACACCGACGGCTTACTATCGCCGCGGCCGTCCATGTGTAAGAACCGGGTCGCGCGATCGGGGCGGCTTAGCCCGAAGGTGCGCAGCAGCAGCGCCTTGAGACCCTCATACTTATTAACGGCGGGCGGATTCTGCAGGTAAGGGAGAAAACGGGTGGCAGTCTCCTGGCTGAGCGCACCCACCACGTAGAAATAGCAGGTGGAATCCGCGACAATCTGGCGGATCTTTATCTGGGCCTCGATATGCTGAAACCACACATGAGGCTGAACCGCCCAGAAAATGGGCAGTTTAAGTGAAACCGCGTTCTGCTGGGCGGGGATGGCGTCGAGAATTTAGAGGGCGTTCATGTTGAGATCCAAAAAACGTTCGGATCGTCGGGGTCACCACTGAAGCGAGACCAGGCAGGTTGAGTGAAATCGTTTTTATTTACAGAAAACGAAACTAAAACTGTGAAAACCTCGTGCCTAGCAGAGCTTACAATACACAGCTTATGTCGCTGGGAGGAGCGCTGATAACTGGCTAATAAGCCCGCGAATGAACCCCCGCGGTCACGTGACCATGCCGACCAATGACGAGGGTTCTGACTTCCCAACCTCACCACTAGGTGATGCTACACATTCACCCCTAAGTTGGGAGTACAGGCACTCAGAGCCCACCAGAAAACACTGCAAATACACTATGTAAAAGATTTAGCACTCGCTTTAAGGACAAAAGAATGTCTCATCCCTTATTTGTTTGATTAGAGCGCCTTCTAAACTCAGCAATTTCAGGTAATTGACTCCATCTATACTTCTCCCATCTTAAAACTCGAGACACATTTTTTGTTTAGTTACTTACCCTACTCTCTCTGTTGTGATTTATACACTCCATTCATCCAGCTATGAATAAATCTTTGCTCTTTCCTCCTTGCTTTCCCATTCAGTATATTGCTCAGTTATATCTCTATATCCAGTTTGGGGGAAAGTTCATTTCCTGCAACATTAATTTTGTTTAACTCTACACGTCAGACCTGCCGAGTGTTGGATCTCCAGCAATAATTTTCTTCAACTTTTGTCAAAACATTTAGCGACCCACGATAAAGCAGGGTGTAATCACAAGATAGATGATTTTTTATAAATTTGTCTGTGGATTCAAATAAATTCCACTGGAAGAACAGCTGATCATTTTGTTATAATGATGGTAAATGCATTAGACCAGATTTCATTGGACCCAGGCCACATTTAGCATTGTCCCTTGCGGGATACCCACAGCTGCACTTATTTTGCAAATGTGTGGCTTCCAAAATACTGATTGTTGCAGCAATTCTGCAAAACAGAACGATTTAAAACCGAAGCCAGGCAGGAGAAGCTAAGGTTCTGCCCTGATGCCTTTTGTGCTGTCAGAATCTTCCTCTAATGATCAAGAACATCGGGAAAGCATTGAAAAACATTGTATTTTAAAAGATATATAAAATTAGAAAATAAAGTTAATTTCATTTAAAATTTGATTCAAATCATGTGAATTAATTAAAACAATATTACTTAAAGCTCATAATATTACTTAAAGACCATCACGCAAACCAACCTCCCTTCCATTGACTCCATCTATACTTCACTCTGCCTCGGCAAGGCCACCACCATAATCAAAGACAAGTCTCACCCCAGTCACTCCTTCTCCCATTTCCCATCAGGCAAGAGGTACAGAAGTGTAAAAATGCATACCTCCAGATTCAGGGACAGTACCTCGGTCGGTGTACATGACAATAATAAACTAAACTAAACTAATGCTTTAAAAAAAATCATACCATATAATTTAAATTACCTTTTTAGTGATCAGTGGCCCCATTAAATAAGAGAGGTTGCACTCCATGTTCTTGCTATGACTGGCTTAAAGCTGAGAAACCAGACATGAAGATCCCCACAACCCTGCAGCTCATTGTTTTACATAATGCCTCTGGACCTGAGGCAAGGAGAGTCATCAGATGCATCCACATCTGACCTAGAACATAAGTACGCAAGTCCACAGTGTGTTCATATGCACACTCTAACTAGCTGACTTATTCCCAGCCACCAGCTCATGATTGTAGCCCATTAGGTAGCTTCACATCTACCTCTTTGAGTAAATGTTTCATTATGTGTCCTTATTGTCTCCCGGGGTGGGGGTTAGTGTCAAATGTTTTTGAGATGCCTTATATTAGTTACGCTATTAGTTAAGCAGTTAGTTTTAGTTTTGTTTTAGAGAGACAGTGTGGAAACAGGCCTTACGGCCCACCAAGTCCTTGCCTATGGAGCATAACTTTTTAAATGTAATCGAAGGAAACATGAACATTTTCTTACTAGACTCTACTAGAGTTATAACAGGCAAACAAAATTGATCCCTGAATATGCACATCGCAAGTTTAACTAACCATCGGCAAAGCAACAAAAACCTTGTTACAGCTTGTTATATTTTGTCTTTATACTTTCACATTTAAACTCCTACCTTATGCAATGAAATGGCTGTGAATACTAAACAGATAGCAAATGATGCTCACAAAACTTAACAGGTCTACATTTTGATTCCTTTGCTGCATGGTTTGGAAACGAAAATTACACTTGGCACTGTGTTCCTACAATGCTACTCAGAAGGCAACTTAGGAAATCAAATAGTTAACTGGTTAACATACTGAGCATGTTAAAGTTAATGGTTCTAAGTGGATGCACTCATGCTCCCAGACTTTGTGGCACCCACAGTCTGTGCAGTGTGTCCACCATTTTGTTATGCTCTGTTAGGAGATTTTGGAAACTACAAGACTAGAAAATGTGAATGTGGAAAAGATGTTTGTTCAGAAAGTATTAATGATCCCAAAACATCCCCTATAGTTTGCTTCCCTCATTCATTTTCTTTTTAAAATATACTGTTAACTCATGAATTTAATCACTTTCATAACCTTTCACTGTCTCTCTGGATAGTCTGTTCCAAAAGAACCTCACCCCGCGAGGTGTCGTTGAACCTACAATGCCCTTTCAATGTCCTTCTGTGTCCGAGTGTGTCAATTTCACAAGGCCTCTACTCAGTGTGGTACAATGGCGCAAAGCAAGGTAGAGTTGCTGCCTAATGCCCCTGTCCCACTTAGGAAACCTGAACGGAAACCTCTGGAGACCTTGCGCCCCACCCAAGGTTTCCGTGAGGTTCCTGGAGGTTCCGGTCACTCTCCATGAGTCACCAGAGGTTTTGGTCACTTGCCTGGAAAGCCTCGACCGAAGCGTGAGCTGCATCTACTGATCAAAGATCCTACAGGATCTTTGCTGCTGACCGCACACACAAACACATCGCGAAGGTGGGAGCCAGGGACAGCGGAGGAGCGCTCTCTGCACGATGAAGACGAAGGTAAACGGCTGCCACAGAGCACGGAAAGTCCTTTAGAGAGCGCGGGAGGGAGAGAAGGGGAAAGAAGGGGAGAGAAGGACAGAGAAAGGGAGAGAGCAGGGGGGAGAAGGGGAGAGAGAAGGGGAGAGAGAAGGGGGGAGAAGGGGAGAGAGAAGGGGAGAGAAGGGTGGAGAAGGGCAGAGAACGGGGGTGGGGAAAGGGGTGGAGACAGTTTTAAGAAGTTTAATAAAGTTAGCGGGCATTTTACCTTCCGGCTGATCTTCTAGGTCCTGAAAACCAAAGATCTGACATGATCTTTGCTGAAAACTCCAATGAGCCAATCAAAATGGCCGGTCAGTGAAGGAGATTGCCTTCGACTGCCTGTAAGTAAATAGCAACCCCACTCCACTGGCTTCGACAAAACGGCAACCTATTTTTAGTCGAGGCCGTTTTTTGTTGTTATTTTAAATAATCGCAGGAACATAGAAGAAGCCGCGACTACGCGGAAATCACTTTCCACCAATAGGGAGAGTGACCGGAACCTCCGGGAACCTCACGAAAAGCTTGGTTGGGGCGCAAGGTCTCCAGAGGTTTCCGTTCAAGTTTCCTAAGTGGGACAGGGGCATTACAGCGTCAGAAACATGGGTTCTATCCTGATTATGGGTGCTGCCTGTACAGAGTTTGTACGTTCTCCCCGTGACCGTGTGGGTTTCTCCGGGTGCTACAGTTTCCTCCCACACTCCAAAGACGTACAGGTTTATAGGTTAATTGGCTTCTTTAATTTTTCCCAGTGTATAGGTTAGTGCTGGTGTACGGGATGATAACTGGTCGGTGCGGACTCAGTGGGCCAAAGGGCCTGTTTCCATGCTGTATCTCTAAAAGTCTAAAAAAAGTCTCAAAACACCGCCTGTGAGCACATTTCTTTTTAATTTCTTTAAGTTGTTTCACTGAGGTTCCTTGGTGTCAGTTTGATTTTTTTTTCAAAATATGAATAATGCTACAAATTATCTATGGCAATGTAATAAATTAATGTTTAAATGCAAACACTTTTGAAACAGAAAAGCCCAACCAATCTAAAAGATCCTTGCAACCTTCAAACCCTATTCTAATAAACTTTGCTGAAAAATATCAATTTTAGTGGGGGGGGACGGGTGGGGAGGTTCAAAAGTATCATCTTTCAGTTTTTAGTTATTTTATTATCATATACACCAGGGTCCAATTCCTTGTTCATAGGAACCTCATAGAGCAAATAATAAATACAATAAGAACAATAACGAATACAACAATGAATCCAATGAATGCATGGAATGAAAGTAATTGTAGTAGTATAAAATGAAGTAGTATAAAAAAACAAGGTGCAATAACAGAATAATTAAATGAGGTCATTATGAGTAAGAGTATTTTGCAGCATTTGCCAGGAAGGAGTATGAGAGCAGTGTGTAGGAAGAACTGCAGATGCTGGTTTACACCAAAGATAGACACAAAATGATGGAGTAACTCAGCGGGTCAGGCAGCATCTCTGGAGAAAAGGAATAGGTGCTGTTTCAGGTTGACACCCTTCTTCAGACCCGAAATATCACCTATTCCTTTTCTCCAGTGTGAGAGCAATGATTGGTATAGGAGTCTAATAGCTGAAGGAAAGAATCTATTCTTAAATCTGGATGTTTTAGCTTTCAAGCTCCTGTATCTTCGCAAAGCAGGTAGGAGAGAAGAAGGAATGGCCAGGGTGGCAGGCAGACTTGATGATACTTCCAGCCTTCCTGATGCAACTACAGTGAAGATGGACCAGATGGAAGAAAGTAATGTGCATGTGATAGACTAGGCTGTTCATCACTCTCTGCTGTTACAAGCAGTCAAGAGCAGTACAGTTGTTGTGCCAGGCTGAGATGCATCCCACATAATATTTCATTTAGTGCATCTGTAGAGGTTTGAGAGAATCCTAATGAACTTGCTGGTAAATACAGTGATGTGCTTTCTTGATCATCATATCTATGTGAAGAGAAGAGCTTAGGGTTGCTGGTGATATGGATGCCTGGAAACCTGAAGCTGTCGGCCATCTCTACAGTAGCTCGGTTGATGAGGACAGGGGCGCGTCAATTCCATCACCCCCTTAACCCCACTTCCTTAGGTCAATACCTAACTCTTTCATCTTGCCGAATTTAAGAGCTAGGTTGTTGTTCTGACACCATACACAAGGCTCTCGATCTCTTTCCTGCATGCCGTATCATCATTGTTGCTGACCTGACCGGCAGCAGTGGTATCATTAGCGAACTTAAAGACTGAGTTGGCACTGTACTTGGCCACACGGACATGGGTGTACAGGGAATAGAGCAGGTGAATGAGCCCCATGTTGAGGAGCACCAGTGTTGAGGGTCAGGGTGGAAGAAATGTTATGGACAATTCTAACTGACTAAGATTCACCAATCAGGAAATCTAGAAGCCAGCTGTAGATAGACGACCTAAGGCCAAAATCTGGAAGTTTAGAGATGAGCTTATTCGATATCATGGTGTTGAAGGCCGAGCTGCAGTCAATGAATAGTATGCCGACATGAGTGTTCTTATTATCAAGGTGATTCGGAGCTGATTGTCGTGGAAGGCCGAATATTGATTGTAAAAGGTTTTGGTGGATATACATTTGGAATATTACATTTTGTTACAGTCTTTGTACCCGAAGAAAGACATGCTGACTATTGTCAGAGAAAAACACATTCAATAAAACAAATTCCTAGGACAAGTGGGTTATTCTGTGAACAAAAATTGAGGAAGTTTGGCTTGTATAGTCTCCAGTGTTTAGAAAAATGTGATCTCATTCAAACTTAACATGAGTAAAAGAGAAAAAGACAGGGTACATGCCAAAAGATCATTTTCTCAAGCTGATAAGTTCATCCTGCTTCCAATCCTTACAGTCTTAATCAGTATTATAGTAAATAAAAGCATATTACATATGCAACAAGTCAATGTAAGTTAATAAGTACTCTGAAGATAATAGGAACTGGGTGGCAAATAAATTGGAACATTGTTTTTACATTGCACTACAACATGGACTCATAATCTATACTGTGTACAGCAATCATCCAACCCCAAGCATATATAAAACTGGTTAATATTAACTCATACTCTGTCCTGGATAGCTTTAATGACCAGTCTAGGAAAATTAATGTCATTTTACTACAATAAGAAATTTGATGGAGGCCCACTGATTGACAGATTCAAAACTCATTCTATTTATGTCAAGTTGATGTAAACCAGTGTTTCTAGAAGTGGGCAATTAATTGCTCTTAAGTAGAAAGTTTCCTATTCACCAAAAATCACACAGCTTGAGTTTAAAATTGTCTAAAAATATAAAAAGCAAATTCTGGGCAATTTACCAAAATTCCCAGTAATTTAGCTAGATTTGCACCAGAATAAACAATAAAATTTCCAGAATCGCATTAAACGTACAAATGACAAACATTCTACATGGCATTTTCTTTTTCACAAAACTTAACGTGCACACCCATTTTGTAGAATGACCTACAGGCCCCCTCTTTAGACATAAACTCTCCTTTGCTGATTTTTTACATTTATTTAAAATCTTAATTTAACTGATGGGTTGGCTGCTGGCGACTTTTTGGTCTGCTGTGCAAACATGTCAAATTCTCTGTATTTCATTCAGATCACTGGAAATATTGAGCAAAAGCATAGCCATATTGAAGGTAAATGCTAAAATAAATATGAATACATTAATATCATACTGTGTTTTAAAATTCAGTACAAAATGTACTGGGTTAAGAAACGTGTAGTTTTCCAAATCGCTGCACTTGTCTATTGCTGATTTTTAGGTATTGATTAATCTTGGCAGAGCTAGATACAATTTTAAGGCTTTAATCTTGGGCTGAAAAGAATACATCAACTGATAGTCTGGAATTTGAACAACAACATGCTTACGGTAAAAGATTAGTGCTGCTTGGAGTGTACATTATTAATTTATATATAATTGTCCCTATAATTTAGATACAATTCTGAGCATTATGATCAGAAAAGTAATTGTAATATATCCTTTATTTTATAGTATAGAACTCAGATATTAATAGCACACATTTATAATAAAATTAATTAAATCTGGCTTTGCTTGTGCACATTTGAAAATTATAGTTTGGCTGAATGAGAGATTTGTTTGTTATTTACAAATATAGAGAAATTGGGGAATATTGTAGTTTCCATGTTCCCAAAATGAACATCGAAGCATAATAAAATTGATCAGAACTAGAATGAGCTTGATTTTCTTTACTTCTGAACCTATTCTTCGTAGTAGTACAGTTGGCTAAATTAGGTCTGAACCATAACTTTTCTGAAATAGTCCAACCGTTTTTTGATTTGTACTCTAGCCCTCTCCTCCATTCTTACAACAGCCAAAGATATCAGTTTTTTTTTTTTTTTTGGGTGCTGATAGAGCGCATTTCACATTATTAATTTAGGTTCTTAAATAAAGTGTTCATGCAAAGTAATTCATGAAGGAAAACAAGAGTACGAGCTTGTATCTGTTTATTGGTAGGAGATAGGAAGACCAACTATACAATGGGGTATCCTATGGGTATATTTATTATGTATGCATATACATAATTACGTGTATTTCCATGTATAACAATCAAATTAACTATATTTAATATCTAAATAATTATTCCAGGTAATTTCAATGTTTAGTTTAGTTCAAAGATACAGTGTGGAAACTTCAGCCCACCAAGACCATATCAATCATTGATCACCAGTACCCTAGTTCTATGTTATTCCACTTTCGCCTCCTACTCACTAGGGACAATTTACCAAAGCCAATTAATCTACAAACCTGCATGTCTTTGGAGTGTGGGAGGAAACCGAAGCACCCAGAGAAAATCCATGCAGTCACAGGGAGAATGTACAAACTCTGCACAGACAGCACCTGTAGTCAGGATCGAACCTGGGTCTGTGGCGCTGTAAGGCAGCAGCTCTACCACTGCATCACTGTTCTGCCCATGTTCTTCAAATGTTCCTATTTGGGTTCCAATACCTTTTCACCCGGTGTGGAGCCATCGGTTACATTGATATCATCCACATACCGTGAGTAACATTATGCTTGATTGGTCCATAGGTTGTCCAATCCATAAAACTAACCTACTCAGCACAATGCAGGTCTTTGACATTTGCCGTTGCTCAGTCGAACCAAATCAACCAAAGCAGTCAACTGGTTGAGAATCAAAACTATGGAACTCAATGAAGCTCAAACTCCTGACCAAATAAGTTTTTGTGGCTGACATACATGTGCAAAGGCAAGGCAGGTGGGAAATGCTGGCACATAAATTAATCTTTGCCACCTTCTCCTTTAGGTGAAGGTCATTAAACCATTCCATGAAGTAATATTCCAAAAATGACCATGCATCAATAAAGAAGGTAGATCTGTAATATGATGACAAAATACACACAGAAATGTACTAAAATAAATCCAATGAATTCTCAATGTGTGGGTTGACCACCAGTTGTTTTAATAAAATATAGTTCTGTTGGATTAGGTTTTCCTGGATGAAATATAATTGCAAAGTGCCACCTGGCATAATATTTCCATAAAACACTTTTACCGCAGCATGCCAGCAACTAGCACAAAAAGCTTACAGTCAGCAGTTGCAGCTTGCAAATGAAGCCTGAAACTAATGGGTAGCATGAGCCTCTTTGGTGAATGGGTTTCTTTGACATGTCAAATAGCAGCTGATTTGCAGCTGTTGCAAAGATTAATGTTCTTGAAAACTCAGTTGCAGGTATGTGACTCTTCTTTATTAGGCAGCACAATCTACACTTCATCGTAAAGGAAGGAATGACTTTGAATCATTTGATCAATAACTTGAACAGTAACAATATGGTTAAATTTAAAAGAAAACAGCAAGAAAAATTCATCTTTCTGACAGAAGATTAATGGTTCTAGTCTGAGGCTTTCCCCTTCAACTAACACAAAAGCAGGCCTGGTTTGTCCTGTTAAATCCTGCTTCAGGTGAGTGGTTCACACCATTTGTAGTCCACAGATGAACAGATTAAATTTATGCAAGATCAAAACATTCATTGTATAGTTTGATGTGACTGGTATAACACCAGCCAACAGGGCTTTTTTCTTCACTCCGTTTCCCTTTAGGAATGCTGTAAAAGCACTTAAGGCACCAATTTTCAAACCTAAATCTGAACATTTACTTGAGTAACAGAATGTAAACAGGACCTTATACTTTGCTGGACTGCCCCTTCAGATCAGAGGATGTTTATATGGGCAGCAAGCAACTTCCTTGGGTTTGATTCATTTTTAAATGATCCATATTTTGAATAAAAACACAAATGCCCTAGGAAGATTAAGACGCCAATGAATAATATACAGTGATTACAAAGTAATATAAAGTATACACAGCAATTAAACAGCTCAATCCCCTAACACGCCTGTATATATATATATATATATTGCACACGTATTCACTTTATCCACTGAATCACATGAGGGCGGCATAGTGGCGTAACTGGTAGAGCTGCTGCCTTACTGCACCAGAGACACTGGTTTGATTCTGACCTTGGGTTCTGTCTTTCAGGAATTTGCACCTTCTCCCTGTGACCTCTTGGGTTTCCTCTGGGTGCTCTGGTTTTCTCCCACATTGCAAATAAATATGGGTTATAAGCTAATTGGCCTCCGTAAATTGCCCCTATTATGTAAGAAGTGGATGAGACATTGGGATAACTTAGAACTAGTGTGAACGGGTAATTGATGGTCGGCGGGGTCGATGGCCCTTAGGGCCTATCTCTACACTAAACATGTAAACATATATTGCCTCTTCACTTTAAAAATGAACAACAAATGTAATGGTACTGACCACCTGTAAGCCTTAAAATGTCATTTGATGCACAGCAACAACTTTCTATACCTTGTGTGCTTTTTCAGCATTCTATCCATCTGTTGCACATCCACATTTTCTACTTTGTAACTCATTACCAATGGATTTCTTAAAATCTAAATATGTAAATACAGACTGAAATATCCTTTTACATTGCAGAATGTTTTTATTCACAATGTGACAGCTTATTGCACTGGAAGCATTCCTCTGAATTTTATTGCATTGTAGACTCGATGCAATGATATACATATATGCACTGATAACTGGCACATGCACTGATATAAAAAACACACAGTGCTCACTTTATCATCACACACAAAATACCTTTGTGCAGTCAAGGTTCAACATAGCTACCAGTCTTGCACAGGCCTGCATTGAATTTGTAGAAATGTCATTTTCTTTCATATTGTTAAGAGGTCTACTGTTCCCAGATTTGCTCTATATGTAGGAATTACATTAGCCATCAGCCCACACTTTTCTCCATCCTTTTACTTCCAGGAAGTCTTCCAGGTAGGTTTTATTTTGACTGTTTTCTTCTGGGATTACTGTCACCCACACACTGCTCTCCAATATCTTACAATAGCTCCCAATTGTTTCCCTGACTGGTGCATGTCTTCTCTATCAACTCGATCATCTCCCTGAATCACAATTAATTCATCGGCGGTCACTCGAAACGAATATGACTGTCCTCTCCGCTCCATAGGGTTGTCTACTTGTGGGTCTGCAGATGTCTGTAAAGGCCGATCCGCGATCCACACACCTTGGTGCAACGTGGGCAGTGGAGACTGGTGGTGGTTGATAGTCGTCGAGCCCCCTTCTATCTCTCCTTACGGTGCTGTCGCTTTGTCTCTGCGACACGGCGTAGTTCCGTTTCATGATGTGCAGCTCCTTCCTGCACGCATTTCCTCCAGGAGCGCCTGTCCAGTGCAATGTGCTCCCAGTTGCTCGATGTGATGTGGAATTTCTTCAGACTGTTCTTGATGTTGTCCTTGAAGCGCTTCTTTGGCCCGCCGGGGTCTTGCCGACCTTCCTTCAGTTGAGAGTACAGGATCTGTTTAGGGAGACGGGTGTTGGACATGTAGATGACATGGCCAGTCCATCCAAGTTGGTGCTGCATTATTGTGGTGGTGATGCTGGTCATGTTGGTTTCCTCCAAAATGCTGATGTTGGTGCGTTTGTCCTCCCAGCTGATCCTCACAATCTTTCATTAGGATCTTTGATGGTATTGTTCCAGGGCTCTCAGATGCCTGCTGTGGGTGGTCCAGGACTCGACTCCATGCAACAGAGTGGGGAGGACAACGGCTATGTAGACCAGCAATTTTCTTTGAGCCTTTAGGTATCGATCTTCAAAGACTCTTTTCCTGAGTCTGGCATAGGCTCCGCTGGCACAACTCAGGTGATGGTTGACCTCAGAGTCGATGTCAGCTTTTGAGGAAAGAAAGCTGCCAAGGTAGGGGAAGTGGTCAACGTTTTCAAGAGTGCTGTCGTCCACTTTTATAGTGTTCTGGGTAGATGGCTGGTTGGGTGGAGGTTGATGTAGGACCTGGGTCTTCTTGATGTTTAAGGCAAGGCCCATGGCTCTGTATGCCTTGGCAAAGGCATTCAGGATGCCCAGGAGGTCTTCTGCAGAGTGTGCTGCAATGGCGCAGTCGTCCGCGTACTGAAGCTCCATGATGGCGGTGTTACTGACTTTGCTCTTGTCCTTCAACCTATTAAGGTTGAAGAGCCCACCGCCAGTTCTGTAGAGGATTGGGATCTCCTGTGGAAGCTCTTCACCAATGGGATGAAGTATGGCAGCAGTGAAGATGACAAACAGGGTGGGTGCGATGACGCATCCCTGTTTGACCCCCGTTTTCACAGTGAAGGGCTCGGACTCAGAGCCGCAGTTGCTGAGCACTGACCGACAGGCCATCATGTAGAAGCTTCAATATTCTAATGTACTTGTCGTGGCAACCGTACCTTGATAGTATGCTCCAAAGAGCCTGGCGGTCTACCAAGTCAAAATCCCTTGTCAGGTCAATGAAGGTCATGTACAAAGGCTGCCTTTGTTCACGGCATTTTTCCTGGAGTTGGCGTGCTGTGAATATCATGTCTGCTGTACCTCTGGATGGGCGGAAGCCACACTGTGATTCTGGAAGTACCTCCTCAGACAGTTGTAGAAGTCGGTTTGCGAGGACACGAGCAAGGACTTTGCCTGGTGCTGACAGGAGCGAGATGCCCCTGTAGTTTCCACATTCAGCCTTGTCCCCCTTCTTGAAAATGGTCACTATTAGAGCATCCCTGAGTTCTGAGGGAAGTTCTTCTTTTTTCCAGACCTTGAGGAGTAAGGCGTGGATGTGGTACAGGAGCTCTGGTCCACCTTCCTTTAAGATCTCAGCTGGGATCCCATCTGGACCGGTGGCCTTGTTGTTCTTAAGGCTCTTAATGGCATCTTGAACCTCTGTCATAGTGGGAGGTTCTTCCATGTCTTCTCTGATGGGACTCTGGGGGATGCTGTGGGTAATGTCTGGTTCAGTTGTGCTGTCACGGTTGAGGAGTTCCTGGAAGTGCTCCTTCCATCGGGTGTTAATGGACTCATTGTCCTTCAGCAGTTCTTGCCCGCCCTTTGAGCGCAAGGCATTTAAGCCACGATAGCTTGGACCATAGACGGCTTTAGTAGCGCTGGAGAAGCCTCTGGTGTCACCCGAGTCTGCCAGTCTCTGGATTTCCAGAGCCTTTTCTGTCTACCAAGGGTTCTTAAGCTCCCTCAGTCGGCTTTGAACACCCGCCTTGGCTCTGGAGTGAGCCGCTCTTTTGGCCTTGCAGGTTACATCATTTTGATAGGCACGAAAGGCTTTCCTTTTCTTGGAGATGAGCTGTTCTATTTCTGTGTCGTTCTCGTCAAACCAGTTCTGGTGTTTTCTGGACTTGCACCCAAGGATGGTTTTGCATGTATCAAGGATGGTGGATTTGAGCCGGCTACAGTGCCCTTCAATGACATCAGGATATTCCTGTTGGAGGCTTTCCCCAAGAGAAGCTTGAAGTCGCTGCTGTGTAGAGGTTTCCTCCAGGCTTTGAAGGTTCAGCCTTGGCCGGATCTGCTTTGTTTAAATCCTCCTCTTATAACCATATAACCATATAACCATAACAGCACGGAAACATGCCATCTCGGCCCTTCAAGTCCGTGCCGAACATTAAAAAAATTTTTATTTTTATTTTTATTTTTTTTAATTAAAAATAAATACTTCCCCCTAGTCCCATCTACCTGCACTCAGACCATAACCCTCCATTCCTTTCCCGTCCATATACCCATCCAATCTATTTTTAAAGGATAACATCGAACCTGCCTCCACCACTTCCACTGGAAGCTCACTCCACACAGCTACCACTCTCTGAGTAAAGAAGTTCCCCCTAATGTTCCCCCTAAACTTCTGTCCCTACTCTCAATGGGAAAAGCTTATCCACGTCCACTCTGTCTAACCCGCTCATAATTTTAAAGACCTCTATCAAGTCCCCTCTTAACCTTCTGCGCTCCAAAGAATAAAGACCTAACTTGTTCAACCTTTCTCTGTAACTTAGTTGCTGAAACCCAGGCAACATTCTAGTAAATCTCCTCTGTACTCTCTCTATTTTGTTGACATCCTTCCTATAATTAGGCGACCAAAATTGTACTCCATACTCCAGAATTGGCCTCACCAATGCCTTGTACAATTTTAACATTACATCCCAACTTCTATATTCAATGCTCTGATTTATAAAGGCCAGCACACCAAAAGCTTTCTTTACCACCCTATCTACATGAGATTCCACCTTCAGGGAACTATGCACAGTTATTCCTAGATCCCTCTGTTCAACTGCATTTCTCAATTCTCTACCATTTACCATGTACGTCCTATTTTGATTTGTCCTGCCGAGATGTAGTACCTCACATTTATCAGCATTAAACTCCATCTGCCATCTTTCAGCCCACTCTTCCAAATGGCCTAAATCTCTCTGTAGACTTTGAAAATCTACTTCATTATCCACACCACCACCTATCTTAGTATCATCTGCATACTTACTAATCCAATTTTCCACACCTTCATCCAGATCATTGATGTACATGACAAACAACAGTGGACCCAACACAGACCCCTGAGGCACTCCACTAGTCACCGGCCTCCAACCTGACAAACAGCCATCCACCATTACTCTCTGGCATCTCCCATTCAGCCACTGTTGAATCCATCTTGCTACTCCACCATTAATACCCAACAATTGAATCTTCTTGACCAACCTTCCATGAGGAACCTTGTCAAAGGCCTTACTGAAGTCCATATAGACAACATCCACTGCTTTACCCTCATCAATTTCCCTAGTAACCTCTTCGAAAAATTCAAGAAGATTAGTCAAGCATGACCTTCCAGGCACAAATCCATGTTGATTGTTCCTAATCAGACCCTGCTTATCCAGATGCTTATATATATTATCTTTAAGTATCCTTTCCATTAATTTGCCCACCACTGACGTCAAACTAACAGGTCTATAATTGCTAGGTTTACTCTTCGAACCCTTTTTAAACAATGGAACAACATGCGCAGTACGCCAATCCTCCGGCACTATTCCCGTTTCTAATGACATTTGAAATATTTCTGTCATAGCCCCTGCTATTTCTACACTAACTTCCCTCAATGTCCTAGGGAATATCCTGTCAGGACCTGGAGACTTATCCGTTTTCATATTTTTCAAAAGTGTCCGCACCTCCTCTTCTTTGAATCTCACAGTTTCCATTGCTACTCTGCTCGTTTCCCTTACCTCACATAATTCCATATCCTTCTCCTTCGTGAATACCGAAGAAAAAAAATTGTTCAATATCTCCCCCATCTCTTTTGGCTCTGCAGATAGCTGTCCACTCTGACTCTCTAATGGACCGATTTTATTCCTTGTTATCCTTTTGCTATTAATATAGCTGTAGAAACCCTTTGGATTTACTTTCACCTTACTTGCCAAAGCAACCTCATATCTTCCTCTTGAGTTTGATGGACATCATGGAGCGGATGAGGCGATGATCTGTCCAACAGTCATCTGCATCGATCACGGCCCTTGTAATGTTCACGACACGGCGTTTTTTCTGGTGAAAGAGGGTGTTAGTGATGGTGAGGTCGTGCTGAGCACATTTGCTGAGAAGCAGTTCCATTGGAGTTAATGTTCCCGATGCCTTCCTTTCCTATTGTACCCTTCCAGAGGTGTTGGTCCCGGCCGACCCTGGCGTTGAAGTCTCCTAGGAGAATAATCTTATCCTCCCTGGGGATTCTAGACAGTGTCTCGTCCAAGCAGGCGTAGAAGGTCTATTTTATTTCCTCTTTAGAGTCTAAAGTAGGGGCATAGGCACACAACTGTTGCCATTTGGTTGTTGGCAAGCACCAGACGGATGGTCATGAGATGCTCACTGATTCCCACAGGAAGTTCAGAGAGGTGGCTGATGAGCTGGTTCCTGGTGGCAAAGCCAACACCATGGATCCTGGGCTCATCAGCAGCTTTTCCTTTCCAGAAGAAAGTGTAGCCACCCTTCTCCTCCTTCAAAGGTACACAAAAATGCTGGAGAAACTCAGCGGGTGCAGCAGCACCTATGGAACGAAGGAGATAGGCAACGTTTCGGGCCTAAACCCTTCTTCAGACTGATAGGGGGTGGGGGGAGGCGGGGAGAAGAAAGGAAAAAGGAGGAGGAGGAGCCCGAGGGCTGAGGGAGAGGTAGGAAGTGGAGGAGACAGCAAGGGTTAATGGAATTGTGAGAATTCAATGTTCATGCCACCAGGATGCAGACTACCCAAGCGGAATATGAGGTGCTGTTCCTCCAATTTCCGGTGTTGCTCACTCTGGCTGTGGAGGAGGCCCAGGACAGAGAGGTCGGATACGGAATGGGAGGGGGAGTTGAAGTGCTGAGCCACCGGGAGGTCAGGTTGGTTAGTGCGGACCGAGCGGAGGTGTTCGGCGAAACGATCGCCAAGCCTACGCTTGGTCTCACCGATATAGATCAGCTGACATCTACAGCAGCGGATGCAATAGATGAGGTTGGAGGAGGTGCAGGTGAACCTCTGTCACACCTGGAACGACTGCTTGGGTCCTTGAATGGAGTTGAGGGGGGAGGTAAAGCGACAAGTGTAGCATCTCTTGCAGTTGCAAGGGAAAGTGCTCGGGGAAGGGGTGGAGCGGGAGGGAAGAATTGACAAGGGAGTTACGGAGCGAGCGGTCTTTGCGGAAGGCAGACAGGGGGGGAGATGGGAAGATGTGGCGAGTGGTGGGGTCACGTTGGAGGTGGCGAAACTGACGGAGGACTATTTGTTGTATGTGCCGGCTAGTGAGGTGAAAGGTGAGGACCAGGGGGACTCTGCCCTTGTTGCGAGTGGGGGGATGGGGAGAGAGAGCAGTGTTGCGGGGTATGGAGGAGACCCTGGTGCGAGCCTCATCCGTCATCAAGGACTTCTTGATGACGGATTTCACCGTTTGTACCATTCTGGCTCTGACTCTGGCTTTGGATCTTCGGCCTTTGGCTCTTTGGCCTTTGGCTCTTTGGCCTTTGGCTCTTCAAGTCGCTCAAAGAATGTCCATATCTCCTCTGGCTTGTTTTGATTCTCTTCGCTCAGACCTGACGTACTTAAACGACAGAGTCCTTCTACTCCTAAAGCAAGTTTTATCTTTGTTGCCTGCTTAGACACCGATGTGATTTCTAAAGGGCCTGTCCCACCAGCATGCGATTGCATGCGTCTAGCGTGACCAAACGTGGTCGCTTGAGGCGTATGGCCACGCAGGGCCGGTCCCACTTCGAACCGTGGAGGCGTATGGAGTTGTGCGGGGCTGGTACCGACATCATACTCACCAATCAGCTGGGCAAGAGGCGGGCCGACTGAATTTGGACGTCGCATGGCGTCGGGCGGTGATGTCATCATGCAACGGCACGCCGGGCGGTGACGTCATCACGCAAGTGGGACCGGCCCTGCGCGGCCATACGCCTCAAGCGACCACGTTTGGTCGCGCTAGACGCATGCAATCGCATGCTGGTGGGACAGGCCCTTTAGAAATCGCATCGGTGTCTAAGCAGGCAACAAAGATAAAACTTGCTTTAGGAGTAGAAGGACTCCGTCGTTTAAGTACGTCAGGTCTGAGCGAAGAGAATCAAAACAAGCCAGAGGAGATATGGACATTCTTTGAGCGACTTGAAGAGCCAAAGGCCAAAGAGCCAAAGGCCAAAGAGCCAAAGGCCGAAGATCCAAAGCCAGAGTCAGAGCCAGAATGGTACAAACGGTGAAATCCGTCATCAAGAAGTCCTTGACAATGGAACAGAGTGTAGCAACAGCTTTACTCAACTTGCGTACTACATCGATTGATTCCAAGTTACCATCACCAGCAGAGATGATGTTTGGAAGACAGATTCGGACACCTCTGCCCTTGGTATATCTTGTCCGTGTCAAGGTTAGTGGGGAGAGGTGTCCGAATCTGTCTTCCAAACGACATCTCTGCTAGTGACGGTAACTTGGAATCAATCGGTGTAGTAGAACTTTTTATTTTATGTAAGACAAGGGGGATGTTGTAATATTGCAAGGACTACTTTGTTATATCACAAGGACTACTTTGTTTGCCCACGTAGCAACATGTATATGTGGGAATGACGTATATGGGCAGGGCACTCTGGTTCCAGATGTCCGTGGTGCCTTGATTTATGCTCAGCTTCAAACTCCTAAATACGTGTACTTGTGGTTATTCCAGAGTCATAACAATGGTATAACAGATACCGGACCACGAAGGTAGTAGAAAAGGTGCCCTAAAAATAGCCTGCCTCAAACTTACCGACTACATTACCGCATCCAGAGGGATCACCACACGCGGTCAGAAACACAAAAATATGAATATGAACTTCGGAGCATGGAATGTGCGCACATTGATGGATAGTGCAATCAGTAACAGACCATAGAGGAGAACCGCGATCATCGCTAGAGAACTGAGAAGATGCCGGATTGACATAGCTGCCCTTTCTGAAACCCGGTGTGCAGACAAAGGACAACTGAAGGAGGAGAAGATTTGACCTCACTATCTCCATTGCAGGTGATAGACTTCTGACCGACATCCACTTTAAACCTACTGACTCCCACGGCTATCTTGACTACTCGTCCTCCCACCCTGCTTCCTGTAAGGACTCCATCCCCTATTCACAATTCCTCCGTCTACGCCACATCTGCTCCCAGGATGAGGTGTTCCACACCAGGGCATCGCAAATGTCCTCATTCTTCAGGGAACGGGGGTTCCCCTCCCCTACTATAGATGAGGCTCGCACCAGGGTCTCCTCCATACCCCGCAACACTGCTCTCTCTCCCCATCCCCCCACTCGCAACAAGGGCAGAGTCCCCCTGGTCCTCACCTTTCACCCCACTAGCCGGCACATACAACAAATAGTCCTCCGTCAGTTTCGCCACCTCCAACGTGACCCCACCACTCGCCACATCTTCCCATCTCCCCCCCTGTCTGCCTTCCGCAAAGACCGCTCGCTCCGTAACTCCCTTGTCAATTCTTCCCTCCCACTCCACCCCTTCCCCGAGCACTTTCCCTTGCAACTGCAAGAGATGCTACACTTGTCGCTTTACCTCCCCCCTCGACTCCATTCAAGGACCCAAGCAGTCGTTCCAGGTGTGACAGAGGTTCACCTGCACCTCCTCCAACCTCATCTATTGCGTCCGCTGCTGTAGATGTCAGCTGATCTATATCGGTGAGACCAAGCGTAGGCTTGGCGATCGTTTCGCCGAACACCTCCGCTCGGTCCGCACTAACCAACCTGACCTCCCGGTGGCTCAGCACTTCAACTCCCCCTCCCATTCCGTATCCGACCTCTCTGTCCTGGGCCTCCTCCACAGCCAGAGTGAGCAACACCGGAAATTGGAGGAACAGCACCTCATATTCCGCTTGGGTAGTCTGCATCCTGGTGGCATGAACATTGAATTCTCACAATTCCGTTAACCCTTGCTGTCTCCTCCCCTTCCTACCTCTCCCTCAGCCCTCGGGCTCCTCCTCCTCCTTTTTCCTTTCTTCTCCCCGCCTCCCCCCACCCCCTATCAGTCTGAAGAAGGGTTTAGGCCCGAAACGTTGCCTATCTCCTTCGTTCCATAGGTGCTGCTGCACCCGCTGAGTTTCTCCAGCATTTTTGTATACCTTTGAAGGAGGAGAAGGGTAGCTACACAAGATGCTGCGTACGCCCTCAAAGCGCCTGCGGGCCGACAGGCTGTTGGCGCGCGCAATTTTCGGACAGCGCAGAATTTTCGGAGCCCCGTGCGATGTCGGGACCAGCCCCGCACAACTCCATACGCCTCCGCGGTTCGAAGTGGGACTGGCCCCGTGTGGCCATATGCCTCAAGCGATCACGTTTGGTCGTGCTAGACGCATGCAATTGCATGCTGGTGGGACAGGTCTTGCAGGCACAATTCCATCCTCTGCTTGAACACGGAGAACTCATTGGCAATGTCCATCACTTGCCAGTTCATTTCAGGTAACCGAGTCATGTTACTTGCCATATACGGCGTAAGCACGGTAACTTGAAATATTAAATTTGGATTCAAAACAAACGTATCACAGGGTTACACACCTCTGCAGCTTTTTGCAGTTTTTTCTGTTCCACACATGGCTTGCGCAATCTTAGGGGGGTCCTTTAAGTTTCTATGGTAAACAATCATACTTCAGTACATTTTATCAAGGAAATTCAAAATCATTAAATTTGAGATTTCCAAGGTCCCTTGTTTATGTCTTCTTTGGTAACAGTCGTTTTCAGTAAGGCTTATCTCGAACAGCCTTCTGCTTATCTCGAGACCGTTTTCCATACACAGCTGCAGCTTTTAACTTTAAAGCTAAGGTTTTAAAGAAAATACAGCCTTTCGGCTTGCTTCGTCTCCGTGAGCGTTCGGTCTCACCGGTCGCCGCGCCCCCGTGTGTGGCTGGTCTGACTGGTTGCCGCGCCTTCGTGTGCATCTGGTCGCTCCGCCTTCCGAACTCGGGCTTGCACAGGACTGGGGTGCGATGTGGGCCTTCACTCACCACCCTCAGCTGCTTGCAGTGTTCCGTCGGTAGCTCGGCGTCCAACCAGGTACTTACATGTGTAGTGGCCTTGTCGAGATGCATTCCTGGCATTCTTTACTGAGCTGGAGAGCGTCCATTTTTCTAGTGCTTTCTTTTTTCTGTTTCTTTCTAGGGCTAAATCACACAAACTGCTGCCACCATGTTGTACTTCGTGGTCCGTTATCTGTTATACCATTGTTATGACTGGAATAACCACAAGTACACATATTTAGGAGTTTGAAGCTGAGCATAAATGAAGGCTCTGTTTATTCCACGGACATCTGGAACCAGAATGCCCTGCCCATATATGTCATTCCCACATATACATGTTGCTACGCGGGCAAACAAAGTAGTCCTTGTGATATAACAAATTAGTCCTTGCAATATTACAACATCCCCCTTGTCTTACATAAAATAAAAAGTTCTACTACACCGATTGATTCCAAGTTACCGTCACCAGCAGAGATGATGTTTGGAAGACAGATTCGGACACCTCTACCCACTAACCTTGACACGGACAAGACATACCAAGGGCAGAGGTGTCCGAATCTGTCTTCCAAACATCATCTCTGCTGGTGACAGTAACTTGGAATCAATCGATGTAGTACGCAAGTTGATTAAAGCTGCTGCTACACTCTGCTTAATACGCATAACATAGTACAGCACCGGAACAGGCCCTTCAGCCCATAATGTCCGTGCCGAAAATGATGGCAAGTTAAACTAATCTCCTCTGCCTGCATGTGATTCATGTCCCTCCACTCCCTATATATCTATGTGCCTATCAAAAAGCCTCGTAAATGCCACTATCGGATCTGCTTTGACCACCACCCCTGGCCATGCGTTCCAGGCACCCACCTCTCTCTGTGGAAAAGATTGCCCGTCTCTTCTGACTGAGTATCAAGAAATTACAGCTAGTACTATTTGTTCTATATAATGTGACATTTGCCGTTGCAGATCTTCCAACAGAATGCAGTAAACCAATGTTATTCGGGAAATTCAAATAGGGTAGCCAATTTAAGCAATTCTTATGTACAATTATTGAATGGTAAGTTAAAAATCAATGACCAGGATGTGGCAGCATTTTTCTCGTTGAATTCGGTGGTCAACACCAAAGATCCTATAGCAGTCAACACATTCAGTGGTCAGCTCTATACGATACACTAAGTTTCATTGTAAATAATCATGAAAGCAACAATGATTCCTTGAACATTCGGCACAGTTCAAGGATTATATTCAGCAGCAGGCAACTTTAAAGATCCAAACACCTAAATTTCAAATCAAAACATACCAAGGGCTAAATTTGATATGCCGTGAGTATTGGGCAGAGGATTATGATGCAAATTTAGCTGATGTAATTTGCTTCCAATACATGCATCTTGCAATAGTCACATGTAGCCATAGTTAATAATTCAGAATTCTTATTGATGCAGATGCCTAATCTCATGTATGGCCAGCATTTTGCATTAATTAAAGGTAGATTACACCTTGAGGATGCGGTTTACTGGCATTGCATTGGTGTAGGGATTAAAGATATTCTCTTTTTCCACATCGAAGCAGTGATTCCCCCAGTTAAAACATAATATGTCTGAAACAAGATCATGCACTTTAACTATCTTAATTAAATAAAAATTACTTTGATCCAATGTAAGGTGAGCTTTTAAAGAATCTGGTCCTTAAACTAATTGAGATTGTATTTCGCATGATGTTTTCTTCTTGTTAATTGAGCAGCATAATGAATCAGTTTATTGTAAGAATCGTGAATGGCACAGCACTGTAAATTCTTGCCTTTTTGATATGTTAGAACTTTGTTGTTATGGTTGAACTCCTGTGGTTTGTGACTTGTGCAATCAAAACTTGAATCACCAACCCAGTTTTAAGGCTGGCTACTGGGAAAACACATATTTAGTAAGTCATCTAGATTGTTATTGGCAGCCAGTCCCATTAATCTTACATTTGGCCTGTAGAAAGTTGTTTAAATCCTATACGTGGAACCCCATTGATATTAAAGTGGATTTGAGGATAATATTAAATTGGAAAGTGATTATAAAATAAGAATACAATGTTGAGTCTTAATTACTGTTAACTGTGACTGTAGGGATTACAAAATTTGTAATATTAAACAGCGTCTACAGCCATTGTACAATTTAATTGCACTGCGTTTAAATCTGCATAGGAACAGTGTAGATGCTATCTCTCGCTGCATATGCTGGACCAGAATGTAGAACCGAGACCAATAGACCTTTACTAATTAATACTAAATAAAATCAGAATGGCATCCAGTCTAATGAGACAGAGCTCTCTTGTGTCAGGCAGACACATCAGACGTCTCCCACCCATGCCAAGGTGTTCGAAGCTTGGATTTAAGGGCTGCTTGAGGTCATACTCCAAAGCATTTCCATTTAACTCCCCTGAAAGCAAGCAGCCCTTTGTTAACCATGCTGATTGTGGACTTTGGAAGAGGAAGGTAAACAATCCTGTTTACATCAATGGGACGATGGTGGAGAGAGTCATAAACTTCAAATTCCTGGGTGTGCATATTTCCGACGATCTTTCCTGGACCCAGCACACTGTTGCAATCATAAAGTAAGCACATCAGCGCCTCTATTTCCTGGGAAGATTACGGAGTCAATTAATTAGTCAATAATTGGAGAGAAGTTGTACAATATTACAGTTAAATGAGATGTGTTAGATTTTACATACAATAAAGACAGAAAGTAGCTGTTACTGAATCTGATGGTGTGGGACTTCAGGGTTCCACACCTCCTGTCTGGCGGTAGCAGCGAGAAGAGGCATAGCCCGCATAGTGAAAATCATTAATGATTGATGCAGCCTCATGTTGAAGCTTTTGATGGTGGGAAGGGCTGCGATGGACTGGGCTGAGTCCGCCACTCCCTGACATACTGAATCTCCTTAAACTTCTAAGAAACTACAGGTGCGAGGGCATCTCCATCATAATTCCATCTATGTGCTGGACCTAGGACAGGTCATGCAAGATGTTAACACCCAGGAAATTGAAGATGCTAACTTTCCACACCACCAACTCACCAGTGAAAACTGCCTATAGATAGTTGCAAAATAAATAAATTACTATTATGATTATGATTATGATTATGATTATGATTATAATTAGATAGACGCAAAAAGCTGGAGTAACTCAGCGGATCAGGCATCATCTCTGGAGAAAAGGAATAGACCCTTCTTCAGACTGAGAGACAGGGGAAAGGGAAATGAGAGATATAGAAGGTACATAGAACAAATGAATGAAAGGTATGCAAACAGCAATGATGATCAACGAAAGGTGGGGTTCCACCTTTGCTTATTGACCATTGTGGGCTCCACCTTTCCTTGATCATCATTGCTTTTTGCATAACTTTCATTAATTTGTTCTGTGTACCTTCCATATCTCTCATTTCCCTTTCCCCTGACTCTCAGTCTGAAGAAGGGACTCGACCCAAAATGTCACCTATTCTTTTCTCCAGGGATGCTGCCTGACCCGCTGAATTACTCCAGCTTTCTGTGCCTACCTTCATGATAAACTAACATCTGCAGTTCCTTCCTACACAATGAAAACTGCCTTGTACTTTCCCAAGTTCCTCTTTCTGAAGTAAACAACATGGTTTTGTTGACATTGAGCAAGAGGGTTGTTGTTGTGGCATCAGTCAACCTGGTGTTCTATCGCCCTGCTGCTTGCTGACTCATCACCACCCTTGATTCGGCCAACAGCAGTGATGTTATTAGCAAATTTGTAGATGGCATTAGGACCTGTGTCATGGGTATAAAGAGAGAAGAGTAGCGAGTTAAGCACACAGTCTTGCAGTGCACCTGTGTTGATGGTCAGTGATAAGGAGAACATTTTTACCGATCTGCTTTGACCGAGGTCTGTCAATGAGAAAGTCAAGGATCCAATTGCAAAAGGAAATACAGAAGCCCAGGATTTGGAGTGCAGTGATGAATTTGGACAAGATGATTGTGTTGAACGCCGAGGTGTAGATGATGAACAGTGGCCTGACATGGGTGTTCCTGTTATCCAGATGGTCCAGAGCAGAGTAGGGAACCAGTGAGAAAGCATCTATAATTGACGATAGGCAAAGTGAAGGGGATCCAGGCAGGGGTGCAGTGCTGCCGGAGCTCACCGGAGCACCGCTCCGGCACCTCTGTTAAAAAAAAGCCAAAATAAACAGCGGGGAATTTTAACTAGCGGGTGTGTGGTCGAGGTAAACTGGTTTAAGGAGGGGGAAGGGGAAGAGCCATCACTACTGAGGTGCCCTGTAGGAAGGGGGGGGATCAATAGGGCCCAGCAGAGTCAGACCACGTGCTGACTGTATCATGGAGGTTGTGGGCCAGGTGCTGAGCCTGTAACTCTGGTGAGGTGACGGCTCTGGCCCGCTGGTGGCCGGTGGAGAGGCGAGGGTCGGCGGAGTCACTGGTGAAGGCCTGTGGGGGGCTGGAGTAGAGATATGGGACCGCGGCAACAGCATCGGTGGCCCCGGGCAGACAGTGAAGGTTGGCGACAGTGGCAGTGGCCCCGGGGAGGTGGTGAGAGTTGGGACAACAGCGGTGGCCCCAGGGAGGCGGTGAGAGTCGGCAGCCATGGCAGTTTCGGTGGTCCGGGTCTGGGTTTGGCTGGAAAGGCAGTGAGGGTCAGAGAGACGGTGGATATTGTTGCTGCTCCTCGTGGTGGCCATCTCGGCCTCGTGGTGGTCGGGCAGGTGGCGCCATAGTCCAGCGGTGGAGCTCTGGGTCTGCGGCTGAGTCAAGGAGTGTCGGTGGAGGGACCGATCTGGAAGCTTTTGATCCTTGGTAGAGTCCAGATAGGCGAGGAAGCGTTTGTTGAGGTTGTGGATCTGGAGTCGAATGAAGTACAGTTGTGGTCCATTGCAGGTGGGTGGGTGAGTGAGTGAGTGAGTGAGTGAGTGAGTGAGTGAGTGAGTGAGTGTGTGTACATGCGGTGTGTGCGTGTGTGTGTGTGTGTGTGTGAGCGTGTGTGAGCGTGTGTGTGTGTGCGTATGTGTGTGTGCGTGCGTGCGTGCGTGCGTGCGTGCGTGTGTGTGCGCGCGTGTGTATGAGGGCCCAGAGCTGCGGGAGCGTCAGGGCGAGTTGTGCTGGGCCGGCACCTCTGTAAAAATATACGATTACCGTCTTTTTCTTTACTTGCTGGATTATATTTCATGATAATTAATGAGTGCAACCGTGCAATATTTTGTCATATTATTAAATTAAGTATTATATGTTTCATTGTACTAGTTATACACTGGGATGTAGTTATAGGCTACAATCTTGTTAGACCCTCTTGGGAGACTACCTGCCCTCCCCCCCGCCCAGCAAAACCTGAAATGACGCCTCTGTTTGACAGCTCCGGCACCTAAAAAATTAGCACTGCAACACTCGATCCAGGCTATTTCTGATGCAAGAGTTGATTCGCACCAGAACCAACCCCTCGAAGCAATGAATTCTTGACAATCATCCATGCAATTTCAGAACAGTCCAAGCAATGGAATTGTTACTTCACCACACAATTCATCTGTGGCATTATAATTCTGTTCCAGCAAGCTCACATTATGCACGTGTTCCAAGCTCGTGAAGAGCAATGTTGGCAGCAACATGAAATCGTGTTGCCCAATAAATATACTTGCTTTGCTGCTGCAGCCAAACAAAAAAATAACTAACATAATTGACTCAACAATGACTGTTGCACAAAGACTAATTGCATAATCGACTGTTGCATCAATGACCCTTTGCTTTGATCTGCATGATGTTCTTCACTCACCTACCTGGCAGGTTGCTGAGGGTATTGCTTCGGTCTTAATACATTACACAGTCGATATATGGGGCCTGCACGTAGATGGGCTTGCAATCAATAGTTTTCTGTGGCAAATGCAGACCTGCGCATTTTGTCTGCTTCACCTTAACAAGAGGTAAAGAAATTGGTCTAATGAAGGATTCCAACCTGAAACGTCACTTATTAATTTTCTTCGGAGATGCTGCCTGAACCGCTGTTACTCTGGCGTTTTGTGTCTATCTTTGGTATAAACCCGCATCTGCAATTCCTTCCCACACAAGAAATTAAATCATCGGTTTGTGAGTATGGAGACATGATGATCTCCCACATCTCTACCACATGCCTTGAGGGAGCAAGATGCGTAAAATCATCATTGAAATCATCTTTACCACCAATGGAAATCTAGTCCTTGCACCGTGCAAGCTGTAGCTGCAGTAGGCGGCTGATTTCAACGAGAACACCCTGCACTAAAGTGTAGACAACGTAAACATTGATTGTCACTCAAGTCCCAGCAGGAGAATTAGTTCTTGAACACCCTGAATGTAACATGACTTCCTGCTGTCAGTTTTTCTCCTCACCTGCCAGCTCTTGATGCAATTTGCATGGGCTCTGCCCATCACCCTCACACCATTCAAAGGAAAAGATCTATTTGTGCAACGAAAGCAAAACCAAAACGCTGGAGGAACTCAATGGGACAGGCAGTCTCTGGGGAAGGAGTGAACAGATGACGTTTTGGATATTCATCCTTCTCCAGACTGGTCTTGTTCATCAGTCTGAAGAAGGGTCCCAACCCAAAATGTCATCTGTTCATTCCCTCCACAAATGCTGCCTGAGTGGCTAAGCCTGTCCCATTGAGTTCCTCTAGCTTTTTGTTTCTTGCTCAAGATTCCAGTATCTTACAGTTTCTTGCATCTATTTGTGCAACTATATCCGGAAATGACTGGTTAAGCATGTGCTGAGAGAGTGGTAAAAATTCCTTCAGTACTTGTTAAATCAACCCCAGTTAAACTCAGGAACTTGAACCACCAATGAAAAGCAACAAAAACGCATGGAATTCTAACGCCCTACTATTTTCATTTATATAATGCCTCTCGTGGGATCAAAGTCTTACACCAAGCAATGCTTTATACGCAGATCAAAAGATTGGTTTGAGAAGAATGGTGAGTCAAGAAGGCAAAGAAATTGAGGATGGAATTCAAGAATGTAAGTTGATGAAAGCTACATGACTGCTGGCAATAAAGAAACTAAGTGTGGGCAATACAGCGTAGGTTTAATGATGGCAACATACACATGGACAGACGTTGTGTTCAGATGTCTTGGTCAAGAAAAGGAATAGCAGGGAATATATTTGTCAACCCAAAGCTCATAACAGTTCTATGATTAAATATTAAACTGCATTTGATTTAGCCTCAGATACATACCATGCTGACTGAGGATGGAGTTTATGGTGAATGCAATGGCTTCAGGCATATTATTTGGAGAAATATCTTCCACAGAAATGGATACCAAACCAGTAGTGTTACCTATAGAGGGTCAAAAGAGGCTGTGGCTTTGATGAACAAGCAACTGTACATTGGCAGACACTTTGTGTTCAGATCATATCAGCAAGATACGAAATAGAAGGGAAAATAGTTGTCATTAGATTGAACAATACAGAAGTGGAAAAAGATGATACAGTAGACTGGATAAATAAGATCAGCGCTAGCAAGTTGTGAAATTGGAACATTTAGAAATTGGATCAGCTATTAGCTAATATAGTTGGGACGTTCCAGGATATATTCCATATGGTTGACACTGTTGCATTAAATAATAAATTAAAATTAATGTCACCTCATGCACTCTGCAAAGTATTTCAGAGGGAATGAATGATTCATAGAATTGGAGGAATACACTGTATTACAGTGATTACCCTTTCTCTCTGTAAGGGATTACAGAGAGAAAGGGTAGGATTTGGTCATTTAATACCAATGTAAATCTTGAAGCCAATGTAATCTCATTAGACATTGTAATTTCATTTTTGCGTTCAGATAAAATATTTGGATGTCTTTGCAGTGAATATCCATAATTGAAAATGTTCAGAGTACACTTTGAAGGGAATTTCATTATGTATCTCATAGTAATGTATTGCAAAGCAGCAGCATTTATAGCCTGGGTGACATTTCAGACTGATTGTAGGAACAGGGGAGGACTGGAGGCAAGAAAAGACCAGGGCAGATCAGGGCTTGCAACAGATGACTTCAGGCAAGGTGGTTTCCTGATACAGCAATTATTGGCCAGGGATGGTGTTGGTCCAAGAGGGGTACATCGCTGCGAACTGTGGAATTGGTTAACCAACTTTTAGTGGAAGAAGAGGAGGGGGGCAAGGGGAGAGTGGAGTGTTTGTACGTTACCTAAAATTGAAGAATTCAACATTCATACTGCTGGGTTGAAAGATATCCAAGCAAAATATGAGATGCTGTTCCTCCAATTTGCGTGTGGCCTCACTCTAACAATGGAGGAGGCCCACTACAGAAATGTCTGCGTGGGATTAGGAAGGGGAGTTAAATATTATGTATTTAAGATAATATATTAATATGATATAATATAATATAAATATATATTTATAAAATATTAATATATATTCACATAATATATTTACTAAAGAAGCCCTTTGGATTTTCTCCAGAGCGTGCATGAACTGCTTACGCCAGCATTTTGTGTCTATCTTTGGTATAAACCAGCATCTGCAGTTCCTTTTTATTAGAATTTATAACCTAACTAGACTAAGTGGGACCCGTTGGGTCCCATGTTCACACAGGAGGGCTGGTCCCCCAATGCAATATTCCACCAATTCCAATAATCGTGGCCAGTGGGGGGGGGGGGCTTTCTGGAGCGCTAATATGGGTGTTGTGGGCTGAAGGGACTGGTTTCCTGAGGGCTAGTATGGACATTGTTGGCCAAATGGATTCTTGGGGTGGCAGCTTAGTCACTCAAGCCTGATGTGCTGGCAGCTCACTCACGGCTGGTGGGCTGGCAGTTGACTCGCGCCTATTCCTTGAAATTCCATTTCAAGCAGGGTGCAAGGCCACCAAAATCAGATGCAGTTTCTTACCATTTCAAGCAGGGTCAAGGCCACCAAAATCAGGTGCAGTTTCTTACCACTTCAAGCAGGGTGCAAGGCCACCAAATTCAAGAGTGCAGTTTCTTACCACTTCAAGCAGGGTGCAAGGCCACCAAATTCAAGTGCAGTTTCTTACCACTTCAAGCAGGGTGCAAGGCCACCAAATTCAAGTGCAGTTTCGTGCCACTTCATGCAGGGTGCAAGGCCACCAAATTCAAGGTGCAGTTTCGTGCCACTTCGAGCAGGGTGCAAGGCCACCAAATGCAAGTGCAGTTTCGTGCCATTTCGAGCAGGGTGCAAGGCCACCAAATTCAAGTGCCGTTTCGTGCCATTTCGAGCTGGGTCCAAGGCCACCAAATTCAAGTGCCGTTTCGTGCCATTTCGTAGCTGGGTCCAAGGCCACAAATTCAAGTGCAGTTTCGTACCACTTCGAGCAGGGTGCAAGGCCACCAAATTCACGTGCAGTTTCGTACCACTTCGAGCAGGGTGCAAGGCCACCAAATTCAAGTGCAGTTTCGTACCATTTTCGAGCAGAGTGCAAGGCCATCAAATTCAAGTGCAGTTTCATGCCACTTCGTGCAGGGTGCAAGGCCACCAAATGCAAGTGCAGTTTCATGCCATTTCGAGCAGGTGCAAGGCCACCAAATTCAAGTGCCGTTTCATGTCATTTCGAGCTGGGTCCAAGGCCACCAAATTCAAGTGCAGTTTCATACCACTTCAAGTAGGGGTGCAAGGCCACCAAATTCAAGTGCAGTTTCATACCATCTCTCTCTCTCCTCTCTCTCTCTCTCTCTCTCTCTCTCTCTCCCCCCCTCTCCCCCCTCTCCCCCTCTCCCCCTCTCCCCCTCTCCCCCTCTCCCCCTCTCCCCCTCTCCCCCTCTCCCCCTCTCCCCCCTCTCCCCCTCTCCCCCTCTCCCCTCTCTCTCTCTCTCTCTCTCTCTCTCTCTCTCTCTCTCTTCTCTCTCTCTCTCTCTCTCTCTCTCTCTCTCTCTCTCTCTCTCTCTCTCTCTCTCTCTCTCTCTCTCTCTCTCTCTCTCTCTCTCTCTCATCTCTCTCTCTCTCTCTCTCTCTCTCTCTCTCTCTCTCTCTCTCTCTCTTCACAGCCCACGGCTCGACTCATGCACGCCCGCTCCAACCCCCCCCCCAATTCACCTCTCCACATCCTCTCTTTCTTCTCCCCACCCCTCTCCTCTCTCCCCCTTCCTCTCCACCCTCCCTCCCCTTTTCTCTCCTTTTCTCTCCCCACCCCATCTTCCTCTCCCCTCTTCTCTCCCCACCCCGTCTTCCTCTCCCCCCCCACCCCATCCCCCGAGTGTGTTTGGGGGTGGTTAGTATGAGTTTGGGGGGTGGTTAGTGTGAGTGTGATGCCGCAGCCCACCCCCCCTCCCGCAAACGCGCATTGGGGAAAACAGCCCGCCAACAGTCTCTCTGTCTTTAAGACGGAACTGCAGATGCTGGAAAATCGAAGGTACACAAAAAAAACTGTATATCATCAGCGGGTGCAGCAGCATCTATGGATCGAAGGAAATAGGCAACGTTTCGGTAGAAAACCAGTCTGAGGATGGGCTTCGGCCCAAAGCGTTGCCTATTTCCTTCGCTCAATAGATGCTGCTGCACCCGCTGTGTTTCTCAAGCTTTTTTTTGTGTACCAGTCTCTGTCTCTCCCCTCTCTCTCTCTCTGCCCTTCTCTCTTCACAGCCCGCAGCTCAACTCATGAACACCCGCTCAAAACCCCCCCCTTCACCTATCTCCAACATCC
This sequence comes from Malacoraja senta, assembly GCA_038087875.1. NCBI lineage: Eukaryota > Metazoa > Chordata > Chondrichthyes > Rajiformes > Rajidae > Malacoraja > Malacoraja senta. Next base: position 44,991,463 of record CM075978.1, read on the forward strand.
TCTCCTTCCTCTGTCCACACCCTCCTCTCTCTCCCCCTTCCTCCCCCCCAGCTGTCATCCATCTGTACGTCTGTACGTCCAACGTCCTGCTTGACTTGTGCCACGCAGCCCATTTGATACCGCCCTACGCCCACGCAGAACGCGGAAACGCCGATATTTTTTTACCATTTCTAAAGAGATTACATTTATCTTTACGAATAGACACTCCTGATTTATTTGGTCGTGTTTATGTACACTTTTTAAAATAAAATACCTCTCCCCCCCCCAAACCAAACATTTCAAAATGTTTTAAAAAACCAGCTCAGCCATAGAATGTTAGTAAAGATTCCGTTGTGTGATGTCACAATGCACAATGCTCACAGATGTCCAATCGGAATGGATCCATTTACATATGCCTTTGCGGCAGCCACAGCCCCAGTCCCTCCCCCCCAACCCCCGCAGCATTGGGCATTGTGACATCACAAAACGGAACCTTCATATACATTCTATTGCTGAGAGCTGTTTGTTTAACATTTTGAAATTTCCCCATTCCCTATCACCCCCACACACGTGGTAACGCCCTTCGACACGTGTGACAAATCGAAATGAATCCGTTTACATATGCCTTTGCAGCAGCCACAGCCCAAGCCCCTCCCCCCCCAACCCCACAGCCTGTGATTACGTTTATCTTTACGAATAGACAACCCTGATTAAATTTGGTCGTTTTTATGTATACTTTTTTAAATAAAATACTTCTCCCCCCCCAAACCAAAACATTTCAAAATGATTAAAAAAACAGCTCAGCCATAGAATGTTAGTAAAGATTCCGTTGTGTGATGTCACAATGCCCGATGCTAACAGATGTCCAATCGGAATGGATTCATTTACATATGCCTTGGCAGCAGCCCCAGCCCCTCCCCCCAACCCCACAGCCTGTGTCGATGGGCGTCGCCACGTATGTGGGGGGGGTAGGGAATGGGGAAATTTCAAAATGTTTAAAAAAACAGCTCTCAGCAATAGAATGTTAATGAAGATTCCGTTTTGTGATGTCACAATGCCCAGTCTGAGGATGGGCTTCGGCCCAAAGCGTTGCCTATTTCCTTCGCTCAATAGATGCTGCTGCACCCGCTGTGTTTCTCAAGCTTTTTTTGTGTAACCAGTCTCTCTGTCTCTCCCCTCTCTCTCTCTCTCTCCGCCCTTCTCTCTTCAAAGCCCGCAGCTCAACTCATGAACAGCCGCTCAAACCCCCCCCCCCTTCACCTATCTCCAACATCCTCTCCTTCCTCTCTCCACACCCTCCTCTCTCTCCCCCTTCCTCCCCCCAGCTGTCATCCATCTGTACGTCTGTACGTCCAACGTCCTGCTTGACTTGTGCCACGCAGCCCCTTTGATACCGCCCTACGCCCACGCAGCACGCGGAAACGCCGATATTTTTTTCCATTTCTAAAGAGATTACATTTATCTTTACGAATAGACACCCCTGATTAAATTGGGTCGTGTTTATGTACACTTTTTAAAATAAAATACCTCTCCCCCCCCCAAACCAAACATTTCAAAATGTTTAAAATAACAGCTCAGCATAGAATGTTAGTAAAGATTCCGTTGTGTGATGTCACAATGCACAATGCTCACAGATGTCCAATCGGAATGGATGCATTTACATATGCCGTTGCAGCAGCCCCAGCCCCAGCCCCTCCCCCCCCAACCCCCACAGCATTGGGCATTGTGACATCACAAAACGGAACCTTCCTTTACACTCTATTGCTGAGAGCTGTTTGTTTAACATTTGAAATTTCCCCATTCCCTATCACCCCCACACACGTGGCGACGCCCTTCGACACGTGTGACAAATCGGAATGGATCCATTTACATATGCCTTTGCAGCAGCCCCAGCCCCAGCCCCTCCCCCCCAACCCCGCAGCCTGTGTCAAAGGGCGTCGCCACGTGTGTGGGGGTGATAGGGAATGGGGAAATTTCAAAATGTTTTTAAAATGCCCAATGCTCAAACATGTCCAATCGAAATGGACCAATTTACATATGCCTTTGCAGCAGCCACAGCCCAGCCGCTCCCCCCCACCCCCGCAGCCTGTGTCGTTGGGCGTCGTCACGTGTGTGGCAATAGAGAAAGAGGATTGGGGGTGATAGGGAATGGAAACAGATGGACTGTCCCTACCCCTCCTACTTCAACTCTCCCTCCCCACTCTATCCCCCTCCCTCCCCTCCCACCCCCTCTCTTCCCCCTCCACCACCCCTCTTCACCCCCATCCCCCCCACCCCCTTCCCCTCTCTCTTGCAACCACTCCCCGCTACCCCTCTGCCCCTCACTCCCCCTCTCCCCTCTCCCTCCCCACCTCTCTCCCTCCACCCTCCCTCTCTCCCTCTCTTCCTCCTACTACTCTCCACTTTCCCTCATCCCCTCCCCCCCTCTCCCCCTTCCTGCCCTCCCCGCTCTCCTCCCACTCCCCACTCTCCTCCCCCTCCCTCTCACCCACCCTGATCTCCTCTCCCTCCCCAATCTCTCCCCTTTCCTCTTCCCCCTCTCCCCTCCCCCCCTCTCCTCTTCTCTCCCCACCCCGTCTCCCTCTCCCGTCTTCTCTCCCCACCCCGTCTTCCTCTCCCCCCCTCCCCCCGAGTGTGTTTGGGGGTGGTTAGTGTGAGTTTGGGGGTGGTTAGTGTGAGTGTGATGCCGCAGCCCCCCCCCCTCCCGCAAACGCGCGTTGTGAAAACAGCCCACCAACAGTCTCTCTGTCTTTAAGACGGAACTGCAGATGCTGGAAAATCGAAGGTACACAAAAAAAAACTGTATATCATCAGCGGGTTCAGAAGCATCTATGGATCGAAGAAAATATGCAACGTTTCGGTAGAAAACCATTCTGAGGATGGGCTTCGACCCAAAGCTTTGCCTATTTCCTTTGCTCCATAGATGCTGCTGCACCCGCTGTGTTTCTCCAGCTTTTTTTGTGTACCAGTCTCTCTGTCTCTCCCCTCTCTCTCTCTCTCTCCGCCCTTCTCTCTTCAAAGGCCCGCAGCTCAACTCATGAACAGCCGCTCAAACCCCCCCCCCTTCACCTATCTCCAACATCCTCTCCTTCCTCTCTCCACACCCTCCTCTCTCTCCCCTTCCTCCCCCCCAGCTGTCATCCATCTGTACGTCTGTACGTCCAACGTCCTGCTTGACTTGTGCCACGCAGCCCCTTTGATACCGCCCTACGCCCACGCAGCACGCGGAAACGCCGATATTTTTTTCCATTTCTAAAGAGATTACATTTATCTTTACGAATAGACACCCCTGATTAAATTGGGTCGTGTTATGTACACTTTTTAAATAAAATACCTCTCCCCCCCCCAAACCAAACATTTCAAAATGTTTAAAATAACAGCTCAGCCATAGAATGTTAGTAAAGATTCCGTTGTGTGATGTCACAATGCACAATGCTCACAGATGTCCAATCGGAATGGATGCATTTACATATGCCGTTGCAGCAGCCCCAGCCCCAGCCCCTCCCCCCCAACCCCCACAGCATTGGGCATTGTGACATCACAAAACGGAACCTTCCTTTACATTCTATTGCTGAGAGCTGTTTGTTTAACATTTTGAAATTTCCCCATTCCCTATCACCCCCACACCACGTGGCGACGCCCTTCGACACGTGTGACAAATCGGAATGGATCCATTTACATATGCCTTTGCAGCAGCCCCAGCCCCAGCCCCTCCCCCCCAACCCCGCAGCCTGTGTCAAAGGGCGTCGCCACGTGTGTGGGGGTGATAGGGAATGGGGAAATTTCAAAATGTTTTTAAAATGCCAATGCTCAAACATGTCCAATCGAAATGGACCAATTTACATATGCCTTTGCAGCAGCCACAGCCCCAGCCGCTCCCCCCCACCCCCGCAGCCTGTGTCGTTGGGCGTCGTCACGTGTGTGGCAATAGAGAAAGAGGATTGGGGGTGATAGGGAATGGGAAACAGATGGACTGTCCCTACCCCTCCTACTTCAACTCTCCCTCCCCACTCTATCCCCCTCCTCCCCTCCCACCCCCTCTCTTCCCCCTCCCCCACCCCACCACCATTCTGAGGATGGGCTTCGACCCAAAGCTTTGCCTATTTCCTTTGCTCCATAGATGCTGCTGCACCCGCTGTGTTTCTCCAGCTTTTTTTGTGTACCAGTCTCTCTGTCTCTCCCCTCTCTCTCTCTCTCTCTCTCTCTCTCTCTCTCTCTCTGCCCTTCTCTCTTCACAGCCCGCGGCTCGACTCGTGCACGCCCGCTCCAACCCCCCCCCTTCACCTCTCTCCCCCATCCTCTCTTTCCTCTCTCCACCCCTCTCTTCTCTCCCCCTTCCTCTCCACCCTCCCTCCCCCTCTTCAAAATTTTTTTCTAACATTAAACTTTCCCTCTGCCCCAACACCTCTAGACGCATCTGAGAGGTGAGGGCTATTCGTCAGTGGATAGGGTGGAGATGGGATAAAAGAAGCAAATTAAAAAATTAAAATAATATCAAGGGGTGTGATGAGTGTGTGTGTTTGTGGGTGCCGGATTCCGTGCTTTGGAGGAAAGGGGGTGATTAGTGTGACGCCATAGCCTCCCCCCCCCCCCCCCCACACAAACGCACATTCGGTGTCCAGACCCAACGGGTCTGCACTTGGTCTAGTATATTACTAAAACTCTCTTCTTGTTTGTGATTCTGTCTGCGTGCGTGTGTGCTTGTCTGCGTGCCCATGTGCTCCCGGAACTACGCCAAATCGATACATGATAGCGCAACAATTTTTGGCCCACCTTACTCACCATTGTCCTGTGGTGTGTTTTATCAATGTTTTGTTCAGATTGATGTTATATTTTACAAGTTATTCACACTTTAAACTTTAAAATTTTAACTTTTCACTTAACTTTTCACTGTAAAAAATCCAATTCCCCTGCGCGTTGCAGTGTTACAACGACAGGACACTGTCCTCTGATTTGAAACATTGTATTGGGCAGGGGCAGGGCAAGGAAATTGGATTTTTTTTTAGTTTAAAAAGAGGGAGGGTGAAGAGGAGGGGGAGGGAGTGCTGAGCATTGAGGGGAAATGCGCCGCGCCTGTGCAGTTGGGGGCTATGGGTGAGTGGTGGAATATTGCGTTGGGGGAACGGGTGAGTGGTGGAATATTGTGTTGGGGGACGGGTTGCGTTGGGGGACCAGGTTTCTCGTGGGGGCTATGGGTGAGTGGTGCAATATTGCATTGGGGAAAACGGTAGCGTTGGGGGACCAGGCCTCCCTTATGACAGGTATAGATCAAACAGTATTGCTGATTTGATCCGTGTCTGGTTTTGCTGCTGATGACCTGATCCATAATCCATGTCAGGCTTTCCACACCACCACCACCTGGTCGCATGCAGGCACCCATGTTGTTTTTAGTTTTAACCAAAGATACTAGAGGAGCAAGATAAACCACTAGGTGAAAAATCCGTAGTTGGTCATGGGCGTCATGGGTAATTTTTTTCGCGCCATTTTGGGAATCAAATATATGAGCTTTTTTTAAAATTCGGCTTATGTCATGGCATCCACATCTACAAGCATAGCGTGCTGTTTTGCTATAAAGTGCTCGAATCGCCAATGTAAGCGATTCGAGCACTTTATAGCAGTCTTTCTTCAGGTTCCCCACTAAAGATGAAAGGTTAGAAAAAAATAATTACTTTCTGTCCTGTAGCCTGCCCGATCTCTTCCTATAACTCAGATCGCGGAACCGGGGGTCGCCAGAAGAATTGCTCTGATCGCTGGCCCGCAGACTATAACACCCTGAAGCCGCGGTGTGCAGAGCTTCTAGTCGCGGGGCCAGCATGCACTTTCCCTCGCGGAGTCTGGTATTCCTCGCCGGAGAAGAGCTCCGACCGCCAGCCCCGCGGCCTATAACATCATGAAGCCCCGGTCTCCAGTAGGAGGCGGCCGATTCGGGACCTTCAAGCCATGGAGGTCCCGAATCGACTTGTGTTTAAGCCGCTTTGAAATGGTGTTTAAAATACAGGATAAATGGTGTTAAATGTACACGGATCAATGGTGTTTAAAATACACGATAAATGGTGTTATAGGGAACAACGACATGCCACGAGGAGCACACATTAAAGTTTTAATCTCTTTCTCAATGTATGATGACTAACATACAATTCTATTCTTATGATCCCAACAATGTATTATATTATATTATATAAGACATCATTTTTTGGTACATGAGCAAGTTATTAGAAAGTCTTCTTTTATAGATCTAGACTTACCACAATAATAAAGGTAGACAAAAATGCTGGCGAATTTCTCCAGCATTTTTGTCTACCTTCGATTTTCCAGCATCTGCAGTTCCTTCTTAAACAATGATAAAGGTATCAATTTTTACACTGCTGTACATTTTTGGTTTTGTTCTTGTTGTAAGGCATGCAGGCTAGTGTAAGCTCTTCTACATTTAAGATAAATTTACCTATTAGAGGAAAAATGCAACTTCAATATACATGTCTCTCCCCACCCTTGACAACAATTGCATTTAAGTGACATATCATCCATACTGCAGGTATGTAGTTATAATCAAATTTGTTCTTATGTTAATTCTATATGATATTTTACTGTAATTTCAGATGTCGACAGGATCTCCCTGAAGAAAATACACTGGCTTACATTGCAGGTCACATCACTTTACATGAACTGTCCTCAAAATGCCACACATGCAGAGAAGTTCTACTCCGACCTGATGCCACTTTAGTTGATCCTGCACATATTCATCCATCATAAAACATATGACACATCAACGCCTGACTTCGGCTCCTTGATGGTGCCTTCTGAATACTTTCTAGCGTGTGTGAGAAAGTGTTTCGCACAGAATTTGACGATGTTAACATGACCAGGAACAACATTTCCCATCTAATAAACACAGCAATACACAATACACAGGAATACAAGGACATGAAGTTGTGCTGCCACAGAGTCAAGGCTAGAATTGTAGCAATCTTTGTGAGTCCACATACATTGTGGACTCAATTTTAAGAATAGAAAAATGCAGGACATGACAGTTAAAAGGAAGTGCAAGAAAGTTCAAAAAGTGGCACATAAGTAAACTACATAATTTTCTTAAATAATTTATTTAAAGTAATACAATTGTTTATACACATAGTGTAAAATTGTGATTTGTTAGCCTCACAAAATAATGCAAATAACGATTTATTTATTATTGTATATACGTTGGACATTTTGTCCTTTGGGGTAAGCAGGGGTGGGGTTATCATCGTTTGAAATATGTTGAATTTTACATCACTGTCATTGGTTAGTTGATATGCGAAACACTGCAACCCTGTATATCTCACACATAAAGCGATGTAAATTATGTAAATCTTACCATGAATGACAGAAATTAAAAGTGTTATCCTTGTTTATGAATTTTGATGTAGAATTATTTAAAATTGAGTGGATTGATGCAATATACTGCTCACCCACAAATGTGTAGTTATGAGATATTCACATTTAAAAACTCACTCAGTAGCTCGGGTGGCTGCGATCGGCAGCCGGGACCGGACAGCAGAACTGCAGCTAGACCCGGGTCTCACAGGCGACCTGGGAACTGCAGCGAGTCCCGGAGGGTCCTGGCCCCTATGCAAAAAAGGCTGCCGACCCCTGGACGAAAGCAAACCCTCGATCCTGTCCCGCCATCCTTATTTCAAAAATTTAGCGACTCAAATGGTGGTGCGTCTTCATTGGCGGGAAATACGGTGACTCATTTCCCTCAAATATATGTTAGATTTTCCTCAAATATATGTTAAATTAAAAACTAAACTACGGTAGAAATGCACAGTATTCATGACTAACGCACACACTTCTGCATCAATGTAGGTATGTATACATTACATTTTATTACACTAATACAGAATGAAAAAATATCTTGGCATGTGTTCATTGATATTTTATTCACAATATTAGGATTTTAGAGAGGGAGGTTGAATGAAAGAAAGAAAAAGGTTCAATAAATAAATAGAGATCACAAGAAAGAAACTAGAGAAATATATATATATGTGTGTGTTATATATTTATATACATATATATCACACATATATATGCATCATATATATATATATATATATAATGAATATATGTGTGTGTGTATATATATATAAGAAACTAGAGACATATGTATGTGTGTTATATAATTATATACATCAATATAACATTTATATACGTGTGTATCATATATATACATGTGTTTATATACTTTTAAAAGTGTGTGTGTGTGTGTGTGTGTGTGTGTGTGTGTGTGTGTGTGTGTGTGTGTGTGTGTGTGTGTGTGTGTGTGTGTGTGTGTGTGTGTGTGCGTGCGTGTTTGTGTGTGTGTGTGTGTGTGCGAGATTTTGCCTTTGAAACATATTTCCTCGAAAACCAGATGCCGAAACGGGAATTTTTAAAATATATTTCAGTAGAGATTTTCCTTGTGATGTTAGGAATCCACTCCTCTGTACATTTGGTACATTTTTTTCCTGATTTTCAATTAAAATTGTTGACCAATCTGACCTTTTTTTTAAAATCTGACCGCTGCCCAGCTGCTGACGTTACAATAACAGTTAATTTTTTACATCTTCTGGTAGAAATTTTCCTTATGATTTCAAAAATCCAATCCTCTATACATTTGGTCAATTATTTCCCTAGATATTTACTAACATTTATAACCAAACTGACATTTTTTTTAAATATTAAGGTTGCCCAGCTGCTGACCTCACAATGCCTTTCCACCTGGCCCAACTGCCTCGTGGCCCCACCCGGCCCCGCCCCCGCCCCCCAGGCCTGCCAGGTTGTTGATTCCATTGTTTTTCATTGAATTTAATTTAATTATTTCTCACTTAACATCACTAATTCTTAACATTAACTTTTAATTTCAAAGACAGTTAAAAAAAAAATTTGCTGTCTTCATTGACAGCTTAGATCGGACCCGCTGTGTGTGTGTGTGTGGGGGGGGGGGGTTAGTGTGTGTGTGGCGCGGCAGGCCTCTCCCCTGAATTCCATAGAGCTGCCGACAGCTTTCGTGCATGAGACGCGCACGCTTCATTTCCAGAACATTCTGAATGCGTGACGCATGGTTGCATTTCGCTCTCTCTGTCTCTCCCCCTCTCCATCTCTCTCTCTCTCCCCATCTCTCTCTCTCCCCTCTCTCTCTCTCCCCTCTCTCTCTCTCTCCCCCTTCCTCTCCCCCACCCCCCCTGCCCTCCCCACCCAAACCCCCTCCACCGCTCCCCTACCCCCTTCCCTCCACCCCATCCCCTCCCCACCCGGGGGAACTTGGTCTAGTAATATATAAATATAGGCAAATATATTTGCCTTTATGGCTTATGTTCCTCATATCTTATAGGCAAAAAAACGGCAATGAGTTGTGAGTTGTTTTAAATCAAAGTTGCTTCTGATCCATGAGGAACTTTGAAATCTATTATCTCTATCTTGCCTCTCACACACAGAAACACACAACACTGATTAAACCAAAGATCATAGAATGCATATGGTCCAGAGACCTTTCATTGCACATTGTCGCTCATTTTATACGCAGTTTCCCTTTTTAATTTTTTTTTTTAAAGCACCTTATTTATTATAAACAAAGATCATAATGGTCTATCATAGAAGGCTAAGAGACCAATATAAACTGCAAAATCCAATGGACTGACGTGGATTAAACTGCGAGAGGCATAACGGAGGTCGGGGTCTTATTCCTAAAATGGCGGAAGTGACGTTCTGTTGCGTTCCGTTGCGTACTACACGTCAGTCCATTGGATTTCGTTGGAGTGGTCTATCTTGCTCCACTAGTATCTTTGGTTTTAACTTACGATTCGGAGCCTACAGTACTCATCTCGATGATCTCTGTATGTATACAAATTAAAGTACTTGTTATGATATATAATGACTCTGTATCATAAGTACTTTGCACAACAAAGTCCGTCAAAATCAATGTTATTCGTCACATGCACACAAAGGTGCAGTGAAATGAATTTGCCAACAGCGATACACTTAAAAAGAACACAAAATACACAATAAGATTTAACACAAACATCCACCACAGCATTCTTCAGTGTGGTGGAAGGGAACAAAGTTAAGCCAGTCCTCCTCCTTTGTTCACCCGTGGTCGGGGCCATAAACCCTCCGTAGTCGCCACTACAGACGGCCCGATGTACAGGCCCTCTCATCGGGATGATCAAAACTCCAACGTCGGGACGGTCAAACACACTCCGCGGCTTGGAGGTCCCGAATCGGCACTTTTCTACCGGAGACCATGGCTTCAGGATGTTATAGGGCGCAGGCCGGCGGTCAGAGCTCTTCTCTGGCGATCCCCAGCAAGGGATCCCAGACTCCGAATGGTAAGTCCATGCCCCGCCCACATCTAGAAGCTCCGCAGACCACAGCCCATGATGCCAAAGTCACCAGGCCAGTGATCGGAGCACTCCTCTCTGGCGACCCCCGGCAAGGGTTCCACGATGGAAAAGTCCGTGCTGCGCCCGCTGATGATGATCCGGACCTGACTCCGGGAAAGGCTGCTCCAATCCATGCTGTTAGGCCGAGAGGGAGGCGTCATGGAAAAAGTTGCCTCTCCGTCGAGGAGGCGACTGAAAGCGCTTCCCCCCCACCACCCCCCACACAAGACACACCTAAACTAACATTAGACACACAAAAAAACCCCCAAAAAGTCGAAATAAGGAACACGCTGCTGGCAGGGTAGCCGTCTCGCAGCGCCCCCACCGACCAGCGGGTCCCACTTGGTCTAGTGTACCTATATAATTGCCTCTTAAATGCCTGGTAGCATATACAAGGCACCCACCACTCTGTGTATAACATTTGTCCTGCACGTCTCCTTTAAACATTTCCGCTCTTACCTTAAAGCCATGTCGTCTTGTCTTTAACATTTCCACCCTGGGAAAAAAAGATTCTGACTGTCTGCCTCTCATAATATTTTATACTTCTATCAGCTACATTTTGATAGGTACATTTAATATAACTCATGAAATGCTGCAGTGTAGCGATATCTAACGTTTTCAAGCCAAAAGATAATGGCTTTAATATTTGTTTTAACAATGATCCACCTAATGAAGGATAGTTTGAAAATAGGTGCATCCATATATGATTCCATTATATAATGTATTTCCATATCTAGGTTGCAGACAACCTGGTGGCGCAGCGGTAGAGATGCTGCATTACAGTGCCAGTGACACAGGTGTGATCCTGACTATGGGTGCTGTCTGTGTGTGTTTGTACGTTCTCCCTATGGCAGCGTAGGCTTTCTCCGGGAGCTCCGGTTTCAGGTTTACAGGTTAATTGGCCTGTAAATTATCCCTAGGGTGTAAGATAGAACTAGTGTACAGGGATCAGTCGGTACGGACTCGGTGGGCCGAAGGGCCTGTTTTCACAATGTATCTCTGAACGAAACTAAAACTAAAGTAAATTAAGATGCTTCTTGAAACTTTTTCATCATTATTATTATGCTAATTATGGCTCGTCTACAAACTCAACAATGTTGTACCTGGAGCAGTAAATATATTTATTTCCAACCTGACAAGGGTGATTGTTGAGAACTGGTTTATGACAGCATTTATTTGTACTGAATGAATGGCATTTCCTCCTGCCCATGTGCATTTACAATGGCTGGTAATTGAATTACCAGTGGCTGTGCATTGTGATTTTTAACAAATGATGAAAAATAGAATTCCTCAATCTAAGATGAAATATCTTAACTTGACATGACATTTATTTTGCTAGGATATCCTTTCCTTTCTCAATGCCTCAAGCCGATCCGACATATACACACAATTATCCACGGAATCAAAATGTCAACGATCCAATAAGAAATCCATAGAAAATAGAAGCAAGAGTAGGCCACTTAGCCTTTTGATCATAATCTAGCATTCAACTTAATCAAGGCTAATCATTCAATCTCACTCCCCAGCCCGGCCACAGTACTGGTTCCAATCTCCCTCCCCCCACTCCACCCACAGCACAAGTTCCAATCTCTTTCTTTCTATCCATGCTGCAACTCTTTTCTCCCATCGAGCCCATTCCATTCTGAGCCCAGCTAAGGCACTAGTTTTGAGTCATCTTCTTTCACCACTGCCACAGCCCAAGCTCTGATCCTTTCCCCCCTCCCCTCACTGACGATACTATAGGTTTCAATCCATCTCCTTCCACCCTGGCCACAGTATGATATTGGTGCTTGTCTGCAACAGAAGCTCCAGCCCCCTTCTTCTTCTTCTTGCGTATGGCGTGCATAGCCTAAAGATGTGGGACAACTTGTTCTATTTGATCTTATTTGATTGTGCACGTTGGGTTGATTGCATTCGTCGAAACAGGGTGAAGGTTGCAATCTTCCACCCCTCCAGCCCCCTTCATTTTCCACCACCCAGTCTAGGTACAGAAGCTCTTGGACAGAAGACTAAAGTAACTATTGATGCCGGTCTCTAACGCTCATTTTGCCCACTCTTCAAGGTTCACTGCAATTATTTTTACAATAAACAACAGTTAAATCTGGAATTTTCTCATAATGAAAAACATATGATCAAAGTCTCACTTTGAAAATAATTTCTGCTGACATACACATAAATATGTCCAAAATATATTTGATGCATATTTAACTTGGTAAAATGACCCAAAAATTATATATGTAATTATGAGTCATTTTCAGGCATTCACACAATTTGATAAACTTAACCGAACAAATCATCTTTAAGATGGCAGCATGATGAAAAGGCATGTTCTTTGCCAACCTCAGTTGCAACGATGAAAGAAATATGTTTTGAAAATGTGATTTTACTGTGATTTGATAAATGGTTTATTTAACATACTGGGCTAATTATTCCAGAAAAAAGAGGTTTCTAAAAATACCAGCCTTTTGATGAAGGTTGGTATATGAGCTTCTGTGAAAGAAATGCAGAACATGACGGCAGCAATTATTTGCTGAAGTTTCGAGGTTACTGAAATTAGCTCATTTTAAATTTTGTAGAAGCAAACATATTTCCTACATTCTTCAAGGCTGAAGTACCACATCTGACATTTAATGACATATTTACATCCTTCGGTGGATGAAATCAAAAGAAGATTTGTTCATCCCTGCAAAACCTTTCACTGTGCCTTGTTACATGTGACAATAATAAACCTAAACCTAAGAAAAATAAATATTTGAAAGACTGAGAAATTGTGGATTTTGGGCAGAAAGATGTACAGTGCCCTCCATAATGTTTGGGACAAAGATCCATCATTTATTTATTTGCCTCTGTACTCCACAATTTGAGATTTGTAATAGAAAAAAATCACATGTGGTTAAAGTGCACATTGTCAGATTTTATTAAAGGATATTTTTTATACATTTTGGTTTCACCATGTAGAAATTACAGCTGTGTTTATACATGGTGCCCCCATTTCAGGGCACCATAATGTTTGGGACACATGGCTTCACAGGTGTTTGTAATTGCTCAGATGTGTTTAAATGCCTCCTTAATGCAGGAAAAGAGAGATCTCAGCACCTTGTCTTTCCTCCAGTCTTTCCATCACATTTGGAAACTTTTATTGCTGTTTATCAACATGAGGACCAAGGTTGTGCCAATGAAAGTCAAAGAAGCCATTATGAGACTGAGAAACTAGAATAAAACTGTTGGAGAGGAGATGAGAAGGAAAGGAGAACAATATTGTGAGCAATTTTGCACACCATATCTGAGGAGGGATGAAGGATGAAGAGGGATACAAGAATTATCGACAGAAATGAGTGGGTTAACATATGATGAGCGTTTGAAGGCACTGGGCCTGTACTGGACCTGGAGTTTAGAAGAATGAGGGGGCACCTAATTGAAACGTAAAATGTGAAAGGCTTGGACAGAGTGGATGTGGAGAGGATGTTTCCACTAGTGGGAGAGTCTAGCACTAGACGTCATAGCCTCAGAATTAAAGGGCGTTCCTTTAGGAAGGAGATGAGAAGGAATTTCTTTAGTCAGAGGATGGTGAATTTGAGGAACTCTTTGTTGAGGCCAAGTCAATGGATATTTTAGAGGCCATTGTGGAGGCCAAATCAATGGATATTTTTTAAGCAGACATAGATAGATTCTTGTGTTTAAGAAGGAACTGCAGATGCTGGAAAATCGAAGGTACACAAAAATGCTGGAGAAACTCAGCGGGTGCAGCAGCATCTATGGAGCAAAGGAAATAGGCAACGTTTCGGGCCGAAACGTTGAAGGAGGGTTTCGGCCCGAAATGTTGCCTATTTCCTTTGCTCCATAGATGCTGCTGCACCCGCTGAGTTTCTCCAGCATTTTTGTGTACCTATAGATAGATTCTTGATTAGTACGAGTATTAGGGGTTAAAGCAGGAAAATGGGGTTAGGAGAGATAGATCAGCCATGATTGAATGTCGGAGTAGACTAGATGGGCCGAATAGCCTAATTCTGCTCCTATCACATGACTTTATGACCTTATGACCAATGGGTGCAAGTCCAGTTGGGGCACAGGGAAGAGGAGGATAAGGAAAAGATTGTTTGTAGGCCAGTTACCTAAAATTGGAGGGCAATGTTCATGCCATTAGGTTGTAAGCTACCCAAAACCAAACCCTCTTCCACCTACTGTATATCCCTTTCTTTGGCTTCACATTTCATCTCTCGTTATGTCACAGCCTTTTGTCTTCTTCACATCTCTGGCCTTTGTCCATCCACCTGCCAATCAATGCCCCCTCACTTGTATCCACCTGTCACTTGCCTGGATTTGTCCCACCCCACCTCTCTTTTAGTACTTCCCCTCCCTATTAAAATCAGTCTAAAGAAGGAACCCAACCCAAAATGTCATCTATCCATGCTCTTCAGTGACATTGCCTGACAGCAATGTTACTCCAATACTTTGTGTCTTTTTTTGTTTCTGTATCATGTGTTTAACGGATCTGCAACATTAAAGCAGAAGTTAAATCTAGGACCATTGTAATATCATCACCAAAATGATTAACTTGCTTCCTGACTTTCAATTAAATTCATCTGGAGATTGTTTTGAACTAGAATTTTAAAGTTAAGCCTCCATAAGAAAAAATAACCAGCTTTAAATAATAACCAAGTAATTTTCCAGCTATGACTGCCAATATATTGTCAAGGAATCAAAATTAGTGCCAGACCCCACACACCATCTAATACGGATGTGGGCTCCTAACATTCTATTCAAAATTTATGCAAACCAAGTTTACAAGCATTGCCTTTTCAAATTTGAAATGTTCATTCACTTTGCTTCCAATTTTCAACCCTCTTTTTTCCTGTCTATATCTACATCTTCTCACTTCCTTGCTTTCCTATCTCATTTTTCTGAAGATCGTTGGTCGACCAAAATCTATCAACAGTCTCCCAGCATAATGCCATGTTGATTACACTTCATCCTATCTTGCTGCCTGCAAGGGCTTTCTTCCTGTTTTTCTGTCTCAGTTGCATCTATTCTAATGTTGCACCTGCCCTACACATGTTACCAGTGGAGATTTCTTTCTCCTCCTCTCCAAATCGTTGCCAAGATTCTAAACTGCAGCTCTGCCTAATCCAATAATTCTCCCCTCATGCCTTCCACCATCCTTCCAGAACCACACAATGATCAGTCTGAAGAGGGGTCCTGTCTCCTAATGTTGTCTGTTCATTCCCACCACAGATGCTACTTGGCCCGCTGAGTTAGAGTCATAGATTAAGGCAGAGATAGATAGATTCTTGATTAGTACAGGTGTCAGAGGTTATGGGGAGAAGGCAGGAAAATGGGGTTAGGAGGGAGAGATAGATCAGCCATGATTGAATGGATGGGCCAAATGGCATAATTCAACTCCTATTCCTTATTACCTTAGTAATAGTCATACAGCATAGAAATAGGCCCTTTGGTCCAACTTGCCCACACCGACCAACATATTCCATCCACACTAATTCCACCTGCCTGCATTTGGCCCATGTCCCTCTAAACCTACCCTATTCCCCGACTACGGATGCTGTCTGTACAGAGTTTGTACATTCTCCCCGTGACCGTGTGGGTTTTCTCCGAGATCTTCAGTTTCCTCCCACACTCCAAAGACATACGGGTTTGTAGATTGATTGGCTTTGAAAAATGTAACTAGTGTGTGTAGGATAGTGTTAATATGCGAAGGTCGCTGGTCGGCATGGACTCAATGGGCCAAAGGACCTGTTTCCGTGCTATATCTCTAAACTAAACGAAATGTAGAATTCTTAAGGTTAGATATCCTTCTGCTAGAGTGGACCCCAAAACTGGAATTAATGCCATGTATATAAATCCAAATGATCTAATGGCACTTGTTGGTCTTTACAATGTAGCTGGATGGCATACTTCCAATTTGAAATATGGATATGGCCCCAATTTTGATGCCTGTGGAGATAATCAGAAATTTAAAAAATATGCATTATTCAGCCAGCCAAGACTAACAAGTGCCATTAGATCATTTGCATTTATATACATGGCATTAATTCCGGTTTCGGGGTCCACTCTAGCAGGAAATCTAGCCTTAAGAATTCCACATTTACTTTAAAAATTGCTTTTGATATTGGATATGCAAATACATTTATTCCAAAAACGTCATTCATTCACCAAAAACCTATTTCATTAATATCGTCAGATAATGAGAATGTACAAAGTGCAAAAATATAACGTGTGATATGGAATTAATTGCTCAGTTTCATTCACTAAATATTTAGCAGATTTATCATAAAACAATCACATTTTCAGACATGGTGTGCATTCACTTTAATTACAGTAGGGTACTTAATGATACAGAGATGAGGTAACTTTGCAAGCCGTGATTGTAATGTATACATACATATTCATGTGTATGTTAATGAGTTGGTGTTCAATATAAGCAGGGAATGCTGGGTAATAAATCTCTCTCTCTCTTGATCCAGGCAACCAGTGTGTAAGTCTAGTTCTTCATTCTGCCATCTGGAATATAACAAAATTGGCAACGAAGATGGGATAGAATTTGTGAACTCATCCTTTAAATACAGTGCAGGACTGTTTTGCAACATGCAGTATTGTTTAACATTTTAAAAAGCAAATATGGAGCTGTGTCGCAGTTGTTTGCAAACTGGACACGATAGGCCGCAGATCCGTCTATGCATGGGACTGTAGTTTAAAACAGCGGCTGTACAAATCGGCGAGTGTGTATCTCTATGTTGTGTCCACGTGGAAAGATGGCATCCTTGGGATTGTATATGATTTTAGACTGAGTTTTTTTTTGTCGAGTTCCTCATAGCTTTTGTACAGCTAAGTTTTAGATGAATTGTTACACCAGAAAAGACAGGAAATCAGGGTTTTGGAACGGACTGTTTAAAAAAAAGAGACGTCACGATGGCAGCGTCCACAGGCTACATCGGAAACCTTGGTACTTTCGAGAGCCATTCAGCTCCTATATGGAGAGAGCAAACATGTTTTTCACGGCAAACAACATAATGGAGATTAGCGATGAAGGAGAGGTAGTGACTGAAACAAATAAGGCAGTTTGCGAAGGTATGAAAGCGATTCTGCTCATGGAGATCAGTCCTGAAGTGTACGGCACACTCGTGAATCTCCTTGCTCCCATAAAGGCAAAAGACGTGCCATTCAATGACATTATGAAGAAGTTGGAGGAGCACTTCAACCCAAAGCCCCTGGAAATTGCAGAAAGTTATAAATTTGGCAATATAAATCAAAGCAGAATGAGACAATCAATGAGTACATTGTTTCCTTGAAAAACTTAACTTTGCACTGTAACTTTGGAACCTTTCTCGGACGCGAACTACGCGACAGATTTGTTTGTGGTCTAGTGGATGAACGAATTCAGTCCAAACTCATGAACACTCCAGATCTTACATTCAAGAAAGCATGCAAGATTGCTACCACAATGGAGATGGTATCAAAGAATGCTCGCGAGTTTCGTCCACCATCGACTGCAGTGGCCATTTACAGTCACAAGGCAGTGCCTATGGCCAAACCAAGAGGCGCTAAACCAAAACCAAAGTATGGCGGGGAGCCGAGTTCAGCCAGTTGTTATCGTTGCAACGGTAATCACTCATCCCAATTTTGTCAGTTCAAAATGGCAAAGTGCTATAACTGCCAGAAGAAAGGCCATATTGCCTCAGCATGTCGGCCAAGCTTAAAACAGGAAACCAACAACCTGCAGGAAACAAGCGACAACAACAAAAAGGAGTTCACAACTTGGAGATGAACCCTCCTGGAAATGTACTTGGGTTGTACACCATTTATGCAACCAACATCGATATGCCCACAACCAGCCAAGGCAAGAACTTTCGAACTAAACTATTGATTAATGAACAGTTAATCGATATGTGCATCGACACGGCAGCAGGTTGTTCAGTCATGAGCAAAGACCTGTACAAAACAAAGTTCCTACAGACACCATTGTTTGAGAGTAAGGTCAAGCGGAGAACCTACTCGGGCGAAGTTTTGGAGACATGCGGACAAATGAACTGTAAAGTTCAGCATAATGGTCAGTCGGTAACACTGCCCATCATAGTGGCCAGCTACAGAAATAAACCAACCCTCCTTGGAAAGGATTGGCTGAGTAGAATAGAGTGGATACATTCAAGAGAGAGCTAGATAGGGCTCTTAAAGATAGCGGAGTCAGGGAATATGGGGAGAAGGCAGGAAAGGGGTACTGATTGGGGATGATCAGCCATGATCACATTGAATGGCAGTGCTGGCTCGAAGGGCTAAATGGCCTACTCCTGCACCTATTGTCTATTGTCTAAACCACCAAAAACACCACTGCAACCCTGGTCAGGGCCAAGTAGACCTTTTCAGAGAGTTCATGTAGATCTTTGTAAAAAAAAAGGTAATGATCACTTTCTGGTACTAGTAGATAGTCATTCCAAATGGATTGAGGTTAAGCATATGGGGCCAAGCACTACTACTGAGTGTACCATAGATGAGTTGCGATCAATTTTTGCATGCCATGATTTATCGGAAGAATTTGTTTCTGATAACGGGCCTCAGTTTCGTTCGGAACAGTTCAAAGAGTTCATGCAGTGGGATGCTGTAAAACACACACTTGTTCCCCCAGCCTCCAATGGGGCTCTCAAGAAACAGGTTTTGCAGGGTAGTTCAAAGCTCAGCATGAAACATCGTTTGACTAGTTTCTTGCTAACGTACAGAACCACACAACACACAACAGGTTACTCACTTGCAGAACTGTTGATGAAGAGAAGGCTAAGAATACGCCTAAGTCTAGTTCAACCCAATTTGGCCTTGAGAGTTGAGCAAAAACAGTTGTCAAAAACTCAATTTTGACTCCCACAAAAAGGAGAGGAACTTCAAGCCAGATGAGCAAGTTTGTATTCTCAGTCCTCCCAAAAAGTCCAGTCGAGACAAAGGGATGTTGGGAAAATAGTGGAAGTGTGTGGAACAAAAAGATACTTAGCTGAAGTTGGAGATAGGATCAAAAGTGTTCATGTTGATCAAACGATTCCAGCCAAAGATGAACCAAAAACTGAGCATGAAATCCTAATCACTGAGTTTTTATCTGAAAGTGAGTTGGAAGAGGCCACTGTGATTGAAACACAAAGTTCAGTTAATACAGGCAAAGAAACAGATTCCTCTGGTCAAAGTCAGGGTACTAAAACAGAGCCAAACAAACCTACAGTTGAATCAACACCTAAACCTGTTACACCTGTT
Organism: Malacoraja senta; assembly: GCA_038087875.1. Taxonomy (NCBI): domain Eukaryota; kingdom Metazoa; phylum Chordata; class Chondrichthyes; order Rajiformes; family Rajidae; genus Malacoraja; species Malacoraja senta. Next base: position 45,011,082 of record CM075978.1, read on the forward strand.
ACTGTTAGACGATCAGGCAGGATGTGTAAACCAGTAGTCAGGTTAAGTTTGAAACTTAAATAACTCACTGCACAATTAAAACGAAAATGTGTAGATATGTAAAATAAATACTGGATTAAATCAAGTATCACAACAAAATTGTAACTGAGTACTTAGATTTAATACTTTAAAAAAGGAGAACAGTGTAATGTATTCATACATATTCATGTGCATGTTAATGAGTTGGTGTTCAATATAAGCAGGGAATGCTGGGTAATAAATCTCTCTCTCTCTCGTGATCCAGGCAACCAGTGTGTAAGTCTAGTTCTTCATTCTGCCGTCCGGAATATAACAGTGATAATATACAGATAGGTATGAGATGCAAAGCATATTTATAAAAGGAAATCATAGTCATACTGCCGAAAACAGGACCTTTGGCACAACTTATCCATGCTGACCAGGATGTTTTATCTAAGCTTGGCCAATTTCCCAGTGTTTGACCCATTTCTCTATACCTTTACTATCAATATACCCATTCAGTGTCTTTTAAATGCTGTTATAATGCCTACCTCAACTACTGCCTCTGGCAGCTGGTTCCAAGCACTCACCACTGTATAAGTAAAGTTCTCGGTGCAAATTTTACTTATACAGTGTATTGTGGTGCGTAGGTCCCGAAATGAAAGCGAGGAGCCAGGTATTTCCGGAGGCCCCTTTATTTATGTCCTTCCAGGTTGTAGGGAAGTCCACGAGAGAAATATGGCACCCAAACCCCTGCCTTTAAACCTTCTGGTTAAGGGCTGCCTCTGGACTGAACCATTCCCGTGCCGAGGGGTTTGACAGTTAGGATGGCCCGACCCTTGGGAGCCGCCACAGTATGATGAATTAGGGAACTCAAGACAAAGGATGGGCCTTATTCCCCAACCAACTATCAGCCAACAAAGTTCTAAAATATAGAGGACACAGCAGATTGTCTCAAAATGAATCATTTAATTTTTTCAGCTGTAACGTGCTGCCATGAGATGATATTGGTATTAGTAGTACAATAATAACAAATGCAGAAAGTGATAAAATATTTTCCTGATGAATAGGGCAAGGTTCACATGTGGATCCTGCAACACACATCGGCAGTACTCCACTTACCAAATGACTGGGATACGTGCAAACATGACAAGTCCTTTTATCTGAAAATAGACACAAAATGCTGGAATAACTTAGCGGGACAGGCAGCATCTCTGGAGAGAAGGAATGGGTGACGTTTCGGGTTGAGACCAAACAAGTATTGCAGCTTGCAGCTCACAATGCAATATGTGAGTTAATGTCTGTTAAGGGAGTGAGGAACTCAGTTCCATCTCTAAGTAAAGAGCAGCATATTTATCCTGCTGCTCTTTACTTAGAGATGGAACTGAGTTCCTCACTCCCTTAACAGGTGTTAACTAACATATTGCATTGTGAGCTGCAAGCTGCAATACTTGCTTCACCCACCTGAAATGAGCTGCATTCTAAACAAAACAGTCTCTGCACCTTTACTTCCACCTCCACAGGCAGAGCAATCCAGACACAGGTACTCTCTGGAGCTTTGCCAACAAATCTCAGTGACAACTAATCAGAGTGGCACAGTGACACAGCGATAGAGTTGCTGCCTTACGGCACAAGGGCCTGAGTTCAATCCTGACTATAGGTGCTGTTTGTACAGAGTATAATCGCTTTCCCTGTGACCGTGTGGGTTTTCTTCGAGTGCTCCTTTTTCCTCCCATATTTCAAAGACCTACACGTTTGTAGGTTAATTGGCTTCTATAATTGTCCCTAGTGTGTAGGTTAGTGTTAGTGTACGGGGTGATTGCTGGACGGCCCAGACTTGGTGAGCCAAAGGGCCTGTTTCCACGCTGTATCTCTAAAGTCTAAAGTTTAAAGTTCACTCTCTAGATACTTTGTTTCCCAAATATGGGACGTTTAATCATCCATATTGAAGCTCCAATGGGTCCATTACTGAAATACTTACATTGACCAAAAATTTAGAATCCTTCACTTCACTATGGAAAATGTATGAGGTCTTCAATACCTAGCTAGTGATTAAAGGTATTTTTTAATCACAGGGAGCTCCTATCTGTTGTTCAGACCCTATTTTTAGTGTACAGCCCATGCTATGTTAAATATAACCTAATGAGGAGAATAGATGTTAAATAGGCATTGCACAAGAAATTACATTATCTCTGCATACTCTATGCACTACAGGCATGCACACATAATGCACACCAACTTTACAAGAAACCTGAGGCACATGTTAATGTTGTAATTGTGGATTTTAATTTAATGTTCACAAATGTAGCAAAAATCTGATGTTAAGCATGTAAATTAGTAAGATTAAACGAGAACTTACCCAAGTTTGAAGTTTGATCTTTATTTTATGAGGAGTTACATTGGTGATTACGTGAAGAACCCCGCCAGTGCGTCAATCTTCAAATCAGCGGTGTGAAATCACAAAAAACAACAACCGAAGTAATATATTCTCATAATAAAACGAGTAATACAAGAACTTCCATCTGACCTTTATGATAGAGGGTAGGGTCGTGGCGGGCACGTAATCACCTACGTAACTCCTCATAAAATAAAGATCAAACTTCAAACTTAGGTAAGTTCTCGTTTAATCTTACTATTTTACTTCGGAGTCACGTGAGTGACTACGTGAAGATTTTAAAGCTTTGTGATTTCATGCCGTGGATCAATCCCGGCTTCTCACTGCATAGATTGACTCGGAACGAGAATAATCAATCATGCATTCATAATAACATTTGTACCACAAATGCAGTAATTCATTTTTAATAATGAAATTAATCAGATCCCCTTTAAACCAGAGGAATTTACACAGAACTTAAAATAGTTTCTGCAAACAACCCCGCATTAACAATAGGCCGATGGTAAAAATGTTGAAACATCAACGCATTGGACCACCCGGCGGCTGCGAGGATATGGTCAACGGGGACGTCTTTCGCCCAGGCCGCCAACGTTGCTGCTGCCCTAGTCGAGTGAGACGTAAAAACATCCGTGTTAATACCAGCAGCTGTTAAGACTTCTTTTATCCATCTGGAAATAGTCTGTACTGAAACTCTCTTGTGTGGTTTCTTGTGTGTGATCAACAACCCAGTTTCCATATTTCTTAAAGTCTTTGTGACCTCAATGTATTGTAACAAATATGTTTTAACACAGAGACAAGGATCATTTGGATATGCTGCTAGCACAATTTTAAATCCTGTCACACCTGGCCTACTTTGCTTTAGTAGGTCATAGATATAGAATGTAACCTTGTCTTCAGTTACTTCCATCCTGTCTATTTGTAATTTCCCAAGTGTTTGCACTCGTTGTGCTGTCACTAATGCCATAAGCATGACTACTTTCATACTGAGCTTGGCCAAAGGTAAAGACACACTTGGTGACCATTCACGAAGTAGTTTCAGCACCACACTTACATCCCAGATTGTCATGTACCTAGGTTTTGGTGGTCTGGAATTAAAGATTCCTTTCATTAGTCTGGAAACAAGTCGGTGTGACCCAATTGGGTTTATTTCTGAATCCAGAACCAAATATGAGGACAATGCACTTCTGGCTGAATTAATTGCACTATAACTCAGACCTTCATCATAATAAAGTTTTGACAGAAATTCTACAACATCTGAAATATCTGCAGTACTATATTCCACATTTTTCTGTACACAGAATTCTTCCCATTTCTTAATATAAGAAAGGTACTGTTTTTGAGTGCTCTTCCTCCAGGCTGCCGTAAGCATGTCCACAGTATGCTCAGACAGTCCTCGCCCCAAAAAAGGCCTTCTTAAAACCTGCAAATCAACAAACCCAAACGATCATATAATGGATGTTGTTCCCCTGTTACAGGGTGCAGCAATAGATTCTTTCTTTTTGGGACTTTCATCAATTTTTGTGATGTTAATTCTAATATCAATGGATACCATGGTTGTGTAGGCCAATCTGGTACTACTAATACCCCTGAAGCAGCATCTTGCCTGATTTTAAGCAAACATCGGCTTATGAGGCAGAAAGGTGGAAATATATATGAAAACATACCACCCCAATGTAGCGAGAAAGCATCAATCGCCACTGCTCCTGGATCTGGTTCCCATGACACATATCTCGCTAGCTGATGATTCAGCCTAGATGTGAACAAGTCGATGTCGGGCATTCCGAATCTGATTACTATATCATTGAATACCTCTTGATTCAACATCCATTCAACATCCATTCTTTATTATCATGGAACTTTCGTGACCTGGTGTCTGCTATCGTATTCATTCTACCTGGTAGATGGATAGCTGAAATCCAAATATTCTTTTCAATACACCAAGACCAAATTTGATTAGCCATTTTGTCACATGACACTGACTTGATTCCACCCATATGATTAATATAGGCAACTGCTGTTGTGTTATCAATTTGAACTTGCACATGCTTATTACTTGTGTCAGAACAGTAAGCTTGGAGCCCATAGAAACATCCTAGAAGCTCCAAATAGTTAATTCCCCATGTCTGCAGTAACAATGACTCTTCCTGATTCCATCTGCCTCCGCAGCTAGATGTTAAGTCAGTTGCACCCCATCCTAGTGCACTGGCATCAGTTTGTAATATCATGGAAGGTTGTTCAATCAGCACTTTGCTGGAACTGCTTGAGACATGTAGAATCCACCACTGCAGATCAGAAACAGCATTTGTTGTTAGTTGCATGGTTCTATCAAATTGACCAACATGCATTCTCAGTGCCTGTTCTTTAACTCTCTGCAGCTGTTGATAATGTAATGGTCCGAATTGGACTGCTGGGAATGCTGCTACTAATTTTCCCAGTACACGAGCCACCTGTCTAATTGAGGGGTTTTGCTCGTTTAGGAGATTACTGCAATCTTTAATCAACTCCACCCTTTTTTCCTTGGGCAAAGTAATATTCATTTGGACTGAATCAATTGTGAACCCCAAAGAGTAAGTTGGGTAATTGTATATTACTTGGTTTGCAGAGTGCTGCTAATTTTGGATTCATAGTAGGCCGTATAACACTTCCTCAGACAATTGACCTCGAAGTGGGAGCTGCATAGCAACCCTAGTGCTTCCTGATGCAACTCCGTCATCTCTTGGCTTTTATCTGGTATTCTGGCAAAAGCAGTAATTGCAGAACCCAGCAGCTTTAATATTCTCTGCAATTTTAATTCTTGAGTTCTCATAGTCATACTCAATTGATTCCAGATGATTTGATTCACTGCTGGTGCTTTCAGCAACACACAGTTGCTTGGGGTCTCATGCTTTTTTGCAGTATCATCCATCTCCTGCTGTTCCAGCTGATGGGAAGCCAAGTAATTTATTAAGGAGGCCAGCTCATCTCCTAGTGGCTCTCCTGACCCTGACGGGGCAGCGAAGCGTGCTGCCAGTGGTGGAATATCTGGTATCTGCAGTTCTTCACCTCACCGTCAGAGTCGGGGTCTGAACTCTCATGACCCATAGCACTCTCCTCATCTCTGAGGGTGCATTCCATCAGCCCTGTGCCAGGTGCTGTTAGGCTGCTTCCAGCAGCTTGTATTTCAGTACACTCCCTGAGTGTACTTTGCTCCAATAGCCTATGCAGAAGGCTTTCCATCTGGCTAATACGCACAAAGGCAGTATCTAGCCCTGGAGCTTCCATTGCCTGGGACTCCTCCTCCGTGGGCCGTCTGGATTTAAACTTGGCCTTTCGCCCGACAGGCGCTGACTGAGTTTTCATCAACCCCAGGTCCACAGTCGCTATGCTCACCGCTGGCGACGGTACCGGGGTTAGAGGTGGCTGGCTTGTACCCGGAGATTCCCGACTTTCTGCCGGCTGAATCGCACGCCTCTTCCCCCTGCCCGTTTTTTCCATGGCGTCTGTGGAAAAATCCCATAGACCCACAGAAAACGGACCTGGAAATACTTTAAAAAGTTTCTACTTACCTTGTAGTTGTAAAAACTACAAACCACTGGAGCTCACGTCCGTTTGCGTCAAGGCGTCTGACGTAATGACGCGCAGGCGCACTGGCGGGGTTCTTCACGTAGTCACTCACGTGACTCCGAAGTAAAATTGTGCAGTATTCTAGTATAACAAATGCCAATACAGGTCTGGTATAAAAAGCGCTATTAAAAAAGATTATTATTCCCACCTGAGCAGATTACATTTGCAATAGTAATTTGGAAAAGTAGTTTAAATATACGAGGGGCCATTTGATTATATCAAAACAATCATTCAAATATTAATAGCAATTTTTAAACAGCATTTGAACTTTTGTTAAAATCATTATAAATTATGTTTTTCCTTTTATGTTTTTAAAATATGCACCGAATTTATACAAAAACAAATTGTATAACATTTGGAAAATAAGAAATGTTGCACATATGTACAAGTTTATCATAAAGCTAGCTGTTAGCCATTGTGAAAATGATGAACATGAAAACTATGCCAGATCTAGCTGGATTCCCAGTCAAAGAGATTGATAATGACCTTTATGTAAAGCCAAAACAGTAAAGTGTAGAGCCAACATTCATTGAACTGCAGAGGCCACGATAGCTCTGCTGCTAAACAAGTTATTGCATGTATCTAATTGGATTTCAATTTGTGGTATTTTGTTTTGTTTTCTCGAACAAAAAAAATGGTAAGTTGCACCTTAGAGGCGACCATTCAGCCTGTCAGGTGTATGTTGGTGCCTTCAGAAAGTACTTCAGTTAGTTCCACTGCCCCTTGTTGTTTCCCCCCAAATCATTGCAATTTTTTTTGTTGGGCATTTAACCAATTACCCTTTCACAGCTACTACATCTATATTTACACCCTATCAGGTGTGATTTCCAAATCCTGATACTTTTTTCCATAAAATGTGTTTTCTTCAAGTTTCTTGGTTTCTTGGTTTCTTGGTCCTCCAAAATATTCCAAATGGAATTTAAACTGGAGGTGGGTTACATCTGGTTCTTTTGGCAACAGTGCCTTCTCACTACTGATGCTTCTGCCAGTGGAGAGAACTGATTTTTGTATATACCCCTCCAAAATCCTTCAGGAACTTAAACATTTCTATCAATGCCATATTGGCTCTTTCGGCTGAAAATCCCCACCTCATCTAACCTTTCTTCTCAATTGGTTTCTCTCAACCTGAAACCATATCAGTAAGTGTTTATTGTGCTCTCTTTATATAATCCACATACATAAGATCGTAAGTAATATAGAAACGAGCAGACAAGTTGGCACTTGCACCTGTGACAATAAAGTATCATCATCATCTACTAAGCCATTCAATAACATCCTTAATCCTCAACCTCCCAAACCCTCATTTTTTTATTCCTTTACCACCCAAAGATCTGTCAATCTTCATTCTCTGTGCAGAAAAAGTTACTCGGTTTGACGAATTGCAGAGCTTAATATAATAATAATACATTTTATTTATATAGCGCTTTATGGACCTAAATGCCCAACTGACAATCTATCAATTAGTGATCGAGTATAATTAACTAACTCATAATAAATGATGAAAACTTTGTGGATTTTTATTTCCTTCGTATTTCCCCCATTGAGGTCAGATCAACGCTTTGTGGACTTCTTGCTCCACCTGTTGGCAGCTCACAGAGCTGATGTGTGCAAAAGACCTTGTTACTTGCTATGATGGATGTCATAAAATAAGAAGCTAAAAACAAAACGCAAGAGAAAGTCAGCAGATCAGGCAGTGTCTGTGGACGGAATGGACAGTTGGCCTTTCAGGTCGGACCCTTCAACATCATCCCAGCAGTCACATCTTCCTGTTCGCACCCTTTTCTGTTCCCTATCCACACCCTCCACAACTCCTTGGTTCACTCATCCCTTCCCACCCAACCCGTCCCCTCCCCAGGTACTTTCGCCTGCAACACCAAAGATGTAACACCTACAACTCCTCTCTCAGTTGGATCCAGGAACCCAGCAGCCCTTACAGGTGAGTCAGAGGTTCATGTGCTCTTCAAACCTGTCTGCTGCATGCAGAACTTCTGATGTGGCCTCCTGCACATTGACAAGTCCAAGCATAGACTAGGTGCCTGTTTCACAAAACACTTGTACTCTGGCCACCAAGGCCTGCTGGAGCTCCCGGTTGCTAACCATCTTAACTCCCTTCCCCATTCCCAGACATAACTTTCTATCCTTTGCTTCCTCCATTGTCAGACTAAGGCCACCAGTACACTGAAGGAATAACACCTCTTATTACCCCCACCCCCCACCCAAGCATGCCCTTTCTCCATCTTTCAGCCCCCCAGTCAGCTAGCTCCTTTCTCCTCTTTTATGCACTCATCTCCCCTCCCTGGTCCCCCATTTCCCTTTTATTCCCCCATAATACCCTCCCGTTCATATCCATACCTCTGGCTATACATTTCACTCCTCTTCTCTCCTTATCTGACACTCTTTTGTCTCTTTTTCACCTCTAGCTTTTGTCACTTACTCCATCCATGTGCCAATCAAATCCCTCCTCACCTGCACCCACCTATCACTTGCCAGGCTCTGTCCTGCCCTTACCTCTTTTTCCAGCCATTTCCAGCTTTCCCCACTCACTGCAATCAGTCTGAATGAGGGTCCCTACTCAAAACAATCTGTCCATTCCCTCCACAGATGCTACCTCATCTGCTGAGTTCCTTCAGCACTTTGTGTTCGATCCTGACTCTGTGTACTGTCTGTACGGAGTTTGTACTTTCTCCCTGTGACCACGTGGGTTTCTTCCTATACTCTAAAGATGTACAGGTTTGTCGGTTAATTGGCTTCTGTAAATTGTAAATTGTCCCTCGATGGGCCAAAGGGCCTGTTTCCATGCTGTATATGTGAAGTCTGGGGTGAGCTTAATGGCCTTTATGACCGTTTTGAACAGGCAAACAAAGCTTCACCTAGATGCTTCTCCCCTCATCCAATGTTAGCTCTCTCCCTTATGTCTCGCTGGCAGAAATCAAATCTGCTTTCATGAGAATAAATTCTCAGAAAGCAGCGGGTCTGACCTAGATGAAGTCCCTGGACAGTTTCTGAAATCACCAGTCCATCTCAAGCTCGTTAGTTCGTTCCATCCAGTCGACAACACATCTTCACATTTTGTGCCATCATGTCGGCTGGAACTATGGTCAAGGATGCTTGTCACCCTGGCCATTCCCTTTTCTTTCTTCTACTTTCTGAAAGAAGATACAGGAACTTGAAAGCTTGGAGGACAGACTTAAGGTCAGCTTCTTCCTTGTAGCTATCAGACTCCTCAACCAATCATTTCTTTCACACCCCATCCACGGAGTGCTGCCACATACTTTTACCTCTATCTTATTTGGTTATTCTGTTATTATACTTTTGCATTACAATCATGCGCTGTGCTGCATTTTGCACTCATCATATTGAACGGTATAATCCATCATTGCTGTATGTATACTGTTTTGTCTGCGAGCTTCACGCAAACAAGGAATTTCATTGCATCCTGGTGTAAATAATACTACTAACATACTAACATACTAATTTAAATGGTATGTTCTCTCAGATTTGTGTTTATGTGGTACTTCTAATAATAATGTTTAATAAATGCTCTGGAAACCTTAATTAACTGACAAGAAGAAAGAGTAAAAAGACAGGAGGAGATTGTTATTTCATCACTATGCACAGGTAATAAAGGAGAAAACTAAAAGGCTAAACAAACGGAAATTCACATGAATACAATTTTTTCATATTCTTCTCATTTTTTTACATTTCCCTTGGCATAGAAGGAATCCACCTGATCCTTGTCGACAGGCTTAAGCTTAGGTTTATTATGGTCACGTGTACCGAGGTAGAGTGAAAATCTTTGTTTTGCACACTATCCAAACACATCAGACATACCCTACATAAATACAATTGTCAATCCAAGTCAAGTACAATATGCAGAATATAGTTGTCAGCATTGTGGCGCAGCAGTTCCAAAAATAAAGTCCAAAGTCCACAATGGAATAGAGGTGAATCGGACAGTATTCTAGTTTATAGAAGGATCATTCAACAGCCTGGTGACAGAGGACAAGAAGCTGTTCCCAAGTCTGGTGGTGTAGTACCTTTTGCATGAAGCTTGGTACAGGCTGTACCATGAGCAGGGAGCAGGGCGGGAACAGGGATGGGAGCAGGGAGAAAGTGGAATGATCGAGGTGAAACAAGTCTTTGACTACATTGGGTGCTTTTCCGAGGCAGCGTGAAGTGGAGATGGAGTGAATGGTGTGATGGACTTGGCTACATCTACAACTTTCTGCAATTCCTTGCGATCTTGGGCAGAACTGTTCCCAAGCCACGCTGTGATGCAACCCGACAGATAAAGCTAAGCACACCACGTGTAGTGTGTACATGTTACACCCAACCTCTAAAATTCACTCAAATTAAGTTAAAAGAATGCTTCTTGAAAACATTGTGCTGATGACAACATAAGAGTATAAATGAAAATTATAAAATGTTATGAATAACCAACAGGTCCACCAAACTCTGGAGAGCTACCATATTTTACGTTGAGCGATACCAACCAGAGATGAAACTCTAGATGAATGGCATAAAAAGTACAAGGACATAATGAAGCATGAAAATTTCAAATATTTCTGCATCACCAACAGATGACCTTGAAGTACCTGGAAGCATCACTGAGAAATCAAAACTTTCTCTGAAAAGTATGCTGGAATTCAATTGTACGTGGTTTTAAACAGTATGCAACCTCATCAATACTATTTATCTATAAGTACATTCCTGGAGATCAAGCTTTTCCTTCAATGAAGTTTAACGATGCTTTGTAACTGTTCTGGAATAAAACACATTTCGATTTTGAGCACCTTCACACACTAGTTCATTTTTATTGGTCTGAGAGGTATTGCACAACCACATGGGATTGTTTCTATTGCTCTACAATAAGGAACCAAGCTACTGCTTCAATGTAAATCTCCATTTATTTTCCTAGTTTCCCTTTATGCCCTTTGAAAAAAAACAATTTACCTTAGATTAGTTTAGTTTAGAGATACAGCGTGGAAACAGGCCCTTCAACCCACTGAGTCCACGCCAACCAGCGATCACCCCGTATATTGGTTCTATCCTACATATGAGAAGCAATTTAAAGAAGCCAATTTAAAGAACCTACAATCCTGCATGTCTTTGGGAGGAAACCAGAGCACCCGGGAAAACCCACACGATCGCAGGGAGAACGTAAAACTCCGTACAGACATCACCCGTAGTCAGGATCAAACCCGGATCTCTGGTGCTGTAAAGCAGAAACTCTACTGCTGCACCTTATATCTGTAGCTTTTATGCTGCGATTTATAGAATTCTGTGCTGAAAGCACGAGTCAAGAATGCCAACAACACATTTTACTCATGATTTAAACACGGCGTAGATAACAGTGATTTTTACCTCATTGGTATAGACTGGTGCGGGAAGATGAACATTATATTTTCTTTTGATGCAAAGGCATATTAGTAAGTGTTCTTACTGGAAATTTTATTTGATATGTTTCGGATAATTTGCTAATAAGTCCAAAATTACACATTCAGCTCTGCAATAGGTATTACAAACCAACTGATCCATGCTTGTAATTAAAAGCTGGCAGCATTGTATAACAATTTTTTTTAGCCATTGGTACAAATAATTAATACTAGACTAAGTGGGACCCGTTGGGTCCCAGCTTCAAATGGGAGGCCTGGTCCCCCAATGCAATATTCCACCTCTCCACCAATTCCAATATTGCTGGCCAGTTGGGGGTGGGGAGGGTTCTGGAGCGCTAGCATGGGTTTTGTGGGCCGAACGGGCTGGTTTCCAGAGGGCTAGTATGAAAATTGTGGGCCGAATGGATTCTTGGGCTGGCAGCTCACTGAGGCGTGGCAGCTCAGTCACTCGGGCCTGGCAGGTTGGCAGCTCAGAAACTGCCAGAAATTCTGCTTAAAACAGGTGACAGACTGTGATAGAGAAGGGGGAGAGGGTGAACAATCAATTTTAGACATTTTCATCTTTTTTTACAGATCACAGCAACGAAGGAGGAAAGTCTATCCTTGCGTGGATCTCTGGAGCGCTAGTATGGGTGTTGTGGGCTGAAGGGACTGGTTTCCAGAGGGCTAGTATGGACATTGTGGACTGAATGGGTTCTTGGACTTGCAGTTCAGTGAGTCATGACTGGTGGGCTGGTAGTTCACTAAGTCATAGCTGGTGAGCTGGCACCAGTCACTTACAGCTGGTGTGGTGGCAGTCCACTCAGTTACCCCTCCTCCCTTAACCTCCCAACTCTGCTCCTTGCCATTCCCCTCCCCCCCACACATTCAGTCCATCTCCCATCAACCTCCCCCACCCCCCCCCCCCCCCCATGCACACTTAGTGGCTCTCCGACAGCGCAGCCATTCCTGCCTATTAGGTACCCATTGTGATGAAGAACACGCAGACATGGCAAGTGGAAAAAGGATTTATTAAAGTTTAAAATGTGAATGAGACAAAACATTGCAAGTCCAACCTCACAGCACTTCAAGCAGAGTGGAGGCAGCAAGTCCAACCTCACAGCACTCCAAGAAGAGTGCAGGCAGCCAGTCCAACCTCACAGCACTCCAAGCAGAGTGCAGGCAGCAAGTCCAACCTCACAGCAAGCAGAGTGCAGGCAGCAAGTCCAACCTCACAGCACTCCAAGCAGAGTGGAGGCAGCAAGTCCAACCTCACAGCACTCCAAGCCGAGTGCAGGCAGCAAGTCCAACCTCACAGCAAGCAGAGTGCCGGCAGCAAGTCCAACCTCACAGCAAGCAGAGTGCAGGCAGCAAGTCCAACCTCACAGCAAGCAGAGTGCAGGCAGCAAGTCCAACCTCACAGCACCCCAAGCAGAGTGGAGGCAGCAAGTCCAACCTCACAGCACTCCAAGCAGAGTGCGGGCAGCAAGTCGAACCTCACAGCACTCCAAGCGGAGTGCGGGCAGCAAGTCCAACCTCACAGCACTCCAAGCAGGGTGCGGGCAGCAAGTCTAACCCCACAGCACTCCAAGCAGGGTGCGGGCAGCAAGTCCAACCCCACAGCACTCCAAGCACTCCAACAGATGCACACACGGACGCACACAGAAACAGACTCACACACACCTATACACACAAAAAGACACTCACACACACAAAGACACACACTCACACACACACACATACAAACACAAACACAAACACACAAACACAAAGACATACACACAAACACAAATACACACACACACAGACAGACACACACCTATACACACACACACGCAGACAGACTCACACACACACAGACACACACACAGCACCAATACTAAAATGCCAAGTAACTTCGGAACGTGGTAAGCATACTGAATCCTGTTTCTAACCATATACACTATGTAAGTAGTTAGACACAGGTGTGTCTAAACCAAATGATTCAAATGTTTAAAGCCTTTTTTATTCTGAAACACTCCTCTAGAGCTGCTGCTACTGCAAAAACGTGCTTTAAATAACTTTCAACAAACACACACACACTCTCTTGTGTGTGTAAGCTCTCTTGAATTACTCAAACGGCTCAGGGCGGCGTCTCCACTTTGGGCCTTCAGCACTCAGCACCACCTCTGAACTCACCGGAAATGACGCAATCAGCACCACCTCTCCACTAAGCGGAAGTCACGGAATGAGCGGCAATTTTGGATTAAACACAGTCCTGATCTAATAAAACATTTATTCACGGTTTTTCCTTCCAAAAACTGTTGCACAGCAAGCCACATTTAAAAAGCAAAACACATTTTAAAATAAAGGCACACTTAAGAGGCACACTTAAGAGGCATAGTTAAACATTTATTCCTTCCAAACACAGTTCCAAATAAACCACATAAAACCACACTCAGTTTAGTAGACATGTGTTCAGTGATCAGTTGATTCACAGCTAAGACTGAGAGTCGTGACCTCTCTATCCCCCATCTTGCAGCGACTGAGGCACGTCCACACTTCCGGGTTTTATAGTCCCTCCCACTCCCACCGGAAGGGGTGTGGCCTTTATGGCATGATTGACAGGAGAGAGAATCTCAACATTATTTAAACATTAATAAGTCTTTTATTTTTTATCGATGGGAAAAATCCTCTGGCCCTGACAGCTGGAGAGGGACTCTGAGTAAGATGGCCAAAAATCACAGCTGTAAGTGGTAGCGACTTTTCTAAAATCAATATAGAGCACAAACAGGAAGTGGTCAAGATTTGATTTTTAATTATGTAGATTTCCTTGCTTGCTTTTCAAACCAACCACACCTTGCTTGCTTTTCAAACCAACCACACCTTGCTTGCTTTTCACAGCAACCACACCTTGCTTGCTTTTCACAGCAACCACTCCTTGCTTGCTTTTCAAAGCAACCACATTTTCTTTTCAAACCAACCAAATTTTGCTTGCTTTTCAAACCAACCACATTTTCTTTTCAAACCAACCACATTTTCATTTTCAAACCACATTAAGGGCACTCACAGGTCAGTAAAACCACACTCACCGTTTAGTAGACATGTGTTCAGTGTTATTCACAGCTCAGACTGAGAGTTGTGACCTCTCACTCCCCCATCTTCCAGAGACTGATGCACGTCCACACTTCCGGGTTTTATAGTCCCTCCCCCCTCCCACCAGAAGGGGCATGACCTTCATGGCGTGATTGACAGGAGAGAGAATCTCAACATTTTTAAAACATTAATAAGACTTTTATTTTTCATCGATGGGAATAATCCTTGTCCTGCGCAGCGGAGGGGGACTCTGAGTAAGATGGCCAAAAATCACAGCCATAAGTGGTAGCGCTTTTTCTTTTCTTTTTTAATTTAATTTAATTTTTTTTATTAGAAGTACAATTGTATACACTCATATTTTCATAATACATTTTATGTACAACTTTAAAAAAAAAATTATAATAAAGAAGAAAAAGAAAGTAGATAATGAAGTATAGAAAAATGCTAATTCTAAAATTTTGGAAGAAGGCTCCAATACCAACTATAAATATGTGGATTTCAAATATGTTCGAAACATTACACCTAGAAGAGATAAGACTCCTCCTAGCAGGTAAACCAGATCACTTCCACCTGACGTGGTCTGCATTTATAGAATTATTACAAATATAGGGTGCAAAAGTACTTTAAAAAAAATTGAGGTCAGGTAAGGGGGGATGATAGTTGAAGAGTTGGTATGTCCCATTTACGTAATGCTCATAAAAATATTTGTTTCTCTCTTTTTCCTCTTTCTCTTTCTCTTTCTTTTCTAGGGTCTATTTCTTAACTCTTTTTCTTTTGTTTTTAATTTTGCTCTTATAGGGTCTTCGTCCTTTTTTGTTGTCACATTTTCTACACTTTCACTTTTTCCTTCCCTTTCTTCTTTCTTTCAATCTTTTCCTTTTCTAGTGTAAAAAATAAATGGAGTACATTAATTGTAAGAAGACATAAGTGACGAGTACTAATGTATGTGGTTGTAATGTAATGTACTTCTAATAAATAAAAATTAAAAAAAAAAAAAAAAATTTTAAGTGAGATATATAGTGTGTGGAAAAGAAAAATAGAAAGTGAAAGAAGAAGTTAAAGAATAAAAAAAATAAGAAAATGAGAATAGAAGAAAAAAAAAGGAAGAAAAAGAAAAAAGAAATAAGGAGATCTTATTTATAATCTTGACCATCCCTCACCCAGTCACGAGTTAGCTTTTACAATTGTGTTGCACCATATGATTCCAAAAAGACAACAAAAGGAGACCAACTCGTTTTGAATTGGTCAAATTTATCTATTAGGAGAAATCACATTTCCTCAAGATGTGCGGTGTCCAACATACTTGCAATCCACATTTTGAGCGTTGGTATGGGTGTATTTTTCCAAAATTTAAGTATTAATTTTTTTGCTATTATTAAACCATAATTTAAAAATAATTTTTGAGATGGATTCAATTTATTCCCATCTTCCATTACCCCAAATAAAATCAATTCATTATTAGGTTCCATTTTTATCTTAAATAATTTTGTGAATATTTCGAAAATATCACACCAAAATCTATAGAGTTTTATACAGGAAACAAAAGAGTGTGTTATAGTTGCATCTTGGGTTAAACATTTATCACAAATGGGGGATATATTTGGATAGAATTTATTTAATCTTGTTTTTGAATAATATAATCTATGTAAAATTTAAAAATTTAAATTTATGTCTTGCATTAATCGAACATTTGTGAATGTGTGTCAAATACTTGTCCCATGTAACCTTTGTAATTTTTATCATTAATTCCCGTTCCCACTCTTCTCTAAGTACCTCTGTCGCTGGTAGGTCTATATTTAAATACTATTATATAAATATGATATTAATTTTTGTGTATCAGCTTTAATATTCATTACTTCTTCCAATAAATCAGGAGTTATTTTTTGATATCCTTGTATGTATGTCTTCAAGAAATCGCAAATCTGGAGATATTTAAAATAGTGATTATTTTTCAATTTAAATTTTAATTGTAATTGTTGAAATGATAATAAATCTCCCATTTCATACATATCCCCGATCCTTTTAATTCCTAAACTTTCCCATTGATTATATATTTTGTCCATTAGAGATGGTTTAAATAAAGGATTATTCGCTATTGGTGTTAACAATGAAAGGTTTCTTAATTTTAAGGATAATTTTATTTGTTTCCATATTCTTATTGTATCCTGGGTTATTCTTATATATTGTATTGTTCATTTTTTTCGGGGCGAAGAGGATCGTTCCTATGTTACAAGGAAAACAATCCTCTTTCTCCATTTCTATCCATTCTGTCTGTTGAGTAGAACTATCCAACCAATAAATAATATTCTTAATATTTATTGCCCAATAATAATACAGAAAATTCGGGAGTGAAAGTCCCCCAGCATCTTTTGGTTTACATAAGTGTTCTTTTTTAATTCTATGTGATTTATAATCCCAAACAAAATTAGTAATATTAGAGTTTAATTTAAAAAATATATATTTTGGTACATATACTGGTATAGACTGAAATAGGTATAATAACTGTGGTAGAAAAGTCATTTTTATAGCGTTTAAAAAATCAATTGCAGTGCAAACAGGAAGTGGTCAAGATTTGAGTTTTAATTATATAGATGTTTAATTAGATGTATAAACGTAACCCTGGGTACCCCCTCCCCCCCTTCCCCAACCAACACAGCCAGACCCCAGTCTACAAAGAATGGACCCTGCACCCTCTCCTTCCCATTTACCACCACACCTATTAAGGCAAGACTCCAGTATGAAAAGACTGGACCATTTCCCACCCCAACCAACACTTCACACCCACTCACAGCCTGACCTCAGTCTGCAAAGACTGTGCCTTTCTACACCCACCCCCCTCCAATCACCACTACACACACAATCATCCACACCTTCTGTGCTGCACAACATAACTTATCCAATATCAACAATAAAAATAGAGGTGGAGAGGCTTTTCAGAGGACAAAAGAGCCGGAAATCTCCAGGACCTGACAATTTCCCCCTCTACTCTTAAGCTCTGTACCGACATTTTTAACCAGTCCCTGCAAACATGTACTGTCCCTGCCTGCTTCAAAGTCTCCACTATTGTCCCTGTACCCAAAAAGGCAAGGATTACTTGTCTTAATGACTACAGGCCTGTCGCACTGACATCTGTAGTCATGAAGACACTCAAAAGGCTTGTGCTGGCCAAGCTGAAAAAATCACAAACTCCCTGCTGGACCCTCTGCAGTTTGCATATCAGTCCAATAGATCTGTGGATGATGCAGTCAACCTGGGCCTGCACTTCATCCTGCAGCACCTAGACCGCCAGGGGACCTATGCGAGGATCCTGTTTGTTGATTTTAGCTCTGCATTCAACACCATTGTGCCAGAGCTACTACACTCCAAACTTTCCGAGTTGACTGTGCCTGAACCCCTCTGTCAGTGGATCACCAACTTCCTGACAGACAGGAAGCAGCATGTGAGGCAGGGAAAGCACATCTCGGACCCGCAAACACTCAGCATAGGAGCACCGCAAGGCTGCGTACTCTCTCCTCTACTCCACTCTCTCTACACCAACGACTGCACCTCCACAGACACCTCTGTCAAGCTTCTCAAGTTTACGGACGACACAACCCTGAATGGACTGATCTAGGATGGGGAGGAATCTGCCTACAGACAGGAAGTGTCACAGCTGGCGTCCTGTTGCCATAGCAACAACTTAGAGCTCAATGCTCTTAAGACAGTGGAATTGATTGTAGACTTTAGGAGAGCTCCCCCTCCCCTCACCCCACTCACCATCAACAACACCACAGTCACATCTGTGGAGTTTTTTAAGTTCCTGGGAACCATCATCTCCAAGGACCTTAAGTGGGGGGCTACCATCGACTCCACAGTCAAAAAGGCACAACAGAGGATGTACTTCCTGCGGCAGCTGAGGAAGCACAATCTGCCACAGGCAATGATGGTCCAATTCTACACGGCCATCGTAGAGTCTGTTCTCACCTTCTCCATCACGGTCTGGTTTGGCTCAGCCACCAAGCACGACACCTGGAGGCTGCACCGAATCGTCCGATCAGCAGAGAAGATTATTGGCTGCAACCTTCCCTCCATTGATGAACTGTACACTGCAAGGGCCAGGAAGCGAGCGGGCAAGATCATCTCTGACCCCTCTCACCCTGGCCACAAACTCTTTGAATCACTTCCCTCTGGAAAGTGACTCTGGACTGTCAAAGCTGCCACAGCCAGACATAGAAACAGTTTTTATCCACGAGTAGTTGCTCTACTCAACAGCCAAAAATATGTAGCCTCCCTTTGATCTGGTATTTTGTTGGTTCACATGCTTGATCAATGGTGTTTTATCATTAATGTTTTATTATTATTAATGTTTAGTGTTTTCTGAGTCATTCGTAACTGTCACTGTATGTCATGTTGTTACTTGTGGGCGGAGCACCAAGACAAATTCCTTGTATGGGAATACTTGCTCAATAAACGTACTTACTTAAAATCCTCTGAGAAACAAAGGACATGTTGACTTCTTTCATGCTGAAAGGTATTGGTTCAGGCCAATACCATTGGCATCTGATTCAGAGTGCTGCAAGAAATTCATCAAAATCACACTTTCCCAAAAGCATTCTCATCCCCAAAAAGGAAAAGAAAAGGTTAATTGCTCTCCATCTCTTCTCCATATGGTGGACTGTTTGAAGCTCGCACACTTGCACCAACATTGCAGTATTACAAAAAAATATTCTGTTTTGCTTTAAATTTTATTTCTTTTGAATTTTCTGAAAAACAATAGTTCTCTGCCAGGAATGGAAAATATTCTTGCCAACAACTCAACACGATGGTACTTTCCAGCTTCAATGAGATAAATACAAAATACAAGCCACCAGAATGTCCAGTCCCACAATTTTTTTGGCAAGTAAAAAGGCAAATGCACTACAAATGCAGGCATACCAAAAGAAGAGTAAGCCTCAGAAAAAAAAACAAATTAAGATTTGTCTTCATAAAAAAGCTACCATACATTTTTCTACAATGTTTATTTACAATCTCACAATATACTAATATGGTGGAAGTCATTTTAACTGATGCACCCATCTTGTATCCAGATATAAGATCAGGGAGAATGTAGAGTAGATGCCTGATCTTATTTGATGCTTCGCTCAGTGGCTAGCAGGTTGGAATGAAATTGTCAGGGCAATGTGACCAACTCCTATCTATCCGTTAAAATAGCCTTAAAATGATTTCAAAACCGCTATTACATGAACACCAGCGGTTTAAGGAGATGACTGCCAACCATCTTCGAAAGGGTAGAATAGACAGTAAATGCTGGTCTTCCCAATGACTCCAACATCTATTTCTTTATATAGTAATGTCAGTAGATGTTTATATCTGTGCTGTACCTTGTAAATGACGAGTTGTAAGAAGATGCTAGCCATGGCCATAACCACTCTGACACTACTGAAGAAAAAATAGCTTTCAGATGGATAGCTTCACTTATTGTCACATCCTCGTGGCCTTTTACATATATGCTAAAGAGAAGCAGCAAATTAGACAGACACTAGTCACAGAGTAAAGTGCTACATACAAGTGTGAATGTGGACCTGGGAGTAAAATGGAAGAACATAATTTTTCTATGGAGTCTGACAAATTGGCCAATCATGGTCAGTAAGCCTATTGACATGATTTCTGCGATTTACTCTTTCAATATACTCTTTTACTTGAATTTGGAAAATTCAACTTTAATGAGTGGAATGCACATACATTTTTCACCATGATAGCTGAGATGTATGGGAAGAAAATTTTACCAACTATAAGAAAGACATTGTAGGTAGCGTAGCACTCAGGATGTTATATTGCTTCTAAGAAGACTTTCAAATAGGTAATAGACAGCAAGTGATGGAGACATCAGAGCATGTTTGTTTCTTAGTTTTATTCTTCAAACATAAGTTTCCTTTAAGTTAATCAGGCTTCTCTAAATCCCAATCATTTTCTGCACAACTGCTTTAGGAAGTTTTATGAATGTCTAGATAAGGATAATATTTTTATATTTGAATCTGGAATATCACTGGTATTCTACCCCTGGTATGAAACACGTTTACATAAACCTTCCGAATTTTATTTTATTTTAGCCTTTTATGCTTTTGCAAAATTCAATATAATTACTGACTCCGTTTTGGGGAGAAGTCACAGGCTATTCACAAGACACTTTTAAATATTTCCTTACTTTTATTCAATCAATTGCCTGCCTAATGTAGACCCAGGGTAACAGAGCTGTCGAACATGAGCTGATTAATGAGCTTGCATACATTAGAAACCTTCCACAAATCTTTAAACTCTGCAGTTCATTCAAACTTGAACAATACCCATAAACATAGAAACATAGAAAATAGGTGCAGGAGTAGGCCATTCGGCCCTTCGAGCCAGCACCGCCATTCAATATGATCATGGCTGATCATCCAAAATCAGTACCCTGTTCTGGCTTTTTCCCCATATCCCTTGATTCTTTCATCATACGTCAGTCCCGCCATCCTGGGAATTAACCGAAAATGTATTAGCATGACAGTTTCTTCTTCTCAACCACTATGTCTTTTAATTCTCCCTAAAATATTTATCAAGCCGGTCAACTTCTATATAAATTCACCATTATTTTTCAATATTCAAACAGCTTATTTATGTTGGCTAAGACTCCTATCTGCAGAGCTGTTCCTAGAACACATTTTGGCTACAAAACAAGTTATGTGGCAGCTTATTGTATTTCTCGAAACAACCTAGACTATTGGCTGTACACAAGTACAATTTTTATGTCCATCTTGACAACAGCAGCAATAATAGTTTGGTCTAGAAAGCTTCCCAGAGGAATCAATTCTGGACTGCATGTATGCATCTGGAAACATCAATGGCTGCTGTGTACTTACCTGAATTGTTTAATTTAGTTTATTAGTTTAGAGACACATCATGGAAACATGGCCTTTGTCCCACTGAGTCCATGCCGACAATTGATCACCCATTCACACTAGTTCTACATTATCCCATTTTCTTGTCCACTCCCTCTACACTAGGGGCAATTTACAGAGGCTAATTAACCTACAGACCTGCACATCTTTGGGATGTGGGAGGAAACAGAGGCACCCCGAGGAAATCCAGGCAGCCACAGGGAGAACGTGTAAACTTCACACGGACAGCACCCGAGGTCAGGATCGAGCCCGGGTCTCTGGCGCTGTGACCCAGCAACTCTACTAGCTGCACCACTATGCCACCCATTTTGCTCTGCATTAATACAATAAGAGTCTCCAAGATAGCTGAAGGAAGCTCTTGCACCATACAACCTCAAGCTCTCCAAAAGTAAGGACAAAGAAAAGTCACATAAATTGCATGTGGATGCCGCCAAGAGATGGTACTATTAGCATTAAAAGCTGCCCTGATTCTGCTGCAGAAACCCTAGAATGACCAGATTCTCAGTACTCTGCACAAGATCACCACACACAGAGGGTTCAAATTGGTGCAAAAGCCCTTCACCAATCTCTCAAGTTTTTCACCAGCCTTTCAAGAGAATAATTCCTCTCTTCAAATAAGGACAACTGAGATCTGCTTGTCATGTATTCTGCCAACTCTTGTTCATGCATACTGCAGTTTTCACGACATACTTCGCAGTCTAAATTCCATGCATCAAATGTTTCTGAACCGAACATTGACAGGGTTAAAGTTACCTAATTTACCTCCGTGGACTCTGAACACCAATAAGTTGACACTTGTCAAATGTAAAGCTATGGAATAAGTAGAGGAAAGGGTTAGTATTTATCCAGGAATACAAATATATGTCAGATCATTTTCTGTGCCAAAGTGTGGATGTTTCTTAGATGATGTACTAGAAGTGATTGGATTATCTCTTCAAGTTCCAAGATATTTATTAAATTCTGAGAGTTATTGCAAGATCCAAAAAAACAAAATCTTATTGGATCATAAAACTATCCAAGGCATAAATCTTAAATAAGTGCATGGCAACAGGTCAAGAAACCTAACAGCATGCAAGCCCTGACTTCTGCTTAAGATGAACAAAAGTAGCCGTATGAATTTTCATTTACATTTCCACAGAACATTCAAAAATAACTCAAGACTTCTTCATTTAATTATCCTCTAGTTCATTTCTCCTAATTTCAAGTCATGCTCACTTACCTCCAAAACCTCACTGATTGCTACCAGATTATAGCTTGACTGAATGAGCGAAGAAAATCATCAATAATCATGATAAAATTCTGTATGATGGTAACTATGATAACTTCAACAAATACAATCCAAATATTTTATTACTAGCATTCATCCTGAATTATATATATATTCTGATACATATCTACACACACATTATGCAAATGGAAGAAGATAGTAAGAAAGAACTGCAGATGCTGGTTTAAATCAAAGGTAGACACAAAATGCTGGAGTAACTCAGCGGGTGAGGCAGCATTTCTGGAGAGATGGGCCCTAGCTATGCCTGCCTCTTTGTAGGTAACGTCGAAAAATCCCTGTTCCAGGAGTACACTGGCCCTATTCCCGAACTCTACCTCTGCTACATTGACGACTGCATTGGTGCTACCTCCTGCACCCATGCAGAATTCACTGAGTTGATCAACTTCACCACTAATTTCTATCCTGCACTGAAATTCACTTGGACCATCTCCGACCATCTCCCTACCGTTTCTAGATCTCACCGTCTCCATCACAGGAAACAGACTATTGACCAACATCTACTATATACCTACTGACTCCCATAGCTATCTTGACTACACTTCTTCCCACCCTGCTTCCTGTAAAGATTATCCCCTACTCCCAATTCCTCTGTCTACGCCACATCTGCGCCAGGATGAGGTATTCCATGCCAGGGCATCGGAGATGTCCTCATTCTTTAGGAAACGGGGGTTCCCCTCTTCCATTATAGATGATGCTCTCACTAGGGTCTCCTCGATATCCCACAGCTCTGCTCTTACTCCCCCTCCCCCCATTCGTAACAAGGATAGAGTCCCCCTTGTCCTCACCTTCCACCCCATCAGGCGTCGCATACAGCATATAATGCTCCAACATTTTCGCCACCTCCAACGGGATCCCACTACTGGCCACATCTTCCCATCTGCACCCATTTCTGCTTTCCGCAGAGACCGTTCCCTCTGAAATTCCATGGTCAACTCGTCCCTTTCCACCCAAACCACCCCCTCCCCAGGTACATTCCCCTGCAACCGCAGGAGATGCAACACCTGTCCCTTTACCTCTCCCATCGACTCCATCCAAGGACCCAAACAGTCTTTCCAGGTGAGACAGAGGTTCACTTGCACCTCCTCCAACCTCGTCTACTATATCCGCTGTTCCAGGTGTCAACTTCTCTACATCGGCGAGACCAAGCGCAGGCTCGCCGATCATTTCACTGAACACCTCCGCTCAGTCCGTCTTAACCTACCTGATCTCCTAGTGGCTCAGCACTTCAACTCCCCCTCCCATTCCCAATCTGACCTTCTGAAGCATCACTGATCCATGTTCTCCAGGATTGTTGCCCAACCCACTGAGTTACTCCAGCATTTTATAGAAACATAGAAACATAGAAAATAGGTGCAGGAGTAGGCCATTCGGCCCTTCGAGCCTGCACCGCCATTCAATATGATCATGGCTGATCATCCAACTCAGTATCCTGCACCTGCTTTCTCTCCAAACCCCCTGATCCCTTTAGCCACAAGGGCCACATCTAACCCCCTCTTAAATATAGCCAATGAACTGGCCTCAACAACATTCTGTGGCAGAGAATTCAAGAGATTCACCACTCTCTGTGTAAAAAAATGTTTTTCTCATCTCACTCCTAAAAGATTTCCCCTTTATCCTTAAACTGTGACCCCTTGTTCTGGACTTCCCCAACATCGGGAACAATCTTCCTGCATCTAGCCTGTCCAACCCCTTAAGAATTTTGTAAGTTTCTATAAGATCCCCCCTCAATCTTCTAAATTCTAGCGAGTACAAGCCGAGTCTATCCAGTCTTTCTTCATATGAAAGTCCTGACATCCCAGGAATCAGTCTGGTGAACCTTCTCTGCACTTCCTCAATGGCAAGAATGTCCTTCCTCAGATTAGGAGACCAAAACTGTACACAATACTCCAGGTGTGGTCTGCAGTAGAACCTCCCTGCTCCTATGCTCAAATCCTTTTGCTATGAATGCTAACATACCATTCGCTTTCTTCACTGCCTGCTGCACCTGCATGCCTACTTTCAATGACTGGTGTACCATGACACCCAGGTCTCGTTGCATCTCCCCTTTTCCTAATCGGCCACCATTCAGGTAATAGTCTACTTTCCTGTTTTTGCCACCAAAGTGGATAACCTCACATTTATCCACATTATACTGCATCTGCCATGCATTTCCCCACTCACCCAGCCTATCCAAGTCATCTTGCAGCCTCCTAGCACCCTCCTCACAGCTAACACTGCCCCCCAGCTTCGTGTCATCTGCAAACTTGGAGATGTTGCATTCAATTCCCTCGTCCAAATCATTTATATTGTAAATAGCTGGGGTCCCAGCACTGAGCCTTGCGGTACCCCACTAGTCACTGCCTGCCATTCTGAAAAGGACCCGTTTACTCCTACTCTTTGCTTCCTGTCTGCCGGCCAGTTCTCTATCCACATCAATACTGAACCCCCAATACCGTGTGCTTTAAGTTTGTATATTAATCTCTTATGTGGGACCTTGTCGAAAGCCTTTTGTGTCTTTCCATGGTGAGCCTCTTTATTTGAACCACTCCAGGTCTTCTGGTGAAGATATTCCAACAATGCTGCTGGAGATTTCAAGATTTAGACCCAGCAAAGTACAGCATTATATTTGCAAGACAAGATAGAGTTCTGAGAGAAATTTGCAGCCTCCCATTCCTTTCGCTGGTAGATTTTGTGCATTTGGTAGCTGCTGTCAGAGTAGCATGGATGAATAGCTGTGGTGGGTTTTCTAGATGACGTACACTGTAGCCAAGGTTCAACACTGGTGGTGATAATGAATGTTGAGAGTGGTGTACACCAATCAATTAAGCTGCTTTGTACTGGATAGTGTTCGGTTTTCTCTATGTTTTTGGAGCTGCACTCATTCAGACAATAGAAAAGTATTTCATCATGCACCTGATGAGTCTTTTAGATGGCCAAGAAGAAATGAATCGCTTCCTGCAGATTACAGAACCTCTGACTTGTTGCTGTAGGCACAGTCTTCATATGAATGCACACGTTGAGTTTCCAGTTGAACTTCCATCTAAAAATGCAATCTCAGTGGAAAATGTGCTAGAATTGTGGTGAGCATAGATAAACAAAAAATAGGTACAGCAGTAGGCCAACTGGCCCCTTGTGCATATCCACCATTCATCAAGATTATCACATATCCACCATTCATCAAGATTATCACTGATCTTCTGTTTCAATGCCATGTTCCCCAATTCCTTAACTATCCAGCAATCTATCAATAAATTAAAGGGCCTGTCCCACTTAGGCAATTTTTTAGGCGACTGTCATTGTCGTAACAGTCGCCAAAAAACGGCAACTGGACCCCCCCCCCCACCCCACGACAATGTCTACGACAAGCTACAACAACCTACCACCTAGTCGACATCAAGCTACTGCAAGCTACCGACAACCGGCGACCCATTAGGACATCCACCTATGACCACACCTACGACAACCAAAGTCAACCTATGTCCACCCGCGACAAGCTACGGCCCTGGCGGCGACAACTGGACAACTGAAGACAATTCAGTCGTTGGTACCTGTCGCCAGTTGACGTAGGTTGCCGTAGGTAGTCATCAATGGAATTCACCGAAGACAGCACCGGCAACAACCTATGTCACCTGGCGACAACGTACGACAGGCACCTACGTCAAGAGAAATCAAGCTACGCTCATTGGCGTCAGCCCACTGTCGTCAAAAATTTTTGAACATGTTGAAAATGCAGCGGCGACCAAAAAGACGCTATGACTCTTTGGGCGACTGAGGAGACTACTCACAACCATACAGGCAACACCCCGGCGACCATGTGGCGACAGCCTAGTCGCCTGTAGTCACCTAAAAATAACTTAAGTGGGACTGGCCCTTAAGTTAATAATTGAGTCTCTGCGGCCATCTGGAGCAGAGAAGTCTTAAGATTCACCACTCTCATCATGTAGAAATTTCTCCTAATTTCAACACCAACTGGCCTACTTCTTATTCTCTCATTCCTGGTTCTAGACATTCTCCCTGCATGAACTATTCTTCGAGAGCTTTTCAGCTAGTAAGTTTCAAAGTCTCCTCTTATTCCAATAAACATTTTTAAAAAAATACTGGCCTAATCTATTTAATCTCCCTTCATATGGTATCCCTAAATTGTCTGCAGAATCAGTTTGTACTTGAGTTTGACTTGATTGTACTTACAGTGGCTTGCAAAAGTTTTCATACCCCTTGAACTTTTCCACATTTTGTCACGTTACAACCACAAACGTAAATGTATTTTATTGGGATTTTATGTGATAGACCAACACAAAGTGGTGCATAATTGTGAAGTGGAAGGAAAATGATATTCTCTATTGGATTTAGGTCTGGACTTTGACTGGGCCATTCTAACACATGAATATGCTTTGATCTAAACCATTCCATTGTAGCTCTGGCTGTATGTTTAGGGTCGTTGTCCTGCTGGAAGGTGAACCTCCGCCCCACTCTCAAGTCTTTTGCAGACTCTAACAGGTTTTCTTCCAAGATTGCCCTGTATTTGGTTCCATCCATCTTCCCATCAACTCTAACCAGCTTCCCTGTCCCTGCAGAAGAAAAGCATCCCCACAGCATGATGCTGCCACCACCATGTTTCACAGTGGGGATGGTGTGTTCAGGGTGATGTGCAGTGTTAGGTTTCCGCCACACATAGCGTTTTGCATTTAGGCCAAAAACTTCAATTTTGGTCTCATCTGACCAGAGCACATTCCTCCACATGTTTGCTGTGTCCCCCACATGGCTTGTGGCAAACTGCAAATGGGACTTCTTATGGCTTTTTTTCAACAATGGCTTTCTTCTTGCCACTCTTCCATAAAGGCCCGATTTGTGGAGTGCACGACTAATAGTTGTCCTGTGGACAGATTCTCCCACCTGAGCTGTGGATCTCTGCTGCTCCTCCAGAGTTACCATGGGCCTCTTGGCTGCTTCTCTGATCACTGCTCTCCTTGCCCAGCCTGTCAGTTTAGTTGGACGGCCATGTCTTGGTAGGTTTGCAGTTGTGCCATACCCTTTCCATTTTCTGATGATGGATTGAACAGTGCTCCGTGAGATGTTCAAAGCTTGGGATATTTGTTTATAACCTAACCCTGCTTTAAACTTCTCCACAACTTTATCCCTGACCTGTCTGGTGTGTTCCTTGGGCTTCATGATGCTGTTTGTTCACTAATGTTCTCTAACAAACCTCTGAGGCCTTCACAGAACAGCTGTATTTATACTGAGATTAGATTACACACAAGTGGACTCTATTTACTAATTAGGTGACTTCTGAAGGCAATTGGTTGCACTGGATTTTATTTAGGGGTATCAGAGTAAAGGGGGCTGAATACTTTTGCACGCGACACTTTTCAGTTTTTTATTTGTAAAAAAATTTGAAAACCATGTATCATTTTGCTTCCACTTCACAATTATGCGCCACTTTGTGTTGGTCTATCACATAAAATCCCAGTCGAGGGCAAACTCTTCTAAACTCGCCGCAGTGGGACAGCCCCTTAATATACACCAATTGACACAAATAGAACAGTACCTTATATTCATGCATATGCAGGATTTCACTGCAATGTTGAGCTGTTGAGCACATTATTGTATTTTTCACTAGATGTCAGTTTGGAAATCGTCAGGATTAGCTGACTCTAACTGGGGTTGACCATGTTCACATCTAAAATGAAATGCGCATTCCGTGTCACCATTGCAGGTAGTCTCCACACTGGTCTGGATACCATGTAGTGTGCCATTTTGACCATAGACAAGATTTATAATGCCACTCCATTTGCTGGTTGAAGAGGAGGAATGGAGAAGTCCCTGACAAACAAGGAGTCAGAAAACCATTGTCATCTGCTCTGCAAATTGATCTAGAAGATCAGCACCGGATGCAAAGTACTTAGTGATTGATGCAGTTCCGAAGAAAAGACCACACTTCCATGTTGCTCCATGTTATACATCATCATCCTTCATCAAGCATCACCCTCAATCAATCACGACTTACCACAGCATTACATACCTGTCACTACTCCAGTGTACGCACACCACATCTCAAACACACCCTCTAATCATTAGACAACCCCAGGCTTAGCACTCAAACACAATATCCTACTTCCTAACACATTGCTGTCTTTTGTTTTTACAAGAGGGTTAGCACACAATTCCGGCCAGGAACATGAAATTGATGTCAGACAATTTAATGCCCATCATTGCAGTGCCATGGAATAATACCTCATGGAAGCAGGTCCTTCGGCCCAACTCGTCGATGCCGCCAAAGTTGCCCATCTAATCTGGTCCTATTTGCCCACGTTTGACCCATATCCCTCAAAATCTTTCCTATCCATGTACCTGTCCAAAGATCTTTTAAATATTGTTAATTTTCTATTATTGTCCATTGGAAAAACATGCCCATGTACCTGTCCAATTGCCTTTTAAATGTTATTTATCTATTATTGTTCATTATTGTCCTTTGAAGTCTGCATTCAGCAGCAATAGAGATCTCTTAAGATGATGGTGCATTCAAGTCCATTTGTTTATTGATAATAAAAGCAATCTCAAAAATCATATGTCTTTACACATCCTTGCCCCTCATTCCACAATCTCCTTACACCCTTCTTTTCCCATATTGCCAAGAAATCCCAACCATCTGTATCATGTGGCTGACTGACAAGGAAGGCTTTCTAATAGTTTCAGAAATCTGCTTGGAAATTGGCACTGCAGAGATTGCAGGGGTCTCTGGGCACAAATGGATCACAGCATGCCATCATTCATAGCTCCCTCTCCTGTGCACATTGTTTTCCATTTGCATGTTGTAGCCACTAGTAACAGGACAGTTAACAAACAGGACTGAGGGTATTCCAAAAGTGATTATCCAATGTTTGAACACGTTTCCACTTTATTGAAAGCATATAGTATGGAATGATTATATCATTGGGCCTTATTTTCACAATGTGATCAAGCGATCGCCGAGATATTCAATAGAAATAAGGTCAAAAGAGAACTGGAAGAGTGGAGGTTTTGCTGATTTTACTTTAAAAGGTATTGGTGGACTTAGATGAATGATGCTTGACTATCTGGGTGTAGAAGGTTGCAAATTTTCCAAGAGATACTGAAACAGCTTCATCCATTTTGTGAACTGTATACACTGCCTGCTGAATGTTAAAGGATGTATAAATGCCAATCATGCAAACTAATTGTCCTTGATGGACGTGCTTTCTCAGGATGGTTGTTCACATTTCCAGACTAATAGAGGATATTTCATAACACTCCTAAATGTTATCACCCCCCCTAAACGTGTTTTGTCGTTATTGAAAACATTTCTGTGATCGGGATTCAAACTCACATCTGCAGAACGCTGAGCTTTTGAACTTGGCACTCCAGTCATGCCACAGTATTGCCCAGATATTTGCTTTTAGTGAAGCAGTCTGTCTGAACCAAAACTGTTAATTGCACCTTGATAGCATGCCCTAAGAAAACTTCTTGTCTTCACCTCCTGCTGTTGAGGCTGTGGCAATGTCTGTACCTGGAGTTTGGTCAGATTGTGCAACGCAGCAACTACCAAGGTAGAAGGCTTAATCTACAGTGTACACCTGTATACCACAAGATTAGTCTTGGCATCAAATACATTTTCTTAAGAATCCAGATGGTTGCATTATTTTGTTCACCAGTTGTCCAACTCCCATTATACGAGTGCCTCATCACCGTTTGCAGAATCTAATGCTTTGAGCAGTCAGGTAGTCAGTATTAGCTAGTGATTCCTATGTTGCAGAGGTCCACACAAGCACAGCATAAACAAGTATAGAGTAAACAGGTCACATCCGTCAAGCAAGCTCCCTGCCTGAGTTTTTGGCACTTAACATCATTATTTTCAAAGTTACTGGCGAACTGCCAGCAATTTTACAGCCAGTTTGCTCAGAGATCTGGGCTATAGTCCAGAAGTTTCAATTGCCACTAGTGCAACCATCAGATGTCAGACACATACACACATATACTAGCCCATGTCTGGCAAAATCAATTCCTGAAAACACCCACACTCTTTTGAAGAATCCATTTACCACTGACCAAAGATACACACGGTGGGATGGACAAGAGTGAGAAGTTCTCAAATTTCACTGTAATCAATCATCGACTTGCATTAAAACTAGAGTTTATTGACACAAGCTGGCCATGAACGTACATTGGCCATAAAGACCCTTTCTGTCTGGGTTGATGTTACGGAATGTTCCTGCCTGAGCAGAATGTGCAGGTCTCGTCATGAACGAAGAGAAGGCAATGCTTTAGATTAAGTTGCAAATAGATATTGTCCGTTTCATCTTGGTATTCGTTTCATGCAGGTTGTCACTCAGCATAATCAAGAGTATTTAATTGTCATCTGCACTGGAAACAGAACAATGAAATTCTGTCCTGCTGCAGCTTTACTTTCGTGCAATCACACATCAAATAAATACAAGATAATCAATAATACAATCAATTATCAGCAATACTAGGTAAACTGACCATAATAGTGTAAGCTGGAGTATGTAGTGCAACCAAAACAAAGTAGATAATTGCAAAAACTGCAGCCAGTTGATTCACGCAGATTTTAAGAACGGAGCCAAGTACACTGACAGGGCCGGATGGTTTCCTAAAGTTACGGTTGTGATCGGCCTCGTAGATCACAGTATTGCCAGGACTCATGAAAGTACACCCTTGTTCTCCCTTTCGAAGTGAACATAGAGAGCATTGAACTCATCCAGGAGTGACATGTCACGATGACTTAATGGCATGCAAGTCCTGCCACAGTTGCCAAATGGTTGAATCCTCCAGTTTAGACTGTGTGCCACTTATCTTCCTTGACAGCCTTTATATGATCCTATATCACCAGACCTGAATGCCCAAGATCTGGTCTCCAGTAGCTTGCAGACCTCTTGGTTCAGCCAAGGCTGCTGATTAGGGAACACTCAGTTAGACTTTGTGAAAACACACTCCTCTGCACATTTCCTTCTGAAATCTGTAACAACTGTTGTGTGTTCATTCAGTTCTGTTGCCAAATATTTGAACATTGCCCAGTCTACCAATGTCAAGCAGTCGCAAAATCACTCCTCTGCCTTCGCTGAGCAGCTCTGTACAATCCTCTTCATTGGAGATGCACTCTTCCATTGATGCCTAGATGCAGGAAGAAGAGGAGAGCAAAATGGTCTGATTTTTCAAAGTGCAGACAAGGGATGAAGCAATAGGCATCTCTGATGGAGTAGCAGTGGTCAAGAGTATTAGATCTGCAGGAAACCTAGTGCTGGTGTTAATTTCAAAGTAACCTCTTTAAACTACCTGTTGAAATCTCCAGATATGAAAGAAAAGGTGTCAGTGGTCACCTGCTTGGGGTTGTTGACCAGAGCAGCAGCTCCTCCAGTGATCTAAGACCATAAGACATAGGAGCAGAATTAGGCCATTCAGCACATCGACGTTACTCCACCATTCGATCACGGCTGATCTATTTTTCTCCCTCATCTCCATTCTAAAGATATCTTTATAATTCTGAGGCTGTGCCCTGTGGTTCCAGACTCTCCCATTGCTGGAAGCATCCTTTCCACGTCTACTCTATCTTTTCATTATGTTACAGTGGAATCACCACTCATCCTTCTAAACTACAGCGAGAATAGGCCCAGAGCCTTCAAACGCTTCCATACATATTCAACCAATCATCCAAGGTTTCATTCTCGTAAACCTCCTCTGAACCCTCTCCAATGTCAGCACATCCTTCCTCAGATATGAGGCCAAAACTGCTGCTCCCAATATTCCAAATATTTTGTTTAGTTTAGTTCAGTTTAGTGGCCTGACCAGCACATTATACAGCCTCAGCATCATATCCTTGCTTTTATATTCTAGTCCTCTCGAAATGAATGCTGGCATTGCAAGTGCCTTCCTTACTGCCGACTCAACCTGCCGACTCAACCTGCAAACTTCTGGAGGAGGCGCTGTCCTGAACGGCTGCCTGTCCTGCAGCTGTCCGTTTTTTTCCCTTCTTTTTTATTATTTTTAGTGCGTTGAGGGTGCAGTCAGGGGGTCTAATCTTTTTATGTGGGGGGTGGTGGGGGGGAAGGGGAAAACTGCTTTTCGAGTCCATACCTGGTCGGAGGGGTTGCCTTCCTCTGAGCAGCGCCTTCGACCTGTCCTTGCAGCCTACCAGCGGGTCCTGGAGCGACGTTTCCCCGAGGGGTCCTGGCCAGAACATCGGCTTTGGCGGCGGTGCAGAACATCGGCTTTGGCGGTGGCGCAGAACATCGGCTTTGGCGGCGGTGCAGCGCTGGAGCGCTGTCGTGGACCAGGCGATGCCTTTCCTGGGCCGCCGCGCTGGAACTCCAGTATGCTGGGACCGCCAATGAGAACATCGTGGAGCCGCGGTTCTGTGGAGCGGCCAGCTGCGACGCTGAACGTTACATCCCGGAGCCTGGGATCTCTCGCTGAGATCGCCAGTGTGTGGAGCTGCGTCCGGCGAGGTCTGATGGCTTGGAAGCCGCCGTCTCCGGTGGGAAGGCGGCCGTTCCTGGCACCCCAAGCCGCTGGGGGTTCTCCCGACGCCGGAGCACCATCACCCGGCGAGAACATCGGGCGCCGTGGCGGTGACTGTGGAGGCCTCAATAGGCCCGACTCTGGGTGGACAAGAGGATGGGGACTGGACTTTGTGCCTTCCCCCACAGTGGGAACCACTGTGGGGGGGATGTTTTGGTGTTGAACTTCTTTTTGAATACTATGTTGTATTTTTATTAGTGTGCTGCAAGGACATCTGAATTTCCCCTGAATAAGGGGATTAATAAAGTCTAATCTAATCTAATCTAATCTAATTAACCTTTTAAAAGAATCCTGCACCAGCACTCCCAAGTTCCATTGCACCTCCAATTTCTGAATTCTCTCCCTATTTACAAAATAGTCTACGCCTTTATTCCTTCTACCAAAGTAAATGACTGTGCACTTTGCTACGCTGTATTTCATCTGCCAGTTCTTTGCCCACTCTACCAGCCTGTCCAAGTCCTTCTGCAGACTCATTTTTTCTCAACACTACCTGCCCCTCCACTTATCTTCGTATCACCCACAAACCTGTGTATCACCCACAAAGCCATCAATTCCATTATCCAGATCATTAACATCTAACATGAAAAGTAGTGGACCCAACCCCGCCCCCCGTTGAACACCACTAATCACCGGCATCCGACCAGAAAAGACCATGTGCCAGTCAGCCAATCTTCTATCCATGCTAGTTCCTTGCCTCTAGTACCATGAGCTCCTGTCTTGTTATCAGCCTCACATGTGGTACCATGTCAAAGGCTAGCCAAACGTCTGCCTGGGGTGGGACGTAAACTGTAGTCATGATGATGGAGATGAATTCCCTTGGGAGGTTTAAGAGATGGCAGTTCACTGCTAGATAGTCCAGGTGTGGGGAGCAGGAGTTGTGCAGGATTGTTATGTCCAGGTACCATGAAATGCTTTTGCAAACATTTCAATTAAAAGATTAATAAGAATCTAAATAAGAATATATCTCCCCTTTTAAACAAAAGCAATGTTCTAACAGAACGGCAAGCAAGATAAAGGAACTTATTTTTGGTTTAAAAAAAATCATGGGCCGGAGAAGCAGCTACTGATTTGTGTTTAAGCAGTTCCTGATTTGAGCACAACATAATACTAGTTATATGTAGGATGGAACTGCAGAGGCTGGTTTAAACTGAAGATAGACACACAAAAAACTGGAGTACACAAAAAACTGGAGTAACTCAGCGGGACAGGCAGCATCTCTGGAGAAAAGAAATGGGTGACGTTTCAGGTTGAGACCTTTCTTCAGACTAGACTCCGAAGAAGGGTCTCGACCTGAAACGTCACCCATTTCATTTCTCCAGAGATGCTGCCTGTTCCTCTGAGTTACTCCAGAATTTTGTGTCTATAATACTTGTTATAAAGCCTTGATGCAAAATGCCAAATCCTTGTTTGTTATGTCTACGGATATCAATATCATTTTTTGAGTTCTCAGAAACAAAATAAAATTTAATGAGGGAAATCAGTTATTTTAATTCTCCTGAAGATTATACATTTGTTTTCTACATGTGTAATTCAGACTACTGTTCACTGTGCAGAGTGGCAAACAAATTAATTAATATTTATTGATGATAATTCCTTCACTTCCATTTTGTTGCAGCCCAAACTGAAATTTAAGTTTAATTTTAGCATATGAAATATGCGTATGAAATGTGACTGCAAATCACAAAAATGCAAGCAATGAATATTTATGGGTAAGGACTGGAAATAGAGCAGAATAATAGCTGATATCCAAGGCATTCCTAGTTGAAATCTCCAGTCAGAATAATGCAGACTGCCAATTTATACAGGGCATGGGAAGTGTGCCTTTTCTATTTTCCACAAGCATGTCCCTGACATCAGAAAGAATGGAATTTTGTTCATCCTGGCCTCCTTGACTGCCAAATGACTTGAAGTGTTGATGCTTGACAAAGGGATCTACTCATATGATCCGGGGCTGATCCTATAAAATGGATGTATCCCTCCAACTTCTATACAATAAGAACCAACAGAATAGAGTCCACAGAAACCATCCTATCCCAATGCATCACAGCTTGGAACAGTGATTGTTCTACTGAAGAGCGCAAGAAACTGCAGAGAGTTGTGTTTGCAGCACAGTCCATCACACAAACTAGTCTTTCCCTCAGCGACTCCATCTGCACTTCATGCTGCCTCAGGAGAGCGGCCAGCATAATCAAGCACAACATAATACCATTTCTAAAGCCTTGATGAAAAATGCCAAGTTCATCCTTGAAGTTCATACACGCCGATCATTCTCTCCTCTCCTGATGGGCAAAAGGTACAAAACCTTGAAAGCATGTGTCACCAGATTCAGGGGCAGCTTCTTCCCCACTGTTATCGGACTCTTGAAAGTGACCTATTATGTGCTACTGGTGAATTTCTGATCTTCCTATCTACCTTGTTGCAGCCCTTGCACTTTTTCTTAAATCTGCACCTTCTCTGTAGCTACAACACTATATTCTGCACTCTGTATTTTCCCTTTTATGCTAATTGATGGACTCGTGTTTGGTATGAATTGCCAGGATAGTATTCAAAACAAAGGGTTTTTCACTGTATCTTGGAACACATTCTAGTATTGGATCAGAGGGAGATGGAGGATGAGAGGCCATTTATATCCCTCCATTTCTACCTATGCTGCCACACAATTTGTCACGTGTCAATAAGGAAACCCATTCTTAGCTTTGTGCTTTCAATAATTCAGCACGGTCATGAACTGTAATCCAGTCTCCCACATTCTTGCCAGCAGAACTGTACCAAGGATTCTCATACCTCGTGTATAATCAATTTACTTCCTCAAGGAAATTAGAAATGCAAATCAGACTTGAAAATTGGTGAAGTAGCAGATAGTCAGGAGGGTTGTCAAAGGGTAAAGCAGGATATAAGAATTTTGTCTGGAGAAATGGCAGTTGAAAGGGTCAAATGCAAGAGAAAGGTGTGCAATATTGGCAGGACTCTTAAAAGCATTGAAGCACATAGGAATCTTGGGGTGGAGGCACATAGATCCCCAAATGTGGCAACATGTAGAGGGTAAAGACAGTGTTGGGCATTAAATATAAAAAGTATATAGTTAGGCCACATTTGCAGTATTGTGTACGGTTCTGGTCACCACACCACAGGAAGGATATGGTGGACTTGGAGAAACCGCCTGTTCCTGCGCTGTCCTCTTCTACGTTCTATGTTCTATGTTCTGACCACAGTGAAGCTTCAAAATGATAAAATGACCACTGCATTTTATCCAGCTTGACAAAAAGCATTCTCAGCACACACCATATTTTGACCAAATTATTATGCCAAGAACCTATATTTCCTCTATATCTGAGAGGAACAAAGAATTAGGAGGAACTGCTCTGAATGTAGTTATGGACCATGGCCTCTTTTTATTGTCCTAAATTCCCAAGCCATTTGGCTACACCTCAAACCACAATTAAACACTAAACTTGCATTGTCTTATTAAATATTCCCTCCCACATCTCGTCACGTGCTCCAACATTTAGGATTTCTCCACAAGAACCTTCCTTTCCGTCTCCTCCTTTAAGAAACTTTACAGTCACCCATCCAGATATTTCCATTTCTGTTATTTTTCATCTGCAAAACATGTTAGGAGTATTATATATTAAGATTGCTGCATGGGCATGCTATTATAAAGAGCAAATATTTACTATAAAAATGTTTATGAATAAATAATAAAATAAAGTAGAACAGTTCCAAAAGGAACTGAAGTGCAGGCACACTGAAAGCTAACAGAGTAGGATCTCTGTTGAAAACATTTAGAAAGGGTGGTTATGTCGACTATTAGCCTTGTATCTCTTTAAACCCTCTGTAGACGTATAGGTTTGCAGGTTATTTGGCTTCTGTAAATTGTAAAAAGTCCCTAGTGTATAGGATAGAGCCAGTACATGGGGTGATCATTGGTTGGCGCGGACTTGGTGGGCTGAAGAGCCAGTTTCCATGCTGTATCTCGAAAAGCTAAAACAGATAAAATAAAAACCTATCGAAGTAATTGAAATTGTACATTTAATTGAAATTGTACATTTTCCAACACAATCTGTTCAAGGGCTTGTTAAGATTACAATAACATTTTCATCACCATAGTAACTGTTCAGATTTCATTTATTTTTAATTGTTAATAAATGTCAAACATTTGCCCTGCCATCTCAGTAAATATTTCTCAAGACTGTGGTCAGAATCAGACCTCAGTCTCATAAATGAAGTTGTCACGGCAATGTATAAGCATACATTCATTAGCTCCCAATGAGATTTGGGGACTTTCATAATCATACTGAATGCCTGTCCTGTAGAGCTCCCACAATTGATGTTAACCATGAAATTACAAAGCAATTAACTCGTCAGGAATGCAAATATGCTTTGCTATTGGAAAATGTGTAGTCACGTGGAGAGGTTCACAAATTCTTGTGCTAAATCACTCTAATTGGACTTCACAAACTCTACATGTTACAAGACTGGATAAATTGACTGTTCTTGCAGGAGCTGGAGAAAGTGATTACTTAAGCTAGCATCTCAAATAGGCATAGTCATAATGTTAGGATGCTGCCTCTAAGGAGTTTTAACGTTCTCCCCGTGACCGTGTGGGCTTTCTCCAGTTGTCCTCCCACAGTCCCACATGTTTGTAGGTTAATTGGCTTCGGTAAAATTTGTAAATTGTCCCTAGTGTGTACGATAGTGCTAGTGTACAAGGTGATCGATGGTCAGCGTCGAAGCGCCTGTTTCCACGCTGTATCTCTAAAGTCTAATTAT
This sequence comes from Malacoraja senta, assembly GCA_038087875.1. Classification (NCBI taxonomy): domain Eukaryota; kingdom Metazoa; phylum Chordata; class Chondrichthyes; order Rajiformes; family Rajidae; genus Malacoraja; species Malacoraja senta. Next base: position 45,049,026 of record CM075978.1, read on the forward strand.
AAATTAGAAGTCGAAATATAATATAGAGTAAATACAATAGTCAGAGAGTCATAAAACACGGAAACAGGCCCTTCCGCTCAATTTGCCCATGCTGACCAATTTAAAATAAAGACAAATAGCAAAAAAATTAACCTTTTCATTGAAGTTTGTCAACTCCATTCCAAAGTTCAGGGTTGACATTGGGTTGTCGGCCAGAGCTGGAATAAAGCTGAAGAGTCAGATGTGGTGCATGCAATCCATTGGATCAGTACAGTCAAGAGCTACCAATGGACTCTGTGGAGAGTCCAGCAGACAAACTGATGCGCGGAGATTAAAAGTAAAGATGTATTGAACAGATGGGAGTAACAGCTCAATCCAGCGAGGTTGATTCTTCTCAAACCATTCAGAGAGAAGCAGGTACATCACCATATTTAGAAACCTCAACACAACAGCATGACGAATCTACTGAGAGGGCGAAACAGTGGTGCAGCAGTAGAGCTGATGCCTCAGCGCCACAGACCCAGGTTCAATCCTGTCTACGGGTGCTGTCTGTGTGGAGTATGCACGTTCTCCCTATGACCACATGGGTTTCACCGGGTGCGAAGGATTCCTCCCACAGTCCCACGTGCAGATTTATAGGTCAGATGGCTTCTGTAAATTACGCCTAGTGTGTAGGATGCAAAAGTGGGATAACATGCACTAGTGTACAGGTGATAAATGGTCGCTGTGGACATGGTGGGCCACACTTTATCTCAAAACTAAACTCTAAACTATTCTACGGCAGTACACAAAAAAAGTGTAACTAATATATATGGAAACATTTTTAACCACCCCACACAGTTTTTACTAGTCCTCGTATTATATCAAACAAATCACGCTCAAAACCCCTTTTTTTTAGCAAATTAACCAAATATTTTATTAGCTTACAGAACACCTTTTAGGCTAGTTCAGCAAGAAAAATCCTTTCACAGGCTGATAGCTATTAGACATATGCTTTCAATTTACCACAAAAAAGACTCTTACTCGATTTTCACTATTGCAGAAACAAGAGAGAAACATAATGGAAGAGTTTACCCAGTTCTATTAAATATTCATTAAACATTCTGGACAACATACATGGGTTAATTAGTGGAAACTTCAATAAACCTATTAAGTGTTAGTTCACCTTTGTGATTAAATTTCCATTATACTATTATTCATTGCTACCTCTTCTTTTCTTGTCCATCTTGTTACAAATGTTGACCTCGCTGTCATCGTCTGTTCTGAAATGGACCCAAGCTTCCGGCGACAATCAGTGGAAGCCATCACTTGTCGCAATAGATGATGGTGGTAGCAGAATTAGCTCAGGATACTCATTGGGTTGAATTAAATGGATTTTCTTCTTGCCTTCTGATGTAACACAGAATTTCCAAATGGACCATCCAATATAGAACCTCGACAACTGTAATTTCCTGATTGAAAATCTACTCCAAGTTGTCCAAAACACACCTGTGTAGAAATGCATGTCAGATGCTCAAAAAAATCATATAATGCTGGGAACTCTTAGCATATCATGCGGGCGGCACGGTGGTGCAGCGGTAGAGTCGCAAACTTACAGCACCAGAGACCAGTGTTCGATCCGGGTGCTGTCTGTATGGAGTTTGTACGTTCCCCCCCATGACCTGCGTGGGTTTTCTCCGAGTGTTCTGGTTTCATCCCACACTTGAAAGATATATACATTTGTAGGCTACTTAGCTTGGTAAAATAATAAATTGTCCCTAGTGTGTGTGGGTTAGTGTGTGGGAATTGCTAGTCGGGAGGGGAGAAGGCCGCGCGCAAACTGGAGGAACAACCGGTGTTCCTCCTGTTTATAAGCTTGGTTAGCTTACAAACCAATGATATGGACATTGACTTCTCCAATTTTAGGTAACGAGCCAACACCCCCCTTCTTTCCCCCTCTTCCCTGTGCCCCACCTGGAGAGACGCCTATTTCTCCCCTCCCCATCTCATTCCATATACATTCCTTCCTCTAGTTTCACAATTCATAACTCTTCTATCCTTATCTTAGACCTTTTGTCTTTTCATCTCTGGCCTTTGTCCAACTGTCTGACTATCAAACATCCCCTCACTTGTATGCACCTATCACTTGATCAGATTTGTCCCGCCCATCCTCTTTTCCAGCTTTCTTTTATCCCCCACCTCAATCATCTTGAAGAAGGATCCCGACCCAAAACGTCACCTATCCATATTTAGTTTATTGTTACGTGTACCAAGGTACAATGAAAAGCAATGAAATGCATGCTATCCAGTCAAAGATAAAGACCATACACAACTATACCCTCCTCCACAGTGTAAAGATACGATAAAGGGTACAACATTTAGTGCAAGATAAAGTCCAATTGAAGTTTGTTCAAAGGTCTCCAATAAGGTAGATGGGAGGTCAGGACCACATTCTAGCTGGTGATAGGATGGTTCAGTTGCCTGATAATAGCTGGGCAGAAACTGACCCTGTCTGAAGAAGGGTCTCGACCCAAAACATCACCGATTCCTTCTATCCAGAGATGCTGCCTGTCCCGCTGAGTTACTCTAGCATTTTGTGAATATCTTCTGAATCTGGTGGTATGTGTTTTCATACTACTCTAGCTCTTGCTTGATGGAAGAGGGGAGAAGAGGGAGTGACTAGGCTGAGACTGGTCCTTGTTTATACTGGTGGCCTTGCCAATGCAGCGTGAAGTTACGATGGAATCACTGAAAGGGAGGTTGGTTTGCGTGGTGGTCTAGGCTACGTCCACAAATCTCTGCAATTTCTTGAGGTCTTGGATGGAGCTGTTCCCAAACCATGCTGTAATGCATTCCGATAAAATGCTTTCTATGATGAATCTGTAGAGGTCGGTGAGGGTTGCTGGATACATGACGGACGTCCAAAGCCTTCTAAGGAAGTAGAAGTTTAGAAGGATGAGGGGGGATCTTATAGAAACATATTAAATTATAAAAGGACTGGACAAGCTAGATGCAGGAAAAATGTTCCCAATGTTGGGCGAGTCCAGAACCAGGGGCCACAGTCTTAGAATAAAGGGGAGGCCATTTAAGACTGAGGTGAGAAAAAACCTTTTCACCCAAAGAGTTGTGAATTTGTGGAATTCCCTGCCACAGAGGGCAGTGGAGGCCAAATAATAATAATAATAATAATGGATGGGATTTATATAGCGCCTTTCTAATACTCAAGGCGCTTTACATCACATTATTCATTCACTCCTCAGTCACACTCGGTGGTAGTAAGCTACTTCTGTAGCCACAGCTGCCCTGGGGCAGACTGACGGAAGCGTGGCTGCTAATTTGCGCCTACGGCCCCTCCGACCACCACCAATCACTCACACACATTCACACACATCCACACACATTCACACACATTCACACACATTCACACGCAGGCAAAGGTGGGTGAAGTGTCTTGCCCAAGGACACAACGACAGTATGCACTCCAAGCGGGATTCGAACCGGCTACCTTCCGGTTGCCAGCCGAACACTTAGCCCATTGCGCCATCTGTCATCCATGGATGGATTTAAGAGAGAGTTAGATAGAGCTCTAGGGGCTAGTGGAATCAAGGGATTATGGGGAGAAGGCAGGCACGGGTTATTGATTGGGGATGATCAGCCATGATCGCAATGAATGGCGGTGCTGGCTCGAAGGGTCGAATGGCCTCCTCCTGCACCTATTTTCTATGTTTCTATGTTTCTAAGGAAGTTCTCCAGAGATGCTGCCCGACCCGCTCAATTACCCCAGCACTATGTTTGATTTTGTGAATCATAATCTGCAGTTCCTTGATTCCAAAGAGATTTGTAAATCTCAGACACTGGTAAACAATTTTTTAACAACAAAGAACATGAAATCAGGAGTAGACCCATCAGCCCCTACATTTTCCTCCCTCCATTAAACTAGATCATGACTAAACCAGCATCTCTGGTCTGATCACTTCCTCCCATGTCTCTGTACCTTGAACGAGCAAAATTCTATTAATCTCAGATTTTAAAATTATTTAATAAATTAACATCTATTGCTTTTCATTGGAAAAAGAACACTTCTCCCACTCGTACAATGAAAGCACATTCCCAGTTTCTCTCCTGAATAACATAACTCTCATTTAAAGGTTGTGTCCTCAACTTTTGGTCACCCTCTTCAGAAAGCATAATCCCTATCCAACAGAAAAATTCTCCCCAGAAATCTTAAACCTTTCAATCAAATCACATATACTTCTTTATTCCAGGAAAAAAATACTAGTTTATTTAGTCTTAAAATCTTTCCTTTGGAATTCTGGTAATCTTCTAGTGAATCTTGACTACACCTGCTGAGGCCAATATCTGACAAAAAACACACTAACCTCCTCTGATAGACAAGGAATAACTGCCAATCTTCTGCTGGATGAAATGTCTATTGTCAATTGCTGCAGTCTACCATCATTTTAAATTAAAGGCATTCAGAAATATTTTCAACTACAAAGAATAGATCCACAGGCTCATTGCCAAGTCTTTATATCTTCTGCATTTTTAACCATTAAATTTCATTCAAAGTCGCAAGGATATTAATACATGTAACTTACATTATATTTGAAATACTGCATGACTCCATTATAAAGATATATTTAAGATAGGCTAGACCAAGTGGGACCCGTTGGATCCCATCCCCCAACGCGGTGGGGGGGGGGGGTGCGCCATCACAGGGGAGGGCTGGTCCCCAAACACAATATTCCACCACTCACCCATAGGTCCCAATACTCACCACTCCCTAGAGAGGGAGGGGGGGTTAGAGAGGAAGGGGGGGAGAGAGGGAGGAGTGGTAGAGAGGGAGGGGGGGAGAGAGGGAGGAGTGGTAGAGAGGGAGGGGGATAGAGAGGGAGGGGTGACAGAGAGGGAGGGGGTAGAGAGTGAGGGGGGTAGAGAGTGAGCGGGAGGGGGTAGCGAGGGAGGGGAGGGGGTAGAGAGGGAGGGGAGGGGGAGGGGGTAGAGAGGGAGGGGGAGGGGGGTAGAGAGGGAGAGGGGCAGAGAGGGAGGAGGTAGAGACCCTACCCCATATCCCTCCTCATTTCCCTCATCCTCCTCCCCTCACTTCCATTCCCTGCCCCAGGACCTACCCAGGTCGTAGAGCAGCGCCAGGGCCTGGACAGCTTGAGAACCCATTGTGATTGGCGCACTGTGAGAGGCTGCCAGCTTGAGAGGCCATTGTTACAGTTGGCAACGGTGATTGTGGCAGTTGGCAGCCAGCTTGCGAGCCCATTGTTACCGTTGGCAACGTCCCATTGTGATGTCATTGTGGCAGTCAGCAGGCAGCTTGAGGGCCCATTGTGAATGGTGCACTGTGAGAGACATTGTGACATCATCACTGGACGTTCTCTGAGAAAGCGGTTTTGGCTTTTTTTGAAACTTTAAATCATGAATAACTTTGGAAATATTGGTCGGAATGCGACGGGAAGATGTTTATCTCTTCGACGGAAAAAGGTGTGAGTAGAATATGTCAAGATGGGAAGGCTGTGGCATAGCGTTTGGAAGAAGATAGGAAAACGCAGAGCAGAGTGACACATTGCCGGCACAAAGAGTTTTAGTAATATAGATAATAATTTCCTCTGCAATACCCATCTCTCAGTCATTAAACCTGATTGTTTTTCAATGGCACTAATGAAGCAGCTCCATTGAATGCAAAGATGATCATGACTTCAGACTAATGTTAAAAACTGTTTCATTTGAATCAAAAACTCCAATCGAATGACTGTCTTATCCTCAGTTTATTCAGTACTAATTATTGTCATGTGCATACCACAAAATGAATAATCTTCCTCCAGAGTCTTGAGTTTGAGTTTATTGTCACATGTACTGAGGTGAAAGTCTTAATTTAGTGTTTAGAAATGAAGGCATTTGCAATGATTAAGCTTGCCTTGAATTAGTTGGTGAGGAGGTATATTACAAACTGCTTTGGTAGGTTCCAAATAGTAGATGACTGCATAAGATAAAAAATTACAGAATATCAATTATTTTAAGTACTCTGGTATTTACAACTTGATTGCAGCACATTGCTCAGGACAGGATCATGACATAATTTCCTTTACAGATGCGCTTACTCAGGTAAAAGCTGGTATATTCCACGATTGGTTTATTTTTCTGTTTTTTGCCTGGGTGATAGATTCAGCCATCTATTTGCTCAAGGACAGAACACTCTGTCTGCTACATTTCTAAGAAGTAAATTTATCAATCGCTGTATAGAGCTCAAATATTGCAATAAACAGGATATAATCTTCAATTAACAGTAAACATTCTGCAACACCCAGTCTGAATTTTATTGACGCAATAGCTCAGGTTAGCCATACTGCAGATAGCTGTTTAGACCAGGAGGGAGCTACAGTTAATAGACAGCTCCTACCAGTGTGGTGTGCTTCAAAAATGTAAACTTCAAGAAGGCAAAAAGGGCCAACATTCCGTTGCGGCGCCACTTTCCAACAGTTTTGCCATGAACATTTCGGAATCAGAAACTGCCTTAAATATACTATGAATTCAGCATTAAAACTAAATATGTTTGCACAAGTAAATGCAAGTTTTTAAAGAAAATACCAGAATATTACAAAAACATATCTCCTACATTTAACATATTGAACACAAGTTATACAAGAAGCTGCCACTTAAGTTTGAAAATATTCTAGGAGTAAAAAAAAATTCACAGGGCACCTCTGGTAGTTCTATAATTTTGCCAACATTCCAGAGGGAAGAGATTTTCTGCAGCTGTGGGACACAGTTCAACAAACTTTTTACCCAAGTCTCACAATTTCATAGCTGTAGAAAAGATTTTAATGCCATGTTAATATAAACGAAGGTGCAGCTCATAAGAAGATGTGTAAATTGAAAGTGAAAATTTATTTGCAGACTGAATAATTTTTACTTCAATGATTAGGTAACCCTTTTTGAGCAAGAAAGACTTAATTGTCTAAAAAGGAGAAATGAACTCAGCTAGTTCTCAAAACATTTTAAATTACGCAACACAGTATTGGGATCTTTAATGCGACATTCCTGAGTGCCACATTTAAAGCAGTCAAATTATCAAAAGGTAATCTTAAAAGTTCAAATAATGTGTCCCTCACATTTAGCAGCTTTCATGAATTGTACATATCCAGTGTTTCCAAAAAAAGTACATTTGAAAATTGTTACATCTGCATACAAATTGACTGCCCAAATTCGTGAATTATAAAAGTGACTGTTGTTTAAAAGTACGCTGTTGGCTTTGGTTTGTTGAGAAAAAACATATTTGAAGATGAAGTCCCCAGACCTGGCACAAACTATGAGGTTTTCTGAGCAACAGTGATGCCTGCCTTCATAAACCTTCCAATACCTGGATTACCTACAAAGGCATCACAAGACATTGGAAGAATGTTGAAGAAGGGTTTCGACCAAAATGTCACCTATCATTATTCTCCAGAGATGCTGCCTGACCTGCTGAGTTATTCCAGATATTCTGATTGTAATGAAAAAAGACACAATGTGCTAGAATTAGACAAGTGCAGTGATTTCATATGGGTTCCAAATATTGGGAAGAGAAAAGTCACGGAGAAATTATGACTTTGACGAATCATTTACTTTAGCTTTTCCATCAAGGTCAACAAATACATTAAAATGAATAGGTATCACAATGTCTACCAGACATGGCTAGATGAAAACTAGAACACTGGTTACATCTAGCACCACAATTCATGATGACTTGCTGCTCTACTTCTGGACTTGGTGATAATACCAGCAGTGCAGTTTGGGGTCAAATGCACAAAATACCATCTGGAATGAAGTAAGAATACTGGTGGGTCTGATGTTTCCCACAAATTACGAAAGGTGCTATGCAAACAAAAAGCAGTTTTCTGTCTATTAGAAGCAAAACAGTTAATTTGTATTAATGAATTCATTCACAACATTATACTTCCTCATAGCGAACATAAGATGATCCAATAGACTGCGCAATCTTTACTATTTTATAATTTCTTACACACCTTAAATTACACTGATGAGAACAGCTCACTCTATGATTGTTACCTCATATTTGTTGTTATTAAATATAACAAAGCAGAACTATCTGCTGAGAAATACAATCAGTTATGCCATTTTTTCTCATCATCAGTAATATTAATAATGACTTTGGTACATTCCATATTGTATCTGCTTTATAAATGTGCTTAAGATTAGATTTTATATACATTTTTAAATGGTGAAGAATCAAGATAGGATGCTAAAGAAGGCAAGGGAGGCAAATAATTGATGTAATTATTGATGTAAATAATGTAATTTTTACATCTTTGGTAGTCAAGAGTGAGGTACTGAAGGTGCAGCGGATAGCTAATATTGTTCAAAAAGTGCAGAAAAGTAATGTTTGGAAACTACATGGTGGGGAAGATTGAAGGATAGGATTTGTTTATTTGGAAAGCAGGGACATAAAATGGAATCACCATGGTTTTGTGCAGGGGAGTTGATGGCTCACTAATCTAATGGAGTTTATTGAGGAGGTAACTTAAAATAAATGAAGGCAAAGTGGTAATCATGGATTACATGGACACTAGTAAGGCTTTCAACAAGGTCCTACAGAAGGTCAAAACTATTTTAACCTTCTATAGAGTGCTCCAGAAGGTTGAACTACAAAGGATCCAAGGCGAGGTAACAAATTGGAAAAAAAAAATTGGCTTGGTGACGGGAAGCAGAAGATAGTGATGGCTGTTTGTTTCTCCGAGTGGAAATCTATAACAAGTGGTGTACCGTAGGGATGGGATTATATATTGACTATGCAATTTCCTGCGTTAAACAATGACTATTCTTCAAAAGTACTTTGTTGACTTGTTGTTTTGTTTTTTATGTACAAGTCAAAAATAACAATGAAAATCGTCTAAGGATACAGTGGGACATAGATCAGCTGGAAAATTATTTGGAGCTGTAATTTAATCCAGATAAGTGTGAGTCAATGGGCTTTAGGAAGTCATATTCGGGTGGAACGTAAAGTAAGTGTCAGGGACCTCAGCAGCATTGATGAACAGAGAGATATTAGGGTAGAAGCCTATAGTCCTCTGGAAGTGGTAGAAGAGCTAAATAGGGTAATGAAAAAGGCATTTGGTACAATGGGCAGAGGCAATGCATATAAAACTTGGAATATCAAATTGCAGCTATATTTAACATTGCACAGAATATCATGTACACTACAATGAGGATGTGGGAGCAACAGAGAGAATGCAAAAGAAATTCACCAGGATGTTGACTGAAATGGAGTACAAAATTATAGGGCAGCTCAGTGGCGCAGTGGTAGATTTGCTGCCTTAAAGCGCCAGAGACCCGTATTCGATCGTGACTACAGGTGCTCACTGTATGGAGTTTGTACATTCTCCCTGTTAACAATGGCCTGTTTCCCTTATCATTGTTACCTATTTTGCATATCTTTCATTCATTGTTTTATATCTCTCTACATCATCATCTACAGTGGCTTGCAAAAGTTTTCATACCCCTTGAACTTTTCCACATTTTGTCACGTTACAACCACAAACGTAAATGTATTTTATTGGGATTTTATGTGATAGACCAACACAAAGTGGTGCATAATTGTGAAGTGGAAGGAAAATGATACATGGTTTTCAAATTTTTTTACAAATAAAAAACTGAAAAGTGTCGCGTGCAAAAGTATTCAGCCCCCTTTACTCTGATACCCCTAAATAAAATCCAAAGGATCCAAAGTTGAAAATGTATTCAACTTTGTACATCCTACAAATGAATGTGTTATATTGGCATTTTGAAACAAACATTTATCGCATCTGGGAGAGACATTTGGGTAAAATTTATTCAACCTCGTTTTTGAATAATATAGTCTATGTAATAATTTAAATTGAATTAAATTATGTCTTGCATTAATGGAACAATTATGTGTATTCATCAGATACTTTTCCCATCTATCTTTCGGGATCTTTATCATTAGTTCATGTTCCCAATCTTCTCTTAGTGCCTCTGTTGAGGGTAATTCTCTATTTAATATACTATTATAAAAATATGATATTAGTTTTTCTGAATCAGCCTTAATTCTTCTTCTAAAGGGTCTAAAAATATAGTTTGAGATCTATGTATATATTTCTTCATAAAGTCACATATCTGTATATATTTAAAATATTGATTATTATTCAGTTTAAATTTGAATTTTAATTGTTGAAATGATAACAATTTGCCCAGTTCATACATATTTCCTACTTTCCCAATCCCCAATCTATCCCATTGTTTATATGTTTTGTCGATAAGAGATGGTTAAAAGGCATTTGGATAGGTACTTGGATAGGAAAGGTTGAGGGATCTGAGCCTAATGCAGGTGGATGGGATTAGCGTAGATGTGAATCATGGTCATTCTGGTGGGCCAGAAGGACCTGTTACTGGACTGTATGTTTCTATGATGCAACATATCCCCACTACATAAGATACCAAAACAAAACCCATCCAGTGGAGACCAGGATTTATTTCTTAATCTCACTAAATTGATGTACATAATTTATATATATTTTTTAAATTTTATCAATACACAAACACTTCACTAATATTTTTCCAATATAATTCTAAAATGTCAATGTTTATTGCTGATACTTGTAGGGAGCATGACCATTTAACCAAAGTAACAATACACTTTGCCAAGGAAACCAGTAGCTTAAAAATAAATACTTAATAGGCTCCATATGAAGTTTAGGACATGATGTTCAGATCATGTTCCATTTATTAAAAGCCACATTCCTTTTCTAAATTCAGAGACATACTTAAATAATAAGAAGGAACACCATGTTTTTAAATAGAAGGCAGGTTAATACCTCCCGAATATTTGTGCTGTTCCAGTGTTTTACAGACAGAAGGTATCAATATTGCTAACTTGTTCTCACACATGATTAGTTTACAAACTTACAAACAACATAATTATTATTTTACCAAAGTTGAAAGAATTCATGCAAGTTTCTATAAAAGTTAAAGTCAGATAGCACGTAAAAATCTTCTAAAAGTGACAGTGATAGATAATCTGTATTTATTTTAATGCTGCTGGAAATGAAACATCAATGCTTAGCTAAGCAATTTCAGTAAATTATTAATATCCAGTTTATTCTATTCTACAGATATCCATTAATGTTTGGAATCATTACAAAGGCAAAATAAGGCTTTTATATTACACATTATATCATACTAAAGATACCTAAAATCCAACTAACACTGCATGGATTAGGAACTGCAGCAGCAAAGATAAACAATAAAAGCAATAACCAGCGATTGTTACACAATATTGTGCAAGACATTCACTCAAATATCTTTAGTATATAAAAGCTAGGATTTTGCAAAATTTTGCAAATAAAGAATTTACTTGCAACTGGTAAGTGAAATCTATTCCTTGGGTTGATCATATATTCTACATGTCATTTCCACCATTGTACTGAACAAATGCAACACAGAAATTAAATGAGTATCAATCTAGAGTAAATGATTTATTTTGCTCTACTTTATTTCAAAGCTTTGAAATGAGCTTATTTTGTTCATAATTCGATAGATAATGGAATAGTTTCTGGAGACTTGGCAATTGTAATCCCATTATTGAAAAAAGGGAAAGCAAAGAAACTGGAAATTACAGACCACCTAAAACCAGTTGTGGAGAAAGAGCAGTTTAGGGGAGAAATTTGAAAGCATCAATATTAGTCATACATTGGCACAAAATACTGGAGTAACTCAGCGGGACAGGCAGCATCTCTGGAGAGAAGGAATGGGTGATGTTGCAGGTCGAGACCCTTCCTCTACCAGCATCTGCAGTTCCTTCCTACACAATAATAGTCAAAGTCATCACGGATTTCAGGAAGGGAAATTACATATGACAAATCTGAGTGCAGGTAGATGGGACTAGGGGGAAGTATTTATTTTTAATTTAATTTTTAAAAAAATGTTCGGCACGGACTTGAAGGGCCGAGATGGCCTGTTTCCGTGCTGTTATGGTTATATGGTTATATGGTTATATGGTTAAATCCAATGGAATTCTTTTTGTGGATGTAACTGGTAGAATAGATTAGTGAAAACAGAGGCTGTGGTGCAATTGGATTTATAGAAAGGCTTTGATAAAGTCCCTTATAAAAGATTAGTGAAGAGATAAAGCACATGGTATTGATGGTTTTGTATACACATGATTGAAAATTTGTTGATAGATAGGCAACAAGTTAGTAATAAATGGATCTTTCTCAGGGTGGCATGGAGTAACTAAAGGGGTACCCCTGCCTGGATTGCAGCTAAATATATGATTTGAATGAGAGAACAGAAATATATTGAAGTTTGCTGATGACATTAAACTAGCTAGAATTGTGAAGAGTATTAAAGAGTCTTCAACGTGAATAGGCAGATAAAGCATTACGTGATTAATTATGAAATTATCTACTTCAGCCTATATACTCTGGAGTTTAGAAGGATGAGGGAACACCTCATTGAAACTTACCAAATAATGAAAGGCCTGGATAGTGAAGAGGATGTTTCCACTATTGGAAGAGTCTCGAACCAGAGGCCATAGCCTCAGAATAAAAGGACGCACCGTTAGAAAGGAGATGCGGAGGAATTTCTTTAGTCAGAGGGTGGTGAATCTATGGAATTCATTGCCACAGACAGCTGTGGAGGCCAAGTCAATGGATATTTTTAAGGCAGAAATTGACAGATTCTTGATTAGTATGGGTGTCAGGGGTTAAGAGGAGAAGGCAGGAGAATGGGGTTGCAAGGGAAAGGTAGATCAGCCATGATTGAAAGGCGGAGTAGACTTGATGGGCTGAATGACCTAATTCTGCTCATATCACTTATGAACATGAACAACTTCAGAGGGCTGTAAAGTAATCACTGACTACATATAAAGAGCAAAAAGTATGCAAGACATAAATGTGTGCGTAGGGAGCAGAAGAGGATTGAGATGTATGATCAACCAGGGCAATTCTCAATAGCAGCCAGGGCAATTCTCAATTCATGGGGCTGAATAGTCAGCCATTTAATCTTGGCCAATCTATTTCTCCCTCTCAACCCCATTCTCCTGTCTTCTCCCCATAATGGTTCTCAGTTTCCTGTACCATCTTCCCATGGTAGAAGTAAGTTGAGAGTGTGGCCAAGGTAGTGTGGACATTTGATGGTATTAGCTGCCTATTGAGGACATCTGCCTGTAGATCCTTTCAACGATGTGGAGGTCAATACCTGCGATGGACCAGGCAATGTACATCATCTACTGCAACATTTAAAAGTTGTTTGGACAGCTACATTGATAGGAAAGGTTTATAAAGATGGGGGCCAAACGTGGGCAAATGGAACTTGCTTGCTTGGAGCATATTAGTTGGCATGGACAAGTTGGGTCAAAGGGCCTGTTCCACGTTGTACGACTCTAGTATCTGCATTCACCAAGGTTTTGCACACATTTTAATTCTGTACATACCTGGCAATCACAAATTAAATAATGTGCCAAATGTATCACTGACACGTGGCAAAACAATGCTTAAAAACAAACAAGAATGTAGAGTTGAAACAGATTCACCCAGTGCTACTATATAATCCATTGGACAATGGAAATGGAATCTTAAAATCTCAGTTCCATTAATTTCATTTGGCTTCCATTGCTTTGAAATGAAAACAGATGTACTGAATTACAACTATGTTTATCTGAACTCTAGCATCTCACGGCTCAGTAAAATCCAACTACATGAATTTTGAAATTGTTGTGAATCATTTTTCACTGCTAGCTGAAACACAATTAGGATCAGGATGAGCTGTTTTTTTAATACTAACGAAGACAGTCTCTATTTTGCAAGAATTCTAAACACTGCGCAAATTCATATATCAGTAACAAGTTTACTCCACAGTAAGATATTACAACTGTACACACATTACAAGATTCATTAGCTAAAACAAAGAACTTGGATATCAAGCAGACTCACCATTTGGGGAAAGATTTTCTATTTACATAGTATTTGATATCTGAAACCCAATGCCAGAAGAGGTGGTGAACTCAGATACAATCTCAGCATTAAAGAGACATTTAGACAGGCAATGATTTAGGCAAAGTATAGAAGGCAATATAAGTATTGCACGCCAATGGGATTGGTGTAGATGAGCAGAAAGGGTAGCATGGATGTGGTGGGCTGAAGAGCCTGTTACTGTCCCAGCAACTCTTCAACTCCATTATAAATCAAGATGTATTTGTTCCAATTTCCTTTCTCATAAACTAGAATATTTATTGAATGAGTAGTGCATGATTTGAACTATAAACAATAATATTTTGACGCATGAATATTCAAAATGGTTAGTACCATGTTCTGTCCCCAGAAAGCCATGCTCACAATGCATCCAAAAAGGAAAAGCTAATGGGACTCAAGGGAAGGCAAATGCAATTGAATATGATGTACTGATTTTTGTAACTACTCATTTGTTTTATGTCATTTTTAAAGCACATGTAGACAGATTTGCAGAACCCAAACCAGAATAGACCTACCAAAATGTGAAAAGCACAAAATTAAATATAGCTCAGTAAAATGGTCAATTTAGGCATCAAATATATTACTTTTGCTCTTCCACTAAGCACTATGTAATCAAAATGTATAAGCACTTGACCAAATAACTAAAAAGATATGGTCAAACATCTGGAACCCTGAGCCATAAGCAAGGATCTACTCATGAACATCCAAAGGATAATTAAGTTTAAATTTAGCTTTAAAAAGTTAAACATTTTAAAAATTGTCAGGCAGTTCATACTGGATGGTGATATTGTATAGGGGTTGCAATTGCACTGCCTCCAACAGAACAGTGATTCATAGAGCAGGGGCCTCCATATCCGGCCCGCCACGAGATTTTATCCTGCCCGCAACAAGCTCTTAACATGTTCCGTGCGGTGGGTTATTTAGCGGGTTCTGTGGTAGCGCAGCTTTAGAGATAAAGCGCGGAAACAGGACCTTCGAAGCGATGCCCGTACGCACTAGCACTATCCTACACACACTCAGGACTAATTCAATTAATCTGCAAATGTGGATTGTGGGAAGAAACCAGAGCACCTGGAGAGAACCCATGCAGGTACAAACTCCATACAGACAGCATCCGTAGTCAGGATGGAACCCGGGTCTCTGCGCTGTGAGGCAGCGACTCTACCGCTGCACCACCGTGCCACTGCTCCTGTGTTGCAAAGGCAAGCTGTGCGGGGCGTGGGGAGTGGAGCGAGGGGGAGGGAGTGGAGTGGGGGGGAGGTAGTTGGCGGCAGGGTCGGTGTGTAGCGGTCTCCCCCGTGAGGGTGACCCGTTAACAGCTCTAACCCCGGGGAGCCACACTGACCTGGACCCTTTGACCGGGTCTCCGCCGACACGTGCCGGTCAGTGTGAGAGTGTGTGTGTCAGTGTGTGCGTGTCAGTGTGTGCGTGGGGTGTCAGTGCGTGTGGTGTCAGTGCGTGTGGTGTCAGTGCGTGTGGTGTCAGTGCGTGTGGTGTCAGTGCGTGTGGTGTCAGTGCGTGTGGTGTCAGTGCGTGTGGTGTCAGTGCGTGTGGTGTCAGTGCGTGTGGTGTCAGTGCGTGTGGTGTCAGTGCGTGTGGTGTCAGTGCGTGTGGTGTCAGTGCGTGTGGTGTCAGTGCGTGTGGTGTCAGTGCGTGTGGTGTCAGTGCGTGTGGTGTCAGTGCGTGTGGTGTCAGTGCGTGTGGTGTCAGTGCGTGTGGTGTCAGTGCGTGTGGTGTCAGTGCGTGTGGTGTCAGTGCGTGTGGTGTCAGTGCGTGTGGTGTCAGTGCGTGTGGTGTCAGTGCGTGTGGTGTCAGTGCGTGTGGTGTCAGTGCGTGTGGTGTCAGTGCGTGTGGTGTCAGTGCGTGTGGTGTCTGTGCGTGTGGTGTCAGTGTGTGTGTTTGTGACATTTCTTTTTTTTTTCCTATGGCCCGCAAAAATGTGCCAAATATATAATGTGGCCCTCATGCTGAAAAGTTTTGAGGCCCCTGCCATAGAGAAACACTCATACAGCATAGAGTTTTTTTTCCTGTGGAAGCAATTCAGCAACTTTACTTTGTAACCACATTGCCAAAATGGAACCATTATGTTGAAACCTTAGCATCAGCAGACAAAAGAGTTTCAGAAATGATTAACGATTAAAGATGCAGTCAACTTTTTAACGTATATAAAGGTGTAGGTACAAACCCCACCAATTTCCTAATATTGGTTATGCTTAAAACTGCCACATTGCCTCATCTTCATTCAAGTTATATCCTTATCTGTTTTCATATGGTATTACAGAGCTGAAGGAGCACAATTTTGTGAAAAGTGCTGTCTTTCACACAAGATACTTTCTTGATGTCCTCTCAGACATTTGAGGATGTGCCAAAAACAGTTGTCAGGACGCAAGGACATCCGTGGCCTAGGCAACTGGTAGAACCAAATGTCTACGCCGTTCCCAATGAAATTTAAGAAAAAATATTTACAAAGAAGGAGTGTGCACGATCAAATCAGGGATACAGAGGGAGGAAAGTCAGGCTATGAAAGCAAGCAAATAAAGAAAAAGAAAACATTCAAATTTGCAAAAGAATATATTACATGCTGGAAATAAGGAGGAACTGTTCAAAATGCCTTTCTTTCAGTATGAGCAAGGATAATTGACATTTCATTCATTGCCATGTCAGAATAAAAATAGAGTAACCACACTCTTTATTCCCAGCTCAAACTTTCCATGGAAGTTTCAACGAAGCGTATCAGTGCAAATCCAGAAACTTCCATTGGAACACCTCGGGGAATTAACTAAGTAACTGAAAGCAGAGCCAATAATAATGGATCATGTTTGGATTAGTAATCATGAATAGTAGATGCTAGCAGTTTGCAACCTAAAGAAACCAGAACTGACCAGAGGTTAGTTACTTATTGAGCTCAAGATGTGCCAGTCAGACTTCCTTCCCATAAAGATATCCCATGACAAAAAGGCCAAAATTACTTCAGTGTTGATAGATTTTCAAATGATTAATAATAGAATTAGCTTAATCTTTGATTGACAAATTATTTCCAGTCACTGAAATCCACAGCATTCAATGTTGTGGTTTCCTTCTCAATATTTGCACAGCAAGCCATGGGTATATAATCAACCCACACTAAGATATTTAACCTTACTTCAGTAACATGGCCTAAAGCACAAAGATATAATAATACTTGAGCAATACAAATGTGAGTACCATTTTCCAGCTACTTGTGTTCGATGATGAAAGCCGACAAATTTAGATCATTGAAAAATAAGATGAACATTACAAAATAAAACAGCATGAAATCACTGAAATACAAGGTTTGCTTATATAAACGGGAATTGTTGAGCAATATCATTAAAGGCTACCTTTTAATTAATTTAAAGGTGCAAGTTATTGTTCTCAACTGGGAGGTGCCGGGACTAGATATATAGCTGAGTTATATTATTTTAAGAAATTCCTTATTTTTGTCCATGATTTAGTGAACAATACACCATCAAATACTTGTCAATCTTGCAGTTCAATTAGACTCATGTCTGCGGTAAATTAGCTTGTCTTAACTTGGGCAGGATTGACTGCTGCTAGGGATTCTTTGTACACCTGGAGGTTCAGTTAGTGTCTCAATTCCTTACAGCGATTTTTCAACTTTGTTCTGTAAAATGTGTCTGCATGGCTGTAAGATGAACACGTTTATGCTTATGGTTGCATTCATTCCTACCCAACATCTAAATAAACACACCAAGAAAATGGTGGATTAGTTGCAGATGAAGTATATGAGAAAATGAGAGGCAACATACTTTTTCCCCAAAATGTAGAAGATGACCTAGGAATTGTAGCACATTATTATTAGTGTGCTTGTAAAGACACAGCCGACAGATGTTTCTGACTTGGTACTGCTACTAAAAATCAACAATCTGCATTGCAACAATTATTTATCCATATTTCAAGGCCAAGGTCAGGTTCAGGAGCTTTTGGGCTGGTGGAAAGAGTGGGCTGGAAATCATAGCCCAAACAGTGGGGGCTGGAATGGTAAAGCTTTGGAAATCTCCATCTCAGAAATCTGTCGAATCTCAGTCATTGAGTATGTTCAAGATTCAGAACCAATACATTTTTGGACACTCAGGAAATAAGATACTGGAATCAGCTAGAAAATTACAGGATCAGTTATAATCAGTTATAATCTTACTGAATGGTGGAGCAAGCTTGAGAAGCAATTCAGCCGTTTTGACATGTGGAATGGGAAAATAGAAAGCTAAGGCATTTTTTCTTCACCGTACTGCTAAAATTAAATCTAGTTTTAAGCCCTGCCCTGACTACAAATCAAAATAGAATCTGATTTCAAGTTCTTTGCTAGTTTAAGTGTGCAGTCAGATAGTAAACTGACATTTTTTCTCTAAAAAGAGAGCATTCCTTTCAATTACACATAAAAGCCATGAAATTCAGCACTATTTGGGCACCACAGGAACCAATTTGCTTCAAAGTCACAAATCTACCATAGTAGGAAGTGCAGTAAGATGTGTGAAACACCCATAGCGGACCCGCACAGACTCCAAAGTATGACATTAATTTATTGGGTAACACCAGTGTTTTTGTGATGTACTGTACATTCTGAAGAAGGATCTCGACCCAAAACGTCGCCCATTCCTTCTCTCCAG
The DNA here is from genome assembly GCA_038087875.1 of Malacoraja senta. Classification (NCBI taxonomy): domain Eukaryota; kingdom Metazoa; phylum Chordata; class Chondrichthyes; order Rajiformes; family Rajidae; genus Malacoraja; species Malacoraja senta. Next base: position 45,067,627 of record CM075978.1, read on the forward strand.
AGATGCTGCCTGACCTGCTGAGTTACTCCAGCATTTTGTGTCTACTGTACATTTTGATACAGCATACTGGCACTTATAAAAAGTTAAACAACATTATTTTGTTTTCCAGCAACTTTTTCTAGTTAGTAAGCACTGGGTAAATATTATTTTTCTCCCAGGAAATCAAAGATGAATGTCAGTAACCCAGCCAAATGCAGATGTTTAAGTTAGTTACAAGATCTACAGTTTGGCAACAGGAGGAACATTCTCGATTGGGTGAGGGAACACCCCTCTTGTGCTATTTAAAGGAGGCAACAATTGCCTCCAGGTTTGTTGCTTTTTAGTTTTTTTCACCTCCAGAGTTTGGGAGAGTTTTGGTGTTGCAGAAAGAAACAATAGTTCAAACTTCAAATGGCATTCTGTGGCGAGATGAGGTTCTATGATGACAGATCCTTTTGCAATTAAAACATAGATAAGTCACCCAGAGCTAAGCTACAAGCCAAACGAGGGAGGAGTCAATGGAAGTGGATAACATACGCATTCAGTAGGATATCCTATCATGCAACATGGTTTTTGCTTTTCCATTTTGTACCACAATAAAGAGAATCTGCTTCACTAACAAAATCCCGACTGAGATAGACTACATACTGTTGTCACGTATAGCAAAAGGACAGAGCCAGAACCACTTTCTAATATCAGTAAAGGTCAAAGTGATCATAACATTTTCTCGTTCAAGCTCTTTATATGCTGAAGGACGGGTCATCTGCAACATATTACATTGACAGCAGACAGTGGCAGGTGTCTCTGAAAGATGGCCTTGAACAGCCCTGATCCTTGATAGTGTGACTACCAAATAAATGAAGCAGCGTGAACTTCAATGGACTGGGTTTACAATCTGATGGACAACAGCAGCAGAAAATAAGAACCTCATGTTCTATGAGCTTTCGGCAGATTCCTCAGGAGTGGGCTGACTTTACACAGTACCTGTCTGAGCTTGAAAGATGAACATTTTTTTCACTGCAATCTCAGGTGTCAGATAGCTTCTGCTTGTGTCACAGCTGAAACTGAGACATCAGATACTGCATAAGCACTTGCTGATTCACCTGTTGAAGTGACGATGATTTCCAGGCTGGGAAAAGTAGGCTCCCATCCCAATACAAATCATTGTGCAAACTTAGACTTTCCATACACCTGGACACAGCACCCATACTTTCGAGAAGGTCTACATAAGCATTTCAATGGATCACTGGAAAGATTGCATCCACAAACAATCTGAAATCAGCCTTACAATAAAAAATATTGAATTAAATATTGTACACCTTTAACAATAAAAGCTGATAGCTATGCTTTTGTTTAGCTGAAATGCAAAATTCATTCAGTGTATTTTAAATTCCCCAACATATTGTAAGAAAAGGATTCTTTATTTTTGGACTGTTTATTCTTCTCATCAATCAGTCCCATGTAGTCTCTTTACAGTTGTCTGCATCCTTTGCCATCAAATTCATAATCATTTCAGAGAAAATGTACCCTGATTTATGGTTACTATAATTTAAATGGCCTTATGTAGTTTCCATTTAATATTTATAACTGGTCTTACCTGATAACTCCAGATTTGTACACTAGACCTTGAGTTTGTAATCATGGAGCCATCATCCTCCGTTAAAAGGTAATCCTGCAGTTTAGCATCAATTTCAGCCAGTTGTTGTTGTTGTTCCATGGACTCTGGTGTATATCCTTCTCTTTCTGCCACTGTTAGTGCCCAGGGCATTGAGGTATCCTAAGGACCAATGATATGCAAAACTTCAATGTCGATATGTACAGGATTAAAACTCAGATTTACACTTTAAAACCAGGGCATAGGTAGCAGCCAGTGACAACATTTATTCTGTGCAATAATCACGTTACAAAGTTCAACTCAAAATATAGAAAAGCAGATAGGCTTGGGGAAGGGTATACCACCGTATATAAAACGTATGATCATAATTAACCATGTGTGCAAAAAAATGTTGATAATAAATGGTTTCAGGACCTGGCGAGGGGTGAGTAAAGATATGAAGTAGGTACATCCCTTTCATATTGTCCTATCTTATCATGTTTTCTTTTTTCTTTTTCCTCCTTTTGGTTTTTCTCTTTTTCTTTTTCTTTTCTTTTTTTTTACTATTTCTTGTGGTTTAGGTCCATATGGGTGTTCCTGGACCACTCTTTCAATCACTCACTTACTATCTTTACTAACTCTTTCTATCCTTTTCTCTTATTAAAGTTTAAAATAAGAAGTGGTACAAGAAAACTATAAACTAACGTTATTGCAGATTACTGTGATGTACAATACTTCTAATAAAATAAAAAATAAAAAAATAAAAAATAAAAATAATTAACCATGTGATGTGGAGTCAACAGAATAAAGTGCAGAATATTCAGAGATCAATAATAATGATTATTTGTCAGAGTTGGTTTAAGAGGCCAATAAAAAAAAGTGGCACCATGTAGCAGCAAAACATTATTTAGTAGCAAAAATTTAAAGGGGTCCCAATGTTTTAGCTTCTAATTCTTTTTAGAATGCTACTGGATTAAATGGATTGTCTGCCAGACTTATAGAAATGTCTGGTTCTGACTATAACACTGATTTATCTGTGGCTAGGTACAGGGTGCCAACCATTTTGCACACATGATAGATGGGTTTCTTGCAGCACAGAACTTTTGTCCTCTTCATCAATCTCTTCACATCTGCATCCAAAAGATTTCACATGTCCTCTCATTATATATATTGCAGTTTCCTGAGATAACTATCCAATTTCTACTTCTTTTTTTTCCGTCTATGAATCAGCTGTTTCTGATTCTCTTGATTTCTCCATCCTCCATTATTTTTCTAATTCAACTGTTATTTTTTTCTCTTACACCATGGATGCGATCCACAACCTTATCTGATCTAGTTCCCATTCTGCTCCCTCACCATTCCCCCACTTTCCCAGAAGCATGGCAAACCTTTTATCCTATTAATCTTCACATTTCTTTAGACTTTAGAGATACACTGCAGAAACAATGATCCCCAGGACATTGATGGTGGGATATGCAGCAAGGATATTGCTATTAATTGCCAAGTGTATATGATTCGGCTTACTCTTGATGGTCTTTGCTTGACATGTTTATGGTGCACAATGTTATTTATCCGACTATTTCAGCATGTTGTTTAGAAGTTGCTATATGCAGGAATGGATTGATCCATTTTGTAGGAGTTATGAATACTATTAAACAGTCCAGAATTATCGATGAACAATCAGTTCTGAATATCTGATAGAAGGAAGGTAATTGAGGAGTGGCTGAAGATGGGATGGATCCAGCATGAGGACTTCCTGCTGTGTTCTTGAGGCTGGGAATGATTAACCATTAACAACCACAATCATCTTTCCCTGATCAAGATACTGTATGATCACAATCATTCAGCTCTTTGGTTGATTTGAACTAAGATTGTGGTGAAAACTGGAGCTGAGTGATCCTGACAAAACCCAACCTGGGTTTCAGTGCACAGGTTATTGGTGAGTAAAATGTCAATTCGTAGCACCGTCAGCAATACCTTCAATCACTTTGTTGATGAACCAACCATTCTTTATACAATCTTTTCATCAATACTGTCATGATTGTTATGACTAACAAGTAAAAATTATTACTTTCATGAGGTACCAGAAAACTGTCCACCAGACAGGTACCAGAAACATAGTAAACTAAGCATTCATGATTACATTAAAGGCTGGTCTTACTTCATTGTTCGATATCTCAACATCAATGTTCTTCAATAGTTCTGTTAATCGTCGTTTCTCATCGTCAGTCAATAGTACTGAGTTCTTGGCTTCCTTTGCCAGCTGCAAATATCAGTAATTAGCTATGAACAATGTGCTTAAAAATCATTAACAACAAGCCTATTTTAAAAGTATACACATAAATCAAAAACATAATAATAAAAGTAAAAATTACTACAAGCTATGAATGCACTATCTAAAATATACAGTTTGCCCTCAATAACAAATCCACCTAAGAATGTGGTGAAATAAATTTACATACCTCAATGTTCTTCTTAATAAAATCTTTAACTTTAATCTTATTTTGGGGAAGCATTTGGCTCCTTATTTCTTTGTTTTCTACATTTTTGCTGCAAGCTGCTGAAGGCAATTTAACTTCTTCAGCACAGCTCTGGTAGTCTGACAAAAAAAAATGTTGGCACCCATTGAACGAAATATTTCAACTAAATGCATAAAATATCACATCCTGCTCCAACTCTAATAAATGTGTAACCAATTTACTCAGACTCCTGTGCAGCAAATGTGCAGATCTGAAAGCTGCTTGAAAAATATTTTTCAGCAACTTGCTCGGTGAAGAGCATTGATTTTGTTAAATAAATTTTCCCCTGCAAATCGAAAAGGATCCCTAAAATTTGGGAATGGGCAAACTCATTATCAGTACAATTATATAACAGGATTTTATATTCCATTCCTCTTGCAGGGGATAGTGAATCTGGAATTCTCTACCCCGCAGAGCTATGGAGGCTGGATCACTGGAGGTATTGAAAAAGATAGATACATTTTTAAAAGATCAGGATTTGAGGGCTGCCACAGATGAGTAATTGAGACCACGATGATATTGAATGGTGGGGAAGGCTTGAGGGGCCAGGGACAGATTTCTTGTATTCTTACAATTAAGTCAGAACCTGAATACCTAGTCGATAAAACTCAAGAAATATACTGTTCCTTATTTGAAACAGATACAATAACAGATTTATATGGATCTCATACCACAGAAAAATGCTTCGGTGACAATTAAAGGTGTCATTTAAAAGAAATACAGAGGAAAATATATCGCTAGAGTGAAAGCTTGGTACACAGAGGAGAAGCATGCGTAGGATGTTATTATCAACCATGTTAAAAGGTAAAACTAAGCTCAAAGTAGGACAATGCTACTTTTAAAGTTGTGGTAGCAGCAGAAGTGTGATCTGGAAAGTTCAGACATGGAGATATAGAAAAGATGAAATAATAGTTGACATATCATTGGTAATACTAATGCCAAGGAATTTGAAGCTCTCAACCGTTTCCACATCCGAACCTTTAATGCTGATACTTGACCATGCTTCCTGAAGTCACCTGTACTTCACCATGCTTCCTGAAGTCAATAACTAGCTCCTTTGCTCTGCTGACTGTGAGAGAGATTAGCCTGACTCAATATCACTAAGTTCCCCATCTCCTTCCTGTACTCTGTCTCGTCATTGTTCGCGATTCAGCCCACCACAGTGGTGTCATCTGCAAACGTGTAGATGGAGTAAGAGCCGAATTTGGCCATATTGTCATGAGTGCATAGGGAGTACAGTAGGAGACTGAGAACGCAACTGGTGTTGAGAATTGTCATGGAGGAGGCCTTGTCACCTATTTCCACAGATTGAGGTCTGGGGTCAGAAAGTTGAGGGTCCAGTGGCAGAGAGGGGAGCTGATGCTTAGGTCCAGAAGTTTGGAGATGAGTTTGGATGGGATTATGATGAAGGCAGCGCTAGAGTCAATAAATAGGAGTCTAAAAGAGGAGTCGATGTATAGGTGCTCCAGAGATGAGTTTTGGGCCAGGGAGATGATGTCTGCTGGGGACCGGTCGTGATGTTATGCAAATAACTGTAGTAGATCAAGGCTGGCTGAGAGGCTGGAGTTAATGTATGCCATCACCAGTCTCTCGAAGCACTTCATTATGATGGATGTAAGAGACACTGGATAGTTGTCATTAAGGTACTTACCTTAAACTTCTTTCGCATCAGGATGATAGTAATAATAATAATAATAATAATAATAATAATATCTTTTATTGTCATTGCACGTCAGTGCAACGAGATTTAGTAGGCAGCTCCACCGATGTACAAGAAAAGTAAAATAAATAAATAAGCAAGCTGAGTGACGTGACCATCCGAGGGAGACTGTCCAGGGGGGGTGGGTGGGGGGGCACTCAGCAGGGCCGGTTCAGAGACGCTATAGCTCTTGGAATAAAGCCGTTTCTGAGTCTGGAGGTTCGGGCGTAGAAGGCCTTGTAACGTCTGCCGGAGGGAACTAGTTCAAACAGTCCGTTACAAGGGTGTGATGAGTCCTTATGGATGCTGACGGCCTTCCTGAGGCACCGTGTGTGGTAGATGCCCTCCAAGGCTGGTAGCTCTGTCCCAATGATCCCCTGCGCTCTGTGGACGACGCGCTGAAGAGCTCTCCTCTCCGCCTCCGTGCAGCTGAGATACCACACAGAGATGCCATACGTTAATATGCTCTCTGTGGTGCAGCGGTAGAACGTTGTTAGCAGCTGTTGGGGCAGACCAGTCTTTTTTAATGTCCTCAGGAAGAACAGTCGTTGCTGTGCCTTCTTGACCAGCGCAGCGGTGTTGGTGGACCATGTGAGGTCCTCTGAAATGTGAGTGCCCAGAAACTTAAAGCTGGACACTCTCTCCACACTTTCCCCGTAAATGGAGATTGGGGCGTATTCTCCATTATGGGACCTCCTGAAGTCAATAATCAGCTCCTTGGTCTTGGAGGTGTTTAGTGACAAGTTGTTATGAGCGCACCAGTCCGCCAGGTTCTGCACCTCCGCTCTGTATTTTGTTTCATCACCGTTGGTGATCAGCCCAATCACTGTTGTGTCGTCTGCAAACTTCACGATGGTGTTGGTGTCGAATGCAGGGACACAGTCGTGAGTGAAGAGGGAGTAGAGCATGGGGCTTAGTACACAGCCCTGCGGTGTGCCGGTGCTCAGGGTGATAGTGGAGGACAGGTGCGGGCCCAGTCTCACTGCCTGCGGTCGCTCCGTCAGAAAGTTCAGGATCCAATCGCATATCGGCGAGCTGAGGCCTAGCTGGTGGAGTTTGGTGGTGAGCTTGGTGGGGATGACCGTATTGAATGCAGAGCTATAGTCAATGAAGAGCATCCTCACATATGTGCCCTGTCTGTCCAGGTGAGTCAGGACAGTGTGAAGAGCCAGAGAGATGGCATCCTCTGTTGATCTATTTGCCCTGTATGCAAATTGATGGGAGTCCAGTGAGGCAGGGATGCTGGATTTGATATGGGAGAGGACGAGCCTTTCGAAGCACTTCATTGGGATTGGAGTTAGGGCAACCGGGCAGTAGTCGTTCAGGTTGGTGACTTTGGACTTTTTCGGCATTGGCACTATGGTGGCTGTTTTCAGGCACTTGGGGACCGTTGCCAGAGATAGAGACAGATTGAAGATTCTCGTGAATACCCCCGCCAGCTGTACAGCACAGTCCTTTAGTACCCTTTCCTGGACTCCATCCGGGCATGCAGCCTTGCGTGGATTGATCCTACGCAGAGCGCACTGTACCTCCTGGGTGCTCAGTGATAAGGCCTGTCCCTCCGCCATGGCCAGGGCTATTCCACTCCTGGTGGTGTTGCCAGTTTCGAACCGGGCAAAGAAGGTGTTTAGTTCGTTGGCCAGTGTGATATCACCGTGGGGGCAGGCGGGGCTGCTCTTGTAGTCGGTGATGTCCCTGCCACCCTGCCACATGCTTCTGGTGTCCGCGGTGTTGAAGTGGTCTTCTACCCTTTGCCTGTGGATGACTTTGGCCTTTTTTATGCCTCTGTTCAGGTTCGACCTGGCCGCACTGTAAGCAGAAGTGTCCCTGGATTTAAAGGCATTGTTGCGTGCCCTTCGCATATCCTGAACCTCCTTGTTCATCCAGGGTTTCCGGTTTGGGAACATCTTTATTTGCTTATCCACTGTGACAGTCTCCACACAGCAGTTGATGTAGGAGAGCACAGTGGATGTATACTCCTCCAAGTCTACCTCTGTACCACTGGTAGCCTGTTGTGCAAACAGGTCCCAGTCGGTGCGATCAAAGCAGTCCTGGAGTTGTAGGGTAGCCATATTTTGATCGTCCTTATTGCAGGTTTGGTCTTGCGGATGAGGGGTTTGTATGCAGGCAGTATAAACAGTGAGAGGTGATCGGATTGTCCCAGGGATGGGCGGGGGAGAGCTCTGTATGCCGGTGGGGCCCTCAGAATGGAGTAGCGAGAGGTTACAAATGTCCGCGAATACTTCTGCCAGCTGATCCACTGGTCCCGATGACACTGCCAGAGATTCCATCCAGCCCAGTTGCTTTCTGCGGATTCACTCCCAGGAAAGCTAATCTTACATCTGCCTTAGTACATCTTACTGTTGGTACAGGCACACCAAAACTGGCAAGGTGGGTGGCATTCCACTCGGGATAGTTTGACTAGAATGCAGCAGACTTGGACTTCACCTTAGGAGTGGACCTCACAGTTCATCCATGGTTTCCAGTTGGGGAATGCACATGTTGTCTTCTTTAATACAACTATGACCCACAACATCCACATCAGCACTGTCTTTAGCTTGGAGAGCTGCAGACTTTTTTTTTTTTAAGTGATACATCATGGAAACAGGACCTTCGGCCCACCGAGTCTGCATCAATCAATGATCACCTGTGCACTAGTTCTATCCTACACACTGGGGACAATTTAACCTACAAACGTGCACCCAGTTAAAACCCACAGGGTCAGAGGGAGACAGTACAAACTCCGTACAGACAGCATCCGTAGTCAGGGTTGAACCCAGGTTTCTGGTGCTGTAAGGCAGTAACTGTAATACTGTGCCACTATGCCTTATTGATCTGGAATCCAAGTTTCAGACACTGGGGTGCACAAAGGAGGGAGAAAATCACTTTTACACTTTCTATTGGGGGAAAGCATTTAAATTCAGGGAGTGAAAAGAATGTACTCGGAATAGGAGACTGCATATTAAGAGAGAAAGATAGAGTTCTCTGTAGCAATGAACAGAAGTCCAGAATTGAGTGTGCCGGAGCTAAGGATTGGAAAGGAGAGGAATGGGAAGAGAAATATCTAAAAGGACACAAAGTGCTGGAGTAACTCTCTGGAGAACATTGACAGATGATGTTTCAGGTCGGGACCCTTCTTCAGATTCTAGTTGTTATGATTCGTGAAGATATCAACAACACAAGTAATATGAAGGTTACAGTGAGGCTGTATAAGCCGCCTCAAACCTAAATTTAAAACTAGAACCACAAAGATAATCATCTTTCAATTACAAATTGTCATAGGTTCAACAAGGTCAAAGAGTTGAATACGTGGCTCAAAGACTTAAGTTAGAAAAGTGATTTTCAATTTATGAATCAGTGTGAACATTTCTGGGAAGATTATTTAGAGTGAAAGATATCATAGTTGTCACTGTACTTAAGTACTATAATCTAGAGGCAAGAATGGATAAATTAACTATAGTTATTTTACAGATGTTTTCAAAGGAAGCAACCAAAGTTCATTTGACATGATATCCGTCTTTTCAGGATTGAAGACAGATTTTAGCAAACAGACAAGTAATTTGAGGTTAGACACAAAATGCGGGACAAGCAAGAGAGAAGGAAAGGGTAACATTTCGGGTTGAGACCTTTCTTCCAACTGAGAGTCATGGGAGAGAGAAACTAGAGATATGGAAGGGTACAAAGTGAATATAAGGTGTGAAAATGACAGATCAAAGCAGACGATGTGTAAATTTCCTCATTTGTGGAAGAATACATCTAACATCTTAGCTAGTTGTCAAATGATCGTTCCACACTGATTTTCTGGGAACTTTGCCAGTAGGTTGACCTAGACCTTTCAGGCTACAGGTTGTTGCCTCCAGATATTGCTTGTAGTCATAGTGAATAGAGTCTGTAACCTGAAAGGACCAAGACCAGATCTACACAACTGTTTCATGGCTGGGTAGTCAAGTAGGGATCCAAGATCAGGTGACCGAGAGCTTGATCTAGTTCCCAGTGCAGTCTCAGTAACTCAAATCAGACTTGGCCCAATATCATATTCTGACATCATGCATGCTTCTAAAGACTCTTAAGCAAATGCCAAATGATCATTACCATTACCAAAGACCTGTTTTCATGAATAACTTCCCTGCCATATTTAAGATTATAGAATGCTGCTCAGGTAATTTGTTAATTGACATTTCAGTTTTCTTTTACTTTAGCAAAATAAGAAAATCACAAGCCATATTGACTCTCTTCACCTATACCCTATCAGATTTTTTTTAAACAAAAATTCTAGGCTGCTGTGGTTGAAGATACTCTTGTGGCAGAAAACCTTGGTGTGGTCACTTGCAGTACTGACATCATAAACTGATCTAAAAAAATTGGCAGTCTCCACTGCGTATTAATATACCTTCTTGCACAAGACTATTAAAAGCTAACACCTTAATCCCAACCCATCAAAATTAATCATTCATACTAATAAGAAATTGTATTTAAAATATATGTTGAGCTTCCACTTGTCCAAGTGTTCCTATCCCCTTTCCTCCTATTGAAGAGTTGAGTAAACAAATACAATTCATCCAAAAACAAGCCAGGTAATAAGCAACCAAAGAAAATTGAGTCCCTGCCTTTATGCTTAGTAATTAAGAACCAACCAAGCTACTTCATCTATTAATGCAAAACCAAACTGTTCACTTCACATATTGCTCCTATGATTATTATACTTTTTAGATTTATCTCTAAAAATAGTAGCGTTTTGGTAAATGAGTCATAAAGGTACCCTCAGAAATGATTTTCACCACCATAATTAAAACATTGCAATAAATACAAAAGTAAAGATTTAATGAAAGAATTTATTGAAAAAAACCTGTCTTCTGATATTAATCCAGGGAAATATTTAATTATATAAACAGAATCTTACATAGAAACATAGAAACATAGCAAATAGGTGCAGGAGTAGGCCATTCAACCCTTCGAGCCTGCACCGCCATTCAATATGATCATGGCTGATCATCCAACTCAGTATCCTGTACCTGCTTTCTCTCCATACCCCCTGATCCTTTCAGCCACAAGGGCCACATCTAACTCCCTCTTAAATATAGCCAATGAACTGGCCCCAACTACCTTCTGTGGCAGAGAATTCCAGAGATTCACCACTCTCCGTGTGAAAAATGTTTTTCTCATCTCGGTCCTAAAAGATTTCCCCCTTATCCTTAAACTGTGACCCCTTGTTCTGGACTTCCCCAACATCAGGAACAATCTACCTGCATCTAGCCTGTCCAACCCCTTAAGAATTTTGTAAGTTTCTATAAGATCCCCCCTCAATCTTCTAAATTCTAGCGAGTACAAGCCAAGTCTATCCAGTCTTTCTTCATATGAAAGTCCTGACATCCCAGGAATCAGTCTGGCGAACCTTCTCTGTACTCCCTCTATGGCAAGAATGTCTTTCCTCAGATTTGGAGACCAAAACTGTACGCAATACTCCAGGTGTGGTCTCACCAAGACCCTGTACAACTGCAGTAGAACCTCCCTGCTCCTATACTCAAATCATCTTGCTATGAATGCTAACATACCATTCGCTTTCTTCACTGCCTGCTGCACCTGCATGTCTACTTTCAATGACTGGTGTACCATGACACCCAGGTCTCGTTGCATCTCCCCTTTTCCTAATCGGCCACCATTCAGATAATAGTCTACTTTCCTGTTTTTGCCACCAAAGTGGATAACCTCACATTTATCCACATTATACTGCATCTGCCATGCATTTGCCCACTCACCCAGCCTATCCACGTCACCTTGCAGCCTCCTAGCATCTTCCTCACAGCTAACACTGATTCCCAGCTTTGTGTCATCCACAAACTTGGAGATGTTGCATTCAATTCCCTCGTCCAAATCATTAATATATATTGTAAATAGCTGGGGTCCCAGCATTGAGCCTTGTGGTGCCTTGCGAGGTCGCCATAAATCCGGCGAGGTCGCCATAAATCCGGCAAGGTCGCCATATTTCCGGTGAGGTTGCCATCAATCCGGCGAGGTCTCCATATTTCCGGCGAGGTCGCCATATTTCCGGCGAGGTCGCCATATTTCCGGCGAGGTCGCCATATTTCCGGCGAGGTCGCCATAAATCTGGCGAGGTCGCCATCAATCCGGCGAGGTGCCCATTTTTCCAGCAAGGTCGCCATAAATCCGGCGAGGTCGCCATCAATCCGGCGAGGTCGCCATATTCCCGGCGAGGTCGTCATCAATCCGGTGAGGTTACTATGAGACTTCCGCGGTAGGTTTTTAAAGCAGAGGTTAGTGATTATTAGCGTTCTGCTGCCATCTGCTGTCTTGCTTGTATAATTCACCGAAATGAGGATGACTTTCTTTTCCTCAACTTCTTTCATTTCTGATGTGGTCAATGCGAGACCACAAATTCAGCCACAGGTGGGACAGGATGTTCTTGCGGGCAGGTGAATGGATAACATAGAGGGATTCCCCTTCTTCCAATCACACTGGACATCGTGTGTTCCTGATAAATGGACATAAAGTCCTTAATGCCATCAAGAATGATCTTTCTCCATTTTGAGTGATCACGAGATTCCTGCAAGTCCATGAGGATGTTGCACATTTTCAAAGAAGATTTAACAACACACTTGATTCACTTCTTCTGTCCACTTTGCAATTTCTTGGCACATCGGAGCTTAAAATAGTGTCTGTTTTAGGAGTCTGCTGTCATACATTCAAACAGCATGGCTTGACCATTGCCGCGAAGTGGCCAGCAAACCGAGTGTAATTAGGCCCTCAAAACCGGGGATTTTGTTTGGGAAATTATCCTATCTGTGAATATGGAAGATTTTGCAGAGACAGTGCTGGCAGTATCTCTCCATGTTTTGAGGTGCTTGCCAAAGTTAATCCATGACTCAGAAGCACACAGGAGGATATCCGTCCCTGCTATCTAGTAGACCGTGAGCTTTGCATGTGCAAATAGCAGGAGGAATCACAGAGGGATGGCAGCGAGAGAGAGCTTTGCATGTCAGGTTTGAGGCCTAGACCTTAAAATTCTCTTTCCTACATATGGCCTATTACATTAAAGGAAATTAAGAATTTCATTATTCGTGATACCCTTCACTATGAGGCAGCTCCTGAGATATGGCAATTCATCCAAACTATCCATGGCTTAGTTTAGTTTATTTTCATATGTACCGAGGTACAGGGAAAGCATTGGTTGCATGCTAATCAGTCAGCTGAAAAACAATGCATGATTACAATCGAGCCATACACAGCGTACAGATACATAATAAAGGGAATAACGTTTAGTGCAAGATAAAGTCCAGTAACGTCTGAATAAAAATAGTCTGTGGGTTTAAAATTAGGTAGCTAGTGGCTCAGGTCTGCTCTCTAGTTGTTGGTAGGATGGCTCAGTTGCCTGATAACAGCCGGGAAAAAACTGTCCCTAAATCTGGAGGTGTGCGTTTTCACACTTCTATACCTCTTGCCTGATGGGAGAGGGCTTTATTATCAGAGGATGGTGATTTACGGAGGAAATAAATTGTTAGAGGAACTTAGCATTGCAAATGTTAAGCTTAAGACCCACTCTCTTATATACAACAATGAACAAATTGACAATGGCTTAAGCAAAAAGCAAACTGCTGAAAGAACGCAAAGGATCAGGTGGCATCTGTGGAGGGAAATAGATAATGTTTCATTTCAGACTGATGGAGTAGAGGAGAGATAGCTGGTAGAAAAATGTGAGGGGAAGGGGTAGAGCAAGTGCTAGCAAGTGATAGGTTTTAATGACCGCGGGGACTTGCTAGCGCTACCGGGGGCTCCAACATCCAGACCTGGAGGGCTGCCTTACATCGCCCGGCGCGGCTTTAATGGCCGCGGGACTTATTTTCCATCGCCCGCCGGGGGCTCTGACTGACATCGGGAGGAGAATGGGGAGTGCAGGGGAGAGATAAGACTTTGCCTTCCATCACAGCGAGGAGGAGATTCGCTGTGATGGATGTTTGTGTAAATTGTGTTGTGTCTTTTTACTTGTTTGTATGACTGCAGAAACCAAATTTCGTTTGAACTTCATTTGAGGTTCAAATGACAATAAATGGTATTGTATTGTATTGTATTGTAGGTCTAGGTGAGGAGGTGGGGTTAATTGGTGGATCTCAGGTGCGGGAACGAAGGTTGGAGAGAGTATCCAGGGCTAGAGGAAACAAAGTGCTGGAGGTATTCAATGGGTCAGGCAGCATCTCTGAAGAACATGGATAGGTGACATTTTAGGTTGAGGCCCTTCTTTAGACTGGACGTAAAGTGCTGGTGTAACTCAGCGGGTCAGGCAGCATCTCCGGACAACATGGATAGGTGACATTTCAGATCGGGATGTCGCCTATCCATGAAGAAGCATCCGAGGAGGCTAGATGAGGTGCATGTACATCTTTCTGTCACGTGAAAGAGCTGTTGGGGTCCCTGAAAGAAGATGGTGTTCTCCATTGCAAGAAGAGATGCCTGGGAGGAGGGGTGAGTGGGGAGGGATGAGTGTACCAAGGTGTCATGGGGAGAGTGGTCTCTGTAGGAAGCAGAATGGGACAGGAACGGGAAGATGTGGCTGGTGACGGGATAGCGCTGGTGGAAATGTCAGAGAATTATGTATTGGAGGACGGGGATGGATGGGACGTGAGTGGCTAGAGCAAGCTTAGAGATGATCTCTGAAGATTCATATATACAAACATTGCCTGTGTACTGTAAATTGATAAATTGAAGTTGGGTGATCTGGAATGAATCAATGATAGTCGACTCATAAATTCCCTCTTTTGTCCATGAGTAACTGTATCTTTTCCCTAGCTATCCTCTTGTTCCTAACATACGTATAAAATATCTCAAAATTCTCATTCATCCTACCTGCCAAGGACATTTTATGATCCATCTGAGCCCTCCTAATTTCTTTACTGCTTTCTTTATATTCTTCATGGGCCTTTATTGATTTCAGCTTCCCAAAACTTACATCTGCTTCCTTGTTCGTTTTGAATAAACTTGCAATATCTCTTGCCATCCTTATCTTTTACCCTTACATGAAAGCTAATCAACCAGCCTTTAAACGGACTTCCAAATGTAAGATGTTAAACACTTCAACCCCCCCCCCCCCCCTCCAATTCCCACATTGACCTTTCTGTCCTGGGCCTCCTCCATTGTCAGAGTGAGGCCTAGCACAAATTGGAGGACAGCACCTCATATTTTGCATGGGCAGCTTACACCCCAGCGGTATGAATATTGACCTCTAATTTCAAGTAACCCTAGCCTTCCCTCTCTCTCCATCCCTCCCTCTTCCCAGTTCCCCGACCAGTCTGACTGTCCCTGATTACATTTTATCTCCGTTTGCTTTGTTGTTACCTTCTCCTAGCTAACAATGATCTATTCTACATTTGTCTTGATCTCCATCCCCTTTGATGTCTCGTTCTCACACCTTACTCTTCCTTATCTCTGTATCTCCCCCTCCCCTGACAGTCTGAAGAAGGGTCTCTACCCGAAATATCACCCATTCCTTCTCTCCAGAGATGCTCCGGCATTTTGCATCTATTTTCGGTTTAAACCAGCATCTACAGTTCCTTCCTACACATGTGAATTACAAGTACAAGTTCAAGTTTATTCTCATATGCACGTATGGCAAGGTACAAGTACAATGAAAAATCTTGCTCGCAACATCTCTGTCAATAGTCTCAGACACGCAAAAACAAATGTTACATAAATTACATGCAAAATTCTAAAAGAAAGACTGCAAAGAACAAGACATTAGTGCAAAAATATTTAATTTTTTTGCCTCAGCCACTGGAAATCTACATTCTCCAGTTCCAGCCTAATACTGTTGTAATTAGCATTCCCCAAGTTCTGCCCTTTCACCCAAGGAATAGTCTTATCTTTATTAATAAATTAATTAAAACTTAAGGAATTATTGGTCACAGTTTCCAGAATGTTCCCTCACCAAAACTTCGATCACCTGGCCAGGTTCATTCTCCAGTATAAGGTATAGTGCAGTTCCTTCCCTAATTAGACTATCCATTGCAATATGAAACCCTCCTTGATGTACATAATTCTGCCCATTTAAGTCCCTCGCACTAAGAACAACCAAGTAATTATTGGGAAAGTTAAAATTACCTACCGCAATAACCCTGTTGCTTTCACATCCTTCCATGATCTGCCTGCAAATCTGTTCTTGTAGCTCCCAACAGCTATCAGGAGGCCAATAACGCCATCATATTGATCACACTGTTCTTATTCCCGAGTTCTCTGGATAAACCCTCCAAAATGTCCTGCTTTCTGAATCTGCGGTATTCTCCCCCAGCTCTTTTACATGCCTCTCTGTCATATCTAAAAATTCTGTATCGTGAACCGTTCAGCTGCCAGTCCTGCCCTTTAGTAACCGTTTCTGTCATGGCCGCAATATTGTAGTTTTTTAAACTAATCCAGGCTCCAAGATCAATCTGCCTTACCTGTTATACTATTTGCATTAAATAAACTGCAGACCAACATTACTGTTGTGTTATCTTGATGTATGACCACCTCTCTGAAAATACTGACAAAGATACTTCCTGCCTCCCGAACGCTCCTCAGTTAATCCAACTTATCCATGCAATTGGAGACAATCTGCAGCTAGACACACTTCCTGCAAATATTGTCGTCAGGAAGAGATGACCTCTCCCTGATCTCCCAAATTTCATAGGAGGTGCTACTCTGTTTCAGATAGCAGCTATGCAAAGCTATGAATTATAAGCGAGTTTGGTATTCCGACTGCTCATGCCCAGGTCATAGGTCACTCGCGATAAACATTCTCGGCAGCTGTGCTGCTGCATGTATACAGACCTGCGTTTCATCCGTAGTCAGAATCGAACCCGGGTCTCCCGCCAGGTTAACCGACAGCCCTGGACTGACAGGACACCAGCCCGGAGCAGCGGCGGCCCAGGTTTACAGCCAGCGCGGAGAAGAAGCGCTAACTCCACTGCTCCGGGCCAGTGTCCCGTCAGTCCAGGGCTGTCGGTTAACCCGGCGGGACAGGCAGAGTTGAGCTGGAGTTAGAGCTTCTTCTCCGTGAATACAATAATGATGGTTGCAAATAGGGGATGACAAGGAGAGAAAACATGGCAATGTAGTGCATTCAGAGTGGGCAAGGGAAGATGGGAAATAGATCAGGTATATCCTACATAGTTCAACAGTACTGAAATATGAACAAATTAAAACTAAGGCGGTACAGTGGCACAGCGGTAGAGCTTTTGCCTCACAGCGCCAGAGACCCAGGACTCGGTGTGCCAAAGGGCCCGTTTTAATGCTGTATCTCTAAACTACTGACCTAAAATTTAAACAGTAACAAACAGAAAAAGTCTACCCATTTACAGTATCAAAGTTGTGGATTGCTTTTTATTTAAAAAAAAAGCATTGTAGACAATTGCTCTGCACATTTAACAGAGTAGATAGGAAAAGTAGACAATAAAAATACTTATATTTTTTCTAAATTCTTACCATGGTCCTGTTCATTGCTTTTTCTTTCATAGTCCTCCATAGGGAGTTGAGTGTGGAATATAGACGAAACCTGTTCTGCACCTGATTTAAGTAAAGGAAAGGAAAGATTACATGATTGGGGTCACAAATAAATATAGGAAATACAAAATAAAGAACATGTTATACTGATGTGTTTATACTTTACTGTAGGTTTATTTTGTTTTGCATATTTTAGTTGCTATGGACTTTGAAACTCAGTGGGTGACGTTTCCTCAGAAAGGAGAACGGCCCATAATCAGGTAAAGGCCTCAGCTAGTGCATTTTGAGGACCTACTAGAATGGCAAATGGTGTTTAAGCAGCTCACTAATGTCTTTTGAACGCTTTATAATTTTTTTGAAAATCAGGAACATTTAAATTATTATTAAAAATCCAACATATGAGAAAACTAAATTTACTTAACTGTTTTAACTTGAAAACAAAGCATAACAATTAATGTGTAGGAAGGAACTGCAGATGCTGATTTAAACTGAAGATAGACACAAAAAGCTGGAGTAACACAGCAGGTCAGACAGCTTCTCTGGAGAAAAGGAATACGTTTTGGGTCGAGACCCTTCTTCAGATTGATTTTGGTAGGATATCAATGGTTATTACATTGTTTAATAGAGCATTGTTGCACGTGTCAATAGAAACGATAGGTTATCACTTTCCAAAACAATTCTCATGAGATCTCAGATATATTTCAGGACTGTTTGAATTGACTAATATTTGCGGGGGATCGTTCATGTGTAGATTGGGATATTTGTAACCCACGAGTGTTTTACTGTCATATATCCCAGATAGAACAATGAAATTCTTACTTGCTGCAGCACAACAGAATATGTAAACACAGTACATTGTAAACAATATAATAAACGTGTGTTCAGTGTGTATATATATACACATACTCACACACACACATATATATCCTCCCCACCATCGAAGGGATTTACACATATACAGGGCTCGAAATTAGCGGTTGCCCAGGTGCCAATGGCAATCTACAATCCTGCCGGGCTACCTAAAAGCCATGCCATTTTGCCCGGCTTGGCCAGCACCCAGGACACCTATCATTTAATTCTCAGCGGGTCCCCTCTCTATCTCTTTCTCTCTCTGTCACTCTCCGTCTCCGCCCGCCATCCGTGTCCTGCTCTCGGGTCTCCGCTCGGCACGGCAGGCCGCCTTACACGTGCGCACTGCCACGGCCTGCACATCCTCCCCCTGCACATGCGCACAACCACGGCCAGCACATCGGCCGTGGTTGTGCGCATGTCGCCCTGCACATGCGCACTGGCACGGCAACTGGTTGGCGTCGGCCACTTTCTCCCTCCCTTTGCATTGCGGGAGATCTGGCCGCCATTGCTGTCCGGTTGCCGCCTCACCACGACCACTGAAAATCACTGCCTGGCGCTGGAGTAACTCCCTGGAGTAACTCTTGCTTCTTGGTTTCCTGGCCCTCCAAAAATATTCCAAATGGAATTTAAACTAGTGGATCCACCACCACCAAACTCCAAACTCTGAAAAATAACAGCCTATTGCATTTTATTGTGTATATATATGGTTTATGGTACATAGACACACTGAACTTTTATCTCCTGTTCTGTATTATGTTTACATATTCTGTTGTGCTGCAGCAAGCAAGAATTTCATTGCCCTATCTGGGACACATGACAATAAAACTCTCTTGACTCTTGACTTGGATTTAAGCAAAAAAGGGTTCTTGGGAAAAAAGAGCCACCTTAAATTTAGTTGTGTCTGGTTGGGTAACTATGGTAGGGTGAAGACTATTCCATGCTTTAATTGTGCGGGGGAACTCCATGGAGTAGCCAGCATCTCTGGATAGAAGAAATTGGGTGAAGTTTCGGGTAGAGACCCTTCTTTAGATTTCCTCTGGTTTTAGTGTTTTTAGTTTAATTTAAGAATACAGCGTGGAAACAGGCCCTTCGGCCCACCGAGTCCACGCCGACCACCGATCACCCGTACACTAGTTCTATCCCACACATTGGCGACATAAGTCAAGAGTGTGTTATTCTCTCACGTCCCAGTTAGAACAATGAAATCCTTACTTGCAGCAGTACAACAGATTATGTAAACATAGTACTCTGTAAACCATGTTATAAATGAGAAAACAAAACTCCATACAGACAGCACCCATATTCAGGATCAATTCCGGGTCTCTGGCAATTTTAGGCTGCAACTTTATGGCCAATGTACTGCCCCATAGTCTTGAACTGAATTAAAACATACAGTAGCTGTAAAGGGGGACTTTAAATTCACTTAGAGATTTAAGACTGAAAATGGATAGTTTCTTTTTTTTTAGTAACCAAAGTTATCAATGTATAATTTTTTGTGTGTTGGAAAATAAAATATATTGGCACAGCTGGTGGACTTGCTGCCTCACACGGCAGAGATCGGTGTTCGATCCTGTGCTCGGGCACTGTCGGTGTTGAATTTGCACATTCTCCCTGCAAGCGTGTGGGTTTCCTCCCACATCCCATAGACGCATTGGCTTTGCAGGTTAACTTGTCTCTGTAAAATTGCCCCTAATGTGCAGGGAGTGGGTGAGGAAAGTGGGGTAACAGGTGTGAATGGGTAGACAAAAATGCTGGAGAAACTCAGCAGGTGAGGCAGCAAATATGGAGCGAAGGAAATAGGCGACGTTTCGGGTCGAGACCCTTCTTCAGACTGATGTAAGGGTGCGAGGGGGGGGCGGGAAAAAAAAAGGAAGAGGCAGAGACAGTGGGCTGAGGGAGACCTGGGAAGCGGAGGAGAAAGCAGGGACTACCTGAAATTGGAGGTCAATGTTTATACACCTGGGGTGTACAATACCCAAGCGAAATATGAGGTGCTGCTCCTCCAATTTACGGTGGGCCTCACTCTGGCCATGGAGGAGGCCCAGGACAGAAAGGGTGGATTCGCATGGGAGGGGGAGTTGGTGCTGAGCCACCGGGAGATCAGGTTGGTTATTGCGAACCGAGCGGAGGTGTTGGGCGAAGCGATCGCCAAGCCTACGCTTGGTCTCACCGATGTAGGGCAGCTGACACCTAGAGCAGCGGATGCAATAGATGAGGTTGGAGGAGGTGCAGGTGAACCTCTGCCACACCTGGAAAGACTGCTTGGGTCCTTGAATGGAGTCAAGGGGGGAGGTAAAGCGACAAGTGTAGCATTTCCTGGAGTTGCAAGGGAAAGTGCCAGGAGAGGGGGTGGTTTGGGTGGGAAGGGACGAATTGACCATGGAGTTACAGAGGGAGCGGTCTCTGCAGAAAGCTGACAGGGGAGGAGATGGGAAGATGTGGCCAGTGGTGGGATCCCGTTGGTAGACAAAGCTGGAGAAAATCAGCGGGTGAGGCAGCATCTATGGAGCGAAAGAATAGGTGACGTTTCGGTTCGAGACCCTTCTTCAGACTGATGTCGGGAGGGGTGGGGGGCGGGAAAAAGAAAGGAAGAGGCTGAGACAGTAGGCTGTGGGAGAGCTGGGAATGGGAGGGGAGGGAGGGAGAAAGCAAGGACTACCTGAAATTGGAGAAGCCAATGTTCATACCGCTGGGGTGTAAATTACCCAAGCAAAATATGAGGTGCTGTTCCTCCAATTTACGGTGGGCCTCACTCTGGCCATGGGGGAGGCCCAGGACACAAAGGTTGGATTCGGAATGGGAGGGGGAGTTGAAGTGCTGAGCCACCGGGAGATCAGGTTGGTTATTGCGAACTGAGTGGAGGTGTTGTGCGAAGCGATCGCCAAGCCTGCACTTGATCTAACCGAGGTTGATCATACGCTGAATAATCCAACCAGATTTTTGTTTGGAAGTGGAAAGAGATAATAGAAATTGCATTAATTGCAACGTGTAAAAAGAGTTGAGATACTGTATTATAATTTTGCTGCATGTCATTGTGGTATATATCATGTCTTGATTGGTGAATATGTTTAGTTTGCGACTTTATTTGAAGCAGAAATAATGTGTGAATGCTTCATTGACCATAATTCCGACTGGTAACTACGCACTTCGTCCGAGCACAATATCGCACGCGTCATGCAAGCCGTCTTAAATGACCACCTAAACTGTAATTTGGCAACCTAAAAAGCTGCCGAGGTTGCCCAGCTGGCAACAGGGAAAAAAAGTTAAGTGAGAGCCCTGATATATATATATATATATATATATATATGTAAATCCTTTCGATGGTGGGGAGGTCAGAGCCGGTGATGGACTGGGCAGTATTAACAACTTTTTGTTGTGAACACAGAAGGGTCTGTAATCAGCAATGAGTAATGAGCCATCATTTTTTTTAATAGGATATGAAACATTTGATAGAAAATTAATATGACAAAATGAGTAATTACAATGTTTTTCTTTGATACATTTGTTTCTCGCCTTTAATTGCATGTCGAGTTATAAATTAAAAAAACAACAATGAATCACATTGCCAATAACCTCTGCTCTTATGTCAGAATATTTCTCATTAGGTTTTGTAGCTTCAATTATTTAATTGGTTTCATATTATCTTGTACAAATTAGCTAGCCTTTGACTTTCTTCTGACTCACCATTTCCACTTGGTGTCAGTGCCAAGAATCTCATTGTATTTTCTGCCACCTCAGAGCACTCCACCATTCCCTCTGGTTTTGCATTCTGAAACAAAGAACATGATTAATTCTGGACTGCCATAGTTTTCTAATTTTAACATACAAATTTGCTATTTCATTACACAGTATACTTTGAACATAAATGAAGTATTCTCCTTTGTGACCTTCACAGATTGAAATGATTGTTCTTTGAAACATTTTGTTATTATTCCCCCATGATCATAATTTCTCAAAGACTATTATACCATCAAATAGATTTTAAAGCAATCTGATTACAAAGACTACAGTCATCTCTAATACCATTGCTTGCACCCTGACGATATTAATACTGAAAAAATAATTAAACTTAATACTTAGTAAGTATTTATGTAGGGTTTTCTCTTTACAGAAGATAGTTTGCACTTCAACAGTCAAGAGTGTTGATAAGCCACATGCATTAGAAATTAACCAGAACAATTACATTCTTGTTTGCAGCAGCTTTGGAAACATATTAGATGCAACATCAATTATTGTAAGCAAACTAAACCACTGCAGTTTGCCCACTGTCACAACAGATCCATGGAGGGTGCCATATCTATGGCCCTATACTCATCACTGATATCACTACAGTGGCGGGCCAGATCTCAAACAATGACAAGATGGAGTACAGGAAGGAGACAGAAAGCTTAGTAACATGACTCCAGGACAACAACTTCTCCCACAATGTCAGCAAGACAAAGGAGCTAATGCACACCCCAGTCAGCTTCACTGATGCCGAAGTGGAAATGGTCAAGAGCCTCAAGCTCCTAAACGTAAATATCAGTAACATTTGTCTGGGACCAACCACACTGAATCTGTGGCCAAGAGATCACACCAATACCTTTACTTCCAGAAGACAAAGGAAGTTTGGCATGTTTCCAACAACTCTTACAAACTTGTACAGTTGCACCGTAGAAAACATCCTTTTAAGATGAATCACAGCTTGGTTTGACAACAACTCTGCCCAAGACCACAAGAAATTGCAGAGAATTGTGATGCAGCCTGTATTTACTTCATCACTTGTCATCATCCAAGATCGGAGGTAATCTTCGGGCAAAGCAGTAATTTCCATGCACGCTTTCAATTCCAGTACATTTTATTTGATATTTACAACGTGTTCTCCGCTGCACTGAAAAATGCAAATGCAGTGTAATGGACTGCTTTGCAAAGCACTTTTGTTCACCCACAGGGACAACCCCGAATCTCCTGACCTACATACCTGTTGCAGTCCCAATGTAGGCTTCAGAAAATGCACATCAACTTCCATCTGGGTACAATGTAGCCTTCTGAATTCAAGATCAAGTTCAAAATCTTTATTTAACTCACTTTTTCTGTATACATGTTCTGCAATGTTAATTCAGTTCTTTATTCTCCAGCAGCACTACCAGACTTGCTAGGTACACCGTATTTTGTACAGCTCCGACCTGCATCTTACATGACCTTTCATTCTCTCTCTCTTACTGACTCTATCAACCAGATAGATCATGGCAATCGTGACCTCATTTTGTAAATATTCCCTTTGTCCTTTTATCCCTCCCCCCCTCCCCTTAAAACCAACTGAAAACCAATTTGTTTTGTCCCTTTGCCAGTTCCGATGAAGGGTCCATGACAAAATCTTTTCTGTTTCTCGTTCCACAAATGCAACTAACCTGCTGAATGTTTCCACTACTTTCTGTTTTTATTGATGTTCTGGACAGGTGACCTAGAAGGTAGCCTTGAAAATCAAAAGTGTTCGTTTTTAAACACCAGAGTATACCAGATTACACTAATTGTCAGTCAATTAATGTCATCCTGCAGAAGCTGTTTGTTTGAAACCGCTAATGCCTTAATCAAACAGAATTTATTGTTGAAGAACTAACAACCCTATGTTGTGGCAGTAAAAACTGGATGTAGCCAGTTATATTTCAGTTAAATTTCAACATTTAAATGTAGAATTTTATTTGGTAACCCAATGTACCAACAAAATCTATATACTGCAGAAAATGGTATTGATTGGGGAACAATATTTTCGGGAAAATTATGAAATTATTGTAGGATTTTTTCTGAACTGTGAATATTTAGCAGTAATCTGTAACAAAACAAAAATCCCTGGAAATAATTTTGATTGCATGAACAAGAACGCTGACATCAGCAAAATGGAAAAGAATATATCCAAATGTGCAGTTGAGAATATGTTCTCTCATGCAGCAGTCGAAAGAGAATAACTGATCACGATTGTAATAACCAACTTCTTATGTCCTTACCCCGTCCCACTCAATATAATAATATCCTATTTGCATTGTGATTGAATAAGAGTTAAATAATTCATGTTATATTTCCTGCTCTTTCCATTGTGCACTACTCTACTTAGCAATAAACATTTTACATTGAATAATTTTCTCAGAACTTACTTTTTCTGCCACTGAGATTCCAGTATTCACATTCCTGCAGCTTGTCTTCTTCTGAATCTCTTTCTTACTCTTTTCCTATCAAATGGTCAGTGCTTAATAAAGAGTACTAAAAAGCATTGATTTTTTATAATCTGTTCTGAATAAAAAAAACTGCATTAGACTATATCTTAATATCTTTTGCCTTTGCTTCTTAATTCCCTCTCTTTTCTTGCCTTCTTATTTGACCTTTTTTCCCTTATCTGTACATTTTATTATCAACAGTTTTCTGCTCAATTTAACTTTATTTGTCATAATCTGCATTTGTCATTAATGAGCTGTGGAACCCACATAATTTTAATTCCATAATAGAATAGAAAAAACAGGCAGATTTTATGACAAACAGAGGAAATAAACTGCTGGACAACTAGGCAGTGAAGATGAAAATTTACATCCTTTTTACTGTCATCAAAATTCCTTTCATCTCATTATTTTCTCGGGTTCCAACACAATCTGTTCCGTAAATGTGTTTTGTTGCATACCAATTCTTTTGATATTTTCCAAACTTTTTTTTTCTCGTTCATTACCTGATTCTGACTTTGCATTTCCATTTCCTTCTTGTTAAGTAAAAGTTACTGTTGAGATTCAAATTCCTCTTTCAAAAGCCATGTTGAAACAGTCATTTTGTTTAATCTCCAATATATTGCATCTTTACTCATTTTCACATTCACTCCACCACACATGTCTTAAATATACCAACCAAATATCATCTTCTGTTAAGGAACATCATTGAATTTTTTTTCTCTTTTCCATATTAAAATCCAAACTGCTCTAATTTTGATGGAAACATAACAGGAAGAAGATGCATTATATATAGCTCACAAGTTTAGTGAAGGGAAATAGAAATTAAAATAGTGGGCATTCACCAATCTATAAATAAAATTTCAAAGCTAATTACTAAATAACTGACTCCAGTAGGAAAAGAAGCTCCGAAATGAATGATATTCACAATGTTGTAAAATGCAATTCTAAATCCAAGATATTATAAACATCTGTTTACTAACTACTGCAAAAACATGCAAGTTAATTCCAACCCCTAAAATGTAATATCATGGGAATATAATCCTGTTCAAATTACATCTTGGACATTATGCCTTCATTATTCTGGAGCAAAATCTCTACAGTTCCTTAACCAATGCCATCATGGAACCATCATGAGCTCAAGAATTCAAGAAATTCATTGACAATTTCGAACACCGCATTTTCAAGGTACAAATGAAATGCGCAATAAATGCAACCTTGCCAGCAGAACCTAATTCCACAAAACAAAGATGTTATACTCCATGAAATAATGATAGTTAATTTCAATAAAGGTTTTGCTTCAAAACCAGAAATAATTTAAAAAAATCTTGTTATTCTTATTACCAAAAAGTTATAAAATCTCAAATTATATGCAAGTTCATCATCAATACCACATTAAATTACAAGCACCCAACAGAGGTCAAATAAATGAATTATGACATTTCAGTGGGTACATCTTCCATGTTCTGATATCCAACTTTGAATATTTACATGGCATTTTTGATAGTCATGTTAGTAAGTAGTTAAGAATTCGTTTTCACAATAAAGGTACAATAATTATCTTAACAGAACGAGGGGCAGCTCAGTGGCACAACAGCAGAGTTGCTGCCTTACATCGCAGAGACCCGATTCAATCCTGAATACGGGTGCTGTCTATATGGAGTTTGCACGCTATGATTGCGTGGATTTTTTCCAGTTTCCTCCCACATTTAAAAAACGTGCAGGTTTGTAGATTAATTGGTCTCTGTAAATTGTCCCTTTTATGAAGAATAGAACTAGTGTATGGGTGATCATTGGTTGGCGCGGACTCGGTGGGCTGAAGGGCCTGTTTCTGTGCTGGATTTTTAAACTAAACAGAAAGGGCCCTGCAAATTATTCGTCATAATAAGCTTTATTAGCATTTAAGTATTTGGCTCAAAGAAGGAAAATTACAGCATTAAAAAAATCCTTTAAAATTTAATTTTCATTAGCCTTTTCCTGAATATTTGACGTTGTTAATTGTCAACAACAAACAGATTACACGCATTTCTTGTGGTATTTTACCTCAAATTCTTCCCAAAGCTTTTTCTTCAGCTCTTCTCCCTGTTTCTTTACTTGTCTTTCTTTTTCTTCTGTGAGTACCAAAATCTTATCCAATGTTTTCATTTTCGTTATTGCATGTTCAAGTTGGGGGTCTTCATCATTGTCAGCCATATCCTCTTGCTTATCTAATATTTATTAAAGGAAGACCTTTGTTATCATTACGTGGGGTGATAATGATTAGATGCGTACAAGCAATATAACATCACGCCATCTTTATTTTTGAAAAATAGAAGCTGTAGATGCTGGTTTATAAAAGAATAAACAAAATGCTGGAGTGAGTCAGGCAGCACCTCTGAAGAACATGGATAGGTGACATTTCAGGTATGGACCCTTCTTGAGTCCTCATTATTTAAAAATTAAGTTTAAAAAATAAAGTTATTTAAAACAAAATATTTTTTTTAATCTTTGTTTTTTGCTTTTTAGCCAACCCAATTGACAAACAAGCTGGCTGCCAGTTCCTATAACCTAGGTCCCCAGTGAACAGATGGGGGAGGAGACTATATATCAAGACTCCAGGGTGAGGATAATGTGACAATCACAGCAGGGATTTGTGCAGGGTTGTGATTAATAAGAAGGAGGTTTGTGACTCACAGGAAGGAACATGGTGAACACACCTGATCCTCATTGCCCAAGAAAGAAATGCTCCAAGAGATCTGAAGCTCCTGCTTCCAGTTCCTGAATGCTAGAAAAACTCATACAGCCGCAAATATTGTAAAGTAATTGCAGAATGGGTGTTCGATTCAAATAGGCTAATAATACTCCACTAAATATGTAAAGTTTGAATCAATTCCAAAAACCAAAAATAAATTCCTACCAGGCTCATTTTTCAATGGCTTTGTCTGATCTTGGACAATGAAGCAATCCTCAGAATTATCTTCTGAATCTGTTGGAGAAGGAATATTTCATAGAAGAGACAGAAGACAGTAAGACAATATGAATAGTCTTCATTGAATTTTCCAATTAATGTATCGTGGTCATGGGTTGACTCTATTACTCTTTTCATTTCAGATATTTGTAGTTCCACACTTTAGATTAACTTTGTTACTCATCATTACCTCTGCAAATCATACAAAAGAGTATAGTTTGCCTTGAAATCCAAATAGGTTCATGGGGAGGTCTGTACAAAACAGATATGTCTTCAATTTAATCCAATGACAATTATAATTGTATGATCTTTCTCCTCTTCACAAACTACTCTTCACACTTACTGTCTAGATATTCTGTTGCACCTTGAAGTTGAAAAATGACTATCCACATTAAAATTTAGATGCCTCATACACAGTTGACCAGACATTGCACTCCTTTGCATTCAAAAATGTGCCACCAAGTCTTTGGTTCCACGGTCTGTATTCAGGAGGTTAGCCACAGACAAATCTGGCCTCATGAGGCAGGCCCCTGAATCAAGGTCTGACCAGCATTTGTAGCAACCCAGTGTCAATCTTAGGAGGTGGGGGGAAGAGAGGGGAGTAAGGGAGGAGGGGTGGGAGAGGCAACAGGAGGGGATTTTAATCCAGCACTTAGTAAGAGACAGCAGATGCATGATAAGGAGAAAGGGAAAGGCAAAAATCAAACTTACATTTTAGCAGCTGGGGGAGAAAACAAATTCGGAGTCTGGGATGGTTCAGGAGGTAATGGGGTCCATTAGGGACACTTCAGGAGTGAGCTGTAGATCAAGGGTGGAGGAACATGGTCCCACACTAGGCCAGAGGTGTAACAAGATATACCAAGACCTGGAAATGCCTCATGTCAAACATCCCCTATTACACCACAAACAAAAGCCACCCAATATCCGAGAACTAGAACCTCAAGCACTCGCCATGCATTCTCATGCTCCTTTTGCACAATTAAGCTTGTAAAGAAGCTTGCTTAGACAGTTGTTGAAGTAGCTTGAATAGCAGTACCCAAAGGGATTTGAGAATTTCAGGTCAGGCCAACAATGAATCAAGAATTGTCCAGGTCCAACCCAAGTCCCATCGATATTAGAACAATTGGGCAAACTGCTATATTATTTCAGGATTCAGTGTTTGTAATGTCACCATTGCCACTCTGCCATTCTGTTGCCCAATCACCCAGCCACCTCAGGCTGCTTTATCTGCACCAGTAGGATATAGTCGGAAGCGGGGCTATCTTGACACAAAGTCAATCTCTAAGACAATCTTCCACCACAAGATGCAGCCACGGGGGGAATGCAGAGACAATCAACCGTGTGCAGACGACAAATACTAAAGGAACACAGAAAGATAAGTGATTTGATATTTGTATGATTCGTGCCATTTATTACATAATTTGGAAGTTTAATGTGGCTTGAACTTTAATTCTATCATTGTGTTCCTTTGCAATGATCAACACCAGATTAAAGTAATGTTCTAACTGTAGTCCAATAGTAAAGTGCCACTTCAATCACTGAAACAGCAATTGGATCAGTTGGTTATAGACAGTCTAATGACAAGAGTGCTTGATGTTATCTTCTACTTTTCCTTTCCCCTCTGACTGCTGTCCACAATTCCCAGCAAGGGCTTAGCTCCCATACCTACCATGTTTAGGATCTTACAACAGATAACCACAACTCTAGAGATCAATGACTGCTGCTAAACAAAGTATTTTCTATGAGAGTTCAATTGGGAACACAATGGAAACCCAAGTTGGCAGCCCAGGCAGATATTTAACAACAACCATCTTTAATAATTTGAAAGAGTCAGTTTCTGAATTAAAATCCTGACCCACAATATTGTTGGAAGACAAATTGCAGTGTACCTATAGGTTCACAAAGTCATGGCATCCAGCAAAGTAATTTCTTTCAATAAGTAATGTACTATAGCAAAGTTTATTTCCAACTTTTATTAGGATCAGGAAAGAACTTGATTGTATGAGGCAGTGGAGATTGGACTGTGTATTGGTTTGGCGTTGTGTCCTTTTATTCCTGCACATTCAACAGAAACTACTATTTTCAATCACTCTATTGATTGAATGAAACCTCATCCATGACACGAAACAAAATGTCCACTGGATGTATACGAGTTTAGTCTTACAAGGTTTAGTGGACTCCAAATGAAATCAAATTTTGCTCAGTTTGACAGTTTTCTCCTTCTGGCAATAACTACTTTGCATCTAACAGGTTTAATTTAAAAAAAAACTCAAACCACCATGTCAGACTGAATATAGGACAGATCTTCAAAATCACCTCACATGGCATTCTATTGGCAAATTTGCTCAGAGGGGCTCCAAACACACCCAAGTTTTGTCACTGGATTCCATGCACACAGGCAAATTCACTGTGTGTTGTAGGCAAATTCGGTACTTCCCAAACATATTAGAATTGATATAGTTCACCAGTAAAAATACGGGATAATGAAATCATATGACGGAGTCCCCTTAATCAGCTTACGTAACAGCCAAATAGCCACAAGTAACGATTATTCTGCAAAATAGACTGTTAATAAAATGAGTTGTTATTAAGGAATATTCTCATGTTTTGAAATATCAGAGCATTGCTTTAATATACCTGATTTATCTGAAATCGGAACTTCCCAGGTATTAGATGTGATTTGTTCCCTTGGTGAGGAAAGACATTCATATTGTTTTCCAGGATCCATGGCATCTGTGCCCAAGGTCTTCATTCCGTTTTGTTCACAAAACTTTTCCAAGTCACTGTCCATGTCATCAAAGCAAGAATTAGTTGAGGAATCTGCAGGGTTAAAACAGCCTTCCAAAGACTGGGATCTATCCTGCAATCAGAAGAGTAATTTTAATTTAGCTAAATGGATCTTTATCTCAATTACACTAAGAATTTATGCCTAGAAACCAATGTTCAACTGATAAGACACACTACACGTTCAATGTCCAGGACATCAGTGAGTTTCAGTTGTGTGCCTACTGCTTCAATTTATGTTGGGCTTTGTCTTGTGGTCCATTAAGTTTATGCCATGTTTCACAGCAATCTCTCAATCCCATTTGCCTATGTATTGCCTGGTAACCCATTCTCTCTCAAATGCCCATCAATTGAAAACTGATTTTCCTTTCACCTACCTACAAGAGGGTAATTTGCAGTAGGTAATTAACTTTCCAACCAGCATGTCTGAGGAGAAAATCAGCTCGCTCAGAAAAAAACCATATGAACATTCAAAGGATGCGAAAGCTTCACAGAGACAGTACTGGAAGGAAGGATCCAACCTGTGTTGCTGGATCTCTTAGGCAAGAATAATATAAACCTCTGAGATCTGAGATCTCTGCAACCAGATCTTATTTTTTTTTGTTTAGTTTAGAGATACAGCGTAGAAACACTCCCTTCTACCCACAAGAGTCTGTGCCAACCAGGGATCACCCCATATTCTAGCAGCATTGTGCACACTGGGAACAATTTACAATCTTTACCAAAGCCAATTAACATACAATTATGTCTTTGGAGTGTGGGAGGAAATCAAGGCATCTGGGGAAAACATACAAACTCCGTACACACAGGATCTAACCCTGGACTCTGATGCTGTAACCCAAATTAACACTCTGATGCAGATTAAGAAAATCAAGCTATATTAAGCCAGGTAAAAGATTAGCCATGGTCTTATTGAATGGTACAGCCATAGAGCTATTCCTATTATTTATTTCATTCCAATACAATGCAGTCGCATTAGGGCACAAAACTCCAGATTACGCAAATCCAAGATCATCACCATACTTCCAAGCGCATCGACAAACTCGCGGGTCTAGGAGTCGGCACTCATCTTTGCAACTGCATCCTCAACTTCCTGACCAATAGACCCTAAGCAGTGAGGATAGGGGACAAATCATCCTCTATGATAATACTCAACACTGGTGCTCCGCAAGGATATGTTCTCAGTCCCCTTCTTTACTCCTTCTACACCCACGACCGTGCAGCCATGTACAAATCCAATTCAATTTACAAATTCGCAGATGACACCACCATTGTGGGCCAGATATCAAATAGTAAAGGAAGGAGATTGAGAACCTCGGGTCCTGGTGTCGAAACAACAACATTTCTCTCAATGTCAGCAAGACAAAGGAGATAGTGATCGACTTCAGGAAGCGAAGCATAACACATACCCGGTTTGTATTGACGGCGTCGAAGTACTGTAGAAATGAAAGCTTTAAATTCCTAGAAGTAATTATCACCAACAACTTCTCATGGACCATCCATATTGAAACAATGGCCAAGAAAGCACATCAATGCCTCTACTTCCTTAGAATCCTTAGGAAGTTTGCATGTCCCCAACAACTCTCACCAACTTCTACAAATGCACCGTATAAAGCATTTTATTGGGATGCATCACAGCATGGTTTGGGAACAGCTCCATCCAAGACCGCAAGAAATAGCAGAGAATTTTGGACGCAGCCCAGACCATCACACAAACCAACCTCCCTTCCATTAACTCCATTTACACTTCACGCTGCTTCGGCAAGGCCACCAGCATAATCAAGGATGAGTCGCACTCCAACCACTCCCTCTTCTACCCTGTCCTGTCGGGCAAAAGGTATGGAAGTGTGAAAATACAAACCTCCAGATTCAGCGACAGTTACTTCCCAGAGCAATCCTGAACTACTGTCTACCTCATTGGAGACCCTCAGACAATCTTTAATCGGGCTTTACTGGGTTTATCTTGCACTAAACATTAATCACGTTATTTCCTTTATCATGTATTTGTGCATTTTGAATGGCTTGATTGGAATCATGTATTGTCTTTCGCTGACTGGTTAGCAAGCAACAAAAGCTTTTCACTGTCCTTCGTTACACATGACAATAAACTAAACTCAAACGCAAATTCATGTACATCCACATGGCAGCATTTAATTTGAAATTCGATGAAGGAATTTCTGGGCCAGTGTCTCTCAGTTTCAGTGTCTGAAGTAGGGTTGCGACCTGAAACGTCACCTATTCCTTCTCTCCAGAAATGCTGCCTGTCCTGCTAAGTTACTCCAGCATTTTGTGTCTACCTTCTCTCAGCTCAAGTTGACTTACCAAGTTGGGATGAGAGTTCTCTACCCCAATCATCACTGCCATTTTCTCATTTAGAGGCATTAGTTATGGCAATGGTTACATTATTGTTTACAAATTCATCTTATGGAATTGTCTGAAATAACTGTTCAATGAGAGGAAATAAAGTGGATGTTCGGAGCACATGCAGTTTACCTGGGATAAATTTGGTTCAGGTGTTAAAACCATCATTGCTCCTGAGCAGTGTACACTCTGTCTTCGCCGGTCCAGTGAATGACCGCTTGCCACTCGGCCCCCAGGGCGGGTTCGAGAACCAGTTGGTGAACATGCAATTTCATCAAACTGGCCTCTCACTATGTCCATTATAATCTAAAAGAATCAAATGTCTTAAATTAATGTACATGACAATGTCAGGGAATCCCAATGTATGTCAGCATACAGCACCAGAATGAATCAGTGATGATCAGAAAATCATTTACTACTTGACTTATGAATCGGAAAGTCCAACGTGAAATCTTCAATAGTTTAAGACCTTACTACAATTACCACCAAAACAGAACTACTGGTACCTGTTACAGAGACATATAAAAACAGTCCTCGAATATAATCAAATACTGTAAGTCGAATTTTTCACCACTTCAGAACATGTGCAAGCATGACGCAGGAACGGAAAGTGAACTTTGTTTTTAGACTGTCTATTTTCAAGAGTTGTTGATTAAAGATAGCGGAGTCAGGGGATATGGGGAGAAAGCAGGAACGGGGTACTGATTGGGGATGATCAGCCATGATCACATTGAATGGTGGTGCTGGCTCAAAGGGCTGAATGGCCTACTCCTGCACCTATTGTCTATTGTTAACAGAGGAAACCTGTGCATTGAGTGATACTGCAGTGCAGATCATGCACTAGAATCTCTTGTGGTTAGGCTGCAAATATATTAGGCAAGATTTTGCATGAACACAAAGTGAGCAGCAATCATTCATTTGATGTGCACCATCTATTGGATTGGATAAGCTAACATTGTTTTCTTCAAAATAGATAACATTGGTAGGAAATTTAATTGGTGAAAACAAATTTGAGGGGCCTCGATAGCGTCCAATTTTTAAATAAACTGGTCAAAAACTAGGGAGTAAGGATTTTAAAGTAATTTGCAGAAGGATTGGGGAGGCAGAGGAATAATAATACTTTCATCCCAAGCATGGTAGTAGTGAGAAATTAATTGCCTGAAAGTGTGAGTGTTGCAGAAAACTTATTTGCATTCATACAGTACTTGGATTGCTACGAAGTGCCAAAGCCTGCAGGTCGACAGACCCATGTTTGGGAAGCTTTTTTTTTCCAACCAGCATTTGTGATGGACTCTGTAGTCTCTTTTGTATTGTGCATTTTCCATATGCTATTAAGCAAATTGTTTCAGTTCCAAAGCTAAGTTCCAACATATTATTAACAAACTTTTCACATATGATGTAACATAGACCTTTTACAAGGCAAGATTACAACTGCAAATATGAGTAGTCCAAGTAGCACCCAGGCCACACGCACTCACAAAAGCAACACTGTGCAGTAAGTATGCACGTAAAAAGAAAAAAACTATATGCAGGCATATGCTGCAAGCACTCCATATTGTAAGGTGATAATACAGAGATATAGGTAGTGCTCTCCATGGGCAGGCAGCACATTTACTGCCAGTGCTGTACATAAGCAAGCTGTATATTTAGCACAAATTACATATAAGTGCTACAGGCGGACTGTTCTTTCAATGCGATATACACAGGCAGGTTGCACACTCATAGTGAGTGTTATACACAGACAGACAGCACCAGTGATGCCAGCACTATTCACTAGTTGGCTGTACACTCATTGCCAGCATTGTATCCAGGTAGAGCACACACACTGACCACAGGCAAGCTGGAATTCTGCTGCCAACACTGTACCCAGACAGATTGCCTTGTCATTGCCAACAACGTACACGGGCAAGCTGCATGTGTAGCTCCAATGTTGTGCGTGGACTTTTCACACCTTACCTTCGCTGTTCAAGGGCTGATTGCATCGGTGCTGCCAGCACAGTGCACCAGCAGGGTGCCCTGTGACACCACTGGAGAGGTGCCCAGTGACACCAACAGCAGGGTTGCCCTGTGCCCCTCCAGCAGGGTGCCCTTTGACACCACTGGCGAGGTTGCCAGTGCTCTGTAGGCTGCGTGCCCTGTGCCCTGCGGGGGGGAGGAGTACCCTGTGCCCTACAGAGGGAGGGGTGTCCTGTGCTCCCAACGCTGTGGTTGCCTGGTGCCCTACATGCAGGGTTGCCTGGTGCCCTGTACCCCCACCGGCAGGGCTTCCTGGTGTTCTGTACCCTACACGCAGGGTTACCTGGTGCCCTACACGCAGGGTTACCTGCTGCCCAACAGGCAGGGTTACCTGGTGCCCTACAGACAGGGTTACCTGGTGCCCTACAGACAGGGTTACCTGGTGCCCTACAGGCAGGGTTACCTGGTGCCCTACAGACAGGGTTACCTGCGCTCACTCACTCACTCGTGTCCTCAGCCTCTCTCAGGCGCCCATAGCAACGGCGCTCTCCGAGGGTTCAGGCGGGTGAACGGGCCCCGCTCCGCACTCGGAACCGGTCAGCGCGCCCCTGCAGTCATCGAGGATCAAGGCTCAGCGTCAAGAATTAAATATTTTTAACACACGACTGAAAAATGACGGTAAGAAGACGAACTGTGGCTGCCAACGACGCCCAGCGTTCCGGATGTGGTTGCTATTCAAAACAAAGGCAACTTTATTCAAAGTGTGTTTATAGCTGTTGTGCGACACGCACTTTGGGGCCGCTGCTATACAGACACGTACACAGACATGTACACAGAGATACACAGACATGTACACAGAGATACACAGACATGTACACAGAGATACACAGACATGTACACAGAGATACACAGGCACACACATACGCACAGAGACACAAACAGAAAGAGAGACACACACACACAGAAAGAGACACACACACGGCAGACACAGAAAAACAGAAACACAAACACAGATACACACGCACACAGAGACAGCTACACACACACACGCAGACTGAAGGGTCTCGACCCGAAACGTTACCCATTCCTTCTATCCAGAGATGCTGCCTGTCACGCTGAGTTACTCTAGTATTTTGTGTCCCATCTTCCCGCACACACATAACATGGCTTCCTCCTGAGCACACACAGAGCATGGTTTGCTGCACAAACACTGAACACGGTTTGCTGCACAAACACTGAACACGGCTTGCTGCACACACCCAGCCTCCCTGCACTGATTGCTCCTCCAGACAAGGTCATCACCCTCCGCTGTGTCAGGCATTGAAGGCGAAGCCAGATATACACTAGAGGACCAAATTGGTTGCGATGAAGTACGATGGCAAGAGTGTCAAAGATGAATTCACACGGGCAAAGACAAATTTCTGACGTGCATCTCAGTTTGATTTCTCCTTTACTGAACTGCATGTCAAGGCTATCACCGCATCTTTCATCCTCTGTCCTATAACTTGTTATCAGTCTTTAATGTGGTGTTTTTCTTAAAGTTCTCCTAAACAAAGTCATCTCTGCTGTCTTCAGTAACCTTTTCCCTGGCTAACGTTTTATTCTTGATAACCACAAAAAGGTGGAGTAACTCAGCGGGTCAGGCAGCATCTTTGGAGAAAAGGAATAGGTGACACCCTTCTTTAGAATGAGAGTCAGGGGAAAGGGAAACAAGAGATATAGACAGTGATATAAAGAGATATAGAACAAATGAATGAAAGATATGCAAAAAGTAACAATGATCGAGGAAATGTAGAGCCTGCAATGGTCCATTGTTGGCTGTGGGCTAGGTGATAACGAGTTATACAGACAGTGAAATGCAACAGGACGACAGTGAAACTAGTATGATGACAAGGGTGGGGGAGTGGCGGTGAGAGAGGGAATGCAAGTTAGATAAATCAATATTCATACTGCTGGGATATATGCTGCCCAATAGAAATAAGAGGTGCTCTTCCTCCAATTTGTGTTTTTGGCCTCACTCTGGCAATGGAGGAGGCCCAGGCCAGAAAGGTCATTATGGGAATGGGAAGGGGAGTTAAAGTGTTTTATGTTGCTTTGTGATCTTTTCTCACGCATTCTATTTACCCTTTTTTTTAAATTGTTTTTGGTTCTTCCCTATACATTTTGTGAAGATATATAAACTAAAATCTCTGCTGTTGTTTCAAACTTGGCATCATAAGTCTGATTCATTTAAAAATAATTTTGCTATTTACCAGGGGAGTTCCAGCTTTCGATGTCCTTCCTTCACCCTTCCTGGAATGTATCAAGTCTGTGCTCAATCTATTTGCTCCTTAAAAGCATCCAATTACCCATTTACTGTTTTACCTGCTCATCTTTGACTGGGGAAAAATCAATATTCAACTCACCGAATAGTTAAATTTCTTTAGCTAGGATTGTTCATGGAAACAGCATGAGGAGTACATATTGTCCTTCATATGTCATTGATACGTCTTTTCGATATAAATGTTTTATCTCAATGCCAAAGATAGTGAAAAAACAGATTTATGGGTGCTCCGAGAATAAAATTAATTTTGTGCAGACACTAGATAAGTAAAAACTACACAAGCATAATTAATTAGCTGGGTACTTTTATGATCAACAAAACAATCAGAATTAAGTATTTTAATTTGTGTCGCATTCTTTAAAGCCCATATAACAAATTTAACACATCTAGAGAGAGATAGTACAGACTACGGAACATTTCCAAAAGGCAGCGCTATTTAAAAAACACTTAAGTACACACTTCATAAATTTAAACAGGATTTTGCTATTTGTATCAGTTAATGACATAGTAACAGAGAACTAACATTCTGGCAGAGCAAATATTCACTGTTCATATAAATACTTTGGTTATATAATTTAAACTGCTACACACTTTTAAGCTTGTGAAAATGTTCTAATATGCACAGTATTAAAGTGTAAACAATGTCATATGCTTCCATTCCTGTTTTGTTCCCGAAAGACAGTTTGAGTCAAAAGGGTTTAATTGTTGAAGGTACTGACAGCGGAACAATGAAACTCTTACTTGCTGCAGCTTAACAGGCCCATAAACATAGTAGCATGTGGATAAATATATAATAATCAAAAATACAATAAATTAATCATTTTATCAGGCACCATAATAGTGCAAAAACTGAAGTCCTTTGAGCAACCAAAAATAATCCATAGATCATAGTTGCTGAGGTTAGTGTTGTGTAGTGTTCAAAAGCTTGATTGATTGTGGGAAGAAACTGTTCTTGAACCTAGTGGTCATGGTTTTCAGACTCCTGTATCTTCTTCCCAATGATAGGAGTGAAATAGGAGCCTGGCCAGGGTGATGTGGGGCTTTAATGATATTGACTGTTTTTTTGACGCAGCCACTACTATAGATCCACTCATTGGTGGGAAGATCAGTACCTGTGATTGACCAGGCAGTATCTACTACTCTCTGTAGTCTTCTTAAGTTCTGGGCGTTCGAATTATCTAGCCAAGCTGTGATGTAACCAGTCAGTATGCTCCCTACCGTACACCTGTAGAAGTTTGATAAAAAAAGCATAAAAATCAGCAAATTTCCTTAATCTTCTAAGGATGTAGAGGTGCTGATGAATTTTCTTTGTGAATGCATCAGTGTGATCTTCAGATAATTTCATGTCCAGGAACTTTAAATTGCTGACTCTCTCTACCGCTGTCCCATTGAAAGACTGGTCCGTAGATTCCAGGCTTTCCCGTCCTGAAGTCAATAATCAGCTCCTTGGTCTTACTGGTGCTGAGAACAAGATTGTTGTCTGGCTCCATTCAATCAGATTTGCAATCTTTCTCCTCTACTCTTACCCATCGTAATTATTATGTTATTCGTCCAGCAACTGTTGTATCATCGGCAAATTTAAAGATGGCATTGTAGCTATGTCTGGCAACAGTGGATCATAAAAAGATTAGAGCAAATAACTGTCCGAATATCTGGTTAGATGCATGCTTAGAGATAAATCAAAATAATGTATCTGAAATATTTTACTGATAAGTTATTGCAAAGACTGTGGACATGGACAATTCAGTAAGTCAATATTTTTAATCACACGATTATTTGAAATTTTAAAATCTCTCAATAAAACACAAATTAACAAGAAAAAGGTTTGTAAAGTATTCCTCCACATTATGAACTCGATTGTTACAAAGGAAAAACACAAAATCAAGTTACAAAACTTGACCCGATCAATTTATTTTTTCCCAAAAATACCGACACCTAGTGATATATCGATCTGCTAGGAAACAAGTGACATTTGATTTTTAAAACCTTTTTTGTCTTTAAGCCACAAATTTGAATTCCAAAATATGGGTCTGGGTCCAACTAGATTCTTTGAGAATGATCCATTTTGTTTATAACCTGTTTTTGTTCTTGACACTAAATCTTTGCTTCCACTTTAACAACTTCTTTTGTTGCCACTGGTCCTTTGCATTTTCTTATGATTTGCTGTACAATTGATTAAAAAGTGAAAATTAAAACTGAGCGACAGACTTGCATATACTTCAAAGTAATTAATATATTTAAATTAACTGAACTAAGTTTAGTTTAATAGTTTATTGTCACGTATACTGAGGTACAGCGAAAAGCTTTTTTGTTGCGTGCTATCCAGTCAGTGGAAATAATATACATGATTACAATAGAGGCGTCGATAGTGTACAGATACAGGATAAAGGGAATAATTTATAGTGCAAGATAAAGTCCAATAAATTCAGATTAAAGATAGTCCAAGGGGGCTAGCTCAGGACCGCTCTCTAGTTGGTGTCAGGATGATTCAGTCGCCTGATAACTAAATCAAATAAAAGGATAATCTTACCATCCATGCATAGCCCGTTGATTTAAATGGGGCTACTATATACTTGTACTAAGTTCAGAGTGTAAATTGCCTAGCAGAGGGACAACTTTTTCACTCAGAGGATGGTGGGTACGTATATGGAACGGTTTGCCAGAGGAGGTAGTAGAAGCAAGTAGTATAATGCCATTTAAAAGACACTTGGACAGATACGAGAATTGGAAAGGTTGCAGGGGATATGGGCCAAACGCGGCAGGTGGGACTAGGTTGATCAGCATTGACTAGTATGGCCAAAGTGCCTGTTTCTGTGCTGTATGACTATATGACTTTATAAATTTGAGGACACCTGTGCAGTAAGACTACAGATGTTGAGGATCCAGAACCAACCTTATTGAAGCTGCACTCCAGCTTGTCCTTTGTAATTCCGGACCTGCCCCGTTGGACACTCAGATCTGCCAGCTTTTAAACAGATCTGCTGCCTGATTTCAATGGAATAATGATGAAATTTGTTTGGCATCAGTGCTAATATTGACACTCAAATTGCTTCCTTGAACTGCAGCGAAAGACGTATTTGAACGACAAGCAATAACAAACAATGGGCTTTTGGAAAAGTCAATTTACAACTTGCATACCGTTTCACAAATATATGCCCCTATTCACCCATCATCCAAAGACATCCATGTTTTGGATTCAATCCAAGACATTTTAAATGTAAGTTTTACAAATTAGCTATTACAATTTAAAAAATCTGTTCTGGTCAATTTTACTTACCTTTTAAGTAAGGTGTATGTCTTTCCATATTAAGCATACTAACATGACAACAATATGCCCCAAGAATACTCAAGAATCAATATTATCAGTTAAATGGAATTATCTTCCCCTGCAAAGAAGTGAACAGACACTGAACCTCGACTGAAGCAGAGGTTCCAGAAATCTCACATCTGTAGAGCACCTTTGATCTTTTTCAAAATGTCCCAAAACACTTTAATTATATAGTTACACTTTATCAGTCATAAGCTGAATATAAAATAAACAAAATTCATAAAAGCACACAGTTGTGCAGCTTAGAAACCTTGCTGAAGTTACCAAAGCAGTTGTTTCAAGCAAATAATAAAAAAAATCAAACTGTTTTAATATTAAAAACGCGACTAAAGTACCAGCAGCTTAAAATGCAGTGCACTATATTTTCTTTTATATTATTTATAAAAATACCAGCCACATAATATTATGGTGGTGTTTTTACATTGAGCCGTTATTCAATACAAATATGCAATACACTTACCAGAAAAACAAAAAAACAGTAATAGCATTTTTCTTATTGGTTGAAAGAAGTGAACTATTTTATCTTTTTGGTCTCACGAACTATACTATACATAATCAGACAGAAATATCATACCATATACCATTTTAGGTATATTTTGGACAACTAGACAAGGTGGAGAAAACAAAAAGTGATCATCTACACAGTATCAAACGTCAATTTACAGGAGAAAATGTTGAGAATTAGTTATCAAACATCAATTTAGAGAGAATCTTGAGAACTGGTAAGATATATTGATAATATTATTGAAAAAGTAATCCAGAGGCCTGGGTTAATTCTATCTTGGCAGTTTAAAAATCAAAATTCAATTTCTAGAGAGGTAGAAATAAAAAGTTATAAATAAATATGACGATGAAACTGGTGGATTATTCTAACTCTAAACTCTATCACATCCCCTCCCCCCCACACCTTTTACCCCACCGGCATTCACATAGAACAGCTCATTCTCCAACACTTTCACCACCTTCAACATAATCGCAGAACTGGCCACATCTTCCCATCTCCAAGTGGTCCTTTCCATAGAGACCACTCCTTCCGCAACTCCTTGGTTCACTCATTCCTTCCCATCCAACCCGTCCCCTCTCATGGTATTTTCCCCTGCAACCACAGGAGATGTAACACTTGTTCCTACATCTCCTCTCTCAATTCCATCCAGTTACCCTAACAGCCCTTTCAGGTGGGACAGAGGTTCACATGCACCTCCTCTAACCTCATCTTCTGCATTTGGTGCTCCCGATGTGATCTCCAATACATCTGTGAGTCCAAGCGTGGAACCTGTGATTGTTTCGCTGAACACTTGCACTTGCCAAGGCCAATTGGATTTCCTGGTTTAGCTCCCCTTCCAATACCCACCTTTCTGTCCTTGCCCTCCTCCATTCTTAGAGTGAGGCCATACACAAAGTGGAGGAATATCTGCGCATATTCCACTTCGGTAGCTTTCAACCCAAGGGTCTGAACATTGAATTCTCTAATTTCAAAATAATACCCCCATTACCACCTCTCTCTTTGATGCCCTCCCACCCTGCTGAAGAGACATTTCTTTCATCAACTCCCACACCCTCCCCTTCCCCCACCCATCAGTCACCCTGCTCCTTCCCACACTCATCTCCCCATTTCCCTTTTATCCCCGCTCTCCTGTTCCCTTCCATCCTCATCCCTTCTTCCGACTTCATATATCGCTCACCTTCTTGGCTTACTCTCGTGTCTTCTTTTCACCTCTGGCTTTTGTCACTTACTCCAGCTATCCGTAAACAAACCCCCCTCCCCCCCCCCCCCTCACCAGTATCCGCCTATGACTTGCCAGGTTGTGTGCCGCACACCTCTCTTTTCTAGCTTTCTCCCCATTTTTCCAATCAGTCTGAAGAAGGGCCCAGACCCAAAATGTCTTCTGCCCATTCCCTCCACAGATGCTGCCTGACCTGCTGAGTTCTTCCAGTTTTGTGATATGTGCTCTAATTCCATGTAATTTGTTCATGATTTTTTTCAAGTAGGAAACCTGCTTTTCCAATCAGATCCATGTGTGACCTCCTCCCAATCCACCAAGGTTAAGTTTTACCTGTTCTCTGGGATCGCTCCAAAATACATTCAGTTGTATTAAACTGCTCAAAGATAATGCCACCTGCCATCTGCTCAATCCATCTAGGGATGGATAGCAAATTTCAAACATGCAGCAATGCCCTTAGCCCAAGAGAACATTTAAAACAATATAATAGATAGAAAAGTGATACTGACTAACTGGTGAAGAAATGCGGAGTCTGAAGAAGGGTCCCGACCCGACCCGACACGTCGCCTAACCATGTTCTCCAGAGATGCTGCCTGACCTGCTGAGTTACTCCAGCACTTTGTGTCCAACTGGAGGAGAAATCATCTATTGGCCATAGATGACCCTGAATGACTACAAAACTGTGTGGCATTCTGACTGATTTTATAGCTGTAGTACAAAAGTCGGTAGGATAGAGATATGGCAATACTGATAAAAACATTTAGAAAATTTGCTGATTTCACCAACGTTTTCAAGTTAAACACAACTAGATTTCTATTTAAAATTAGATTTAAACAATCCTAAACAAAGTAAATAACAAAATAAATAAATTTTCACTTTAGAATTTCAACAGCTTAATATGAATTATTGTCCGCTCTCTTCCAGAGAATTGGAACGTGAACTGTTTGCAATTCAGATAGTAAGATGAGATGTTCTTAGCTGAGGGTGAATAAAAGCTTCAAATGCAAATCCTTCTGATTATTATCCACAGGAGCAGTGCTGTCTATTTGAAGAAGAATGGTCTATACTCTACTTGTTTTCAAAATAGTTTGGCATACAACATGACATCATGTACTGTAGGTAGTGTGATGTTATCGTGTGCTATAGGGACTCATTACACTGTGTTCCCAAACACTCCATGCTTGTTGGACTAAATCAAAGGACTAAGAATCCACTTTGGGGAAGATGCTGACTTTATTGTTCCTACTAATCTTGCGTTCTGTTTTGAACTTTGGTTGTTTTTCAGTCATTTGAATCAGTTCTTCTGGTGTGTTACCCAAAGGGGGCAAAAGCCTTTTCTTGCTATTCCGTGTCTCAGACAGCCACTGTGGAGGAAGTTCGAATGGGCCAAAGCCAAACTGCATTGCATACTTGTCAGAAACTGCATCTGAATCTGGAGGTACTGCAGCCGCTCCTGGCACAGCCCCCGGGTCATTGTTAATCTGCGGAGTTAATGCCTCCACTAAAGTCTGCTCCACTTCTAAACTGGCGGTCGGTAACTCTTTCTGCTGGCATTCATTTGATGCGAGAGACTTAATCTCATTCACATCCTCCTCCTCGTCCGAAGGTTTGAAAATCTGCTGCTGCCCAATGTGAAACATTTCGAGCAATTGGCTGCCTGATCGAACCCCAGGCTCAAGTGTGGCTTCACCAAGGCCATCAGAGTTTACAATGTTACGTCTGCTGTACCTGCGATGGAGCTGGACCATGGTTCCCATG
The DNA here is from genome assembly GCA_038087875.1 of Malacoraja senta. Lineage (NCBI taxonomy): Eukaryota > Metazoa > Chordata > Chondrichthyes > Rajiformes > Rajidae > Malacoraja > Malacoraja senta. The sequence continues at coordinate 45,111,120 of CM075978.1, forward strand.
AGGCATTTCCGAACAGACTTATTGACCGTCAGGAAGAGTAAAGGGTTGGTGAGCAGAGAAACTTTGGGCAACCAGATTGCCGTCAGCATCAAAAAGACAGAAATGTCAGCGATATTAAAAATGATTCGATAAATCACAAAAACTATATAAGGAACACTACAAACAATAAAGATCAGCACCATAGACAGTAGCATAGCGTGCAGTTCAGCCTCCCTCTGGGAAACATATGGAATTGAAATTGTGTTTTGTGGAGTCCGCAATGCAGCAATAATTACTTTCTTCTTCTGGCTGGCGGTGAGAGCTCTACGGATCAGAATCATGACCAAAAATACCACTGCTATGGGCAGTATCACTGTGGTGATGTTATAAATAATTACATAAGCCAGGTGTCCAAAGGAATGGCTCCGTGAGCTACTACATGTTGACATGGCATAGATGTCCGAAACACTGGTCACTGCGAAAACTGGAACACTGGCTAACACTGCGTGAATCCAGATGTAGATCACCAAGTCTCTGGACTTTGTATCAGAAATCTTCCTCTCTAAAGGATACAAGACAGAGTAGTACCTGCAATTAAAAGAAAGTCAGTGAATGCAAGGATTATTGTCGCTCACTCTCTTTATTAGCATCAAAGTCATGCCACCCTTCACATGCTTTTAGAAATTTTTGTAATCGTGCAATTTACTTCTTTTAACACTTCCTTACTCTGTTTTTCTTGAACATTATTTACTGTTTGTTCTAACTGTTTTTCTCTTGTTTGTTTAATTTATTGTCACGTGTACCGAGGTACAGTGAAAAGCTTTTGTTGCATTGTAACCAGTCAGTTGAAAGACAATACACAATTACAATTAAGCCATCCACAGTGTACAGATACAGGATAAAGGGAATTACATGAATATAGTTTAGTGCAAAATAAAGTCCAGTAAAGTCCGATCAAAGATATTTCAAGGGTCTTGAATGAGGTAGATAATAGCTCAGGAATGCTCTCCAGTTGTAACGATTACACTTAACTCTTGTTGATTCCCCCCAGCTACTTTCTGAATTCAATGGTGCTGTCCTAACAGTTACTATGTACCTCCAATTGCTTTATTCTGATCGTGTAACTCAGTCTTAAAGAAGCCCACCAAACCACATTTGCCAGATCTGTTCTGTAAAGATAACAAAAACTCTTGACAAAATACATACAAAATAAATCTTCCTGTTCTTAATTACAATCAAATTTATACCTTTCATTATAAATAGTAAGAAAATTGAATTCCATCTGAAAATAAATAACTCTGAATGTTTTGCTGAAAGTTACCTTAACTATTTGTTTTGTGACATAAAGTAGACTGTAGTATTAAGAGTAAACCATTTATCCTCTTAGGCCTGTTCCACCCTTCATGGGATCGTAACTCTAAAAGATATTAGTCAAGAATATCCAGGCTAATATCTGTTTTCACTTTTAACAAGACATTAGCCTTGCACCCTCATATAATTCTAAAAAATATAATCTTATACTTTTCCTCCAGGTTTTACCATCCTTTTGCTTCATTTGCGATTTGTTCCATCTTTCCCAGTTAGCTGGACTTACATAAATAATTGCATTTTTGCAAACCCACAACTTTACTATCATGTTAATTTTCTCCTCATTAAAAAACCATGGCTGTTGCAATTGGTGAGGAGGGATGGAAACTTGTGAAGGGAGATATAAGGGGTGGAAATCAGAAATGAACTGAAGGGCAAGAGGGGAGAAAAAAGCCAAAAGACAGAAATCAAGGATGAAAAATAAACAGGGTCGCAATGCAAAATAATACCAAGGGGACCAAATCAGCAAGTGAACCTTGAACGGGAACTGAACATATAGGAGTATTCAACATTTAGGAAGATAAAGCAAAAATGAAAAGGAGGTGGAATTGTTGCTGGTTAAAGATGAGATTAATATAATAGGTAGGAAGGATATCAGCTCTTATAATATGGAACCTGTAGGGGTGGAGCTAAGAAATACTAAGGACAGAAAATGTTAGTGGGAAATATATACAACCTCCCAAATAGAAGTGATGTTATTAGGAATAGCATTAAACAAAACATTAGAGGCATATTAAATAAGATTACTACTATAATCATGGGTGGTTACAGGGGCACGGCCTAAGAATACGGAGTAGGCAATTTAGGAGTAAAATAAGGAGAAACGTATTCTTCAAGAGAATGGTGAACTTGTGGAATTTTCCACCACAATTGGAAGTTGAGGCAACTCTTTGAATATTTTGAAGGAGTTAGATACTAATGGCGAAAAAGAATGAGGGTTATATGGAGAAAACAAATATGGGATACTGAAATTGGATGAGTATTTCTACATGTAATTTCTGCATTTTTAATTTGTCTTTATGAAGACCACCTCATTCACCACCCCAACAACTCCCACCCACCCTTACCAGGCCAATCCCAATGTTATTAATAATCTTTTTCCCCAGTAACAGTTTTGCATCTTAAATTGTTGTCCATTTTCACTCACTGTCTCATCCCTTGCCAAAACCTAAACCTTGGCAACACTGTTGTGCTATTTCAATTGAAACCAAATATTGATTTTGAATACATGATGTCATTGTTAATGGTTACTTACTGGAGATTATTAACTATGTATGTCTCATTACCCATTGCTAAATATAGTATGGCCTAACTTGTGTTGATTTGGAACATATTGTTGGCATATTGGACTCCATTTCTTGAAGTCTCAATACTGTGTCCAATACAGCATTTATACTTCAAAAAGATTAATAATCCATCACTTTAAATTTACCAAAAAGATGGACAAGAGGTTATTTTGAGTACAATTTTTAATGAAGCAAAGCAGATTCTAAAAACTAAAATAGTGTCATGATTGCTCAGTTCTGAGGTCAATACGTATTTTTTTTATAGAGTGTCCAGCTCATTCGCTACAAACAACTACATACCAAATGCAAATGATTCCATTAATTTTTGCTGGTTTCATTCTTGTGCTGGTTCAATTATAGTCTTCAAAATTTGTATGAAATGTGCATGTCAATGGCTGAATTATGTCAAAACTGCAAGACACCATGAAGGGAAAACAGTTAATCCTACGGAAATTTGAAGATACATTAAATCAGAACTGGATTTGCATCTCCAGTTCATAATGCCTAGTTATGGGTTCCTCAAAAGCAGAAACATTTCCAAATCTACTTTCTTAGATTTTTCTTAATTTTAAAGATCTTTAAATTACAATTAAAACACAAAGTACGTGCTAAAACTCCAGGATAACCACTCAACTAAGAAAACCAAGCCCAAAACCAAAGTATTATCTAACTAGATACACCAACTTACAATAAATGACTCCATATGCCAAAAAAAAACCCAGCTACCTACATATTAATTAGCTCTTTAAAAAAAACTAATCCTGTCGATGCAAGTATATCATTGGGGTTGTCAGGTGCACACCTCCTTTCATTGGTGTTTCGTTGAGTTAGGTTTCGTCGGGAAGGCTCAAGTTGGTTCTGGCCTCCCAACCCAACCCGTCCCATCCCAACCCAACCCGTCCCATCCCGTCCCAACCCGTCCTAACCCGTCTCGTCCCGTCCAAACCCAACCCAACCCACACCCCCCCCTTCAATACCTACAATTGCAACAAAATACACATACTGCATGTCATATGTTTCCTTTCTGCCCCCAACTGACACTATTTCTTCTCCACCAAATCCACCTACTGCCTTGCTCTGCTGCCTTTGACATTTGCTTTACAGCCTGACGCAAACTCTGTCTGCAAATTCCTAGCTCTCCAAATAGCGACATGGTTGATCTCGCTTTGAAACCTCTACAACCCACCTCTACAGGACTTACTCTTGCTCTCCATCCTCAATGCTCAATTTCTGATGCCAACTCAACATATCTAAGCCTTTTCTTTTCATAAGCCTCATTCACTAAGTTCTCCCAAAACACCGTCAGTTCTATAAAATACACTATCCGCTGACTAACTGACCATAACACTATATCAGGCCTCAAAGTAGAAGTAATTATTTCCTGCGGAATAACAAGCTTTCCTCCTAATCTACCCGCATCTCCCAATCACTGGCTCCCTGTAACTGGCCTGACTCATACCTATCTGCAAACTTCCCTCTTCTACCTTTCACTCCCTCACGGACAAAATAAATCGCTACATTCCCAGTCCTGATGCCTACTGAATTCACCTGTACTCTCCTCCTCTCAATTGCTGCATCTATGCACTTCAATACCTGCTTATGCCGACCCTGAGAAAGACTAGTCCTATATCCTGACAAAATATGCCTCAACGTTGCCACCTCTGAACACAAGGGACACGCCGGGTCCCCACCTACCCATTGTTTGAGGTTCTGCGGTGATGGCAGCACATCAGAAATAGTCCTTATAAGGAAACTTACATGACCCGCCTCCAGGCACCACAGGTCCGTCCAGCTAAACCTCTTTTCTACACTTTCCCAGTTCATCCATTGTCCCTGCATAACCTGAGCTACTGCCCTTACACATCTCACTACTTCCTCCTGACGACGTACCTGCTCTATAACTAATTTCTTCCTCTCTGTTGGACCCAAAGATCTTAGAGCGGTGCAAGATGGTTCACTCCGCGAAAAAGCAGTCGTAGCTGATGGGTAATCTTCAGCGACATTCCCGTAACCGGCTTCTGTCATGGCGGCGTCATCTACAAGCGGAGTGTACTGCTCTGCTATAATTGCAGGGTTCTTCATAAATGCAGCAGTTCCATGCTTTAATTATTTTTTAAAATGTATAAGCGCTCTAACACTAGTAAAAAAAGACTGCGGTAATTAAAACTCTCGGAATTACTTTGGAGGCACCTCTGCGATTCATCTCCTGTACATTACACCCCCCTGAATATTTTATCTGGGGTTTTAGACTGAGCTAATCTTGCAGAGGTTGACGGATTTTCCTTGCTAAAGGATTACCTGCGACCCTAACAAAACCTCAAATCCTCTGTATGCTGGATCAGACATAACTCAGAACAGTTCTTCGATCTCCACGATGATGTACCTTAATGTCAACGATAGACACAAAAAGCTGGAGTAACTCAGCGGGTCAGAAGAAGGGTCTCGACCCAAAACTTCGCCTGTTCCTTTTCTCCAGAGATGCTGTCTGACCCGCTGAGTTGCTCCAGCTTTTTGTGTCGATCTTCGGTTTAAACCAGCATCTGCAGTTCCTTCCTATACCTTAATATCAATACGTTTCCGAAGTTATTGAGTACAATGTTATCTATTCACATTTTTTGTATCAAAGCTTCTCAGCGTGTGATTACCAAATTGCAGACAATTTTGCCAAATTTCAGGCTATCGTGTTGTGAACTTATGACTGTACTCTATACCTGTCCAATCCATGTACCTGTCTAAATGTTTCTTAAAAGTTACGATAGTCACGATATGCAAAAAAGGTTGCCGACCCCTGGACTAAACCAAACCCTTGATCCTGTCCCGCCAGCCTTTGTGTTCATTGATATTTTATTCACAATATTAGGATTTCGTAGATGGGAGAGAGAGAGATAGGTTGAATGAATGAATGAAAGAAAGAAAGAAAAAGGTTGCTCAACATATAATTAGAGATCACAACAAAGAAACAAGAGAATATATATGTGTTATATATTTATGTACGTATATGTCACAAGTGTATATATATGCATCATATATATATAATGAATATATGTGTTTATATATATAAGAAATTTGATATAAAAATTAATTCAAACACAGGACATTTAAAACGATTTTTTTTTAAACATTTAAAAACACACAAACTGTTCCCCTGCAACGCTGATTACAGCAAGTTTAATACAAAAATCAATTCAAAGACAGGACATGAGCCATTTTAAATTAATTTTAAAAAAACATTTAAAAACACGCAAACTGTTCCCCCGCAACGCTGATTACACTGCGAGAGGCATAACTGGTCGGGTTGGGATTACTGAAATGGCAGAAGTTACGTTCCGTTGCGTACTACAAGTCAGTCCATTGGATTTTGCAGGAGTGGACCATCTTGCTCCGCTCTAAGATCTTTGGTTGGACCTGCCTTACTCCACACTGGTTTCCCTGTGCTGAGCCTTGAGCCTCCTTTCCCTTGCTGCACCCTACCAACAATGTCTGTATGCCTCAGACCTGCTTGTGCTTCTCCTACTGCTTGCTTTGAGTTCCACTTCCTCCCTCTATTTACACTTGGCACCAGGTTACGAACTAAGGTATCCTTACTCCCTGATAATTGCAACTCTAACCTCGCCTTAGCACCTTTAAACTCCTCTGTTAGGCTAGACTTAGATTTTTCTTAATTTTTCAAGTTCTTTGGTATTGTTGAGGGAAAAAGAAAGCCACATTCTGTTCAGTCATAGTCATTCAGCCCAACTTGCCCATGCAGACCAAGATGGCCCATCTACACTAGTCCCACCTGCCCGCGTTTGGCCCATATCCCTTTCCTATCCATTATTAATTTCATATTGTAATCTGAAATTACAATATTACAAATAATTACAAATTACAGAGGCCCAGGAGCGGTTGGAGCGGCGGGTGCAGCGTCCGGGCGGTAAGTTTAAAAACCGAGCACGGGGCTTTGTTCCACAGAGGCCCAGGAGCGGTTGGAGCGGTTGGAGTGCCCACTCTGCAACGTTCCATCACACTTCAAAAGAAGTGGTCTGGAGGAAGCTGCTGATTGGTGGAAGCGGACTAGAGGAAGCAGCTGATTGGGAGTAACCCCAGACTTGTATTTCTGCTTTCTGTTCGTACTTTTTAGTTAAGGGTTCAGTGAGTTAAGGGTACAGTGAGTTAAGGGTACAGTGCTTTTTAGTAAAGGTACAGTTTAAAGGATTAAGATTTTTATAGTTGGAGTGAGTTGATTTAATTTGGGGGTAAGCCATGTCAGTTGAGATCGGCCCCGCGGATTGCTCATCCTGCAACATGTGGGAGATCAGGGATATTGTCGGTGTCTCTGGTGACTACGTGTGCAGGAAGTGTGTCCAGCTGCAGCTCCTGGCAGACCGGTTGGAGCTGCGGTTGGATTCATACTGGAGCATCCACGATGCTGAGGTAGTCGTGAATAGCACGTACAGTGAGTTGGCCACACCGCAGGTAAAGGTTAAGCGGACAGAAAGGGAACGGGTGGCCACTAGCCAGCGTAGCAGTAGGCAGGTTCTGCAGGAGTCCCCTGCGGTCATCTTCCTCCTAAACAGATATACCATTTTGGATACTGTTGGGGGAGATGGCTCATCAGGGGAAGGCAGCAGCAGCCAAGTTCATGGCACCGTGGGTGGCTCTGCAGCACAAGAGGGGAGGAAAAAGAGTGGAAGGGCTATAGTAATAGGGGATTCAATTGTAAGGGGAATAGATAGGAGTTTCTGCGGCCGCAAATGAGTCTCCAGGATGGTATGTTGCCTCCCTGGTGCAAGGTTCAGAGATGTCTCTGAGCGGCTGCAGAACATTCTGGAGGGGGAGGGTAAACAGCCAGTTGTCGTGGTGCACATTGGCACCAACGATATAGGTAAAAAACGGGATGAGATCCCACAAGGTGAATTTAGGGAGCTAGGAGATAAACTTAAAAGTAGGACCTCAAAGGTAATAATCTCTGGATTACTACCAGTGCCACGTGCGAGTAGAAATAGGAAGATATTTCAGATGAATACATGGCTTGAAAAATGGTGCAAGGGGGAGGGATTCAAATTTCTAGGGCATTGGAACCAGTTCTGGAGGAGGTGGGACCAGTACAAACAGGACGGTCTGCACCTGGGCTGGAATGGAACCAATGTCCTTGGGGGAGTGTTTGCTAGTGCTGTCGGGGAGGATTTAAACTAATGTGGCAGGGGGATGGGAGCACGAGCAGAGAGACAGAGGGGTGTAAAATGAGGGTAGAAGCAATAGGCAGCAAGGCGAAAAGTAAAAGTGGCAGGCAGACAAATCCTGGGCAAAAATCAAAAAGGGCCACTTTTCAACATAATTGTATAATGGGTAAGAGTGTTGTAAAAACAAGCCTGAAGGCTTTGTGTCACAATGCAAGGAGCATTCGTAATAAGGTGGATGAGTTGAATGTGCAGATAGTTATTAATGAATATGATATAGTTGGGATCACGGAGACATGGCTCCAGGGTGACCAAGGCTGGGAGCTGAACATCCAGGGATATTCAATATTCAGGAGGGATAGACAGAAAGTAAAAGTAGTGGGGTAGCGTTGCTGGTTAGAGAGGAGATTAACGCAATAGAAAGGAAGGACATTAGCTTGGAAGATGTGGAATCGATATGGGTAGTGCTTGTTTTGCGTGGCCCCTTGGGCAAGAGTGACCATAATATAGTTGATGTCTTCATTAGGATGGAGAGTGACATAGTTAATTCAGAAACAAAAGATCTGAACTTAAAGAAAGGTAACTTTGAGGGTATGAGACGTGAATTGGCCAAGATAGACTGGCAATTGATTCTTAAAGGGTTGACGGTGGATATGCAATGGAAGGCATTTAAAAACCGCATGGATGAACTACAACAATTGTTCATCCCAGTTTGGCAAAAGAATAAATCAGGGAAGGTAGTGCATCCATGGATAACAAGGGAAATCATGGATAGTATCAAAACAAAAGATGAAGCATACAAATTAGCCAGAAAAAGCAGCCTACCAGAGGACTGGGAGAAATTCAGAGTCCAGCAGAGGAGGTCAAAGAGCTTAATTAGGAAAGGGAAAATAGATTAGGAAAGAAAACTGGCAGGGAACACAAAAACTGACTGCAAAAGCTTTTATAGATATGTGAAGAGAAAAAGATTAGTTAAAACAAATGTAGGTCCCTTGCAGTCAGAAACAGGTGAATTGATCATGGGGAACAAGAACATGGCAGACGAATTGAATAACTACTTTAGTTCTGTCTTCACTAAGGAACACATAAATAATCTGCCGGAAATAGCAGGGGACCGGGGGGTCAAATGAGATGGAGAAACTGAGTGAAATCCAGGTTAGTCGGGAAGTGGTGTTAGGTAAATTGAATGGATTAAAGGCCGATAAATCCCCAGAGCCAGATAGGCTGCTTCCCAGAGTGCTTAAGGAAGTAGCCCCAGAAATAGTGGATGCATTAGTGATAATTTTTCAAAACTCTTTAGATTCTGGAGTAGTTCCTGAGGATTGGAGGGTAGCTAATGTAACCCCACTTTTTAAAAAGGGAGGGAGAGAGAAAACGGGGAATTACAAACCAGTTAGTCTAACATCGGTAGTGGGGAAAATGCTAGAGTCAGTTATTAAAGATGGGATAGCAGCACATTTGGAAAGTGGTGAAATCATTGGACAAAGTCAGCATGGATTTATGAAAGGTAAATCATGTATGACGAATCTTATAGAATTTTTCGAGGATGTAACTAGTAGAGTGGATAAGGGAGAACCAGTGGGTGTGTTATATCTGGACTTTCAGAAGGCTTTCGACAAGGTCCCACATAAGAGATTAGTATGCAAACTTAAAGCACACAGTATTGGGGGTTCAGTATTGATGTGGATAGAGAACTGGCTGGCAGACAGGAAGCAAAGAGTAGGAGTAAATGGGTCCTTTTCAGAATGGCAGGCAGTGACTAGTGGGGTACCGCAAGGCTCAGTGCTGGGACCCCAGCTATTTACAATATATTAATGATTTGGACGAGGGAATTGAATGCAACATCTCCAAGTTTGCGGATGACACGAAGCTGGGGGGCAGTGTTAGCTGTGAGGAGGATGCTGGGAGGCTGCAAGGTGACTTGGATAGGTTGGGTGAGTGGGCAAATGCATGGCAGATGCAGTATAATGTGGATAAATGTGAGGTTATCCATTTTGGTGGCAAGAACAGGAAAGTAGACTATTATCTGAATGGTGGCCGATTAGGAAAAGGGGAGATACAACGAGACCTGGGTGTCATGGTACACCAGTCATTGTAAGTAGGCATGCAGGTGCAGCATGCCTACTTGAAGAAAGAGATAATAAAGAAGAATGGAATAACTTACTACGATAAAAAACTTCATTCGAGATATATTCGTACATTTCAGAGTATAACATTTCATCTATTCCTTGGCTCGAGTGCTAGTCAGGTTCTTGTGCTGAACCGTTCTGACCCTTTAAATAATCAATAAAGGGAGACCATGTTCCAACGAATAGTTCCTGTTTGTCCAACAGGACAAGTCTAATTCTTTCCAAGTGTAAGGTCTCTGTCATTTCTATAATCCACATTTTGATTGTGGGGGTTCTGACCCTTTAAATATTTCCAAAATTTTAGAATTAATTTTTTCCCAGTTATTATACTATAATCAATAAAGTTTCTTTGAGTTGTTGTAAATGTTTGATTTAGTTCTAATGTTCCTAGTATTATTAATTTTGGATCCGGGTTCAATTGAGTGCTGGTCACTTTAGATATTATTCTGAAAATATTTACCCAGAATTTTTTAATTTTTATGCAATTTGCAAACATATGAGATAAGTTAGCTTCTAAATGTTGACATTTATCACATATAGGTGAGATATGTGGAAAGATTTTATTTAATTTTGTTTTAGAGTAATGTAACCTATGTATTACTTTGAATTGTATTAGAGAGTGTCTGGCATTTAATGAACATTGATGTATGTGTTGTAAACTTTCTTCCCAAGTATCTTTCGTTATTATTTGATTTAGTTATTTTTCCCATGTTTGTCTGTGTAAGTCCGTCGATGGAATATCGCTGTCTAATAAAATATTATATATATAAGATATTAATTTTTCTGTATTAGGATGTTTATTCCAACAGTCGTCAAAAATTTCTGAATTTCTAATTCTAAAGTTTCGAGTATTTGCTTTTACGTAATCTCTAAGTTGAAGATATCTGAAAAAATCATTTACTTGAAGTCCATAAGTCTGTTGCAACTCCTGAAATGAAAGAAAAGTGCCTTCCTTATAAAGTTGTCCCATCTTTTTAATTCCATAGTTTTTCCATTGTGTGAAACCTTTGTCTATTTTCTATGTTTCTATGAAAGGTGTTTAAAATTGGAGAAAGTCTCAGAAAAAGGAATATAGCATTGCAATCTTTTTGGATGCTGTCACGCCATTGATTAATTCACTACAATATATCCGACTTTGTAAGGGAGTCTAACATTGCGGCATCCAGTGGTATGATTTCTTTACCTTCAATTAACCCTTGCTTTGCCTCCCTCTCGGTCCCTCCCTCATCCTAGTTCTCCGGCTAGTTACACTGTCCTCCTGATTAAATTTTACTGATTGCATGCCTCCTTGTCACCTTCCCCATAGCAAACAATGCACCATTCTTAATTCCCTTATCATCGTCTGCTTTGATCTGTGTTTTCACACCTTACCCTTCCATATCTCTATGTCTCCCTCTCCCCTGACTCAGTCTGAAGAAGGGTCTCAACCCGAAACATCACCCATTCCTTCTCTCCAGAGATGCTGCATCCTGCTGTTACTCCAGCATTTTGTGTCTATCTTTGGTGTAAACCAGCATTTGCAGTTCCAAAACATCTCTGTTTCCATTGTGGGTTTGACTGGAAATTTAAACCTGTTTATGATGTTCTTTAATTCTAATTAATAAGAGATGGGGAGGGAAATTGATGCTGTCTCCCGGCATTTAGGCAGGTGCTGTAAAACCTCAAACACTTGGTGTGGCCTCTAATGCTGCACCAACATTTATTGATTATCTCTAGGTTGATTTGAGACAACTTGATCACTGTCAGAGGGCAATTGAAACAACCATTGCATACAAACCGGACTTGGCAGGTGCAAGACTTGTTTTCTAATTTAATGTTTTGGGGCTTTACAACAGTCAGATTCATGTTATGTCAATTTGAATATCCTCCACAGATTTATTGAAGTTTGCAAAATCAAAGAAATTAGTTCATTACAATTAGACTGCATACACTGAGGGAGAGATGCTGTCACTGTTATTGCCCCATCCAACTCATACCTTTTTCCTGGAGTTGCTGTAAACTATGCAGATGTCAGCATCTCAGCTGCTATCCATAGTGGAAAGGTCTGCTCCAAGTCTCTCCACCAATGGAGGAGCCATGGTAGTGTGCTGCTCTGCAAATCCCACGTCACCTTCTGATAATTGACATTGATGCATACGATTACTCTAGCACAAAGCACCGACTAAAGTGAACAGCAGCAGTATTTTTCAGCTGACTCTCAGCACCAAGTGCAGGTAACTTCGTACCATGCTTCCTATTACTATTTTTTTCATCCAGCCAGACTTAGATGAGAAAGCAACAAGTTTGTAATTGTGCGTTATGTGTTATGTTTTGGGACTTTACAACAGTGGTTAATTTTAATGATAGCTGTTTTGTATTTCCATGTACTGTATTTAAAGCTGATTAATTGTAATCCCATCATGTAGGATTTAGGTCACATTTGGAGGATTAAAAGCCAGATCTTCTCTATTACTGGTCTAATGAAGTAACCATTATAGTTTTATGCAACTTGCTTGTTCACGCTTTTGAATTGAAAAGGCATGAATGGGAAAATACTTGATTTGTGAATTTTGGCTGACGCACAATGACAAACTTTATGCTTTCTCATCTAAGTCTGGCAGCACAGTAGCATGGCTCATGCACTGGTGGAGAGACTTGCAGCAGACCTTTCCGCTATGGATAGCGGCTGAGATGCTCACATCTGCATAGTTTACAGCAACTCCAGGCAAAAGGTATGTTGGATGGGGCAATAACAGTGACAGCATCTCTCCCTCAGTGTATGCAGGCTTGTAATAAACTAATTTGATTTTGCAAACTTCAATGAATCTGTGGAGGATATTCAAATTGACATAACATGAATCTCAAATCTGTTTTATTCCTTAAGTCTGAGCTTTGCACCTAACTCAGTGCACCTGGACAAAAGCAGGAACTTATGAGTATTCTTTTATAAAATTGTTCTGTGGAATTCCTTTCTTAAGTTAACATTATGTAATGGCACCTGTGTTTTTGCAGTTTGAATTGCACTTTATTGCTATCCCCATTCTCTAATTGTTATCAGTTATATTAGATGATTTGCATTTAAAAAGGAAGAAATGTGGTGGAGACCAGTCACTAAGACAGAGATCATAAGATCATAACATCATAAGACATAGGACCAGAAGCGAGTCTGCTCATTCGATCATGGCTGATCTATTTTTCCCTCTCAACCCCATTCTCATGCCTTCTCCCTGCAACCTTTAACGCCCTTACTCATCAAGCGCCTATTAATGCAAGGGTTCACATGGAGAATGTACAAACTCCTTACGGACAGCAACTGTACTCAGGGTCGAATCCAGGTCTCTGGCGCTGTAAGACAGCAACTCTACCGCTGCACCACCGTACCGGCCCAATTATTGCTATAAAATCTGCTTTATTGAAGAAATATGGACGGTATGTTTATTTTGGGCTGATTATATCAAATTGCTTCAGGAATTCGCTGCATTGCAAGAATTAGGTAAATGCCATTGACTCCAGGTTGCAGCAAACAGACAGCACCAAATGCAGCCTCACAAACACTAATGGTTTCGTGCATCTAGCAGATGTTATTACATTTTTACATACCTTGTGTTGAAATTATTCTATCTGCACACGTAAAAAAATCAAGGTTATATCTGTTTCAACTAATGCTGATGTGAGTATGTCTGCATCAGAATAATGCACTCAATCCAATCTGCACTTGTTCCCTTTAAGTGTTTATCTAATTTCCTATAAGGAGTTCTGAATGGCACAGCTTCAATCACCACTTGCATTAATGTATTATACGCTGAATGACCCATAACTTAATGTTTACTTCTAACTTGATCTTTCTACACCAAGGATTAATTTTGAATTCATGACTTCTTCTTACTGATTCACCATTCAGTGGAAATAATCTATCTATCTATATATTACTAAAACTCCCATCTTGTTTGTTTCTATGCATGTCTGTCTGCCTGTCTGTGATCTCTGATTCGGTGATGTCGTCAAATTACACCAAAATGGTACACAATAGCGCTACAATTTTTGGACCACATTACTCACAATTGCCGTGTTGTGGTTTGTATCAAGTTTCCTTCAGATTTATGTTATATTTCACAAGTTATTCACATTTTTTAATTTACAAAATCCCAATTTGAAAAAAAATGTCTTCCCTCTGCACTGGCACTTACAGCAATAAGTTCACAATGGGATTGTAGCCCTGCTCACTACAATGTTGCTATCCCAGGACACTGAGTCCTACCAGCCCTAGCAAGTTCAATTGCAAGCTACAATGTTGCAATCCATTTTTTATATTCCTGGCAGCAAGGTTTTTTTTAAAGTTTAATGAGGGTGGGTGAATAAGGGGAAATGAGCCACGTTGGGGGAACAGGGCCCAGCGGGTCCCACTTGGTCTAGTATATATTACTAAAACTCTCATCTTGTTTGTGATTCTGCGAGCGTGATCCAGGAACTAGGTCAAAACAGTACACGATAGAGCTACAATTTTTGAACCACCTTACTCACAATTCTCCTGTGGTGTGGTGTATCAAGTTTTGTTCAGATTGATCTTATATTTCACAAGTTATTCACAATTTCAACTTTAAAAAATCCTGTTGAGAAAGGATGAAAACTTGAACACTGCAGTGGCAGAGGTGGTAGTTGCTGGCAGTTTGCAGCTATGAGGTCACAATGGGATCTCATTTACATAAAAAGCCCGTGAACAGTGCTCCACCCGACAATGACATCACAATGGCATCTCATTTACATATACTACCTGTAAACAAGCACCAGAGACAGTGTATGATTTAAACACATCTTTAATCAGCACTGAAACTTAGCAGCGTTGCACTTGTCAGGATTGAGCTTGAGGTTGATCTTGACAGCACGCTCCAAGATGAGCCTGAGATTGTGATCGTGTTCCGCTGCGTCTTTACCATAGACGAGGATATCGTCGACAATAATGGCACAAGGCAGGTCCTCGAATAATTGCTCCATAGTTCTTTGGAAGACTTCACTGGCGGAGTTGATTCCGAATGGCATTCTCAGAAACTTATATCTGCCGAATGGGGTGGCAAATGTGGTGAGGTTTGATGACTTCTTGTCCAGCGCTATCTGCCAGAAAGAGTTCTTTGCATCGAGGACAGAAAATAGGGTGGCCATTCCAACCTTTGCCGCAACATCCTCGACTGTCTTCATGGGATGATGTGGGCGCTTAATGGCAGTGTTCAGGTCTTTAGGATTGATGCACAGGCGGATTTCATTTTTTCCCTTCTTGACTGTGGCAATCATGGTTGAGACCCAGTCGGTGGGGTTGCTGACTGCTTCAATTACGCCTTTGGAGGCCATGTCCTTCAGCATAGAGTGAACCCTGTCAGTCATGGCAAATGACAATTGGTGCGGGGGTCGGATGACGGGTGTCACATTGGGGTCAGTAATAATCTTGTAGGTCACAGGCAACTTGCCTAGGTTGTTGTCGAAAAGATCAGGGAATTCACTCAGCGGGCCCAACGAGATTTGCAGCTTGTGGACGGTTTTGTCAAAGGAAATCAGCCCCATTTCCGGACAGGCACGATTGCCAAGCAGGGTAACTGAATTAAAGTTCAAGACATAGAAGGTCAATTCCTTCATTGTTTTCTTTAGTACACATTTCAAGTTGGTTTTGCCCAAGGGAACCAGCACCTCCCCTCCAAAAGCATGTAAAGTGGATTTGTCCTTGATGAGTGGCTCGTTAGTCTAATCTTGTTAAAGAGGTTGATTGACATGGTGTTGACCTTCGTTGCCTTGTCTAATTTCGTGCCAAAATCTACATTGTTTACAGATATCGTCACGGTTGGATCAGAATTCTTGGCAGCAGCAATTGTTTTTTTTTTAAATCTCTGGAACTCTCTGCCACAGAGGGTAGTTGACGCCAGTTCATTGGCTATATTTAAGAGGGAGTTAGATGTGGCCCTTGTGGCTAAAGGGATCAGGGGGTATGGAGAGAAGGCAGGTACGGGATACTGAGTTGGATGATCAGCCATGATCATATTGAATGGCGGTGCAGGCTCGAAGGGCCGAATGGCCTACTCCTGCACCTATTTTCTATGTTTCTATGTTTCTATGCTGTAACGAGTAAACAGTTGGATCGTCTTGCGAGTTAATTGGGCTGTATTCGGGGGCGTTTTCGAGCTGGAATTGGGGAGTGAGTGTGTTGCTGTCTCGTTGCAAAAAATTGAGATTAGACTTGGGGCTGGACGAATTCTTTCCTCGGGCCTGAATTGCAGCCTGACAGACAGAGGCAAAGTGATTTAGCTTTTTGCAGTAATTGCATGCTTTCCCGAGGGCGGGGCAGGCTGATTGTTTGTTGTGTAAGTAGTTGCAGTTGGGACATCTCTTCGGAGGACCACTGTGAGCTGCCCGACTAGCTTGGGTCATAAATCGGCTGTTATCTGTGTATGTTCGCTGCCTAGTGAGGCCCGTCAGATTGATGGTTTTGGTTTCATGCGAACTGTCTATGGGGTCGACAAACTCGGCAGTTCTGCATGCATGTACAGCTTCATCAAGTTTTAAATCTGGCCGTCTTAGGAGCTCTGATCTCTAATGCCATTCACTAAAATGTCCCTCGTTAACTGATCAGTCAGCTGATCAACCGGCATATTCTGGAATCGGCAGCGCTGGGCTAAATACATCAAGTCTGAGATAAACGAGTCAACTCGTTCCCCGGGGAGCTGACGACGAGAGAAAAAACTTGCCCTATCCAAAATGTGATTTGAGGGCAGGTCACAGATCTGGCTTAGTTTATACAGCAGAACATTAGGGTCATCAGGAGATTCCGCTGGGGTTATTACCTGGTCGTTGGCATCGAGCATAACGGAATGTTCTGGATCGACGAATGGCATCTGGGCCCGCAAGGTTGAGCAGGAGAGAGGCCTTGACAGCATCTGGTTCGTTTCGGTGTGCAAAGTTCATGTAGTGCTGGTAATCAATTTCAAACGTGGCCCAGCGTTCGCTGATATCCGCATCAAAGACAAGACGGTCAGGCTTTCGACAAGAAGAAGCCATCGTAAAGTAAAACAAAAATTCACAAAAGATAAAATAAAAACCGTTATACAAGATGAGTGGATAAGACCAATTCTGACGCCATGTAACCAAGCACCAGAGACAGCATATGATTTAAACACATCTTTAATCAGCACTGAAACTTAGCAGCGTTGAGGACAATAGGTTGTCAGCACATCCTAGCTGCTCAGACTGGCAGTGCCGGGAACAAGCGTTAGTATAAGTGTTATAGTGGGGTGGAGTTAGTGATGCTGGCTTATGTGTGATTGGTTCACATGTATCATCAATCTACACTACCCATCAATAGTGTTCCACCCAGTGCAATGAGAGATTTTTTACATTGTTGTAAGGAGAGAGAGGGGAGGAGGAGAAATGTTATTTAAACATTGCATTTAGTGCGATAGGGGAGAGGTGAGGAGTGGGGGCGCAGGGAGAGGGGAGGAGGGAGAAGAGGGAGGAGGGAGAAGAGGGAGGAGGGAGAAGAGGGAGGAGGGAGAAGAGGGAGGAGGGAGAGAGGGAGAAGAGGGAGGAGGGAGAAGAGGGAGGAGGGAGAAGAGGGAGGAGGGAGAAGAGGGAGGAGGGAGAAGAGGGAGGAGGGAGAAGAGGGAGGAGGGAGAAGAGGGAGGAGGGAGAAGAGGGAGGAGGGAGAAGAGGGAGGAGGGAGAAGAGGGAGGAGGGAGAAGAGGGAGGAGGGAGAAGAGGGAGGAGGGAGAAGAGGGAGGAGGGAGAAGAGGGAGGAGGGAGAAGAGGGAGGGAGAAGAGGGAGGGAGAAGAGGGAGGGAGAAGAGGGAGGAGGGGAGAAGAGGGAGGGAGAAGAGGGAGGGTGAAGAGGAGGGGAGGGAGTGTTGGGGGATGAGGGAAAATGAGCCACGCCTGTGCAATTAGGGACTATGGGTGAGTGGTGGAACATTGCGTTGGGGTACAGGTTGCGTTGGGGGAATGGGTGAGTGGTGGAAACGGGTTGCGTTGGGGGAACGGGTGAGTGGTGGAATATTGCATTGGGGGAACGGGGCCCAACGGGTCCCACTTGGTCTAGCGCTATATAAATAAAATCTATTATTATTATTATTATCTTGTTTGTGATTCTGTGGCGTGCGTGATTCCGGAACTACGCCTAAACAGTACATGATAGTGCTACAATTTTTGGACTACCTTACTCACAATTATCCTGTGGTGTGGTTTATTAAGTTTTGTTCAGATTTTAAAAGTTATTCACATTTTCAACTTTACAAAATCCTGTTTGAAAAAGAATGACTTGAACACTGAAGTCGCAGTTGCTGGCAGTTTGCAGCTATGACATCACAATGGGATCTCATTTACATAAACTGCCCATGAACAGTACTCCACCTGACAATGACATCACAATGGGATCGCATCTACATAAACTGCCCAACTGTGTTCAACTCAGTGCAATGAGAGATTTGTTACATTGTTGCAAGGAGAGGGAGGGAGTGGGAGTGGGGGAGGGAGGAGAAATTTTATTTAAACATTGTGTTTAGTGGGGGAATGCGATAGGGGAGAGGTGAGGAGTGGGGGAGCAGGGAAAGTGTAGAGGAGAGAGGAGAGAGAAGAGGGAGGGTGAAGAGGAAGGAGATGGAGTGGGGGGATGAGGGCAAATGAGCCACATCTGTGCAGGTGGGGGCTATGGGTGAGTGATAGAATATTACATTGGGGAACGGGTTGTGTTGGGGAAACGGGTTGCGTTCGGGGAATGGGTGAGTAGTGGAAACAGGTTGCGTTGGGAGAAAGGGTGAATGGTGGAATATTGCGTTGGGGGAACGGGGCCCAACGGGTCCCACTTGGTCTAGTCTTTTATAATTCTGAACCATGCAAGCAATAATCTTTGGAAATCTCTACTCCAAAAGCTGTGGAGGTGGCGTTATTGAATATATTCAACCCATAATTGACAGACATTAGAATTGCAAGGGAGTCTAGGGGTATGTGGCAAGGAGAACTGGAAAGTGGCATTGAGGCTAAGATGGAATCAATCATGAATGACAGAGCAGGCTCAAGGGATTGAATGGCCTATACCTGTTATTTCTTATGTGTTCTTCAGGATTACAGAGAAAAGGGAGGAAAAGTGTAGATTAACCCTTATTAATTCATGTCATTTATAACCTTTACCACACATATGTGCATGCCACCCTTTACATGGTATTACGGTACTACACAAAGACTCTCTCTCTCTCTCTCTCTCTCTCTCTCGCTCGGGCACTCTAGTCAGTAAAGACAGACGCGAGCAGCTGGCTGTTTGAATGTTCCTGTTTACTGAATGGAATAAAGTTGGATTTCACCATGCGTGTGTTTTTCATATGGGTCGCCGATAAACATGGTGTCAGAAGTGGGATACGAACCCATGCCTCCAAAGGAAACTGGCACTATGGGAAAAAAAGGGCTCCATACCAGTTGCCTATGCCTCCCGTACCATGACCGACACTGAACAGCACTACGCTCAAATCAAAAAGGAGCTACTCGCAGTAACCTTTGCCTGCAAGAAATTTCAAGGACTTTATCTTTGGAAACCCAATCACGATCGAAAACGATCACCAGCCCCTGGTCAGTATCCTCAGTAAGCCGATCCACACGGCACCAGCGCGCTTACAACGCATGATGATGGAACTACAGAGATATGACATCAGACTAACCTACAAACGTGGTAAGGACATGCACTTAGCTGACACCCTCTCATGGGCACCTCGCCCAACCTGCGAAAAACACCTGTCTGATGATGAGCATGAGGTGTACAGTTATGATGGTCTCCTGCCTCCCATCTGCCAGTTTAGACATCCTAGTGTCACAAACAGCTACAAACGAAACGCAACAATCGCTGGCCACTGTCATCTGCCGCGGCTGGCCAGACAAACAGCACCACCTGCCACCAGCTGTCCGCCCATTTTTCCCTGTCCGTGACGAACTGGTCATTCAGGACGGCGTGATACTGAAAGGACATAAGTCAGTCATCCCGATGTCTCTTCACAGCAAGTACTTCGACATTGTCCATGGGGGCCATCCCGCTGCAGAAATAACCCTTCAACATGCGAAAGGAATGCTGTTCTGGCCAGACACAACTAACTACATTCTAGAGAAGGTTGGTGCCTGCCCGATCTGCAATAGCTTGACACCGCACCAACAGAAACAACCACTTCTCCTGCACCCCATGCCGGACTTACCCTGGTCCACAGTAGCAGCCGACATCTTCGAGTGGCACTGCCAACAATACCTGGTTTTAGTTGATTCCTACTCAGGATGGTTTGAAATCGACCTGCTCCATAGCCCGACCTCAGCCATGGTCATTCAGAAACTAACTCGCCACTTCTCTGTCCACGGAGCTCCCCTAAAGCTACTCTCAGACAATGGACCTCAGTTCTCTAGTCAGCTCTTCAGGAATTTCGTGAAAAACTGGGACTTACGCCACATTACCAGTAGCCCCGAGTACAGGCCTGGCTGAGCGCTCGGTAAAAAGTGCAAAAGAACTAATGGAACGCTCACACAGGGCCGGCTCTGATGTTTATCTCGACACTCAACCTTCGGAACACCCTCTCTTGGAATCTGCAGCTGAACGGCTCATGTCATGGCGAGCCCACTCCACTCTGCCTATGGCCAAGCAACTACTAGAACCATAAATTAGTGCGCCATCAGTTATCCAATCCCAGCTCCAACGGCGCCGCAACATACAATAAAATATTACGATAAAACCAGGTCTCCGCTTCAACCACTCAACAAGGGACAGGTTGTCCGTTTGCGGTCACTCCGAGGTTACGACCGCCTCGGAGTCATTCTGGGGTCCACCGCAGAACCACGCTCATACTTGGTCAGTATTGACAACGGCATTTATCGGCGAACCCTCCAACACCTCCTTCCGATTAATGATCCGCACCTCCACGTCCTTACCCGGACCAGCCCGCCAGTATTCCCTCATGCTCTGCAAATGCTGCTTCAGCAATTCCTCTGCCGGTACCGGCACCATCCCTGCCTTCCCCGGTGCCCCAATCTCCACCAGTGTCTTCTCCTCCGCGTTTGCCTGATAAGGGACTTGCTTCCCCAGCGAAGGATGAGGTGTCTTCTGGAGGTTATTATCGTACACGTGCAGGTCGTGTCTGTAAGCCAAACCCACTAATTGGAAAATTTACTGGCTATACCTGAACTGTGCATGACCTGTTTAGTTTTATGTGCTCTCATATGCAGTAAAATATGCCGCAGCTTATACTGGTGTTTTATATTTGCTCCACTAACCACTATATATGCTTTACTTCTTTAAGAGGAAGGATGTAGATTTTACTTCGGAGTCACGTGAGTGACTACGTGAAGAAGGCCGTCCCCACGCGTGCGTGTCGTTATGTCTGTCGCGTTGCGCAACGACCGACTGGTGGGCGCGCTGCTGCTTTCCAGTGGTAAGTTTAAACCTAAAGGTAAGTTAAAACTTAATTTCTAGGGTTTGTGTTTTGTGTTGCAGGAAGCTCCTTGCAGAGCTTGCCTGCTGGATTCGGGGCGAAGTCTGGATGGGCTGCGGGGGGATCTTTAGGACCGCGGGGAGCCCAGTCACGGACGGCAGGGAATCCCGGAAGTGCGGGTAGTGGCCAGCGGTCAAAATTCGCCTTTTTTCGAGTCACTGGCGGTAGAGCCAGCGGCTACAGACTTGGTGCCGGCAGTGAGCACCTTGGCTACCCCGCAGGGGAGAAAAAGCCACTAAAAGTCTGTCAGGGCCCTGGATGAGTCGGGCCAGGAGGACTCTTCTCCTTCTATGGGCAGTGTGATTGGAAAACTGACCCATCTGGAGTACCTATTGGAGAGGTTGCTCCAAAGAGATATGCTCCAAAAACAAAGGGAACTATCTGAGCCCGGGTATTATGGAGAACCTGTGGCAGCGGCACCTGTGTCAAGGCTGCTTGATGTCTCCCTCTCTGAGGAAGGGAGCATAAGAGGCCAGTTTTATACTGAGTCAGATGCAGGTATCCACAGAGGCCTGTGGCAGCACCTGTTCTCAGGGCTGCCTACGAATCTCCTTCTCTGTGGAGGGGAGTGCGAGTGGTCAGTATGTGACTGACTTCAAATTCAAAGTATGTCCGTGGAACATACTGGAGCACATGCATATGGCTCTAAGGAAATACTCGCATATGAAAGGGTTACTGCTGTGGGCAGAAAACCCGGAAGGGGCCAGAGTTTCCCCTCACGCTACAAGTGCCGGCAGTGAACAGCGCTATCAGTGGTGACATTGGAGTAAATGAAACCAGCCGCCGAATCTTCTCTTCAGGTAAGACTTATCCAACAGGTATAACTGGATGAGGAAGCTAAAGCTGTCGGGCTGATTAAAGTACCAACAACGAACAAAGCTTCATCGTATCGGCGACAACACACCCCACGCCTCATGGGCAGTAAGCAGTTCACTGAAGCTGGTGGCAGCTTGAAAGCTGCGCAGAGGCCAAAGTCCAAGCCGGTCTCAGGAAATGGAATCCACATACACTACCATTCCTACTCTCCTATCAAGGACGGGAATAGAACCCACATCAGGGGCCGTTGGGCTTACCATAGACCACCGGTAACCATGGAGGTAGGTGGGTCTGGTTCTTCCGAAACATGGGGTAAGTAGACCATTTACAAGTTGGTGATATTTACAATTGGTTTTTGTACAAATGATAATGATAGTATGAGATTGGGTTGTTATTGCACAGTACAAGGGTACCAAGCTTGGCTTGGATTTGGGGCCAGAGTTGTCTTTCGAGGCAGGCTCAGTGTTATGGCCAGGATTGCCTTACGGAGCTAGCTCAGAATTATGGCCAGAGTTGTCTTTCGAGGCAGGCTCAATGTTATGGCCAGGATTGCCTTACGGAACAAGCTCGGAATTATGGCCAGAGTTGTCTTTCGAGGCAGACTCAGTATTACGGCCAGGATTGCCTTCCGAGACAAGCTCGGGAATTGGCCAGAATTGTCTTTCGACGCAGGCTCAGAATTATGGCCGGAGTAGCCTTTCAAGGCAGGCCCAGTATGATGGCCAGAGTTGTATTTCAAGGCAGTCTCAGTATTATGGTCAGGATCACCTCTCGAGACAGGCTCGGGTATCTGGCCAGAGTTGTGATTTAAGGCAGGCACGGAATTATGGCAGGCGTTGCCTGTTTTATTGTAAAAGATGGTGGATGTCGGTTCATAGTTGATTTAAACTCACATTTGCAACATAGATTTTCAGTATATGGTACTTCGTTACTGTCTAACAAACTGATTTCTTTAAAGATCTTTATGGCATGCATCGATTTCAAAGATACATAATATTTCAGGTCCCATTCACAGGGATCCCAGAAGTCATTTGGAATTTATCTGGATGGAGCATGATAACAGTTAATGCGTTGTAAATGGGGTAATTTCAGCTCCCAGCTCATCTACCTATTAACTAAACCGGTGCTGGGACTGCTCAGAGCTCAAAAAACACTTGTTATGCCTTTACTCGATGAGATTCTTAATGCTGTGTTTTGCTAAAATCAACTGTTTTTCAGCCACAACTATATTTGAGAGATTGAGGTAAATTTAAGTTGATACCAACTACAGCTGTTGTTTTAGGTTGTACCTTTAACTATTATTTATCTGTGACTCTGCTCTGGGGCAAGTGATTGGAATCAATAGAAGCCAGTAACAACCTTGTTATCAAGCAGCAGTCTTCAATTCATTAAGTGTAATTGGCATTTAACAGCTGTGTTTCAGCTGTGCAATTGGGCCTTTGCATTATCAGAACTTACAATGTGTAAAGTAGTAATCTCTTAAGTGCCAGTTAACTCATTGTTACAGACCTATGCTATTAACAGCTGAAGCCATCAGGGTCACGATGGTGGATGAACAATATTCAGCATTGCTCCAGTAGTTTTGGTCAATAATCTTCAGTTGTATTTACAGACTGATGCTAGTGCTTAAAGATGGGAAATTACAAATGCCATTTCTAGTTATGGAGGGATGGGATTTGCATGAATTACCAATTCTTCAGTTATTGGTATCAACTACCTATAGACACTAGGTGCATACTATGGGTTAAAAGGTTTGTTGTGCGGATATGCATGATCTGCATGCTCAATTCCAGGTTGATACACTGTGGTGGTGGCTTATGTTGGTCACATGGGTGCAATCAAGTCAAAGTATCCTGTCATAATTTACCCAATTTTATTTGGCACTGGTGTATCATCACGTAAATCAATGACAACACAGAATGGATGTTGCATCACTAGTATTTTATGACATTATGCCTCGATGGAACACCAAATATCGATATGTTTGCATCCAGGCTCATTCACCAGGTTGTAAAGACATGTGGCATCGCAGTGGCAAGAGATACATTCTTGCTACACGATGGAGGAATGTTCTTTTGTGGCGTTGCTCCATTTTACCTCATCAGTCGGGTCTTGCAATGATTCAGCAAGATCCCGCTTTAGGGTTTTCGTACTGTCTGACTGGCCTATGTACCATGGTTTCCCGCAAATGTTGGGAATTATAGTAGAACCTTATATGGGGTTTCTAAACATAAAACCTGCTGATTCAGCCTGGGACTCGGGGAACCAGCCTCTGTATGATTAATCAATTCATTGCCTTACAGAATCTGAGAAGACAGCTCCTGCGGCTTGGGTTGTCAGACCAATCCATGTATGTGCTCACTGCACAGTGCAGGGATAGCACCAAAAATAGCAGTACATTTCCTCTTCAGGAGATGGGAAGCGTTCTGCTTAAGTGTTATGTTACATATAATATGGCACGGACACCGACGTCTTAGAGTTCATTTTTCTATGGGCCCTTGACAATAAATTAAGTTATAGTCCCATTAACCGTGCTTAACGTGCTTTCTCATCATATATGCTGCAGCGAGCGGGACCCAGCTCTGTCGGGTCTCGCCCTCTGATTCTAGTTTATTAAGGATATCTTTACACATGTTCTCCCAGACCCAAGTACACGGAGTATGGGATATTGACATTGTGTTGACACTGCTTCGCCGGGGGCTCCAGCTATATCCCTACCTTGGGCTCGGGGCTCATAAGGTATCCCATTGCTGCTGTTCTCAGCACAACGGGTCCATTCATTACATAAATTTCGACTGGACAGGATGGTTATACCTACTTATATATTTCATGTTTACGATTTATTTACGCAGGGTAGCCCAGGGGTGTTAGGTCTCAAACTAGTTCCCATGGCATACCCCATGCACCTTTGGTTATGTGTGGTCACACGTTTACAACATTACGTCAAGGTCACCTAGAGCCTTAGAGACTCTCATACTACCTATGTAGTTAGTTACTAACAACCTCATAAGAAGGTATCAGTTTAGACTACCTCCAGGTGGTTAAAATGGTGTTCTGGCTCATACAGGAGTAGATACTAATTTCTAATCTCACTCCACCAGGGCTGCTACTACATCAGCAGCAAGGGTTATGTATGGTCCTCCGGACCACATCCTGCCGACTGCAGGATGGTCTAATGTACGAGGTTTCCAAACATTTTATTTTAACCCACTGCTAGACCAGGGGTATTTGCCAACTCTATTTTAGGTTCTATTTCATAGTTTTCCCCCTCGGATGAGAGGGGTTACTTTTATTATTGTTATTTGTTCATTTATCAGCATCAGCATGTTTTAAATCTATGTCATGTCTGTATGCATTATGAATGTTTCCTTTATCTGTGGTCAACTCATGCAGTAGTGCTTGTGTGGACTCGTTTTCCACGGCATGAAATCACAGAGCTTCAAAATCTTCATGTAGTCACTCACATGACTCCGAAGTAAAATAGTAAGATTAACCGAGAACTTACCAGTTTGAAGTTTGATCGTTATTTTATGAGGAGTTACGATGAGGGATTACGTGCCCTCCGCTCCCGGCCCTCGTAACATAACGATCTTTCTGTAAGTTCTAGTCAACTCTAATCTTACTATGTTAGTTCAACACTGTTATCTGTGATTTCACACCGCTGCTTTGAAGATTGATGCGCACGCGTGGGGACGGCCTTCTTCACGTAATCCCTCATCGTAACTCCTCATAAAATAATGATCAAACCTCAAACTGGTAAGTTCTCGTTTAATCTTACTATTAACCCTTATTAATTCATGCAATTTATAACCTTCATCACACATATGTGCATGCCACCCTTTACATGGTATTACAGTACTACACAAAGACTCTCTCTCTCTCTCTCTCTCGGGCACACTGGTCAGTAAAGACAGACGCAAGCAGCTGGCTGTTTGAATGTTCCTGTGTACTTAATGGAATAAAGTTGGATTTCACCATGCGTGTGTTTTTCATATGGGTCGCCGATAAACAAAAAGGAGTCCAGGTCGACATCACCTCAGCCAAGAGCTTATTGAATGGTGAACCAAGCATGAAGGTATCGAACACCAGTGAATCTTTCATAGGTAGCATGGTTAAAATGGATGGTTTCCTGCATTCCTTCACCATTGCTCCTACTTTGCCAACTCTTGTAATTTCTTACCAGACCACGCACTTAATAAATAAATTACTGTGCCTGCCTATAATACCCTGAAATACTGAATTCAAACCCATTTCTTTGCTTGATCTAATTATCTTTTAGATTAAGTGCTAACACATCATTCAAAATGGTACATATTAATCATAAAAGTAAAGAGTAAATATAGGACTGATATCTCCTTTGAAAACTTTGAAACCTATATTAGAATTTATCATAGCACTCCCATGTTAATTATGTAACTATTTGGGTCAAAAGTGGTGCAGTTCAAGCAGTTGAATCATTTGGATTACATCACAAGTGATAAATAGAATAATGTTGCTTAATTTAACTCGAGAAGTGGCCATTTTATGATTCTCCAGGTGAAAAGAAGTTGCCAGGTGTATAAATAAAGCCCCACAACATCAGCCAACTGTACCTGTAGATACCTGTAGATAATTTGGGCAGCTTACAACCCAGTGGTATGAATTTTGATTTCTCTAATTGTAAGTAACTCTTGCATTCCTTCTCTCTCTCTCCGTTCCTCCCCCACCCTAGTCATTCTACTAGTTTCAATGTCCTCCTGCTTAGTTTCACTGTGTGTACCACCTCGTTATCTTCTCTTCCACAGCCAACAATGGGCCACTGTGGGCTCCACCTTTCCTTGATCATCCTTGCTGGCCTTGATTTGTTCTTTTCATACCTTTCATACTTTTGTTCTTTGTACCTCCTCATACCTCCAGTTTCCCTCTCCCCTGAGACTGAAGAAGGGTCTCCACTTGAAACGTCACCTGATGTTTTAGGTTACGTTTAAGGTCGAGACCATCATATATAATGCGGGTTAGGCAGCATCTCTGGAGAAAAGGAATAGGTGACATTTCAAGTCAAGATGAATTCACACACAGAGATCTAACACTCCTAAGAATTGGAGTGGAAGCAAGTCATTCTAGAACTTAAAAGATCTGTAATTTGTATCAGGATAGATGAGTGGATGCTGCATTTATCTACAGGTCTCATCAGAGTGGATATTTATTAGGGCAAAATACTGGCACACACTTAACAACCAGTTGTTACAACCTTACTGCATTAAATAATGCAGTCATATATTAAGGCTCATAGGTGAGTGAAGCAAATGTTTTATTGCCTCTTTCATTACTTCTAAAGCAAATTGTACATGGATTAATTCTAGGTGCATTTTTTTGTTTGATTTCAATTAACATCAGAAAGCAGCCCCCGGTGAGCATCTGTGAACTCTTTGATCTTAAGTTTGCCCATGACTATAATTATAATGTGTAGAACAGAACTGCAGAGTTTGAAGATAGGCACAAAATGCTGGAGTAACTCAGCAGGACAGGCAGCATTCTGGAGAGAAGGAATGTGTGACATTTCGGGTCGAGACCTTTCTTCAGGAATAATTTATAATGTAGTGTATGCAACGCCCACATAAAGGACCAAGGGCAACTGCCTCAAGATCAATCCACATCAGTTGCTTTTGTTCACTGGGTGATTTTATCTCATTTAATTCCATTGAGATTACCATGTCAATAGAATGATTGATAATTATTCCACCCACTCCAGTTTTTCAGGTTTTGTGGAATCAGCATTTTAGTGTCTGACAATCATAATTTTTACTTTGGAGAAATATCAAAATTGCATCACCTCGTACGGGTTTAGAGTCACTTTGTGCCACTGAGAGGAACTGGCTTTCTTCAAAAGTTCATAAGTTGTAAGAGCATAATTAGCCCATAGGTCATTCAGCCCATCATGTCTACTCCGCCATTCAATCATGGCTGATTTATCTTTCCCTCTCGACCCCATTTGCTTGCATTCTCCCCGATAACCTGTACCAATCATGAATCTGTCAATCTCCGCCTTAAAAATATCCATGGATTTGGCCACCACAGCCTTCTACGTCAATGAATTCCACAGATTTACCAACCTCTGACCAAAGAAATTTCTCACCTCGTTTCTGAAGGTACGTCCTTTCATTCCAAGGCGAGTCAGTAGACTGACTCTCTCCCCCCCCCCCCCCCCCACCCCATCTTTGCACATCCCCAATCCTTTCACTCCTCATTTTAATTTCATGTATATTGCGTTAATTTCCCTCCTGGGATAAAATAAAGTTCTATCGTATTGTATGGCCTCAGTTCCTAGACTCTCTCACTACTGGAAACATCCTCTCCACATCCACTCTGTCCAGGCCCTACAGTATCTGATTTAACAATCAGCCTCATTTCACGCTGTAATCTATAAATAGAGTAGCTTGTCTTCTATTTATCATTTGCTGTTGCTTGTCTGCCGTGCACACAACCTCCACAATCTTGTACTTAGTGACAATGACTGAGCAAAAATACTATATATAGAGCCCAGGAAACCTCCTTGTTCGCCTCCAACACGGAATTTCAGTGAATGCTTGTGCAGTACTTCATCATCATGCGAGGCTCCAGAAACAAAGGGAAGTGGATAAATCCTAAAAATCAGCACGGACAGAGCCAGAAAACATAGATTTTAAACCAGCAGGTATCGTCAAACATATCCAAAGAGCTGATTCATTCAAAACTGATAAACATTTGGAGATCAAACTGCCAAGTCAGATAATAAAGATGAAATTGTAAATTCTTACTGGAGAGCCAGAGCCATTTTATATTCTGAACGTCTATGCTCTTAATAAAGAATGACAACCAAACCTGGTCAAGAGTAAGGGATTGGTTATGGGGGGAATGAAAAGGGGGTGGAGGTTGGTGATAAGTGACCAAGATTTAAGCAGCACCCATTTTAGTTTGGTTTGGTTTAGTTTAATGTACAATAAACAGGCTATTAAGGCCAACTGGTTGATATTGAAATGTTTGCTTCGCTTACCCTATACAGTTGCTGACGTAAAGCATCAACTGAGGATGGATGTACCCATTTATTTCCACCTCACACTCTCCTCCACTCATGGGCAGCTCACTGTCCTACATTCGAGAGATATTAGCCACAGGCCAAAGAAAAATGTGACATACCTAATATTTACTTTGTAGATCATAGAACAAGAAACTAATCGATGGAACTGTGATCATTTTTATGGCGGCTAATAGACAATAGACAATAGGTGCAGGAGTAGGCCATTCGGCCCTTCGAGCCAGCACCGCCATTTAATGTGATCATGGCTGATCACACTATAGACAGTCATAGAACAATCATAGAAAATAATAAATACAGTTACTATGAACTTAAACAAAAGGCCCAAAACATCAGTTTATAGCCATTGTTGCATACTTTAAAAAAAAATGTTTACAAGGGGAGAGATAAGTAGATAATTAATTGGGGAAATATATTTCTTATCTTGCCTTCAAAAGGTGATAGTGTGCAATTTTCTTGAACTTACCAAGAGGTTATCTTCTAACTGCTCTATAAAATGGACCAACAATATAGAGTTTTGCCGATTATTTCACCAATGACTTACACTCGGTCCGACTGGATCTCCTGGTTGCTAACTATTTTAACTCCCCTTCCCGTTCCCATCCTGACCTTTCTGTCCTGGGCTTCCACTATTGCCAAAGTGAAGCCATACTCAACTGGAGGAACAGCACCTCATATTCCGCTTGGGTAGCTCCAATTCTCCCAATTTTAGGTAAACTCTTCTACCTCTGACCCTCACCCTCCCATTTCTCCCCCTCCTTCTCCCCCACATTCCTTCCTCTGGCTTCACAATTCGCAACTTTTCAATCCTTCTGTCTCGCACCGTCTGTTTTAATCTCTGGCCATGGTTACAACCATCTGCCTCTCAAACAGCCCCCTTCACCTGTGTTCACCTGTCCTGCCACACTTTGCCCTGTCTCTCCTCTCTCCCAGCATTCTTGACCCCACCCCACCACAATCAGTCTGAAGAAACATCACCTATCCACCTACTGCAGAGATGCTGCCTGACCTGCAGAGGTACTACAGCGCTTGCACTTGCGTCTGCACTTCCTTGTTTCTACAAGATGTTAAAATGGATAGATTGAACCAAGACATCAATACTCTTACCCTGTGAATGTATGTTATTAAAAAAAACTCATGAAGAGGGGTCCGATCCAAAACGTCACCATCCTTTTTCTCCAGAGATGATGCCTGACCGGCTGAGTTATTCTCGCACTTTGCGTCTATCTTCATTTGCCTTGGTAAATGTTTTGAAATAAGTATTGTAGTGGATTATGGCAGATATGTAAGAAGGTGCTACCTACCTGTCCAAGGCAATGACTGTGAAGCTGAGAACTGTGACCGAACAGAAAACTTTATGCAGGAATTTGATAGTTTTGCAGAACAGGCAACGTGTAGATCCACCAGCAGCAGTGGGGACTGGCACTCAGGATGATATCGAACGGCACGCAAACAACACTTGCACAGATTCCAGCGCAGGCCAGGTTTTTGATGAAACGATTCGTGACGGACTTGAATATTGTTGTGTGACATGTTGACCACAACACCATTAGATTCCCTGTGATAAAAGTTAAATGGCAGAATTGTGAAAAACATGAAGGGGCAAAAAACAGAAATCACAGTCTTTTTAACATTATTTAAGACATAGGCATGGAAAGCAAAAAACAATTTATTTTACTTGTTTTACAGAAAAGATAAAACAATTGAATGAACAATCCTTTACTTTCGCTTTAGAGATACAGCACCGAAACAGGCCCTTCAGCCCACCGAGTCCGCACCGACCTGCGAATACAGCAAGTTATGTTCACAATCCCACAAACTCCAGTTGATCTCATCAAGGTCAAAGTTGCTCTAATACTTCAAAGACCAACATCATATTTTCTTACGTGCAGGTTTGTAATTTTATTGACTTCTGTTAATTGTCCCTGGTGTGTAGGATAGATCTAGTGTGCAGGTGATCATTGGTCGGAGCGGATTTAGTGGGATGAAGGGCCTCGTTCCACGCTGTATCTCTAAACTAAACTTTAATCTCTGATGATTACACGCTTCATTTTGGACCCCTTTTATGAGAATTTTGAGTACAAAATCTATTTAAACAGGAATGAATACAGAGATTCCTAAAAAAAAACCACATAGTATTGTAGAAAAAATCAGGAAGTTTCAAGACAATCTTTCATTGGCATATATTAGTTGGGCCAAAGGGCCTCTCTGACTCATGCCATTTATATACAAGATCAATTCAGCTCAGCCCATTCCCTATACTGCACACATTGCCCTGTATTTTTCCAATTATTTATCCACTACAATGAAATTGCTGTGCACAATATCTATCTATCTATCTATCTATCTATCTATCTATTCTATCTATCTTCTATCTATCTATTCTATCTATATCTTCTATCTATCCATCTATCTTTACTCTTCTATCTATATCTTCTATCTATCTATCTATCTGTCTATCTATCTATCTATCTATATATATCTTCTATCTATCTATCTATCTATCTATATCTTCTATCTATCTATATCTTCTATCTATCTATCTTCTATCTATATTCTATACTTCATCTACCTACCTACCTACCTCCCTACCTACCTCCCTCCCTCCCTCCCTCCCTCCCTCCCTACCTCCCTACCATACTATTACTAAAACTCTCATCTTGTCCTCTTCCGGTTTGCATTGTTTTTAAATTTGCGCCAAAACGGTACCCTATATCGCTAGGATTTTTTTGCCACCTTACTCACGTTCTCTTCTGCTCCAAGCGCACCAAGTTTTGTTCCAATCGGTGAAATATTACAAAGGTTATTGGTCTGTCAATCACCGGAGACGAGAATAAAGCTGTAGGTGCGGAGTGTGGACTGTGTTCCGTGGGCGGGGGCTGGCTGTGTTCGGGGGCTGGCTGTGTTCGGGGGCTGGCTGTGTTCGGGGGCTGGCTGTGTTCGGGGGCTGGCTGTGTTCGCGGGCTGGCTGTGTTCGCAGGCGGGGCTGTGAGCGCGACAGGCGCTGGGGACGGGAGCCGTTGAGTGAGTCCGGAGCCGGGTCCTGGAGCCGGTGAGTGCGGTTCCAGGACCCGGTGACATACCCCCTCTCCCCTACACACCCCCCTCCCCTAAACCCCCCCTCCCCTAAACCCCCCTCCCCTAAACCACCCCTCCCCCGCACCCCCCTCCTCCCCCCCACACCCCCTCCCTCACACACCGCCCTCCCCCCCACACACACCCCCCCTCCCCCACCCACACACACCCCTCCCCCAAACACGCCCCCCCTCCGCACACACCCCCTCCCCCATACACACCCCCTCCCCCACACACACGCCCTCCCACACACACACCCCTCCCCCACACCTCCCCCCTCCCCCACCCCCCGCCCCCACCAGCCCCCGACAGGCCCCACCTGAAGCTGTGAATCTCTATTTTCTCTTTCATCGGTTGTTTCGACAATAATCGACCGGACACCTGGGTTCGTTTAAACGTACGTTTATTCAGCAGGAGTCTTTACACAGGTTAGCAACCTAGCAAAGAGTCAAGCTCAATGCCTTAATTCGTAATGCCTTATATACTTTAAGGCTACGGTTTATGCCTCTCATATTACTGAAACAAAGCAACAGACACGTACGCAATGGTCAGGATCACAGGCACGTACATATTGGGAGGTGTTATTTAGTGGAACAATACTAGAGATAAGACAGGTACATTCCTCAGACTTCTGAGAGCGGCGGTTTGTACATTCCTCAGACTTCTGAGAGCCAGCTATCTCAGTCAGACGGGTGCAGTTAATACCATAGTCGCGAATATGCAGTAACAACAGGACAATGTGTATTTTCTCCTGACCACAACTTCCTGAAGCCTGCAGCTACATATTCAGCAATTTTGGTCAGCAGACATTTTATGTTTTAATCCAGTCCACCTGGCCAAACCATTTTACCTTCACAGAACAATTTTACAGCGTTATTCAAGATTTACATTCACATTCCCCCCTTTTGCCATTCTTATGGCAACACTCATAGTCCATTAAAAAGTCCCATTCGCCGAATCTCGTAACTTTCTAGTTCCCTGGCCACGGCCTCTTGACCGTCCGGCCCTTTTCCTTCAATTCTCCTTCCTCACTCACTTCATCGTCTTCGCTGTTGTTGGGGAACGGTAACAGTCTCTCCTGCTCACGCTGTAATATCATCATTCGTACAGAATTTTTAGCTTCCTCGGGGGTGGTCCCCAAACCCGATAAAGCCGCCAGTAATCGGGCTATGATACATTTCACAATGGCGATCCCCACAAATAAACAAGTAACTACTATAACAGCACAGATAGAATTATTACAAACATAGGGTGCAAAAGTACTTTAAAAAAAATTGAGGTCAGGTAAGGGGGGGATGATAGTTGAAGAGTTGGTATGTCCCATTTACGTAA